>CM045991.1:104963532-105563532 GCA_025175895.1 Wurfbainia villosa
CATCACATTATTTAGCGCTCGGTAGTCTATGCACATTCGCATATACCCATCTTTCTTCTTTACCAACAGTACTGGAGCTCCCTATGGAGAGAAAAATACTATCTCGTCGACTCTATTACTACGTCTTCCATATATTACTGTCTCATCGACTCTATTACCACGTCTTCCATATATTACTGTCTCATCGACTCTATTACTACGTCTTCCAACCATGCTTATCTTCATATATTATAATAAGGCTAGCATAAGATTATTATGCATATATTCAACTCATCGACTCTATTACTACGTCTTCCATATATTACTTGTCTCATCGACTATATGACTACATCTTCTAGCCATGCTTATCTTCATATATTATAATAAGACTAGCATAAGGTTATCATTCATATTTATTTATGCATATTTAAACTAAAGGCTAGCATAAGGTTATCATACATATATTCATGTATATTTAAGCTAAAAGCATTTCTTATCTTACATGAAAGAAATAGAGTAGACAGAGAATTTCTTACATGGAGCGGCAGGATTTGGAGCTTGATGTGTGTGTAGTGGAAAGGCAGAACTAGGCTCTGATACCAAATGTAACGCCCGCCCTTCCGTCCTCCTAACACACATCCTATAGACGGGCGGCGGCGCTACACAATCATACATTCATGCATATAACAGTGGAAGCATTAAAAAAAACTTTACAACTTTTAACTCTAATTACATTAACCCAATCAACCTAACAATTTAATCATGCAAAAAGGTCTTAGCAATTTATTTAACTAAACATGTATTAACCATTTCAAGGTTCATAAAAATAAACATGAGTAACAACCATAGAAAGGATTAACGTCTCCTAACAGTTTACACATAAACTGAGAATCATGCATAAGTCCGTATATGAAAAATGATCTCGTCCACCATGCCACTGCCACACACATCTTTGCCCCTCCTGCTGCTCCCTTTAATTTTTCCATTCCTTGCCTTGCTCTGCAGTACAAGGGAAAAACGACACTCTCAGCACATATGCTGAGTAAGATTTTTTCCTACTCACAAAAGCCATACGACATAAATTACACATAAGATAGTGACACGTTCATTTAACTAACATATAGTCATAGCATGGATGTAACTATTAACATGATCATCAAGAGGCATATAGACTTAGCATTCAAAATTCTTGAGTAAAGCAATCCGTGACATGATCATCTAGAACATGTATCCCCATGGAATTTTTATCACAATAACATAATATCTCCTAATAACATAGACATGGAATAGTTATATGCAGAATGCTCTTTGAAAACATATACTTTCATAAGTACTTAAACATAATCTCAACATTAGGGCCCGACATTGTATCCATGACTCGGCCCAGCCCATTTGGCGGTCCATTCGGTGGCCCATTTGGCGACCCCTTGTGGTCGTCGACCGTCGACCGTCGACACGTCGACCGTGTCATTACCACTGGCCCGTACTTTGACCTTGGGGCAACTTTGGATACAAGCCGTAAAGTAAAATAACATACATGTTCTTTAACATAACATAAAGAGTGTTCTTGTCCCCACTCTTAGGGAAACATTTCTTAACCAATTAATATTCATAAGCCTTACCTAACCATGGCATAGGGGTGCCTATCATTCATGAACATAAACAGGTACATCATGATAAAATGAGCAAAACTTAATATATACATTATGATACAATGGTCCTACATCAGCAGTTAACATGGACATAAGGTATGGAATCATGCAAATATATCATCTAACTAGCGTCATATCAAGACTATATATATATACCTAGCATGACATGGAAAATCATTCGGAATCATGTTCGGAATTTTTTTTTTATTTATTTATTTTCTTGTCCCTTTCGGCACCTCTGGTCGGCGACCGCGCGGCGGCGCGTCATGCTGCGCCGAGGCGGCCCACGCTTTATGCCATGTTTTGCGCCGACGCTTTACGCCGCCTGAGCGGCATGTATAGCGTGTCGTGCTCACCCCGGCGCACCGTAGCCGGGGTGAAAGAGCGCGTGTTGGCCTCTGTACGTGTTCTGCTTAACAAAATTTATACGAACCTCGTCCTAGGGTCTTAAGCAATATCAAACATGGAACCTCGTGTAAGGTTCATCATATGTAATATAGGGAAAAGAAGAACATGAAAAACTCTTTATTACATAGCACAACATTGGAAACATGAAAGCCATTCGAGAGAAACCAATGTACTGTAGGTGAGGGAATTCTTACCTTCGATTGCTTTAACTTATATTTGTAAAACCTAATGAGATGCAACCTTCTATCCCGCCCTAGCAGCTGCCCTCCAAGGTCTCTTGAATCCCACCTTTCCTTGGATTCGGAGGAGAAGACAACCCTAGGAGAGAATTCTCCTTGATGTGTGGTTCGGCGGTGGAGGGATCAAGAGAGAGTAGAGAGGTGTCCTCTAGGGTATTAGGGAGGTTAAATTTATAACCATCAAGGCTTAACTTATTCCCTTATAAATTTCCTTAAATTTCTCTCTTTAACAGAATTAATTCCTTCTTCAATTAAATTCATGTCTTCTCCCTTATCATATAAAATTTTTATTGGATTTTTTGTGAGTCACCCCTTCTTGTCCAGTTTTCTTTTCTTTTATTTCCTTTAAATCCCATGTAAGCCTATTATCATCATGCATAATTATATTTATTTTCTTTAACCCACATAAGGGCCCCTTTATTATCATGCCTCATTATCTATAAAACTCCTAAGATTTTTCGGGCGTTACATACGGATTCTTCACTCCTCCCTGAGTACCTCCCACCGCCTTCGCCCCAGTTTGTTTCTTCTTCTTCTTGCCTTTCGGCTTAGAAGTAGAAACCTTTTGGGTCACCACGGCATGCGCCTGAGCACTCTGACGAAAGAGTCCCTCTACCGCCTGGAGTTCTGTCAGAAGTTCCGCCAACGAATACAACCTCTTGTTCATGTTGTAGTTCAGGTGAAACTGCTCAAAACTCCTAGGTAGAGATTGGAGTTTGATATTGACCTGGGTTTCCCCATCAATCTCAACTCCTAGGACCTCTAGCTCATTCAAATGAGCCATCATCTTGAGAACATGATCCCTCATGGGTGTTCCCTTAATCATGGTGGTTGTCATCAAGTTTCTCATGGCCTCTTGTCTCGCAGTCCGATTCTGGTGTCCGAAAAGCTCCTTGAGATTGAACATCATATCATAAGCAGTGGACATGGCTTGATGCTGATGTTGCAATACATTTGACATAGATGCCAAAATGTAACACCGCACCATCTCATCAGTCTTGATCCACTTCTTATAGCTCTCTCTCTCCTTTTCCCCAGAATCATCTGCAGGATTGGGAGGGCACTCTTCGAGGAGTACATATTTGTATTCTTCAGCAGTCAAGACAATGTCTAGATTCCTCTTCCAATCAACATAGTTGGGTCCAGTAAGTTTGTTGTCTTTCAGTATCACAGCAAGTGGGTTGAAAGTCATTTTGAAAGAAAACCTAAGAATCACATAAATCAAAACATTAGATTTCAAAAAATTATTGATTCCTCAAACAATAAAATTTTAAAATCAACCAACACCTCAGAACACCGAGAATATCGTATGCCACGATAGTGTGGACGTATACGAATTATACATTTGTAAGAGGAGGTTTTACCCATTAATTTTACTATCTTGTCAACCTAACTTTTTGACAAGTAAAATTAATAGTTGGTTCCTCTTTGGCCCTACAAATAAAAGCAGTGACTCCGATGGGGAGGATACTTATATTTGTATCTAAGTGTTCACCATTACTCGGTATCAAGGTAATTACCTCGGGTTATGTGTCTTTCGATGGGGAAGTACACACGCTCCTTGATAATTCCCTATAACCATATTTGACCTTGTGATCCGCAAACAAACCCATCTGATATGGAGGAAGGCACTCAGAGCCGATGCACAAGTTTGTTTACATCACTTGTCAAATCATAATGGAGGCCGTGGGAATTTTAAAAATTCCCTCTCCCACTTAGTAATTTGAAATTGAGGAATTTTCCTAGCCTATGACATGCATATCAAACAAAAAGAAATAAATATGAAAAATAATTTTTTTTCCAACTATTATGGCTTTTGTCTTCAATATGACTCCCGTTGCATCGCCATCTCGTCCGCTCCTCCTACGCCATATACAAGCCATCCGGAGATCCGAGCCGAGACTAAAACCTATTTTAATTTACATCCATCGATCCTATACTCCACGAGGGAGTGTACATGAAATCTAGATCGAAAGCAAAATAAAATAAATAGTGGCTAAACAATGTCGTATCTAATTTAAAAAAAATCAAATACTAGCCTCATCAACCCCAGGATTCAATAAAATAAATATTTACACACATACAATCACATACACACATATGGCCATAATAGTCGGATCTTATGCCTGCAACCAAAGAGTTAAACTACGCATATCCTACTATTATCCGGCACATATAATATATAAAAAGTGCATAAAAATTAACCGAATCCTAAACACACAAAATCGGAAACCATGGCTTTGATACCAATTGAAGGGTTTTGCTTGTCGAGTCCGTGAGGAGAAACTTCGCTTCCCACTTCACCTCAGTCGTTTGTTTATGGCAATCCCTTCGATGTCCCCGGATTAAAAAAATTTAATCCTAGACAAAAGGGATTGCCCAAACAACCAAGTCATCGTCGTGCTATTCGTTTAGAGAGGTCACTTGAACAAACTCGTTGTTCAAGCGACCATCCTCTATTCTACGAGTAGCCGCGGAATAGACGATGTCCGGATCGCCGACTTTTGTATTTATGATCAGGATCCAAGTATTATTTAACCATATACAGATTTATATCATGCTCATAGTTGAAAAAAAATACAAACATGTAACATATAAAAATTAGAGAATCGATATACATCTCGATCTTCTAATGTATGACCTTCCTCCTTTCGGATGTCGAGTTGGTGACAATCTATCAAAAGTCGAACCTCCTAGTACGCAAATCTTTTTTCCTTGCTCTTCCAAAGCAAGAGGAAGAATAGAAACAAGGTTCTTCTCCTCCCTAAAACCAACCAACAAGGAACAAATAGAATCCTTGGCGCCGGCCAACTAGGAGGAGGAGTTTGTGGTGGAATTCGGCCAAGACACCAAGGGAAAGCCCTATATCTTATTTCCACAACCTAAGGAGAAGGAGAAGAGAAGCTTTGGCTACCGGCCAAGGTTGGAAAGGGGCTGGAAAAGCTGTTGAACGCCGGCCAATGAAGGAAGAAGAAGAAAGGAAAACCTTCCTTATTTGGTGCTGCCCAAGCCTCCAAACCCTAACCCTAATCCTATTACAACTAGGATTCCTCTCTTGCCGCCCAAAACCCTAGATCTGTTGGATATTGTTAACGGCAACCTCCTTGCACTCCTTTTATAGAGTTAGGGATAAGTCATGATTTAATCTCCTCCATTGGTTCTAGGGATTTAATCTCAACCATCGGATCTAGAGATTTAATCTCAACCATCAGATCTTAGAGATTTAATATCTACCTATGGATCTTAGAATTTTGTTTCTATCCATTGGATCTAAGCTTCATGCTGTGTTAATAGGCTACATTAGGGACCATGAGGAGGAGTTGGGTCTTGGCCACCCATGGATCAAGCCCACATAATGTCTGATCCACTAATGATAATCCAATCCACTAAAGGATCATCATCGATCTACCCCACCAATCCACATATGATAATATGGGCTCCATATATTATTTGTACATTTTCTCCCCGTGTTTAAGATCTCGAATGTCCGTCAATTAATAAATTTACTGACCATTAATTATTCAACATCTAACTCCTTGATTAGTACCACTCAACCTTTTCATCATGCCAAACCAAGTCCACCTGCAGGGTTTACATGATGAACCTTATAAGCTCCTCAAGGGGACATCATCATCTTAATATATAGGACACAGTTTCCTTCTATAATGAATGACACACCATAAAAATAATATCATCTCCCAACTTACCGAGCCTATCGATTTAATCTATAAATATCACCCATTGGTAAATCAAAGAGATGAATACTAAGTATATGTGCCCGTTATTATATCGGGATTAAGAGCATGTACTAAATAATATCTGAGGTCCGATTTGATTATGTAGTCAGCAATAAATCGAATCACCTCTAAGTCGGTCCTGCTCAATGCACATAAAGTGCACTAGTGTGATTCTATGGTCAAGACAAACCAATACCAAATCACACTACAACCATTCCGATGGTTTGTCCAAAGTCATCTCGGTTGTGAGCCTTTACTTATACTTTACAAGGAGTCGATAACATGATCTCCCGTGTGATACCAGACACCATGTTATCTACAAAGTAATGTATTAGACAATATTGCATAACCATAAAAATATGTAAACAATGATCATGTGATTCTTATTTCAAAATAAAGATGTTCATACAAAAGATAGACTTTTCAGTATACAACCCTACAACTGACTCCCCTTCTTCGATTATTTCCTTCTTAGGAGGCACCTTGTGGTATACGGGGAAAAAATATTATATGGTTTAACCCTTTAATTAATTGGGTTTAATTAGTGGGTTAATTGGGTCTAATTAGTGATTGGGTTTGAGGATTGGGCTATTGGGCTGAAGCTATTGGGCTGAATCCATTGGGCCAAATTGTTGGGCTGGAAATGGGTTTGAATTGGTTGGGCTAAATCCAATTGGATTGAACTTGGGTTGGTCTAACCAAATCGCTCAAACGACGTTTAAAAACGGTCAGAAACTCACGATCGACATTATTCCTTCTTCTGTGATTTCTCTGTTTACCTTCTCCGCGTCGCTCTTCTTTTTCTCCGTGTGATCGCTTCATTTCCTCCTCAGCTCGTCGGCGTCCGGTGAGAGCAGCTCAACTGTGCCACCGCTTCGCTGATCACCAGCCAAGGATCAAGGGGGTTCTCGCCTAGGAAATCTCGGTGACACTCCCGGCGGACAGGCAGTGACGTTGTCGTGGTAGCGAGCTACCAATCGAGGTAATCAACTTATCTAGGGTTATATTCCACCATGGGTTCTTAGATCTTGCTGTGGTTGATCATATTTTGGCATTGTCACAGTAGATTAGGTTTTTCTGTCGATCTGTGCTTGCTAAGGTTGCCTACAGCCGGCTGTTTCGAGGGTGTTAAGCTCGTGGTGAGCTTGGATTGGTTTCGATGAGCAGGGGAATAGGGGAGGATTAGCGTCGGAAGATCTACAGTGTTGGTAAGTCGATCCATTCCTTCTTTCCCAGTGTTGTGTGGAATTTCTATGAAGTTGTAGTGATTGTTATGTGTTTGTGATGTCGGTAATCGCTATGAACTTGTGGGTTTGTCGATTGATGTGAGGGATTTGGGAATCGAAACTGTGGTATTCGAATTGTTAGAAATTGTAGCTATGATTTGGAAGTAAATATGTGATTTGAGTGGTATTGTTGATTTGGTGTTGATTTATGTTTGTTATTACGAATTTGATTTGCCGATGGGTTATTTTGGGAATATTAGCGGCTGTAATCATGTAGGTGTAATTGTGAAGGTGGTTGCAGTTGATTTGAGGTTTTGAGGAGCTGTTGTCGGAAGAGATTTAAGCTTGGGAAGTTGTTAATTAGGTTTTTCTGTGGTTGATCTGTGTAGTTTATTGGATTGGGATAATCGGGGTTCTTACTCGTAGACGAGGGAAGGATGCGAATATAGAACAAATTTGTATTTTGTTCATATAATTATCGGAGATTTGTACTTAACCATAATTTGTTACTATTGTGCAGGTTTGTGATACAAAGCAGGTTCGCGTCCATAAGGATTATTCGAGCTTCGTATTAGGTGGGTAATATCTACCTGTTCTGGTAGTTTGATCGAATTCAAGTGCATGATTCTGGATATATGTTCATACCTGTTTACCTTAAATCCACTCATGTTTAATCATGTGCTTGTACTTAGTCTTTGAACTTTGAGATATTGTTGTTATTTCATCATTCCTTTTATCTTGGATATGAATTTCAACCCTTCTTGTGTGTTAGCTGATTGGTATTATGTTAAATGCATTGTGGTTATGGTCACTAGTGTGAACATAGATTGGGTTACCGGGTTGCATCACTAGGGTTAGGTGATGGATCAGGTTATGGAGTCGAATATGGTATCATACACCTATTATTTGTGCATCTATTGTACATCTATTTATTTGTACGTAGATAAGTAGATTGTGATTGTAGATTAGTGGACCTTGCATGGTTAACTTTTAGGTAACTAGGACTCCCCGTGGGATAGGGAGTGTTGTGAGGATACGTATGTGGAGCTATGCATCATTACATTGAATGGATGTTGTCGACTGGGTCTCCCTTGTGGTTGAGACGGGTCGTCAGTCATCCTGCCTCCTTGGCCACTCGGGGTAGTGGTAGCAGGGTTGAAGGCAGAGCATTAGATGTGTCGCACTCGGGCACTATAGACGGTGGTAGATGGAGATGCGTACCTGTCCATTATGCAGAGTGGTGTTAACACTCACCCACTATAGATGGTGGTTGTGCGACATGCAGTCGTCCTGTGTGCGGAGCTCGTCTACTCATAGGTAGTGACGGAGCGGCCAGCAGAAAGGACCCCCGTGGAGTAGTTAGCTCTTTACGCTTATATGCTACTCATTAATACTACCCAACTAGGACACTCGAGAGTAGTGGTAGCTGGAGTCGGGCTACTCGTCATGCCGTAGTGCCACGGACCATCGAGTCGTGGTTGGGCACGGGTTCTGAGCATATGCATTATTGATATATATATATGGATTTATTCGATATATGTTTTACATATGCCTGTGAGATGCTGCATTTGTTTGCTGCATATGATTGTACATCATGCTACATGCCTTTTACATATTTTATATACCGCTGTGTATGTGTTGAGCATGAGTATGTCTTGGTTTAGACTACTACATACTATTTGGATTATGCTATTGTATACCTATTCAGGATGTTATAGGTCATGTGGATTGCAGACCGTCAGGTATGTACATTACTTCATGTCAATTGATTAGTTTAGTGTATGCTATGAGTATGACCGTATTTGTGGTTTCTGGTTACTACATTAGTATTGTATGTCTGTTTGACTCATGTTGCATACCTGTAGATCTTCACATGTATACTTGTATATCTCTATACCCTGTATGTTGTTATGCACTTTCTACATATTAACCCTGAGTTTTATACTCACCACCCTGGACCCTGTGTTTCCTGTCGCGTAGGTGGCAGATAGAAGACTTCGGCATGGTCTTGGAGCATCGCCACTTGATCCCATCCCATTGCATTTCTGAGGGTTTTGTTTCCTATATCGTATGTATCTTCTTATGGACTTCTGTTGTTATTGGAGATCATGCTGTGTTTTTCTTTTATGGTATTCAGTATGGGATTTTGTTTTAGTATGGACGGATATACTGATATACATATGTTGTTGAGTTTATATTTCGCATTGTGTTGTCTTGTGCTATTGATGTTATACATTTTCCATATTGTGTTATACTGGTTGTGACTATTTGTACTGTATTGGAATTGTCATAAGGGGGTGACGTCTGTTGGTCGGACAAAGTCTACCTCGGGGCGTGACAATTTTATTGGTATCAGAGCTCTAGGTTGCGATGCCATGCAATAATGATTTTCGTCGGATTTTGGACCTCGAAAATTGTTTTGATTTGATTTGATTTCGATTTGGGTGAGATAGGATTGACAGCGGCATGAGCTCCAAGTTATACGAAGTAAGAAATCTTGACACTATACTTATTTTTGCTAGATATTTATGTAAGTCGTTCAGCAGGTGTGGACATACAATATTATGGCACCGGTTCGGACTCGTACTAGAGGTCATCCACCTAAGCAACCTAC
The DNA here is from genome assembly GCA_025175895.1 of Wurfbainia villosa. NCBI lineage: Eukaryota > Viridiplantae > Streptophyta > Magnoliopsida > Zingiberales > Zingiberaceae > Wurfbainia > Wurfbainia villosa. Next base: position 104,973,388 of record CM045991.1, read on the forward strand.
TACTGGTGGACTTGTTGATCAGGAAGAGCCACGACGGTCTCCTACCAAAGGTTCAGAACCTCAAGAGCTAGATGTACCCGCGACTATGCCGACTTCTGCGGATTCTATTTGGGTTAGAGTCAAAGCACGTATACCTGTGTTAGCGCGTTCAACCAAGGACCGATTTATGTTGTTCCGAGGTGAGTCAGACCCTTGGATTGCCCAGACCTTGTTACATAATCTAGAGGACACTTTCAAGTTCCTGAGTTGTACCGATGAGGAGAAGGTGGGTCAAGCAACTTAACACCTTCTGGAGCAGGCACTTATGTGGTGGAAAATGCAGAAGACCTTGATGGGAGAGCAGAACATCACCTGGGTAGTTTTCCGAGATATTTTCTGGAGGCAGTATTTTCCTTCTGCATTCTCTACAGCACACCGCTAGGAGTTCATAAGTCTTAAGTAGAGGGATCATTCAGTTATGGAATACAATGCAGAGTTTACTTGACTAGCGGAATTACATCGCATCACAGTAGCAATGGGGACGGATGTTCTAGTTCACATAGGGTTTGGCAGCTTATATTCGAGTAAGAATGTCTGGATCCTCCATTAACTCATACCGAGAGGCACTGGATTTTATCTACTGAGATGACTTCTCAGCAAATTGCAAAGGAGAAGGAGGTGGAGAAGGAGATGTCTCAGGGAAAGCAGCGAAAACAGGATATGACGACTGAGACTCAGAAGAAGCAAAATCAGAGTGAAGCTTCTCGAGGTACTACAGAAGGTTCATCGAGAGCGCAGAAAGGGATGTGACCCGCTTCAGAACAGTCTGGAGGTTTTCAGAAGAATCGTAAGAGCAGGCACATGATTGGATGCCGAAGATGTGGGTTTGAGAGCCATAGTATTTTCGAGTGTCCCTTAGATCGCGATGTTTTCTATTACTGCAAACATCCAGGACATACGAGTCGAGAGTGTACTCTGAAGGAACAGTTGGAGTTTTTGTTGGTGCAATCGGCCCAGGTTGACTCGAGTTTGACTCGATCAGTACCTTGATAGGATTTTGATGATAGACAAAACTCATGACATGGGAAAGTCCAACATGGGGTTGGCATGGAAAATCCAAGCATGGAGCTTGGTGTGGAAGTCCAAAGCATTGCGAAGCCGTGCGCTTGGTGCTTGGCATGGAAAATGCATTGCGAAGCCATGCACTTGGTGCTTGGCATGGAAAATGCATTGCGAAGCCGTGCGCTTGGTGCATGTGGGAAGTCTTGAGGACTTGGTAAGTTCACTAGGCTCGGGGTCTTTGAGTCGGTGAAGGATGGCATTGTGAAGCCGTGTGCTTGGTGCATCCGAGGGATCGCCGGACGGGGAGCGAATGGAGTGAGCCCAAAGGGAAGTATACTTCTAGGGCATGAGACGCGAAGGATGGCGTTGCGAAGCCGTGCGCTTGACGCATCCGAGGGACGTAGGCCGAGGGAAGAGAGCTTCGGTGGGGAACTCCATGAGGGATAAGGTGGACTTGGCTAAGTGGCTAAGACTGAGTGTCGAAGACTCAAACATCGTTATGTTGAGGTTTTAGCCGACATCAGTCGACTGACATAGGTGCCAGTCGACTGCTCTAGGTCGTATGGGTTCGACCAGTGTTCGACTGAACCAAGTCAGGTGATCGATCGATTGCGAGGAGGGCGATCATTGTTGGGAGGATCGATCGGCCGAGGGATGGCGATCGTGATGACACTACTGCGGGCATAGAATGGAGTCGATCGCGATGCTCGGTGATAGATGATCGGTCGGTGATGGATGATCGGTCGGTGATGAGTGCCATCGGATCGGTGATGTGTGATCCGTTGGAACTTAGCGATGTGGATCGGCCGTTGTGAGACAAGCGGCTACGAGACCGATCGGTGATGGTCGCGGTCACGATCATCGATGGCGCAAAAGGAGCACAAGTTGGAGGATTTCACCATGGTTTTTATGGAGCTATTGGAGGGGAATTGCTGCTTCATTCCAGTCCTTCAAGAGCCAATCAAAGCAAGCAACAAGCAAAGTGATCAAAGCAATCGGTGAAAGTTTTCTTGTGTATTGTATTTATGTATTTGCTTGTATTTCTATATTACTATTGTAATTGCTTGTGAGAGGTTTCTCCACCTCCGACGTGTAGTCGAGAAGGAGTTTAGTTAGTGCCGTGTGCATAACTAGAGCTCGAGGAGCTCGCCCGTGGAGTAGGAACCATTCGGTTCTGAACCACGTATATCGTGTGTGTTTGCGTGTGCTTATGTGTTGTTAGTATTATTATTGTTTTATTGTTTCCGCTGCGCTAACGACAATCGTAGACAAGCAACGCAACGAGAACGGGGAGCAAATTACGACATCCAACGAAAGAGGGCTATTCACCCCCCTCTAGCCGGCCAATCGACCCCCTACAAGTGGTATCAGAGCTGAGGTCGCTCTTCAAGGACTAACCGCCGTGAGAGCACTACAAGATGGCCGGCTACAACCTTCAACCACCAAAATTCGAAGGAGACTTTCTATGGTGGAGAAGAAAAATGGAGGTATAGCTAGAAACCGATTTTGATTTTATGATTATTATAGAAAACGGTTTTGAAATACCTAGGGACAAGTACAATAAGCCAATTGAAAAGTCAAAATGGACCCGAGACCAAATCAAAGACTTCAAGACAAATCTCAAGGTAATCAAGTTGATTAGTGATTTGTTACCTAATACTATTTGGTCTAGATTGGGTGATTATAGGGATGCAAGGGAATTATGGAATAAGGTAATGAAATTCCAAGAAAATTCTCAATCGGCACAAGTAGAGGAGAATGCCGAAGAAGAATCACCATCCACTTTTGAAGATGTGGATGACTTGGTGGAGACCTCCACCTCTAGCATTGAGGGGGAGGAAAGGGTTTCTACTCCGGAGAAAGATCAAGATGAAGCTTCTACCTCCGGAAGAAGTGAAGAGGCCTCCACCACCTCCCTAGGTAACTCAAGTGTTGTAATTTTAAATAAAAATCACATAATATGCTTTGAGTGTAGGGAGAAAGGGCACTACAAGAGTAAATGCCCTAAATTGGCTAAGGAAAAGGCATCAACACCAAAAGTCAACCCAAAGTCAAAGGATGCCGGTGTTCCCAAAATCAAGAGCAAAGAGCACATTGTGTGCTTTAAATGCAACCAAAAGGGACACTATCGAAGCCAATGCCCTAGGGGGAGGAAGAAAGGGCAAGAAGGTGCGACTCATGTAGGGGGAGCTCCTAAAGCTAACCCTAAGGTAAATTTACTTAATGGACCTTTAATTCCTAAAGTCAAAAAGCATGCTAAAAATTATTTTAGTTCTCTTGCTATTATCAATGAAAAGCATGCTAAGAGAAATAATAAGGTGTATTGTCTAGGTGCTAAACATGTTAGTTTCTCTAAGGACAAACCTAGGACTCAAAACACTAGATCTATTTTACCTAGAGAGTCAATTAGGAGAATTGAAGAAAACTTGGGTGTTAATCCCAAGAAATCTAGGCATATGCCTAAAAGGAAAAACATTTCCTAAAAGATAAATGAAAATTCAAAATTGGGAAAATTAGAGCTAGAAAACCAAGCCTTGAGGTCAAGGCTAGAAAAAGTGGAGAAGACCCTATCAATAATATCAAATTCGGTTAAGGGGTCTAATGTACAAAAGTCAATACCTAGAAAACAAGAAATGTCTAAGGGCAAGAAGGGTTTGGGTCACAAACCTATGACCTACCATAATGTTCCATTTAATTATGGAACCACATCTAGGTCTAGGAAAACCAAGGCTAATAGGGAAGCCATCCCTAAGTCTAGCCATGGTATGTGGTTAGTGGCTAAGGACTTAAGGAAAACCAAGAAAGCCACTAAGAAGGTCAATGGAGGAGTCACCTCTAGAGTTGACCCAAGTAAGACCCAAAAGACTATGGTTTCAAAGCCAAAAAGGGTCATTAGGAAGGTATCTAGGGAAGTTATCCCTAGGGAATACCTTGTTAACCCAAGGAGCTCCAATAGATATTGGGTTCCTAAGAGCGTGATTGATTCACGCTAAATGGGTTAGGGTGTGTCAACCCTAAGTGGAGGGGTGGTTAACCTAGCCATTGTGAGTTGACACATTAGGGTGTGCCAATATGGTTTGAGAAGTTAAAAATGATTTAAATTGGCACAATTATGTCATAGAGGTCGTGGTGTGCTATTTTGGGTTTTTGGCACACTAGGGAAATGAATGGCATTAAAGCAAAATGAATTTAATTCCTAGAAATGGCAAATTAATTTTAACACCTAGGTATTTTATACCGTAGTATATTTTTCTTGTCATGCTTTATTTGCCTTGCCATGTCATGACATCATTTTCATTTTATCTATAAAATGTCATGATCATGTTTAGAATTATCTTTAGAAGTCATGTATGCTTAGCTCTCATTCACATGCCATGACATCATGATATTGGCATATGTTTTTATCTAAATCTTATTTATGCCATAATCATATCATGCATAGTTTAAAATGGAGTTAAGGACTATGGCACAATTTGAAGGGAATCAAATTAATGTTGCCTAGAAATATGCATGAGAACATAAACAAAACAAAACCCACATTTCACAAAAATTTGACTTGTATGTGTTTTAAACATCTAGATATTGGTGAGAGGTTTAGGAAAAAGAAAATAAAGATTTGAAAAACATTTTGAAAAACCTTGGTGAAGCCTATCTTTTGATAGATATCACCATTGAATGGGATGATACAAAGATGACTCTTTATTGAAGCTTTCCTTAAATTTTGAACTTTGTATCAATCTCCTAATTTAATGGGTAAAATAATTTTCTAATATTTTTCACCCATAGTGTTTAGGATTAGTATTATACGTATGCATTTTCAAGATTTTTAAAATTACGTATATTTACTTATGGATTTTGAAAATTCATTTCTGAACTGAAAAACTGCAGAATGCAGTTATTAGTCGACTGCCTGTAATGGTAGTCGACTGATGATAAGTCCAGTCGACTGGTATCTGACAGAGTCGACTGGCACAGGCTGATTTTGGGTAAACTTGATAGTTAGGCCCATGTTTAGCCATGTTTTGGTCCCCTAACCACTCCTAACCCTAGGATATGCTTGGGAGAGCATTAGAGAGGGTTGAAATCCATTGGATATGGATTAGGAGTTGGGTTGAGGGTGAGTATCAATTTTAAGGTGGATGAGAGTTCATTGTTGAACTTTGCCTTAATTTTGTTTGGTTCCTATTGGCTTAGGGACTCTCCAAGGACATTGTTGGTGCAATGGTCAAGGGGGAGCAAGCCTCTAGGGGGAGGTATCCATCATGGGAAGATGGATGTGTATTTCCTCATGGGAGGAAAATTGGGTTGCCTCTCTTTAAGTGATATGGGATCACTAGAAAGATTGTAGGCATGTGTTCCTCCATGGGAGAGATTGTAAGATCTCATTGGGATATGAGACATTCATACCCTTGGGGAGGACCTTTTTGATGTAATGTCAAAAAGGGAGAGAAGTTACCAATTAGGGTTCGTTGGAATTCTCATTGGGATATGAGAATTGCCAATATGGGAGAATTGGTAGACTTGAGATGGTAGTTTTGTCAATCATCAAAAAGGGGGAGATTGTTGGTGCAATCGGCCCAGGTTGACTCGAGTTTGACTCGATCAGTACCTTGATAGGATTTTGATGATAGACAAAACTCATGACATGGGAAAGTCCAACATGGGGTTAGCATGGAAAATCCAAGCATGGAGCTTGGTGTGGAAGCCCAAAGCATTGCAAAGCCGTGCGCTTGGTGCTTGGCATGGAAAATGCAATGCGAAGCCGTGTGCTTGGTGCATGTGAGAAGTCTTGAGGACTTGGTAAGTTCACTAGGCTCGGGGTCTTTGAGTCGGTGAAGGATGGCATTCCGAAGCCGTGCGCTTGGTGCATCCGAGGGACCGCCGGACGGGGAGCGAATGGAGTGAGCCCAAAGGGAAGTATACTTCTAGGGCATGAGACGCGAAGGATGGCGTTGCGAAGTCGTGCGCTTGACGCATCCGAGGGACGTAGCCCGAGGGAAGAGAGCTTCGGTGGGGATCTCCATGAGGGATAAGGTGGACTTGGCTAATTGGCTAAGACTGAGTGTCGGAGACTCAAACATCGTTATGTTAAGGTTTTAGCCGACATCAGTCGACTGGCATAGGTGTCAGTCGACTGCTCTAGGTCGTATGGGTTCGACCAGTGTTCGACTGAACCATGTTCGGTGATCACCGATCGCCGAGGAGGGCAATGATCGTTGGGAGGATCAGTCGACTGCCGAGGGATGGCAATCGACTGATGACACTGTGCACGGGCACAGAATGGAGTCGAGCTCGCCAGTACTCGACTGATGGATGATCAGTCGACTGATGGGTGCCATCAGTCGACTGATGTGTGATCCGTTGGAACTTAGCCAATGTGGATCTAGCCGTTGTGAGACAACGGCTACAGGACCAGTCGACTGATGGGCACAAAAATAGCTTGATGCAGGTTATAAAAGGAGCACGAGTTGGAGGATTTCGCCATGGTTTTTGTGGAGCCATTGGAGGGGAATTGCTGCTGCATTCCAGTCCTTCAAGAGCCAATCAAAGCAAGCAACAAGCAAAGTGATCAAAGCAATCGGTGAAAGTTTTCTTGTGTATTGTATTTGTGTATTTGCTTGTATTTCTATATTACTGTTGTAATTGCTTGTGAGTAGTTTCTCCACCTCCGACGTGTAGTCAAGAAGGAGTTTAGTTAGTGTCGTATGCATAACTAGAGCTCGAGGAGCTCGCCCGTGGAGTAGGAACCATTCGGTTCCGAACCACGTATATCGTGTGTGTTTGCGTGTGCTTATGTGTTGTTAGTATTATTATTGTTTTATTGTTTCACAAGGCTAACGACAATCGTAGACAAGCAACGCAACGAGAACGAGGAGCGAATTATGACATCCAACGAAAGAGGGCTATTCACCCCCCTCTAGCCGGCCAATCGACCCCCTACAGTTTTCAGGTATTTCCAACAAGGGAAAGAAATCTGCCAGCATTATCAGTAGAGGTCAACACCTAGGACACAGACACATGGTCAGAGGCAGCCACCCCCTCTCACAACCCAAATATATCATATACATGGGAGTGACTCTTCAGGGATGCCATTAGCGATTCATTATACTCCAGCTCCAGAGAGTTATTATTTAGGGCCACCTACTCAGTGATATCTACCAGCCAACTCTCAGAGATATATAATGCCTGTGCAGTAGAGTCAGCCTTCAGCAGCAGTAGCATCACAGAGCCACATCCATCCTGAGTGGAGGCATTCTACTATCATATCGGGAGCACAGCCATCGAATGTGGAGACTGGACGGGTTTATGCCATTACCAGAGAGGATGCTCAGCGGGCCGAGAGTTCAGTCATTCGGGGTATGATTTCGATTTATTCTATACATGCAGATACTTTGATTGATACTGGTAGCTCACATTCCATTATATCTAGTATGTTTCTGAGTAAAATTGGAAGAATTCCTATGACTCATCCTTGTGGGTTAGTGGTATCATTACCATCGGGCGAGGTTTTGACCAGTCATCAAGTAATCAAAGGTTGTCCGTTGGATTTCGATGGGCATATACTTACGGTGGACCTTCAGGTGTTGGAGATGGTGGAATTTGTTATTTTACTCGGAATGGATTGGTTGGCTACTTACTATGCTACAGTGGATTGTAGGGCGAGATTAGTGACTTTCCGACCACCAGATAAGCCTGTATGGGAATTCGTGGGTACCCGAGATGATGGAGTGTCCATTATATCTGCACTTCAGGCTCGAAGATTATTGACTCATGGCTATCAATGGTACTTATTGTCTTTGGTCAAAGTGGAGAGTGAGGAATTACCACCCCTCTCTAGTGTGTGGGTAGTTCGTGAGTATCCGGATGTATTTCCAGATGAACTTCCAGGCTTGCCATCTCCTAGGCAAGTGGAATTCGCGATAGAGGTAATCCTAGGAACCGCACTGGTATCGAAGGCTCCTTACCGGATGGCACCGAAAGAGCTAAGTGAGCTAAAGATACAACTGCAGGAATTGTTAGATAAGGGATTTGTTTGTCCTAGTGTTTCACCTTGGGGAGCTCCAGTACTGTTCGTTAAAAAGAAAGATGGATCTTTGCGGTTATGTATTGACTATCGGCAACTAAATCTAGTGATCGTTAAGAACAAATATCCACTGCCGAGGATATAGGACTTATTTGATGAACTCAAGGATACTTGCATGTATTCCAAGATTGATCTGCGATCAGGTTATCATCAGCTGAGAGTAAGAGACGAGGATGTTCAGAAGACAGCGTTCCGCACGTGTTATGGACATTACGAGTTTCTAGTGATGCCATTTGGTCTTACTAATGCTCCAGCTACATTTATGGATTTGATGAACCGAGTATTCTTGAGGTACTTGGATCAGTTTGTCATCATATTCATAGATGATATCTTGATATATTCTCGTTCTGAGGAGGAGCATGAGCACCATCTTCATATTGTGTTGGAGTCGTTGCGACGAGAGCATTTATATGCCAAGTTCAGTAAGTGCGCATTTTGTCTATCTTTCGTGGGTTTTCTTGGACATGTGGTATCCAGCAGGGGTATTTTAGTTGATCCTCAGAAAATCGAGCGATTACAGATTAGAATAGCCAAAGTCAGTTCACGAAGTCCGTAGTTTCCTTGGATTGGCCGGGTATTACGGTAGATTTGTGGAGGGATTTTCTCGTATAGCCACACCACTCACTTGTTTAACCCGGAAAGGGATCAAGTTTACTTGGTCAGAGGCTTGTGAGTCCAGTTTTCAGGAGCTTAAGCAGTGACTAGTTTCTGCACCTGTATTAGTGATTCCTTCTGGTTGCGATGGGATGATACTGTATACTAATGCTTTTTTCCAAGGATTGGGAGCAGTTCTGATACAGTTCGACCGTGTAGTATCTTATGCCTCTCGTCAGCTTAAGGTTCATAAAAGAAATTATCCGGTGCACGATCTAGAGTTAGCAGCCATTATCTTTGTGTTAAATTATCCGGTGCCTCTCGTCATTACTTTTGAGATCTATACGGACCATAAAAGCTTGAAATATCTTTTCACTCAGAAGGAATTGAATCTTAGACAGATACGATGGATGGAATACCTAAAGGATTATGATTGCACCATTCAATATCATCCGGGTAAAGCTAACGTAGTAGCGGATGCACTGAGTAGGAAGTCCCGTGGGATTCTGGCAAGTCATTTGACAGTAGTGACGGATCTAGTTCGACAGTTCTCTGAGTTAGGGTTGTCTGAACATGGTCAAACAACCCGAGGGATATTGGTACCGATGGTTGCCTAGTCCGCTATTATTGAGAGGATCAAGGAAGCACAAGCTAGTGATCAAGATCCGCTTCTTATGCAAAGACCGTGGACATGACACAGCATGCATTTCTCGTGTGACGAGATTGGAGTCCTTCGTTCCCGAGGAAGATTATGTGTTCCGGACATGCATCTGATTAAAGAGGAGTTATTACGAGAGGCACATCATTCGAGATTTGCTATACTCAGATGTATCAGGATTTGCGACGTTCATATTGGTGGGATGGTATGAAGAGGGATATAGCGGATTTTGTCGCTCGATGTTTTGTCTGCCAGCAGGTAAAGGGTGAACATCAGAAACCCGCCGAATTGCTACAGAGAATCCCAATTTCGGAATGAAAGTGGGAACATATCACGATGGATTTCGTTACAGAGTTACCCAAAATCCGTAAAGGACATTATGCGATTTGGGTGATTGTGCACAGGTTAACTAAATCCGCTCATTTCTTTCTGATTCGTGAGACACATCCATTGGATCGACTGGCAGAGCTATACTGTAGAGAGATTGTCAGGCTACACGGAGTGCCTTTGAGTATCATATCTGATAGAGATCCGCGTTTTACTTCACGATTCTGGCAGAGTCTTCAACATGCTATGGGCATCGAGCTTCGTCTCAGTATAGCATTTCATCTGCATATAGATGGAGCGTACCATTCAGACTCTGGAGGACTTATTGAGATCTTGCGTCATGGATTTCGGAGGCAGCTGGGAGGATCACGTCCACTTAGTGGAGTTTGCGTATAATAATAGTTATCACTCTTCCATTCAGATGGCTCCGTTGAGGATTTATGCGGCCAACCCCGCAAATCTCCAAGATTGTGGGAGGATGTTGTGGAGCGACAGTTATTGGGCCCTCAGAGTATTCAGCACGATGCATAGTTAGTTCGTGTTATCAGACAATGATTGTCAGAGGCTCAGGATAGATAAAAAAGTTATGTGGATCGGAGGCGAAGACCTCTGGAGTTTTCCGTAGGGGATCATGTGTTCCTGCGTGTATCACCTACAAAAGGAGTCAAGAGATTCGAAATTAAAGGGAAGTTAGCACCACACTACATTGGACCATTCGAGATATTGGAGCGGATTGGGGGTGTAGCATACCGGTTGCCTCTACCTCCGACACTTGTGAGCGTTCATAACGTATTCCATGTTTATATGCAAAGGAAATACGTACCGTCTCCGGATCATGTTCTGACGGAGGTGCCGATTCCACTCCAGCCTAATGCGACATATGAGGAGATTCCAGTACGAATTCTTGGTCGCAAAGAGCGTCAGCTACGAAACAAAACCATATGCCTTGTAAAGGTTGGATGGCAAAGATCATGATGAGGGGCTACATGGGAGCTGGAGGAAATCATCCGAGCTCGATACCCTCACATGTTCACATGAGTTATGTAGTAGTTCAAAAAATTTCTTAAGTTGATTACTACATATAAGTACGGAAATTTGGGGACCAAATTTTATTAAGTGGGGGAGAATGTGGTATACGGAAAAAAAATTATATGGATTAACCCTTTAATTAATTGGGTTTATTTAGTGGGTTAATTGGGTCTAATTAGTGATTGGGTTTGAGGATTGGGCTATTGGGCTGAATCCTTTGGGTTGAATCCATTATGCCAAATTGTTGGGCGGGAAATGGGTCTGAACCGGTTGGGCTAAATCCAATTGGATTGAGCTTGGGTTGGTCTAACCAAATCGCTCAAACGACATTTAAAAAGGGCTGGAAACTCACGATCAGCATTATTCCTTCTTCTACGATTTCTCCATTTCCCTTCTCCGCGTCGCTCTTCTTTTTCGCCACGTGATCGCTTCATTTCCTCCTCAGCTCGTAGGTGTCCGGTGAGAGGAGCTCGACGGCGCCACCACTTGGCTGATCTCTTGCCAAAGATTAAGGGGGTTATCGCTTGGGAAATCTTGGCGACACTCCTAGCGGACGGGCGGTGTCGTTATCGCGGACAAAGAAGTCGCCAATCGAGGTAATCACTTATCTAGGGTTAGATTCCACCGTGGGTTCTTAGATCTTGGCCGTGGTTGATCGATTTGCATTTGTATTGTGTATTGCTAAGGTTGCCTTCACCGGTCAAGCTTGAGGATGCTGAGCTCGTGGTGAGCTTGGATTGGTTTCGGTGAGCAGGGGAATAGTGGAGGAGCAGCGTTAGAGGATCTACAGTGTTGGTAAGTCGATATGTTCCTTCTTTCCCTATGTTGTGTGAAATTTCTATTAAGTTGTAGTGATTGTTATGTGTTTGTGATGTCGGTAATTGCTATGAACTTGTGGGTTTGTCGATTGATGCGAGGGATTTGGGAATTGAAACTGTGGTGTTCAAATTGTTAGAAATTGCAGCAAGGATTTGGAAGTAAATCTGTGATTTGAGTGGAATTGTTGATTTGTTGTTGATTTATGTTTGTTATTGCGAATTTGATTTGCCGATGGGTTGTTTTGGGAAGATTGTCAGCTGTAATCATGTAGGTGTAATTGTGATGGTGGTTGCAGTGGATTTGAGGTTGTGAGGAGCTATTGTCGGAAGAGATTTAAGCTCGGGAAGTTGTTAATTAGGTTTTTCTGTGGTTGATCTGTGTAGTGTATCGGATTGGGATAATCGGGGTTCTTACTCGTAGACGAGGGAAAGATGCGAATATAGAATGAATTAGTATTTTGTTCGTATAATTATCGGAGATTTGTACTTAACCATAATTTGTTACTATTGTGCAGGTTTGGGAAACGAAGCAGGTCCGCGACCGTGAGGATTATTCGAGCTTCGTATCAGGTGGGTAATATCTACCTGGTCCAGTAGTTAGATTGAATTCCAGTGCATGATTCCGAATATATGTTCATACCTATTTACCTTAAATCCACTCATGTTTAATCATGTGCTTGTACTTAGTCTTTGATCTTTGAGATATTGTTGTTAATTCATTATTCCTTTTATCTTGGATATGAATTACAACCCTTCTTGTGTGTTAGCTGATTGGTATTCAGTTAAATGCATTGTGGTTATGGTCACTAGTGTGAACTTAGATTTGGTTACCGGGTTGCATCACTAGGATTGGGTGATGGATAAGATTATGGAGTCGAATATGGTATCATACACCTATTAGTTGTGCATCTATGGTAGATCTATTTATCTGTACGTAGATAAGTAGATTGTGATTGTAGATTAGTGGTCCTTGCATGGTTGACTTTCGGGTAACTAGGACTCCTCGTGGGATAGGGAGTGTTGCGAGGATACGTATGTGGAGCTATGCATCATTACATTACATGCATACTGTTGACTGGGGTCTCCCTTGTGGTTGAGATGGGTCGTCAGTCATCCTGCCTCCCCGGCCACTCGGGGTAGTGGTAGCAGGGTTGAGGGTAGAGCATTGGATGTGTCACGCTCGGCCACTATAGACGGTGGTAGCTGGAGATGCACACCTGGCCACTATGCAAAGTGGTGTTAGCACTCGCCCACTATAGATGGTGGTTGTGCGATGTGCAGTCATCTTGTGTGCGGAGCTCGTCTACTGATGGGTAGTGACGGAGCGGCCAGTAGCAGGGACCCCCATGGAGTAGTTATCTTTTTACGCTTATATGCTACTCATTCATACTACCCAACTCAGCCACTCGAGAGTAGTGGTAGCTGGAGTCGGGCTAGTCGTCATGCTGTGCCACCCGGGCCATACTGGGGTCGTGGTTGGACGGGTTCGCAGACATGGCCATACATATGCATTGCAGATATATATGTATGCATGTATTAGATATATGTTTTACATATGCCTATGAGATGCTGCATTTGTTTGCTGCATATGATTGTACATCATGCTTCATGCCTTTTGCATATTTTATATACTGCTGTATATGTGTTGTGCATGAGTACGTATTGGTCTAGACTACTGCATGCTATTTGGGTTATGCTATTGTATACCTGTTCAGGATGTTATAGGTAATGTCGATTGCAGACCGTCAAGTATGTACATTACTTCATGTCAGTTGATTAGTTTAGTGTATGCTATGAGTATGACCGTATTTGTGGTTTCTGGTTACTACATTAGTATTGTATGTCTGTTGGACTCATGCTGCATACCTGTAGATCTTCACATGTATACTTGTAGATCTCTATACCCTGTATGTTTTTCATGCACTTTCTATATATTACACCTGAGTTTTATACTCACCACCATGGACCCTGGGTTTCTTGTCGCCCAGGTGACAGATAGAAGACTTCGGCATGGACTTGGAGCATCGCCACTTGATCCCATCCCACCGCATTTCCGAGGGTTTTGTTTCCTATATAGCATGTATCTTCTTATGGACTTCTATTGTTATTTGAGATCATGCTGTGTTTTTCTTTTATGGTATTCAATATGGGATTTTGTTTTAGTATGGACAGATATACCGATATACATATGTTGTTGAGTTAATATTTCGCATTGTGTTGTCTTCCGCTATTGATGTTATACATTTTCCATATTGTGTTATATTGGTTGCGACTATTTGTACCGTATTGGAATTGTCATAAGGGGGTGTCGTCCGTTGGCCAAACAGAGTCTACTTCGGGGCGTGATACATCTCATCCAACACATAGACTTCAGAAATTATAAGGGCTTTCCCTTTGGGATCTTCTATTTGAGCTCAAACCATTTGTATATAATAGCTTCGAGCTGCCTTTTGCTCACTTCTGACTTCCCCCACTAGCCGACCCATAGAAAATTTCACCTTCTAATGGAAAGGAGAAGTCACCACCTTGAATGTTGAAAGGAAAGGCTGACCTAGAATGGCATTGTAGGCTAAAGGGGCGACAACCACCAAGAAGGGTGTGATGCTTATCTTTTGGCTTGGATTCTATTGGTACAATCAACCAAGGACTCGAGTTTGACTCGAACTGTATTTCGATGTTAGACAAAATGCATGACATGGGATTATCTTGGGAAGTGTCCCAAGAAGGTGAAGAAAGCTCAATCGGTACCAAAAGTGAAAGACGCCGGAGTTCCCTCAACTAGAAGCAAGGAGCACATTGTGTGCTTCAAATGCAACCAAAGGGGACATTATAGAAGTCAATGCCCTAGGGGGAGGAAGAAGGGACAAGAAGGGGCATCTCATGTAGGGGGAGCTTCCAAAGTTAACCCTAAGGTAAATTTAATTAATGCACCTTCAATTCCTAGGATTAATAAGCAAGCTAAAAACTATTTTAGTTCACTTGCTATTATCAATGAAAAGCATGCTAGTAGAAATAAAAGTTGGTGCAATCGGCCCAGGTCACGATTGACCAGGACTCGAGTTTGACTCGAGTGATGTTTTGATGTTCGACAAAAATATATGACAATGTAATTGTCATGGAAAGTCCAAGTGGGACACTTGGCACATGGAAAGTCCAAGCATGGGTCTTGGCAATGGAAAGTCCAAGCATGGGTCTTGGCATAAAAAGTCCAACATGGGTTGGCAAGGAAAGTCCAAGCATGGTCTTGGCATGGAAAGTCCAACATGGGTTGGCAAGGAAAGTCCAAGCATGAGTCTTGGCAAATGGAAAGTCCAACATGGGTTGGCAAGGAAAGTCCAAGCATGGTCTTGGCAAGGAAAGTCCAAGCATGGTCTTGGCATGGAAAGTCCAACATGGATTGGCATTTGAAGTCCAAGGGGATTGATATTGGCGGCGTAAAGTCCAAGCGGTAGTCTTGGCAGCATAAGTTCAATGGTTGGCGGCGTAAAGTCCAAGCGGAGTCTTGGCCGCGTAAGTCTAATGTGCCTTGGCGGCGTAGACACCGTTAGCATGACATAGCCGATGGAAGCACCTAAAGGCTAGCGCGATGGATGAACAAGTCATGGATGACTTGGAGGGATCCGAGAGGCGTGAGGCTGATGGAGGTAGCTAGAAGGCTTATGTCTAGGCTAAGGGTGGTCTAGCAAAAATGGGGACACCATACTTTGTTTAAATCTCATGTTTGAGGTGTGCCAGTCGACTGGTGCCATGTGGCAGTCGACTGGCCTGAGTCAACTAGGGTTTGACTGCGGGAAGTGGCCTAGTAGTCGATCGCCATCGTTGGGCGGCCGATGATCATGTGATCACCGATCGATGCTCGAATTTTCGCCACGTATCGGAGTCTCACTGATCACGAGATGAGCAGTCGAGTGACGGCTCATCAGTCGACTGATGGTCATGATCAATCGACTGATGTCCTAGCCGTTGGGTTTTTCCAGCGTGGATTACACCGTTGTCTCACAGCAACAGTGTGATCAGTCGACTGATGGTCCCGAACAGTCGACTAATCGACCTTTTCCAGCACAGGTTGAAGCTATATAAGGAGCTCGTGATGGAGGAAAAGATAGCGATTTTCTTGGACGAAATTGAAGGGGGAAGTTGGTGCTTTCCAGTCCTTCAAAGCTAGTTCAAGGCAATTAAAAATCAAGCAATCCAAAGTGTTGGGATGTATACTGAAAGCCTTGCTCTTTTATATGAACATCTTTATTTTGAAATAAGAATCACATGATCATTGTTTGCATATTTTTATAGTTATGCAAAATTGTCTAATATTTTACATTGTAGATAACATGGTGCTTGGTGTGGCACAGAAGATCATGTTATCAGTCCCTTGTAGAATATAAGTAGAGGCTCACAACCAAGATGGTTTTGGACAAACCATTGGCATGGTTGTAGTGTAGCTTGGTATTGTTTTATCTTGAACATAGAGTTACAATCGGTGTATTAGCGGTGACCGACATAGAGGTGATTCAATTTGTTGCTGACTACATAATTGAATCGGACCTCGGATATTATGTTGTACATGCTCTTAATCCCGATATAATAACGGACACATGTACTTAGTATTTATTTCTTTGATTTACCAGAGGGTGAGATTTCTATGGATTAAATCAATATGCCCGGTAAGTTGGGAAATGATATTATTTACATGGTGTGTCATTGATTATAGGAGGAATTCGTGTCCTATATATTAGGTTGATGATGTCCCCTTGAGGAGCTCATAAGGTTCATCATGTAAACCCTGCAGGTTGACTTAGTCAACATGATGATAAGGTTGAGTGGTACTACTCGAGGAGTTAGATGTTAATTAATTGATGGTCGAATCAATTAATTGACGGACATTCGATATCTTAAACATGGGGAGATGGATGTACAAATAATATATGGAGCCCATATTAATTTATGGGGGTTGGTGAGGTAGTTCAATGATGATCCTCTAGTGGAATGGAACATCATTGATGGATCAAGTTTGTGTGGTTCCGATCCATCGGGTGGCCAAGATCCAACTCCTCCTCATGGTCCCTATCGTAGCCTAATATAAACCTCATGAAGTCTAGATCAAATGATGGAAAACAAATCTCTAGATCCGACGGTTGAGATTAAATCTCTAGAACCGACGGTTGAGATTAAATCTCTAGAACCGACGGTTGAGATTAAATCTCTAGTACCGACGGTTGAAATTAATTCTCTAGATCCGATGGTATGGATTAAATCCCTAGAACCGACAGTTGAGATTAAATCTCTAGATCCGACGGTTGGGATTAAATCCCTAGAACCGACGGTTGAGATTAAATCTCTAGATCCGACGGTTGGGATTAAAACCCTAGAACCGACGGTTGAGATTAAATCTCTAGATCCGACGGTTAAGATTAAAACCTTAGAACTGACGATGGAGATTAAACCAAGGCCTAAACCTAACTCTATATATATGGGAGAATGGGTTCGGCGGCAAGTATGGATGTTGGATTATGGATGCTAAGGAGATTAGGGTTTTGCCTAGCATTGCTTGGGCGGCAAGAAACCCTAAGGAGGAAACCCTAATTGGATTAGGGTTTGGCTCCTTTGGTTGGGCAGCCAAGGTTAGGAAAGAAGGGTGGGCGGCAACTTGTGGAAGCTCTCTTCTTCTTCCTTGAAGGTGGCTAGCTCCAAGATCTCTTCTCTAAGAAAGCCTAAGGAGGAAACCCTAATTAGGGTTTGGCTCCGATGGTTGGGCGGCTAGGGTTTGCAAGAAGGTGGGTGGCATCTATAGGAGAGGAGCTCTTCTTCTTCCTAGGGTGTGGCCGGCTCCTTCCTCTATTCCCTCCACCTTGGCCGGCGCCCAATGTATTCCTCTTCTCCTCTTCATTCCATCTTGGCAGGCGGCACTAGAAGCTAGGGTTTGTCCCTAGTTTGGTTCCTCGGTGGTTTCCATTTTGTTCTCTCTATTCTTGGGGCCGGCGGCATCAATCCTTTGCGGATTGGTGGTTGGTTCAAGCAAGAAGGGAAATAGAGTTCTTCTTTCTTTGGATTGAAGAAGATCTAGGAAGCTTCAACTTGTGGAGGATCTTCGCCCACACGAAGTCTACAAGGAGGTTAGGACATACGATAGAAGATCAAAAGGTATAAAAGTTTTACAACTTTTATTATTGTTCTTTGCATGTTCTTATTGATATGCTAGCTTATGTTCTTTATGTTAATATATGTTGATTATACTAGTTTATATTTGCATGTATTTGTATAATCATGGACCCCGAAGATAAATACAAAAACCGGCGATCCGTCCGTCGTCTCTTCCGCGGCTAACCGACTAGAAGAGTTGATTGCTTGAACAACAAGTTTGTTCAAGCGATCGCTCGAGTCATTGGCACGACGACGAATTGGTTGTGCTAAGGAAACTCATCCCATCCGGATTAGTTTTCATTAGTGAAAAT
The DNA here is from genome assembly GCA_025175895.1 of Wurfbainia villosa. Classification (NCBI taxonomy): domain Eukaryota; kingdom Viridiplantae; phylum Streptophyta; class Magnoliopsida; order Zingiberales; family Zingiberaceae; genus Wurfbainia; species Wurfbainia villosa. The sequence goes on from CM045991.1 coordinate 104,991,388, forward strand.
TTTAATCCGGGGACATGGGAGCCGATGAGCCTCCGAGGAATAGCAAGATTCCCAACAAATGGTATCAGAGCACGGTTTCCGGTTTTGTGTGTTTTGGATTCGGTTACTTTCATGCACTTATCATATATTGAGTATGCCGGATAATAGTAGGATGTGCGTAGGCTAACTTTTTGGTTGCAGGCATAAGATCCAACTATTATGGCTATATATGTGTGTATGTGATTGCATGTGTGTGTGATTGTATATTATTTGAATCCTCGGGGTTGACAAGGCTAAATTAGTATTTAATTTTTGTATTTGAATACGGCATTGTTTAGCCACTCTTTATTTTATTTTACTTTCGATCTAGATTTCATGTACACTCTCTCGTGGAGTATAGGATCGATGGATGTAAAATAAAATAGGTTTTATTCTCGGCTCGGATCTCCGGATGGCTCGTACATGGCGTAGGAGGAGCGGATGAGGTGGCGACACGACGGGACGCATATTGGAGAACAATGCCATAATAGTTGGAAAAATTCTGTTTTTTCCATATTTATTGCTGATTTGTTTTATATGCATGTTGTGTGTGCTTGAAAATTCCTCATTTTCAATTTACTAAGTGGGAGAGGGACATTTTAATTAATTCCCACGGCCTCCATTACAATTTGACGTGTGATGCAACAAACTTACGCGTCGGCTCTGAGTGCCTTCCTCCCCATCGGATGGGTTTGTTTGTGGATCACTAGGTCAAATAATGGTTATAGGAAATTATCAAGGAGCGTGTGTACTTCCACAGCGGTAAGACACATAATCCGAGATAATTCCCTTAGTATCGTGTAATGGTGCACACTTAGATGCAAATAAAAAATATCCTCCCCATCGGAGTCACTGCTTTTATTTGTAGGGCCAAAGAGGAACCAACTATTAATTTTATTTGTCAAAAAGTAAGGTTGACAAGATAATAAAATTAATGGGTAAAACCTCCTCTTACAAATGTAGAATTCGTATACGTCCACACTATCGTGGCATGCGATATTCTCGGTGTTTTGAGGTGTTGGTTGATTTCGAAATTTTATTGTTTTGAGGAATCAATAATATTTGAAATCTAAAGTAATGATCTATGTGATTCTTAGGTTTTTCAAAATGACTTTCAATCCACTTATTGTCATACTAAAGGAAATAAACTTACTGTACCCTAATAATATTGATTGGAAAAGAATCCAAATATTGTTTTATCTGCTAGGAAGTACATGTATGCACTCTTCGAAGAGTATCCTCAAGTCATGGTTGCTTAAAAAGGTTTCTACTTCTAAGCCGAAAGGCAAGAAGAAGGAGAAACAAGGTGGAGCAAATGTGGTGGGAGGATCTCAGGGAGGAGTGAAGAAGCCGAAAGGCAAGTACTTCACTTACAAGCAGGATGGACATTAGAAGAAGGATTATCCCAATCCAAAGCAAGAACAAATGTATATCCTTTGGTCCAGTCGTTGAAACATGGTTAGAGGCATTATCTACCTGCACCTGGTGTGTAGATACGAGAGCCACTAATCATGTCTACAAAACTTCGCAGGGGTTCCAGGAAATCCGACAACTAGCTAAAGGGGATATTACTATTTACTTGGGCAATGCCATGAAGGTGGCGGCTATTGCAGTGGGAGAAGTTTTATTTATCTTTTGAGAAAAATAAAAGGTTTTGGTTCTTAAGAATTTTCTTTATGTACCGTTATTTAGAAAGAATTGCTTTCGGTTTCTAAATTATGGATGGATAATCTATTCCTTTTAATGATAGATTTTTTTTATAAAAGGAATAGGGACATTATCTATTCAGGTACATAGATAAGAAATTTATAACTTGAACCACAAGCTCCCACGATGCAAATAGAAGTTAATAACTCATCTTCTAATTCCGATAAGAGAAAAGAACCTTCAAAGTTGAACAAAACATATCTTTGGGATCTTAGGCTTGGTCATATTAACCTAAGAAGAATTCAAAGGTTGATAGCTAATGGACCTTTGGGTTCATTAGTGGTGGAGGATCTCCCAACCTGCGAATCTTGCTTGGAGGGTAAGATGACCAAGAGGCTTTTCAAGGCCAAGGGGTATAGATCCAAAGATGTGTTGGAATTGGTTCATTCTGATTCGTATGGTCCTATGTCTATCCAGGCAAGAGGTAGTTTTGAATATTTCATCTTTTTCATAGACAATTATTCAAGATGACACTACGATTTGATCGTAGTGGTGAATACCTCTTGGGAGAGTTTAGGAATTACTTATCAGAGGCTGGGATTCAATCCCAATTGTCTGCACCTGGCACACCCCAGCAGAATGGTGTAGCGGAGCGAAGGAATAGGACTCTTATGGAGATGGTTAGATCGATGATGAGTTATTCTGACTTGCCAGATTCGTTTTGGGGATATGCTCTATATACGGCGGTGTACATTCTGAACTTAGTTCCATCTAAATCAGTGCCTTCTACTCCCACAGAATTGTGGACTGGGCGGAAGTCTAGCCTAAGACATATTCGGATATGGGGAGTCCAGCACATGTGCTGAAGGCTGATGCTGGTAAGTTGGAACCTTGTACAGAAGTGCGCATGTTTGTTGGCTATCCTAGGGGAACGAAGGGTGGTTTGTTTTATAGTCCTAGAGATCAGAGGGTGATCTTAGTACGAATGTCAGATTTCTAGAGGAGGACTATGTGATGAACCACAAGCCCACGAGTGGGATTGTTCTTGAGGAGTTGACAGGGGAAGTCCCGACTTCAGTACCACCGGTACAAGAGGTTATACCATATGTCACTGCACCGCGTGTCACAGAGGATACACAGGTGATACCTCGTCGTAGTGGGAGGGTTGTGAGACAGCCTCTTAGATTCATGTTTTTGGGTGAATCTTCTGATTTTGTCCCTAGAAAATATGAACCTGGTCCCTAGACATACGACGAGACAATCCAAGATATAAATACAGCATCTTGGCAAAGTGCAATGAATACTGAGATTGAATCTATGGATTCAAGTCAGGTCTGGGAGCTCTTATGCATAGCAGCTCATATGGATTATGAGGTGTGGCAGATGGATATCAAGACAACTTTCCTTAATGGAAGTCTTGAGGAAAACATCTATATGAAGCAACCAGAGGGATTCATTGCTAAGGGCAAAGAGCGTATTGTATGCAAGCTTAATCGGTCCGTTTATGGACTGAAGCAAGCTTTGAGGTCTTGGAACATCCGCTTTGATGAGGTAAATCCAGACTTATAGATTTATTCAAAGTCCGGATGAGTCTTGTGTATACAAGAGATGTGACGGAAACGTAGTGGTATTTCTTGTACTATACGTAGATAATATTTTGGTAGTTGGCAACAATATCAGAGTGTTATCAGACGTAAGGGTATGGTTGTCCAAACAGTTTTGAAGGACTTGGGAGAAGTGGGTCACAACCTTGGGATCAAGGTTGTTGTGCTTATCCCAAGCTTCATACATAGACATGATTTTGGATCGTTTTAGCATGCAGAACTCCAAGAAGGGTTTTCTACCTTTCAGGTATGGAGTTACTTTATCTAAGAAGATGTGTCCTAGATCATCTGAGGTGATAAAGGAGCTGAAGGCGGTTCCTTATGCTTCGGCAGTAGGAAGCCTCATGTATGCTATGTACGAGACAAGATATCTGCTTTGCCGTGGGCATGGTTAGCAGATATCAGAGTAATCCAGGACTAGAGATATTGGATTGCGGTAAAGCATATATTGTAGTGCCTGAGAAGGACTAGGGATTATATGCTAGTTTACCGAGCAGACCAATTATTCCCTGTGGGTTACATGGATTCTGATTTCCAATCATATAGGGATAACAGTGAGTCTACCTCAGGATTTGTGTTTACTTTTGGGAGGTGGAGCCATTGTATAGAGGAGTGTCCAGCAGAAATGCGTGGCGGACTCCACCATGGAAGATGAGTATGTGGCAGCCTAAAAGGCGGCCAAAGAAGCTGTGTGGCTCAGGAACTTTCTGATGGACTTGGATGTGATTCCTGGTTTGCCCAGAAATATCACAATTTATTGTGATAATAATGGTGCAGTTGCAAACTCGAAGGAACCACGAGCCCATAAGGCTAGTAAACACATAGAGTGCAAGTACCACCAGATACGAGAAATCGTAAAGGAGGTAGAAGTTGCTGTCGCATAGGTTGCATCAGAGGATGACCTGGTAAACCCTTTCACTAAGGCCCTTCTGGCGAGAGCTTTGATGGGCATGTGGAAGGAAGGGGAATCAGATGTATGGCAGTGTGATGACAGCATAGTCTTTTAGTATAAGTGGGAGATTGTTGGGATGTATACTGAAAACCTTGCTCGTTTATATGAACATCTTTATTTTGAAATAAGAATCACATGATCATTGTTTGCATATTTTTATAGTTATGCAAAATTGTCTAATATTTTACATTGTAGATAACATGGTGCTTGGTGTGGCACAGAAGATCATGTTATCAGTCCCTTGTAGAATATAAGTAGAGGCTCACAACCAAGATGGTTTTGGACAAACCATTGGCATGGTTGTAGTGTAGCTTGGTATTGTTTTATCTTGAACATAGAGTTACACTAGTACACCTCGGTGTATTGAGCAGGACCGACATAGAGGTGATTCAATTTATTGCTGACTATATAATTGAATCGGACTTCGGATATTATGTTGTACATGCTCTTAATCCCGATATAATAACGGGCACATGTACTTATTATTTATTTCTTTGATTTACCAGAGGGTTAGATTTCTATGGATTAAATCAATATGCCCAGGAAGTTGGGAAATGATATTATTTACATGGTGCGTTGTTGATTATAGGAGGAATCTGTGTCCTATATATTAGGTTGATGATGTCCCCTTGAGGAGCTCATAAGGTTCATCAAGTAAACCCTATAGGTTGACTTAGTCAACATGATGATAAGGTTGAGTGGTACTACTCGAGGAGTTAGATGTTAATTAATTGATGGTCAGTAAATCAATTAATTGACGGACATTCGATATCTTAAACACGGGGAGATAGATGTACAAATAATATATGGAGCCCATATTAATTTATGGGGGTTGGTGAGGTAGTTTAATGATGATCCTCTAGTGGAATGGAACATCATTGATGGATCAAGTTTGTGTGGTTCCGATCCATCGGGTGGCCAAGATCCAACTCCTCCTCATGGTCCCTATCATAGCCTAATATAAACCTCATGAAGTCTAGATCAAATGATGGAAAACAAATCTCTAGATCCGATGGTTGAGATTAAATCTCTAGAACCGACGGTTTAGATTAAATCTCTAGAACCGATGGTTGAGATTAATTCTCTAGTACCGACGGTTGAAATTAAATCTCTAGATCCGACGGTTGTGATTAAATCCCTAAAACCGACGTTTGAGATTAAATCTCTAGATCCGACGGTTGGAATTAAATCCCTAGAACCGACGGTTGAGATTAAATCTCTAGATCCGACGATTGGGATTAAAACCCTAGAACCGATGGTTGAGATTAAATCTCTAGATCCGACGGTTGAGATTAAAACCCTAGAACCGACGGTGGAGATTAAACCAAGGCCTAAACCTAACTCTATATATATGGGAGAATGGGTTGGGCGGCAAGTATGGATGTTGGATTATGGATGCTAAGGAGATTAGGGTTTTGCCTAGCATTGCTTGGGCGGCAAGAAACCCTAAGGAGGAAACCCTAATTGGATTAGGGTTTGGCTCCTTTGGTTGGGCGGCCAAGGTTAGGAAAGAAGGATGGGCGGCAACTTGTGGAAGCTCTCTTCTTCTTCCTTGAAGGTGGCTAGCTCCAAGATCTCTTCTCTCCACCTTGGTTGGGCGGCAAGAAAGCCTAAGGAGGAAACCCTAATTAGGGTTTGGCTCCGATGGTTGGGCGGCTAGGGTTTGCAAGAAGGTGGGTGGCATCTATAGGAGAGGAGCTCTTCTTCTTCCTAGGGTGTGGCCGACTCCTTCCTCTATTCCCTCCACCTTGGCCGCCGCCCAATGTATTCCTCTTCTCCTATTCATTCCATCTTGGCCGGCGGCACTAGAAGCTAGGGTTTGTCCCTAGTTTGGTTCCTCGGTGATTTCCATTTTGTTCTCTCTATTCTTGGGGCCGGCGGCATCAATCCTTTGCGGATTGGTGGTTGGCTCAAGCAAGAAGGGAAAGAGGGTTCTTCTTTCTTTGGATTGAAGAAGATCTAGGAAGCTTCAACTTGTGGAGGATCTTCGGCCACACGAAGTCTACAAGGAGGTTAGGACATACGATATAAGATCAAGAGGTATAAAAGTTTTACAACTTTTATTATTGTTCTTTGCATGTTCTTATTGATATGATAGCTTATGTTCTTTATGTTAATATATGTTGATTATACTAGTTTACATTTGCATGTATTTGTATAATCATGGACCCCGAAGATAAACACAAAAACCGGTGATCCGTCCGTCGTCTCTTCCGCGGCTAACCGACTTGAAGAGTTGATTGCTTGAACAACAAGTTTATTCAAGCGATCGCTCGAGTCGTTGGCACGATGAAGAATTAGTTGTGCTAAGGAAACTCATCCCATCCGAATTAGTTTTCATTAGTGAAAATTTTAATCCGGGGACATGGGAGCCGATGAGCCTCCGAGGAATAGCAAGATTCCCAACACAAAGCTCTTGTAAAGTGTTTTTCCTTTACTTGCATTTGTATATCATTATATTTGCTTGTATCTATTTGATTATTGTTGTAATCATTATTGTACGAGGTTTCTCCACCTCCGGATTGTTCCGAGAAGGAGTTAGTGTATAGTGGTGTGTGATTGGCATCGCTAGGGCTCGTTTGAGCCCGATCCGTGGAGTAGGAACCGTGCGGTTCCGAACCACGTTACATACTCGTGTTCGTGTGTAATTGTCTATTTCGTTATTGATATCATTATCTATATTCCGCTGCGCTAACGAAATTGTAGACACAAACGAGATCGAATTCCATCTACGCTATTCACCCCCCTCTAGCCATTACAAAGATCCTAACAAGTGGTATCAGAGCCCGGGGCTCCTCTACGGATTAACAACCCGGAGTCAAGAAGCTAGAGGGAAGAATATGGATTTCCAAGAAAAATTGGGTGACGACGTCAACATTCCACCTTCCTTCAACCGCGAACATTTCGCATATTGGAAAGGTAGGATGGAATATTTTCTAATGACAAATATCGAAAATTGGTTTGCCATGACTATAGGTTTTGATGCTCCGAGAGGAGAGAACGGCAAAATCCTCAAAATGAAGCGATGGACCGAGGAGCAACAGGAAAAATTCAAGACAACCGTTAAGGTAACAAAAATATTGATTAATTTGATACCTAACGACATTTTGTCCAGGTTAGGAAGCTATAGGGATGCCAAGGAGTTGTGGAACAAGTTGATCAAGTTCCACGACAATCCCGAATCGGTCCAAGAAGACTTGGAAGAGGAGGTGACCGAAGAAGAATCATCATCATCCTCACAAGAAAGTGAGGAGTCAATTTCCAGATCAGAAGAGGTGGAGGAAGTGGAAGAAGCATCCACCTCAAGGATTGAGGGGGAGGAGAGAAACTACATACCGGAAAATCAAGAAGAAGCTTCGACATCCGGTCAAGATGAAGAAGCCCAAAGTCCAATTCCGGTCTCTACCACCGAACTAGGTAACTCAAGCAATTTGGTTTTAACTAAAAAACATATAATTTGCTTTGAGTGTAGGGAAACCGGGCACTACAAGAGCAAGTGCCCAAAGAAAGTTAAGAAGACTCCTCCGGCGCCTAAAAGTCAACAAAAGTCAAAGGATGCTGGTTCCCCATCATCTAAAGACAAGAAGCATATCATTTGCTTCAAATGTCGGCAACCGGGACATTACCGAAATCAATGTCCTAGGGGGAGCAAGAAGACCCAAGAAGGAGTATCCAAAGTAGGGGGAGCTACTAAGGCAAACCCTAAGGTATATTTTCATAATGCTCATTCCTTAAATTCTAAGCAAAAGCATGCTAGAATTAATTCAAATAATTTTGCGATTACTCATGAATCGAAGCATGCTAGGAATGATAACTCTAGATCTATTTCAAAGAAGGAGAAATTTGGGACTAATGTCCCTAGAAATGTCATTTCTAAGAAAGCAATTAAGAAAATCGAAAATCATTTAGGTATAAATTCCAATAAGGGTAAACATATGTCTAAGGTAAATGGTAATGCCCAAAAACCTAATCAAAAATCATTTGGGCAATTAGAATTAGAAAACCAAGCCATAAGGTCAAGGCTTGAAAAATTAGAAAAGACCCTAAATAAGCTACAAAATCAATTTCAAGGGTCTAATGGTCAAAGTCAAGGGTCAAGATTTCAAAGTCAACATCTAGGACCCAAAAGACAAAAGTCAACCAAGGGCAAGAAAGGTTTGGGTCACAAACCTAAGCCTAAGGTGACTTATCATTGTGTTCCATTTGACAATGGAACACAAACTAGGTCTAGGAAGACCAAGGTGGCAAGGGGAGTTACTGTTGGTGCAGTGGGCACCTAAGTCGAACCTAAGTTTTGATTATAGCAAACGATATAAAGTTAAGCTTATATTGTTATCTCACGAGCTAAATCAAGTGTGCAGAAAAGTCTCAATGCTGGAGCTGAAGGCTAGCGACACCCGGAGGAAGCCGCGGTGGTCGGGCGATACTCAAGTTACTTCGGAGGGAGCCGAAGGAATCGAGTGAAAGGCCGGAAGCAAAAGCGACACGTAAGTATCGAGGTAAGCTCGTGTGTGCGAGCGTAAGTGAGGTCGTATCCTCTTTACGGGGATGATCTTAGGCGACGATCCGACCCAAGACTTCCCATGGAAGGTCTATGTTGAGATCGGATGGCAAGTGGTCGTCGAATCCACTTATATTTTGAGCTAACTCTTTATTGTAGTCAAAAATCCTGGCCATCAGTTCAACCGGCCAGTTCAACCGGTGCCAGTTCAACCGGCCAGTTCAACCGGTGGTCAAAAATCATCCTCGAGGAGTCAAGCTTTATCACCATTTTTCAAGGAGTTTTGTACCCATTTGTGATTGGTTGAAGACCCATTCGTTGAGGGACTTAAAGGCTATAAAAGGAGGGCCAAACCTAGGGTTTCATCCTTAATTCTAAGTGCTCAAAAGCCTCCGTTACGCTGCAACTCTCCGACGACTCTACAACAACGAAGTGCTGCCAACAACCCTAGCTTAAAGTTTCTTTTGTTTAGTTGTTGGTATAATCTTAATTTGTTATTGCTTTCAATATTGCAATTCTTTTTAATCGAGGCTTTTTGTTGCATTTTACTTTAATAGAAGAGAGGGTTTGTCTCTCTATCTTTTTGCTTCGAAGGCTTTTGTAATCGTAAAACTCCTACCTCCAACGAGGAGGAGTGTTTTAGTGAATTGCCCTCCGTACACGGTCTAGGACCATTAGGGCCTTGGAGTAGTAGCCGAAGGCTACGAACCAAGTAAAAAAACTATTTGTCTCATTTAGTTTTTATTTACATTTCTGCTGCGTTTAATTGTCTATCGAACGATTTAAAAGAAAAGTTTTTATCGCTATTCACCCCCCCCTCTAGCGATCCGCTTCGATCCAACAATTGGTATCAGAGCTGGGGGTTGCTAAGATTTGGTGAAACCACCAATCTAGCCATTTTTCACAGATTTATTTTTCTTTTATTTCTGATTTATTTCACTTTGTTAAATTTACTCCCGCACTACAAATCCAAGACGCGAGTCTTGGTACTTTGTTTTGTGTTTTTGTCGTTGCTAGTTTCTTCGTCTTCGTCCCTTTTTGTCTTTTGTTCTAATGGCCCATCTCGAGGGTTTTAGTACCGTCCGACCTCCGTTTTACAACGGAGATGAGTTCCGTTATTGGAAGGGTCGGATGGAATGCTTTCTCAAAACCCAAATCGAGATGTGGATCATAATTCAAACGGGTTTCACACTTCCGACTAATGAAGTGGGTGACTCCTTGGATTATGATCAATGGACCATTGCGACAAAACGACAAGTCGAAGCCGACGCCAAGGCAACACAAATCCTCCAATGCGGCTTGTCCAAGGAGGAGTTAAATCGCATCGGCCCCTTCATTAGCGCAAAGGACCTTTGGACAAAGCTAATCGAGTTACACGAAGGATTGGATCAAGCTAAGGTTTGCAAACGTGATTTGTTGTTCAATAAATTGTACACACTAAAAATGCAGGAACACGAGTCCGCGACGCAACTCCACGCCCGTGTCCAAGACATAGTCAACAACCTACACGCAATCAGGTAAAAGGTCGAAAATTGCGACCTTATAAGGTATGTTCTAAACTCTTTTCCGAGGACTACCTTGTGGGCATCCATGGTCGATGCCAACAAGGTCTCCAAGGACCTTTCTAAACTTAGATTAGATGAACTCTTTTCGGATTTTGAATTACATGAGCAGTCCAACTCGGAACCCGAGAGGGGTATAGCCTTGTTTGCAGGTTCAAAGAAGAAGAAATTCGCAAGCAAGCCACCACTAACCGAGGAGGAAGATGAGTCTGATGAAGAAGTTGACCCGGAATTGACTGCCAAACTAATGAACCTAGCTCGAAGGATAGCCAAGGGATGAAAGCTAACCACAACTCGACCCAACCAAGGTAAGCCTAAAAGTTCTAATATGAGGTGTTATGAGTGTAACAGGTTTGGACATATAAAGTCCGAGTGCCCCAAGCTCAACCACCAAGCACCTAAGCACAAGAAGGCCCTCAATGCGACATGGGAAGAAGCGTCATCTGAAGAAGACAAAGACCATGTCTTCATGGCGAAATCGATTGAGTCTGACACGGAGACCGAACCTGAACTTGAGTCAGAACCTGAGGATGACTCAGACTACGAAGCTACCTTCAAGTCAAGCCACGGATACGCATCCGGTTCAAAAGATACCCTTAAGGTGAGTCGAACCTTATTTAATACTTTACATAATATGGTTAGGTTTTTGTCTAGGAAGTTAGCTAAGTCCGAGTCCAAGGTCGAGACCCTGGTTGAGGAAGTTAAACTCCTCAAACACGAGGTCTCCCTAACCTCTTCGACTAGTCGAGTTCAAGAGAAGGACTCAACTCGGGTTGAAAAACTCGAAGATGAGAACTCACTCTTGAAAAGTCAAGTCGAAGATCTTAGGAATATGTTGGAAAGGTTTAATTTGGGATCCAAAGGACTTGACCTCCTACTTGGATCGCAAAGGGCCGTGTACAACAAGGCCAGACTAGGGTTTAGCTCAAACACAACCAATAAGTCGTATATGTCAATCGTAAGTAGATATAAAAAATGTGTCCAAGCATGGGTCCCTAAGACCACTTTGATTTCAACTCTAGGATCCAACTCGTACTGGGTTCCCAAGGACCAAATCCACTATGTGGATAGACCGAACCGATTCAACGGTCTAGGGGGAGCCAGTACAAAACATGTTTGTGTTTTAACTTAGAAATTACATGCTTAGATTTTTTTTTCTTTCGTGAACTCACTTAGAACACGTAAATAACCAACTAAAATCCTTCAAAAAGATTGAGCCTCGGGGAGCCTCTTTTCAAATAATCAACTAAAATCCTTCGAAAAGATTGAGCCTCGGGGAGCCTCTTTTCAAAAATAACTAGTTAGACGAGGAAATAATTTTAGGTGAGTCAAGTCATCATTTTCTTGAAAATGGCTTTGTCTAAGGAAGTGGTCGATGATCCGATAAAAGAAGGCCCCTGTGCCTCGCCACGACCTGGAAGCCATGATCTTGAAAAGGTAAACTTGACAAGCCTAGGGTCAAATCCAAATCTAACATTACTTAAACATAAATGCACTTAATCAACTTAATTGGAAGTCATCTCACAAAGAACACATAAGTATAACATGCTTGATCATATAGACTCCGGTGAGATGGCCTAGGTTTAACAACTAACAACCAATTTTTTTTTAAAAAAAATATAATAATCTAACATCCAATCCAACCACCTTGTGTGTAGGACCAATGGATGTGTTCACACATGACCGGAGATCAACTCAAATTCGCGAAGCTTCGATTCAAACGACAAGGATCGATAGCCTTTGGGAATAACGACAAGCTCAAAATCATCGGATCAGGTGATATCGAGCTTAACTCGAATTTTGTTATTAAAAATGTATTACTTGTAGAGAATTTTGAATATAACCTGCTTAGCGTAAGCCAATTATGTGACAATAATTATAAGGTCATATTTTTAGAAAATGAATGTGTAATTAAAACAAATGAAACAGCTAAAACAATACTCAAAGGAACTAGGACAAATAACATTTATACAATAACTTAATCAAATCCTCAGCCACGTGTCTTATGACACAGTAAGAGGAATCATAGACGACTCAACACTGCACCCAAGACTCCCACAAGATGAGTCGAGTGGCCTAGTCAGAGGCTTACCCAACCTTAACAATTTGGTTAATAAAATCTGTAATGCTTGTCAACAAGGAAAACAACCTAGGACACAACACAAGTTAACTAACCAAGAACGAACCTCAAGTGTACTTGAGCACATGTATATGGATCTATTCGATTCACATGGAGCCAAGTCACTCAATAAAAGTCAATATTGCTTAGTCATAATTGACGACTACTCCAGGTTTACCTAGGTTAGGTTCATCAAACATAAAAATGATACCCTAGATCAATTAATCAATTTATTCAAATTAATCGAGAATCAAAAAAACCTTAAGGTTAAAAGAATTAGAAGCGATCATGGTGGTGAATTCGAAAATCAAAGGATCACCGACTTCTGTAACCTAAACAGATACCACCATGAATTCTCTTGCCCTAGGACCCCTCAATAAAATGGCCTAGTGGAGCGGAAAAACTGAACTCTACAAGAAGCCGCTAGGACCATGTTGAACGAATATGACCTACCCGATAGGTTTTGGGCAGAAGCCGTGAGTACGGCATGCTATGTCCAAAATAGAATCCTTATGGTAAAGAGGCACCTTAAGACCTCATATGAGATTTATCACGATAAAATACGTAAAATCAAGTACTTTAGGGTATTTGGGTGTAAGGTACATATCCTAAACACTAAGGATTACCTAGGAAAATTTACATCCAAGACCACGACCGGAATCTTTCTATGATACTCAACTACAAGTCGAGCTTATAGAGTATATAACCACGACACCCTTAGAGTCGAGGAGACTATCAATGTAGTATTTGATGAAGGACATGAACCTACAAAACCCCCGGCAACCCCAATTAGCGAGCCGATTCATACTAGACCTAACTCTGATCCGGAGATCAGGTCTAGTGTTAATCCTAACCTAAGTCAACCAAGTCACTCTATTGATCAAGTGATAGATGACTCCAACCATGTTCAACCAAGTCACCCCATTGATCAAGCATTAGGTGACACAAACCCAACCCAATCTAGGATTCAGACTAACCACCCTATCGATCAAGTGATAGGAGATCCTAATCTAGGAGTTCGAACTAGAGCATCCTATAGGAACCTTAGTCAAATTTCCTTAATTTCAAAGATAGAACCCAAATCAATTGAACAAGCTCTTCTTGATCCCGATTGGATTATTGCAATGCAAGAAGAGCTAGCTCAATTTACTAGGAATGAAGTGTGGGAATTAGTACCACCACCTAAAGACAAAATGATAATTGGAACAAGGTGGGTGTTTCGAAATAAGCTTGATGATAAAGGTGAAGTAGTTAGAAACAAGGCTAGGTTAGTCGCCAAAGGGTTTAGTCAAGTCGAAGGCTTAGATTACGATGAAACCTATACCCTAGTAGCTAGACTCGAATCCATTCGAATGTTGCTAGCTTATGCCGCACATCGAGGATTTAAGCTGTTTCAAATGGATGTTAAGTTGGCATTCTTAAATGGATACATTAAAGAAGAAGTTTATGTTAACCAACCCCCCAGATTCGAAAATCTAGATAAACCCGACCATGTTCTAAAACTTAAGAAAACTCTCTATGGACTTAAACAAGCTCCTTGAGCTTGGTACGAGAGACTTTCAATCCATCTTAAGTCAAAAGGGTTTAACCAAGGCTTAGTTGACCCAACTCTCTTCGTAAAAACCTTAGGTAAAAAAATATTCATAGCTCAAATTTACGTAGACGATATAATTTTTGGAACCTCTAACTCAGCCTTACTAAACGAGTTCGTTTCACTCATGGAAAGTGAGTTTGAAATGAACTTTGTAGGCGAGTTAAGTTTCTTTTTAGGTCTACAAATTAAACAAACTAAGGATGGTATATACCTATATCAACAAAAATACACTAAGGAGTTAATTAAAAGATTTGGAATGCAAGACGCTAAGATAATAAACACCCCAATGGCGATTAATGTTAACATAGGAGAAGACCTAGAAAGTAAGTCCATTGACTTAAAGTACTATAGAGCGATAGGAAGTCTCCTATACTTAATCAGCGAGACCCGACATCCTATTCGCAGAAGTATGTGCGCCTGTTTCAAACCTGTGCTAAGGAGTCTCACCTAACCCTAGTTAAGCGTATCCTTAGATATCTTAAGGGTACACTTAACGTTGGTATTTGGTACCCTAGATCTACGGAGTTCGAACTAATCGGCTACTCCGATTCGGATTATGCCGTAGTAAACTCGATAGAAAGAGCACGAGTGGTTGTTGTCAACTACTCTACAAGTCTAGTGAGTTGGTGCAGTAGGAAGCAACATTGTGTTGCCTTATCTACCACCGAAGCCGAATATGTTGCGATGGGTGAGTGTGTAACTCAGCTTCTTTGGATGAAGCACACTCTCCGAGGCTTTAGGTTGGACTTCACCAAAACTAAAATTTTTGTAGACAACATAAGTTCGATAAATCTAACTAAGAACCCTATATGCCATTCAAGGACAAAGCATATAGAGGTAAAACACCATTTCATTCGAGAACATGTAGCCAACGGCTCCATACAACTCGAATATGTTGACTCGAAGTCTAACCTAGCGTATATATTTACTAAACCACTACCCAAGCCAAATTTAGTCTCTTGAGAAAGATTAGGCATGTAATAGAATAGGAACTTGCAAATTATATTTTCTTACTACTATTTCTTACTTTTTTTTCATGGAACTAGCATAGGACATACCTTAGATATCATGCACCTATAGATTTAAGGAGCCAATACATCTCACAATACATAGGACTAATGTGTTTGTGTACTTAGCCACGTAGATGGGCGTGAGATGTTAGGACCTTATTCCTGTTTCCAGATGTAGAGCTAGTGCATCGCTATGAACCACAGAGTATAATCATACCGACTCTGACTAGGACTGGTTGATCCTTCATATCAATCAAGCCAAATATGAGTCGAACATTTTATAGATGAACTTATTTTCAGTATATTATTTTTAAAAATAAAAATGTGGAACATGCTTGGACTTTAAATTTAACATTTATTTTGTTTTCCACACACCCCTTACTCTTTTCGATATACGGCAAAAGGGGGAGAAAAAGGAGAAAAAGGACAAAAGTTAAGGGGTCAAAAAATTTTTTTGATAACTTAACTCTTACTTCATAATTAAACCAAAAGTTAACTTTAAGTTTTGAAAACTTATTTAACTTTTAACAAAAGGCCAAGGTTAAGAAATCATTTGGTTTCTTAACTTAAAACTTATTTTAAACACTATGGCCAATATTAAGTAATTTCGGTTACTTAATTCTTTTTCTTAGTAGCAAATATCAAGGGGGAGCACTTGAAAAAGAATTTTTATATACTCCTACTCATTCATGCATAATCTCATACTTATTTTTGTCTTAACTTTGTATGTGGGTTTGCCATAAATCAAAAAGGGGGAGATTGTTGGTGCAGTGGGCACCTAAGTCGAACCTAAGTTTTGATTATAGCAAACGATATAAAGTAAAGCTTATATTGCTATCTCACGAGCTAAATCAAGTGTGCAGAAAAGTCTCAATTCTGGAGCTGAAGGCTAGCGACACCCGGAGGAAGCCGCGGTGGTCGGGCGACACTCGAGTTACTTCGGAGGGAGCCGAAGGAATCGAGTGGAAGGCCGGAAGCAAAAGCGACACGTAAGTATCGAGGTAAGCTCGTGTGTGCGAGCGTAAGTGAGGTCGTATCCTCATTACGGGGATGATCTTAGGCGACGATCCGACCCAAGACTTCCCATGGAAGGTCTATGTTGAGATCGAATGACAAGTGGCCATCGAATCCACTTATATTTTGAGCTAACTCTTTATTGTAGTCAAAAATCCTGGCCATCAGTTCAACCGGCCAGTTCAACCGGTGGTCAAAAATCACCCTCGAGGAGTCAAGCTTTATCACAATTTTTCAAGGAGTTTTGTGCCCATTTGTGATTGGTTGAAGACCCATTCGTTGAGGGGCTTAAAGGCTATAAAAGGAGGGCCAAACCTAGGGTTTCATCCTCAATTATAAGTGCTCAAAAGCCTCCATTACGCTGCAACTCTCTGACGACTCTACAACAACGAAGTGCTGCCAACAACCCTAGCTTAAAGTTTCTTTTGTTTAGTTGTTGGTATAATCTTAATTTGTTATTGCTTTCAATATTGCAATTCTTTTTAATCGAGGCTTTTCATTGCATTTTACTTTAATAGAAGAGAGGGTTTGTCTCTCTATCTTTTTGCTTCGAAGGCTTTTGTAATCGTAAAACTCCTACCTCCAACGAGGAGGAGTGTTTTAGTGAATTGCCCTCCGTACATGGTCTAGGACCGTTAGGGCCTTGGAGTAGTAGCCGAAGGCTACGAACCTAGTAAAAAAACTATTTGTCTCATTTAGTTTTTATTTACATTTCCACTGCGTTTAATTGTCTATCGAACGATTTAAAAGAAAAGTTTTTATCGCTATTCACCCCCTCCCCCCCTCTAGCGATCCGCTTCGATCCAACAGTTACCTCTAGAGTCAACCTAGGTAAGACCACAATGACCAAGCCTAACAAGCCTAGGAGGGTCATTAGGAAGGTATCTAGGAAGGTTATCCCTAAGGAATACCTAATTAATTCAATGAGCTCAAATAGATTTTGGGTTCCCAAGAGCATGATTGATTCACGTTAAATGGGTTAGAATGTGCCAACCATGATTGGATGAGTAGTTAACTCAACCATGGTAAAGGTGGCACTTTAGGTTATTTTCAAGGTTATGGTTACCTTGGAAATACATTTGAGTCCTAATTCTAAAGGATTTTAGGATGTGTCAATATATTTTTGAAAACATGAAAATTAATAAAATTGGCACAATCTAGATTTAGAGGTCATAGTGTGTAACATTGATTGTTGCCACACTTTAGAAGCTCATGTATCAAGAGAAGTGTGTTTAGGATGCAAAAGTAACATCAAGAATGATACTCAAGTGCCACACAACTTGATGTCTTATACTTACCATGCTTCATATGTTTCACCATGTGTTTGCATGGAAGGAATGTCTAGGATGGATTGCATCTCACAAAACAAGTCTTTTACCTTGATTGTGTATTTCAACACTTAGAAAGGGTGAGATGTTAGGATTTGGAAATCATTCGATGTTAATGTTTGTAAAAATGAAATAAAACATTAAAATACATTAACTAATACATGAATATAAGTATAACATTAATATGGTCGATATACAAGAACAAAAATGATAAAATGGAATAAATTAGATGAAGAAATCGAGATTTACTGAATTTCAGAACTGGAAATCAGATATCAGTCGACTGATACAGTTATCAGTCGACTGATAACACTGTAGCACGATATCGTAAGTCAAGCAGTCGAGTGCTGCTTCCAGGACTCGACTGTTTGCACATCACCGATCGATGGGATACATCACCGATCGATGGTACTGCTCACCGAGGTGAGGGTTATCCGAGTGCTCGATGAGCGATGAGTGATGTACATCATCGATCGATGTTACCGTAGCATGACACGAAGACTCGGCATCGATTGCTAAGCCGAGCAATTGATCACCGGTAAACCCGCTAATAAATCTGCGATCGGTGGGTGATCGATGCCGCACATCACCGATCGCATTGCGATTTTATAATGTCGAACCTCTAGGGTTCAGCGTCTTCATGCGACACCCTCTCTTCTTCTTTCTCCTCTTCGATCGCCAACCTCTTCTCCGACCACTCTTTCCGATCGTGCCAGCCGCCCAAGCTTTAGGTTTGATAGCCAAGCTTCTCTTCTTGCGTTTTTCACTTATCTAAAGCCTTAGTTCACTCATTTCCAGGGTTTGTTTCCCGTTTTCGATTAGGGTTCCGGTGTCTAAGTCCTCCGGCGAACTTTCCGACGACCCCCTCAGTAATATCCAAGCATTCCCTCGTCACACCTCTAAATGGCACCGAAGTAAAAATTCTTCTTACCCAAAACCCTAATTTTCCTTTCCATTGTAATTTATTTTTATCTAATCGTGTATTGGTGTCCTTGCATGTCATATCATTACATTGCATTAATAATAGGAGAGCCCGTAGGAATGATCCACCTGAGGGTGAATCTCGATTGTACCAACCTATGTTGGTTAGGTACATCGATAGGGACTTTTTCAATCGCTATTGTAGTGATGTCATGGACTTATTTGCATAATATCATCTCATGAAAATTGTCTTATGCACACATCCCATTAACGATGACCTCCTTAAGGAGTTTTATCAGAACCTAAAGAAGGTAGATGATGGGCCTGCCTACACTACTCGCGTTGCAAAATGCGATTTAGAGTTCACTCTTGCGATACTGCAGAAGTTTCTCGAGTGTAAGCCCTTGGATGACACCTTTACCTTTTTCCCTACCATGGATTTCCCTTTACCCGAGCCTTTTGACCATATCTCTATAGATTCCATGCATGAGCATGTCTTTGGTCATCCTCGTCCACCAGCCCAGAATTTATTTCCTATTAGTGAGTTATCTGCACCTGACAATGTACTCTACAAGGTCATTGTTGGGTGTTTTCTTCCTATCGTCACTCGGGGTCTGGCCAAGATTCGCCCTCCCCATCTCTTTCTTCTATACGCCATGCGTAATAGGTTAGACATAAACTTTGCATTAAACATGTTTCACTGCATTGTGCATTTCATTTCCCCTATACAAGGGAAAGTGCATATGCCATATGGTCACATTATCATAGCATGGCTAGAGTCAATAGGCATTAACATCCACAGGGGTTCTCTAAGAGCGCTATCTGAGGTGTACGACTACATATCAGTTCGTAACTTCTCGTTAGCGAAGCTACGATGGGGCCTGAACAGATGGAGTTGGCGCCTCGACCACCACCCAGGGCACACAAAGAGCCTCCTTGGGGTACCTAGAGCGGCGGCAGAGGACTATGAGGATGCAGACACTGCTGATGAGGATGATCAGATGCCGGCAGATGCATCAGCAGCGGGTCCATCAGATCGTCGTGGCCAGTTGGAGTCCAGATTCCAGGACTATCAGCAGACGATCGACTCTAGGCTGTCAGAGATCTTAGCAGGCCAAGCATCCTTTGGCGTACGTCTTGATCGGACGGAGGAGACCCAGAGCCGCATCGAGCAGCGTCAGCTCGATATGTTTGAGATGATGCGGGTCTGGACTTTGAGTCAGCAGCCTCCTCCACCGCCACCTCCTACAAACGATTAGATTTAGAGGATGTTAGATTTTTTTTGTTTTCAGTTTTTGTAGTGAGATTGAACATATCAAATCTCCATTTTGGATGTAAAAGCCTGAAATCCTTTAAATTAAATGAAATTTCTGTTTGTGAAAATCTTGTGTGCTTGAGTGAGTATTTGTATTGGTTTATGAAAATTGCTATATCATGACATGACATGAAATTTCATCTTATTATATAACATGTCATGTCATTGATTGTGATTACTTTAAATGTCATGTGTTTTTAAATTTCATCATATGCCATGACATCGTGATCATTGATCATGTTTTATTTTGCTATCACTATGCCATGATCATTTCATGCATTAATTTGATTGAACATTGATTTAAGGAAAATGACATGACTTGAAGTCTCTTTTATAAGGGAATCAAGTAGGGTTGCCTAGGAAATACATGAAACCCTAGATAAAATGAATCAAAACCCACATCTCACATCACATTGACATGTATGTGTATTTATACACCCTAGATACATGTGAGATGCTAGGATAATAAGTTAGGTTCATGGTGCATAGGTAGTGCATCTAGATGAACTCAAACTTATTTTAATTATCACCAAGAATCATAAGGAAAGCTAATATACAAGTTATGTATATTTAGCCAATAAATCATGGTTCAAAATAGGTTTTCAAAAATATTTTAAAATCAATTTAGAAAACCTTGGTGAAATCTATCTTTTGATAGCCATCACCATTGATAAGATTGATACAAAGTGAGCTTAAACTTTAAAGTTTTTAGTCACTTTTGGATTTTGTATCAATCTCCTATTTCGATGGTAAAAATATTTTTCCAAAATTTTTCACCGATTGTATGTGTGATAAGTAATATATGTATCAAGTTTCGTGATTTTTTTATTTACGTAAAATTACTTATGAATTTCCAGAAGTCGTGTCTGATTTTTGAAAATCAGGTTTTCAGTTATCACCGATCGCCTACAAAGGCATCTGATGGGGGCTATTTGACTCGATCAGAAGATCACTCGATCGCTGTTCGTGGTCGACCGATGGATGGACACATCAGTCGATTGGTAGCTGACAGAGTCGACTGATAATGCTGATTTCCGAAAAACTAGGTTTGTTTAGCTCGGTTTCAACTACGGTTATGGTCCCTAATCACTTCTAACCCTAGGATATGCTTTGGGAAGCATCATAAAGGGTGAAAATCCATTGAATATGGGTTTGGAGATGTGTTTAAGGTTTGTATCAAATTTACGGTGTTGGAAAGTTCAATGTTGAACTTCTAACCTTAATGTTGATGGTTTAGAGTTCCTATTGGCTTAGGGATTTCCCAAGGACATTGTTGGTGCATTTGTCAAGGGGGAGCAAGCCTTTAGGGGGAGGAATTCATCATGGGATGATGAATGGTATTTTTCCTCATGAGGAGGAAAATGGGATTTTGATACCCAATTTGGAAATTGGGAGAGTGTATAGGATTGCCTCTCTTTGAGTGATATGTGACTTATCACTAGGAAGATGGTAGGCATCCTAGGTATTTTTGGATCAAGGGGGAGATTGTAAGATCTCATTGGGACATGAGATGTTGACCTCCTTGGAGAGATAACCTTTTTGATGTATGTCAAAAAGGGGGAGAAAGGTTAAATTACCAATTTGACCTTTTTAATTGGTAAGGGATTTGAGTTAGGGGCCTAACTCAAGGTTTGGTTTTTGTCAAACATCAAAAAGGGGGAGATTGTTGGTGCAATCTGCCCAGGTCACAATTGACCAGGACTTGAGTTTGACTCGAGTGATGTTTTGATGTTCGACAAAAATATATGATAATGTAATTGTCATGGAAAGTCCAAGTGGGACACTTGGCACATGGAAAGTCCAAGCATGAGTCTTGGCAATGGAAAGTCCAAGCATGGGTCTTGGCATAAAAAGTCCAACATGGGTTGGCAAGGAAAGTCCAAGCATGGTCTTGGCATGGAAAGTCCAACATGGGTTGGCAAGGAAAGTCCAAGCATGGGTCTTGGCAAATGGAAAGTCCAACATGGGTTGGCAAGGAAAGTCCAAGCATGGTCTTGGCAAGGAAAGTCCAAGCATGGTCTTGGCATGGAAAGTCCAACATGGGTTGGCATTTGAAGTCCAAGGGGATTGATATTGGCGGTGTAAAGTTCAAGCGGTAGTCTTGGCAACATAAGTCCAATGGTTGGCGGCGTAAAGTCCAAGCGGAGTCTTGGCGGTGTAAGTCCAATGTGCCTTGGCGGTGTAGACACCATTAGCATGACATAGCCGATGGAAGCACCTGAAGGCTAGCATGATGGATGAACAAGTCATGGATGACTTGGAGTGATCCGAGAGGCGTGAGGCTGATGAAGGTAGCTAGAAGGCATAGGTCTAGGCTAAGGGTGGTCTAGCAAGTATGGGGACACCATACTTGGGTTAAAATCTCATGTTTGAGGTGTGCATCGGGTGCCATGTTGTGATCGCCCGAGTCAACTAGGGTTTGACTACGGGAAGTGGCCTAGGCGATCAGAATCGCTAGGCCGATCGATGGATGAGCGCCGATCGATCGCGTGATCACCGACCGATGCTCGGATTTTCGGCCACAGTAATGGAGTCTCACTCGGGCCGAGACGAGCAATGGGCTCATCGATCCGTGATGGTCATGATCCGATCGATGTCCTAGACGTTGGGTTTTTTTAGCGTGGATTACACCGTTGTCTCACAAGAATGCTGATCGATCGATGAGTCCCGAGCAATGATCGATCGACCTTTTCCAAAGAAAAGTTGAAGCTATATAAGGAGCTTGTGATGGAGGATCAGTTACATGTTGCTTTGCGAGAATTGAAGGGGGAAGTTGGTGCTTTCCAATCCTTCAAATCTAGTTCAAGGCAATCAAAGATCAAGCAATCCAAAGCTCTTGTAAAGTATTTTTCCTTTACTTGCATTTGTATTTCATTATATTTTCTTGTATCTATTTGATTATTATTGTAATCATTATTGTACGAGGTTTCTCCACCTCCGGATTATTCTGAGAAGGAGTTAGTTTATAATTGTGTGTGATTGGCATCGCTAGGGCTCGTTTGAGCCCGATCTGTGGAGTAGGAACCGTGCGGTTCCAAACCACGTTACATACTCGTGTTCGTGTGTAATTGTCTATTTCATTATTGATATCATTATCTATATTCTGCTGCGCTAACAAAATTGTAGACACGAACAAGATCGAATTCCATCTACGCTATTCACTCCCCCCCCCCCCTCTAGCCGTTACAAAGATCCTAACAATAAATATTTTTGTCTAGGTGGTAAGCATGTTAGTTTACCTAAGGACAAACCTAGAGATCATAACTCTAGACCAATTCTACCTAGGGAGTCCATAAAGAGAATAGAAGAAAATTTGGGCATTAACCCCAATAAATCTAAGCATATGCCTAATAAGAGAAACAATTGCCAAAAGATCATTAAAAAATCAAAATAGGGAAGATTAGAGGTGGAAAACCAAGCCTTGAGATCAAGGCTTGAGAAACTTGAGAAGACCCTAGAAATAATTACAAATTCATTTAAAGGGTCAAATGTTCAAAATTTAAGGCCTAGGAAACAAGAAATGTCAAAGGGCAAGAAGGGTTTGGGTCACAAGCCTATGTCCTACCATAATGTGTTAGGGCAATCTCTTGCCGTAATATGGTTTTGATGGTGTGGCAAAGGGTTTAAGTTAGTTTGATATGTTGATGTGATATGTCCGTTGAAGTCGTGCAGGACTTAGTAATTCGCACATGGAGCCGTGGCGAGTTTCACATCTCATGACTCGTGCCTTGAGTCGGTGAAGGATAGCTTTGCGGAAGCCGTGCGCTTGGAGCATCCGAGGGACCGCCGGACGAGAAGCTTGGAGTGAAGCCGGAGGAAGTAGACTTCGAGGCAAGAGACGCGAAGGAGCATTGCAGAGTCGTGCGCTGATCTTTGCCGAGGACGTGGCCGAAACGAGAGAACTTCAAGGCGAGGACTCAGAAATGAGTGGCGATTGTAACCCGGGAAGGGTAGCTCTTAGGTGAAACAGCCCATTTGGCCAAGTGTCGGATGGGTTTCGACACCGGTCATTGCCATGACATGGCGATCGCTTCCAGTCGAGTGAGTTCGACCGGTATCATCGATCGGATTGTGGGCGCAATGATCGCATACATGGGCGGTCATTGCCAAGACCATCGATCAAGGCGCAATCGGTGATCGTCAATAGGGTTTTGGCAGAACCGTAGCCGTGAGCGATCGCACGAGTAGCAGCGGTCGATGATGAGGTCCATCGGGCCGATCGCCAAGAGTTCCGTTGGACTACAACGGTCGGGATCCGACGTGTTCGGAGGCCCGTTGTAGGGCACGATCGCCAAGGGCGGCAATCATGGCGGCTAACGGAAGAAAACAACCTCTCTATAAAAGGGAGGTGTAAGCCTTCGAGAGGCTAATGCTTATGCTCTAAGTGATCTTCCTAGTGCCCCACAAGCTCTAAACTCTTCTTACTCACTTTTACTCCATTCTATTTGTAAGAAGAGTGATCTTGATTGTAAAGGTTACCTCCACCTAGCTTGGTGCAAAGGAGAGACCATTTAGTGGATTGGTTTAACGGAGTGATTCACCGAGGACGAATCGGGGACCGTGGATTAGCGGCGTAGCCGTGAACCACGTTATACCATCGTGTTAGCGTTTGTTTTATTGTTTGTCTTTTGCTTTGTATTTGTATATTCCGCTTGCGCTAATCTCTTGTAGACGAGCAATTTCTGACGTCCAACGTCGAGCTATTCACCCCCTCTATGCCATCGATCCCCTACAAGTGGTATCGAGCGAGCTTGCTTGTCGAGGACTAAGCATACAACAAGCAACTTTTCAAAATGGCGGCTCAACATCCATCCTCCGAAGTTTGAAGGAGAATTAAACAGTGGAAGAAGCGAATGGAGGTATTTTTAAAGCGGATTTTGATATAATGATTACAATGGAATCCGGTTTCGTTTTGCCTAGGGATGAAGAAGGGAAGCCAATAGAGAAATCTAGGTGAACCAAAAGGCAAAGAGAGGAGCACCTTGCAAATTCAAAAGCCAAGCATCATCTCTTCAATGTGCTCCCCCAACAAGAAATCAACCGAATAGGAGAATGCCTAAGCGCCAAGGAGATGTGGGAGAAGCTAATTGAGCTTCATGAAGGCACATCCGAGGCAAAGCTAGCAAGGAGAGATCTCCTCCGCTCCCAACTATCCAACATCAAATTAGAAAAGGGAGAAAAGGTAATTTCTTTGCATTCTAGATTCAAAGAAATTTTAAATGGACTAACAAGTGTAGGTGAGAAGCTATCAAACCGGGATATGGTAATGAAGGCCATAGATGCCTTTCCCCGGTCCTCAAAGTGGAGCTCCATGGTGGATTCGTTCTACATCTCCAAGAACTTGGAAGTAAGTACCTTGGAGGAATTTTTCTCAACAATGGAGCTCCACGAAACTAGGCTTGAAGGAATACAAGAGGAGCCTAGAATTCAACCCTCAAGAGGAGTAGCCTTGATGGCAAACAAGGGGAAGAAGAAGATAGAAGCCCCCTCCTCCTCATCCGATGAAGCCTCCTCCTCCTCCATGGATAGCACCGAAGAAGCCTATATGGTAAGGAGGGTAAGACGTGCCTTTAAGAATTTTAGATTTGATAAATCTAATGATAGGAATAGAAGACCAAGGGGGAAGGTCATATGCTACAATTGCCAAGGAGAAGGGCACATAAGGGATAATTGTCCCCTCCTAAACAAAAGCAAAGAAAAAAAGAAAAAGAAGGAAGAAAAGAAGAAGAAAAAGGGGAGCAAGAGAAAGGAAGAAGAAAAGAAGGCAAAAGAAAAGGGGAAGGCCAAAGCATTCAAGGCCAAGACATGGGATGATCTTTCCTCATCCTCCTCCTCATCATCGGAAGAGGAGAATGCCTTTGTCACCAATTTGGCCTTGATGGCCTTTGATGACTTGGATTGCTCTTCATCCGAAAATGAAGGATCAAGCTCAAATGGGGAGAGCTCAAATAAAGGGGGAGCCTCTACATCCTCCTCATCCGAAGAAGAAGAAGAGGATATGGAAACTATGGTAACGAAAGCTTCTCCTAAGAAAATAGTTTCCATAATTTCTAGTTTAACTAAGGACTTTTTTGGCATGAAAAAGAAAAATAAGAGCATGCTAGATAAAATTAAGGACCTAGAAAATAAACTAGAAAATGCATGCTTAAATGATAATATTTCTTCTAGCTTAAATGAAGCATGCTCACATGATTATATGCCTTTGAATGTTAATGATGCATGCATAGAGGAAAATAGGGCATTAAGGGAAAAGGTAGATTATTTAACCAAAGCCCTAGAAAAATTCACTATTGGCTCCAACACCTTAAATATGATCTTAGGGAGCCAAAGAGCTAGTTTCAACAAGAAAGGCCTAGGATACAAAGAAAAGAAAAATGAAAAGGCCTATAAATTCCTTATAGCTAGGGGACAAGATAAGAAGAAGGTAATTGCTAGGAAATGGATCCCCAAGGAATACTTAGTGAACCAAATAGGAAAGAATCTATTTTGGGTTCCAAAATCCATCCTTAAGGGTTAGAAAACCCCTAGGGTAGTCAACCATATGAACTTGACCTATATCATATTTTGGTTGACTTAGGATGACGGGACAACATTTTTTTTAGATAGTGTTGGGTGATGATAACGTGCCCATAAATAGGTAATAATGCTTAAATCATAATGATTAATGTAATTGTTACACATATGTACAATCATGATTTATGATTTATGATATTGGGCACATCATCATGAGAAATAGGTTTAAATCATGCTTTAGGTGACAATTTGTTTATTATCATCGTAAAATACCTAATGCATGACTATTATTTGATGGATACATGAGTTTCATGATCATAATGTGAAATTAACTCATATATGTCATTATGATCATGTAGGTTGTTAGGTTGATACCTAACCATGATAGAATTACATGAATATATTGGTTAAGTATATACAAATACCCCCTAGGATGCATCTCACACTCACTATAGGCTAACTTGATTGAAAACTTAGCATGGGTGAGATATTAGGATGATACAAATGTCCACTAATGCCTATGGCATTTAGATGGTCATTTAAAGTATCAACATAGCAATAATAGACCAATCACGGGGAAGGCTTATGTCTAATTCATAGACATATTGCCCAAAGATCATGATTGGATATTTCATAAGTTTTCAAAACAATTTCTTATTTTAAAATACATGTATTCATGTTTTGAAACAATTGGATGCAAGACTAGGTGTTAAAATGGATACTCTTATGATCAAAAACCTAGTAGTTTTTAAAGGTTTTGGATTTTTGGCAAATATGTGGAAATATAATGATTTTTCACGAAAACATATTTTTCACTGATAGATATACTTAATAGAAATATGTTCCTCAAATTTCATGATTTTTCGAATTTTTTGGAATTTTTAATGCATTTCTGAAATTAGCCCTAAAAATCAAAAATTCGGATTCCTTGTGCGGTCATTGCCATCTGATAGCTTGATCATTGGTAGCTATAAATCAGAACATTGAAGGCGAATTGTAAACCTACAACAAGTGGTAGACATATACTTGATGCCATCAACAAGTGGTACCCAATTTTAAATCAACTTGTCATATTTTCCCTCCATTATACTTGATGCCATGAGCTTATAACTTAGTGTTAATATTTTTTGATGGTGTCAAAGGGGGAGAAATAATTATGTTTAAGTTAATTATTTTAGGGGGGAGAAATATATTTTAGGGGGAGAAATATATGATAGGGGGAGAAAATTTGCATAGAGAGTTTCATGGATTAAGGGGGAGTTGCATGTTGTTATATCATGTTTATATTTACATGCTTTCTTACCTTAGAATTTATATCAAATGTTTTTACCTAACTTAAACGGATTGCCACACATCAAAAAGGGGGAGATTGTTAGGGCAATCTCTTGTCGTAATATGGTTTTGATGGTGTGGCAAAGGGTTTAAGTTAGTTTGATATGTTGATGTGATATGTGCGTTGAAGTCGTGCAGGACTTAGTAATTTGCACATGGAGTCGTGGCGAGTTTCACATCTCATGACTCGTGCCTTGAGTCGGTGAAGGATAGCTTTGCGGAAGCCGTGCGCTTGGAGCATCCGAGGGACCGCCGGACGAGAAGCTTGGAGTGAAGCCGGAGGAAGTAGACTTGAGGCAAGAGGCGAAGGAGCATTGCGAGCCGTCGCTGATCTTTGCGAGGGCGTGGCGAGCGAGAGAACCGAGGCGAGGACTCAGAAATGAGAGTGGCGATTGTAACCCGGGAAGGGTAGCTCTTAGGTGAAACTTGGCCATTTGGCCAAGTCGGATGGGTTTTCGACACCGATCATTGCCATGACATGGCGGTGGCATCGCCGAGACGAGTGAGTTCGACCGTATACGTGGCCGGATTATGGCGTGATGATCGCCATACATGGGCATTGCCGATCGCTAAGACATCGATCTGAAAGCGGCGATCGATTGGTCAATAGGGTTTTGGCAGAACCGAGCGTATCGGCCGTACGACTACGAGAAGCGGCCGATCGATGAGGTCCATCGATCGCGCCAAGAGTTCCGTTGGACTACAGCGGTCGGGATCCGGCGTGTTCGGAGGCCGTTGTAGTGGCAATGCGATCGGGCGGCAATGATCGTGATGGCGGCCAACGGGAAGAAGAGCCCTCTCTATAAAAGGGAGGTGTAAGCCTTTGAGAGGCTAATGCTTATGCTCTAAGTGATCTTCCTAGTGCCCCTGGCTCTAAACTCTTCTTACTCGCTTTTACTCCATTCTATTTGTAAGAAGAGTGATCTTGATTGTAAAGGTTACCTCCACCTAGCTTGGTGCAAAGGAGAGACCATTTAGTGGATTGGTTTAGCGGAGTGATTCACCGAGGACGAATCGGGGACCGTGGATTAGCGGCGTAGCCGTGAACTACGTTATACCATCGTGTTAGCGTTTGTTTTATTGTTTGTCTTTTGCTTTGTATTTGTATATTCCGCTTGCGCTAATCTTTTGTAGACGAGAGCAATTTACGACGTCCAACATACGAGGGCTATTCACCCCCCTCTAGCCGGCCATCCGATCCCCTACATAATGTTCCATTCAATTATGGAACTATTTCTAGGTCTAGAAAAATCAAGGCTAATAGGGAAGCTATCCCTAAGATTACCCATGGTGTGTGTTTAGTGGCTAAGGACTTAATAAAAACCAAGAAAGCCACTAAGAAGATCAAAGGAGGAGTTATCTCTAGAGTTGACCTACGAAAGACCCATTTGACTAAGGCTTCAAAGCTAAAAAGGTTCATTAGAAAGGTATCTAGGGAAGTTATCCCTAGTGAATACCTTGTTAACCCATGGAGCTCCAATAGGTATTGGGTTCCTAGGAGCGTGATTAATTCATGCTAGATGGGTTAGGGCATTTCAACCCTAAGTGGATGGGTAGTTTACCTAGCTATGGTGAGTTGAAACATTAGGATGTGACAATGTGCTTTGAGAAGTTGAAAAATGATTAAATTGACATAATTAGGTCTTAGAAGTAATGGTGTGCCATTTTGGATTTTTGGCACACTAGGGGGGTAAATGGCATTCAGGCAAAATAAATTTAATTCTAAGAAATGACAATTTGAATTTAACACTTAGGTATTTCATACCTTAGCACTTTATAATTGTCAAGCTTTGTTTGCCTTGCCATGACATGACATCATATTTAGTTTTATCATATAAAATGTCATGATCATTTTTAAGGTTACTTTTATATGTCATGTATGTTTAGATTTCATTCACATGCCATGACATCATGATTTTGGCACATGCTTTATTTTTGTATCATTATGTCATAATCATCATTCATGCATAAATAAAATGGATTTAAGGACTATGGCATTATTTGAAGTCGCATACATAAAGGAATCAAATAGTGTTGCCTAGAGATATGTATGAAACCCTAAATAACAAAGACCCCACATCTCACTAATACTTGACTTGTATGTGTTTTACACAATTAGATATAAGTGAGATGTTTAGGAAAAAGGAATTAAAGGTTTTAAAAATATTTCAAAATCATTTTGAAAAACTTTGGTGAAGTCTATCTTTTGATAGCAATCATCATTGAATGAGGTGATACAAAGAGGGCTCAATATTGAAGCTTTTCTTAACTTTTGAACTTTGTATCAATCTCAATATTTTGTGGGTAAAATAATTTTCTAATATTTTTACCCATAATTATTGTAATAAGTAATATACATATGAATTTTCATGATTTTTCAACTTATGTATATTTACTTACGAATTTCAGAAATTCATTTCTGAATACTTGAAAACTGCAATTTGCAATTATCAGTCGACTGCCATGGAGGACAGTCGACTGGTGAGGGTGGCAGTCGACTGATATTTGATACAGTCGACTGCCCAAGCTGATTTCGGCTAAATCATGAAAGTTAGGCCCATGTTCAGCTATGTTTTGGTCCCCTAACCACTCCTAACCCTAGGACATACTTGGGAGAGCATTAGAAAGGGTGGAAATGTATTGGATATGGATTAGGAGAAGTGTTTAGAATTCGATTATCAATTTTAGGGTGGATGAGAGTTCAATGTTGAACTTATGCCTTAATTTTGATTGTTTAAGTGTTCCTATTGGCTTAGGGACTCTTCAAGGACATTGTTGATGCAATAGTAAAGGGGGAGCAAGCCTTTAAGGGGAGCTATCCATCATGGGAAGATGGATATGTATTTTTCCTCATTGGAGGAAAATTGAGTTGCCTCTCTTAAGTGATATGGGACTTATCACTAGAAAGATTGTAGCCATGTGTTACTCCAAGGGAGAGATTGTAAGATCTCATTGGGATATAAAACATTCATACCCTTGGGGAGGACCTTTTTGATGTATGTCAAAAAGAGAGAGAAGTTGCCAATTAGGGTTAGTTGGAATTATCATTTGGATGTGAGAATTGCCAATTGGGAAATTGGTAGACTTGAGTTTGGTTTTGTCCAACATCAAAAAGGGGGAGATTGTTGGTGCAATCGGCCCAGGACTCGAGTTTGACTCGAACTGTATTTTGATGTTAGACAAAATGCATGACATGGGATTGTCATGGGAAGTCCAACATGGGTTGGCCACGTAAATCCAAGTGTGTAGCCTTGGTGGTGAAAAGTCCAAGCATAGAGCTTGGTGTTGGAAAGTACAACATGGGTTGGCCATATAAGTCCAAGTGTGTAGCCTTGGCGATGAAAATCCAAGCATAAGGCTTCGTGTGGGAAGTCTTGAGGGCTTGGCAAGTTCACTAGGCTTAAAGTCCTTGAGTCGGTGAAGGATGTCATTACGAAATTGTGCGCTTGGTGCATCTGAGGGATCGCCGGACGAGGAGCGAATGGAGTGAGGCCCAAGGGAAGCATACTTCGAGGGCAAGAGACACGAAGGATGGCATTGCAAAGTCGTGCGCTTGGTGCATCCGAGGGACATAGGCCAAGGGAAGAGAGCTTCGGTGGGGAACTCCATGAGAGGATGAGGTGGAGTTTGCCAAGTGGCTAAGACTGAGTGTCAGAGGATCAAACATGGTGTTTGAGGGTTTACCCGACGGTCGGATGCTCCAACAACTTGGTGTTTGAGGTTTCACCCGACAGTAGTCGACTGGCATAGGTGTCAGTCTGACTAATCCAAGTCGATGGCAATCGACTGGTGTTGAACTTCTTTCTTTGGCCTGGCAATCGACTGCCAAGGAATGGCATTCGACTGATGTCAATAGCAGTCGACTGCCAAGGGATGGAAGTCGACTGGTGGAAGTGTCGCGGGCACAGAATGCTCCGTAGCTAACTGGGCAGTCGGCTACGAGGTCAGCAGTTGACTGATGGTCATCATCAGTCGATTGATGGAGGATCCATTGGAACTTGTCCAGTGTGGATCGAGCTGTTGTGAGACAATGACTACAAGAGCAGTCGATTGGAGCCTTTTGGCAGTCGACTGCTAGGCACAAAATTAGCCCGATGCAGGTTATAAATGGAGCTCGAGATGGAAGATTCTGCCAAGACTTTTGGGAAGATTTTGGAGGGGAATTGCTACTGCATTCCATACCTTCAAGAGTCAAACAAAAGCAAGCAACAAGCAAGAGTTCAAATCGATTGTTGTAAAGTTTTCTTTACATATTTCATTGTTGTATTTGTATTTTCTTGTACGAGGTTTCTCCACCTCCGACGTGTTGTCGAGAAGGAGTTGTTGTTAGTGGCATGCACATAACACGAGATCGTTAAGCTCACCCATGGAGTAGGAACCCTAAGGTTCCGAACCACGTATATCTTTGTGTATTGTGTGTGCTTGTGTATTCGTTTTCATTATTATTATTCCACTGCGTATTAACGAATATGTTGGATCGATGCGGTTCGCTAGAGGGGAGGGTGAATAGCGAAAAACCTTTTCTTTTAAAAACGTTCGATGGACAAATATACGCAGCGGAAATGTAAATGAAACAAAAAGAGACAAGTTTATTTTTACTTGGTTCGTAGCCTTCGGCTACTACTCCAAGGCCCTAACGGTCCTAGACCGTGTACGGAGGGCAATTCACTAAAACACTCCTCCTCGTTGGAGGTAGGAGTTTTACGATTACAAAAGCCTTCGAAGCAAAAAGATAGAGAGACAAACCCTCTCTTCTATTAAAGTAAAATGCAACGAAAAACCTCGATTGAAAAGAATTGCAATATTGAAAGCAATAACAAATTAAGATTATACCAACAACTAAACAAAAGAAACTTTAAGCTAGGGTTGTTGGCAGCACTTCGTTGTTGTAGAGTCGTCGGAGAGTTGCAGCGTAACGGAGGCTTTTGAGCACTTAGAATTGTTGTAAAAACCCTAGGTTAGGACCTCCTTTTATAGCCTTTGAGCCCCTTTTCGAGAGGAACCCTAGCCAATTATATTTGAGCACCACTCCCCTTGAAATTTGGTGATAAACCTTGACTCCTCGAGGATGGCCATCACCGATCAGGGCGATGTCGATCGAGTGCTAGCGATAGTCACTCGATGGGCGATGCGGCAATGAGTCCTTCAGTTGGCAATGATCGATGCTTGCAAGGCAATGTTAGCTTATAGAAAACATTATTTCGACGGTCGTCGATCGTCCGATCTCGACCTAGACCACCTATGAGATGTCTTGGGTCAGATCTACGCTTAAGTCTCTCCCCGTAACGAGGATACAACCTTACTTACACTCTCACACACGAGCTTACCTCGATACTTACGTGTTGCTTTTGCTTCCGGCCTTCCACTCAATTCCTTCGGCTCCCTTCGAAGTCACTTGAGTGTCGCCCGACCACCACGGCTTCCTCCGGGTGTCGCTAGCCTTCAGCTCCAGCTATAGCAATTTTCTGCACACTCGATTCAGTTCGTGAGATAACAACATGAGCTTAACTTTGTATCGTTTGCTATAATCAAAACTCAGGTTCGACTTTGGTGCCTACTGCACCAACAATCTCCCCCTTTTTGATTTATGGTAAACCCACATACAAAATTAAGTAAATTAAGCTCATTGAGAAAAATGAACAAGAGATATGCATGAATGAACAGGAGTATTAAGAGCATGAATGAACAGGAGTATAAAAAGCATGAATGAACAGGAGTATAAAAACTCTTTTTCAAGTGCTCCCCCTTGAGGAATCCTCCCCCTTGACCGAGGGTGAGTACTTGAGAAAGAGTTTTAACTCTCCCCCTTAACGTTTTCTACTAAAAAAAAAAATTAAGTAACCGAAATTACTTAATATCGGCCATAGTATTTAAAATTAGTTTTAAGTTAAGAAATCAAAAAATTGATTTCTTAACCTTGGCCTTTACTTCCATTTTGTTATCAAGTTAACTTAAAGTTTAAGTAAATTACTTTCTGTTAACAAGTTAACTAAAGTTTGTAAGTCTTGGCAAGAAAAAATATTGATCCCTTAACTTTGGCCTTTTTCTCCCCCTTTTGCCATACATCGAAAAGAGTGAGAGTGTGTGAAAAAAAGTTTTACTTTTAAAGTCCAAGCATGTTCCACATTATTTTGAAAATAATATACTGAAAATAAGTTCATCTATAAAATGTTCGACTCATATTTGGCTTGATTGATATGAAAGATCAACCAGTCCTGGTCAGAGTCGGTTAGTATGTATGATTATACTCCGTGGTTCATAGCGATGCACTAGCTCTACATCTGGAACCAGGAGTAGGGTCCTAACATCTCACGCCCATCTACGTGGCTAAGTACACAAACACATTAGTCCTATGTGTTGTGAGATGTACTGGCTCCTTAAATCTATAGGTGCATGATATCTAAGGTATGTCCTATGCTAGTTCCATGAAAATTAAGAAATAGTAGTAAGAAAATATAATTTGCAAGTTCCTATTCTACTACGCACATGCCCAATTTTCGTCTCAAGAGACTAAATTCGGCTTCGGGTAGTGGTTTAGTAAACAGGTCTGCTAGGTTAGACTTCGAGTCAACATATTCGAGGTGTATGGAGCCGTTGGCTACATGTTCTCGAATGAAATGGTGTTTTACCTCTATATGCTTTGTCCTTGAATGGCATATAGGGTTCTTAGTTAGATTTATCGAACTTATGTTGTCTACAAAAATTTTAGTTTTGGTGAAGTCCAACCTAAAGTCTCGGAGAGTGTGCTTCATCCAAAGAAGCTGAGTTACACACTCACCCATCGCAACATATTCGGCTTCGGTGGTAGATAAGGCAACACAATGTTGCTTCCTACTGCACCAACATACTAGACTCGAGCTGAGTAGTTGACAACAACCACTCGTGCTCTTTCTATCGAGTTTACTACCGGCATAATCCGAATCGGAGTAGCCGATTAGTTCGAACTCCGTAGATCTAGGGTACCAAATACCAACGTTAAGTGTACCCTTAAGATATCTAAGGATACGCTTAACTAGGGTTAGGTGAGACTCCTTAGCACAGGTTTGAAACCTGGCGCACATACTTACTGCGAATAGGATGTCGGGTCGGCTCGCAGTTAAGTATAGGAGACTTCCTATCGCGCTCCTATAGTACTTTAAGTCAATGGACTTACTTTCTAGGTCTTCTCCTATGTTAACATTAACCGCCATTGGGGTGTTTATTATCTTAGCGTCTTGCATTCCAAATCTTTTAATTAACTCCTTAGTGTATTTTTGTTGATATAGGTATATACCATCCTTAGTTTGTTTAATTTGTAGACCTAAAAAGAAACTTAACTCGCCTACCAAGTTCATTTCGAACTCACTTTCCATGAGTGAAATGAACTCGTTTAGTAAGGCTGAGTTAGAGGTCCCAAAAATTATATCGTCTACGTAAATTTGAGCTATGAATATTTCTTTACCTAAGGTTTTTACGAAGAGAGTTGGGTCAACTAAGCCTTGGTTAAACCCTTTTGACTTAAGATGGATTGAAAGTCTCTCGTACCAAGCTCAAGGAGCTTGTTTAAGTCCATAGAGAGCTTTCTTAAGTTTTAGAACATGGTCGGATTTATCTAGATTTTCGAATCCATGGGGTTGGCTAACATAAACTTCTTCTTTAATGTATCCATTTAGGAATGCCGACTTAACATCCATTTGAAACAACTTAAATCCTCGATGTGCGGCATAAGCTAGCAACATTCGAATGGATTCGAGTCTAGCTACTGGGGCATAGGTTTCGTCGTAATCTAAGCCTTCGACTTGACTAAACCCTTTGGCGACTAACCTAGCCTTGTTTTTAACTACTTCACCTTTATCATCAAGCTTATTCCGAAACACCCACCTTGTTCCAATTATCGTTTTGTCTTTAGGTGGTGGTACAAATTCCCACACTTCATTCCTAGTAAATTGGGCTAGCTCTTCTTGCATTGCAATAATCCAATCGGGATCAAGAAGAGCTTGTTCAATTGATTTGGGTTCTATCTTTAAAATTAAGGAAATTTGACTAAGGTTCCTATAGGATGCTCTAGTTCGAACTCCTAGATTAGGATCTCCTATCACTTGATCGATAGGGTGGTTAGTTTGAATCCTAGATTGGGTTGGGTTTGTGTCACCTAATGCTTGATCAATGGGGTGACTTGGTTGAACACTAGTTTGGTTGGAGTCATCTATCACTTGATCAATATAGTGACTTGGTTGACTTAGGTTAGGATTAACACTAGACCTGATCTTCGGATCAGAGTTAGGTCTAGTATGAATCGGCTCGCTAATTGGGGTTGCTGGGGGTTTTGTAGGTTCATGTCCTTCATCAAATACTACATTGATAGTCTCCTCGACTCTAAGGGTGTCGTGGTTATATACTCTATAAGCTCGACTTGTAGTTGAGTATCCTAGAAAGATTCCGGTCGTGGTTTTGGATGTAAATTTCCCTAGGTAATCCTTAGTGTTTAGGATATGTACCTTACACCCAAATACCCTAAAGTATTTGATGTTGGGTACTTTATCGTGATAAATCTCGTATGAGGTCTTAAGGTGCCTTTTTACTATAAGGATCCTATTTTGGACATAGCATGTCGTACTCACGGCTTCTGCCCAAAACCTATCGGGTAGGTCGTATTCGTTCAACATGGTCCTAGCGGCTTCTTGTAGAGTTCGGTTTTTCCGCTCCACTAGGCCATTTTGCTGAGGGGTCCTAGGGCAAGAGAATTCATGGTGGTATCCATTTAGGTTACAGAAGTCGGTGAACCTTTGATTTTCGAATTCACCACCATGATCGCTTCTAAGTCTTTTAACCTTAAGGTCTTTTTGATTCTCGATTAATTTGAATAGATTGATTAATTGATCTAGGGTATCATTTTTATGTTTGATGAACCTAACCCAGGTAAACCTGGAGTAGTCATCAATTATGACTAAGCAATATTGACTTCTATTGAGTGACTTGGCTCCATGTGAATCGAATAGATCCATATGCAGGAGCTCAAGTACACTTGAGGTTCGTTCTTGGTTAGTTAACTTGTGTTGTGTCCTATGTTGTTTTCCTTGTTGACAAGCATTACAGATTTTATTAACCAAGTTGTTGAGGTTGGGTAAGCCTCTGACTAAGCCACTCTGACTCATCTTGTGGATGAGTCTTGGGTGCGAGTGATCGAGTCGTCGGTGCCACAACCATGATTCCTCTTCCTGTGTCATAAGACATTTGGCTGAGGGTTTGATTAAGTTAATTGTGCAAATGTTATTTGTCCTAGTTCCTTTAAGTATTGTTTTAGCTGTTTTATTTGTTTTAATTACACATTCATTTTCTAAAAATATGACCTTATAGTTATTGTCATATAATTGGCTTACGCTAAGCAGGTTATATTCAAAATTCTCTACAAGTAATACATTTTTAATAACAAAATTCGAGTTAAGCTCGATATCGCCTGATCCGATGATTTTCAGCTTGCTGTTATTCCCAAAGGCTACCGATCCTTGTCGTTTGAATCGAAGCTTTGTGATTTTGAGTTGATCCCCGGTCATGTGTCGGGAGCAACCGCTGTCCAACATCTATTGATCCTACACACAAGGTGGTTGGATTGGATGTTAGATATATATATTTATATATATATATATATATATATATATATATATATATATATATATATATTTTTTAAAAAAAAATTGGTTGTAAGTTGTTAAACCTAGGTCATCTCACCTGTGTCTATATGATCAAGCATGTTATACTTATGTGTTTTTTGTGAGATGACTTCCAATTAAGTTGATTAAGTGGATTTAGGTTCAAATAATTTTATGTTAGATTTGGATTTGACCCTAGGCTTGTCAAGTTTACCTTTTCAAGATCATGGCTTCCAGGTCGTGGCAAGGCACAGGGGCCTTCTTTTATCGGATCATCGACCACTTCCTTAGACAAAGCCATGTTCAAGAAAATGATGACTTGACTCACCTAAGATTATTTCCTAGTCTAACTGGTTATTTTTGAAAAGAGGCTCCCCGAGGCTCAATCTTTTCGAAGAATTTTAGTTGGTTATGTTTTTGAAAAGGGGCTCCCCGAGGCTCAATCTTTTTGAAGAATTTTAGTTGGTTATGTTCATGTTCTAAGTGAGTTCACAAGTTTTAAATCACAAACTTTCTAAGTTAAAGCATGCAATTTCTAAGTTAAAGCACAAACTTTCTAAGTTAAAACATGCAATTTCTAAGTTAAAGCACAAACTTTCTAAGTTAAAGCATGCAATTTCTAAGTTAAAGCACAAACATGTTTTGTACTGGCTCCCCCTAGACGGTTGAATCGGTTCGGTCTATCCACATAGTGGATTTGGTCCTTGGGAATCCAGTACGGGTTGGATACTAGAGTTGAAATCAAAAGGTTCTTAGGGACCCATGCTTGGACATGTTTCCTATGTCGACTTACAATCGACATATACGACCTATTTGTCGTGTTTGAGTTAAACCCTAGTCCAGCCTTGTTGTACACGGCCCTTTGAGATCCAAGTAGGAGGTCAAGTCCTTTGGATCCCGAAGTGAACCTTTCCAACGTGTTCCTAAGATCTTCGACTTGACTTTTCAAGAGTGAGTTCTCAACTTCGAGTTTTTCAACCCGAGTTGAGTCCTTCTCTTGAGCTCGACTAGTCGAAGAGGTTAGGGAGGCCTTGTGTTTGAGGAGTTTGACCTCCTCAACCAGGGTCTCGACCTTGGACTCGGATTTAACTAATTTCCTAGACAAAAACCTAACCGTATTTTGTAAAGTATTAAATAAAGTTCAACTTACTTTAAGGGTATCTTTTGAACCAGATGCGTATCCGTGGCTTGACTTGAAGATCTCTTCGTAGTCTGAGTCATCCTCAGGTTCTGACTCAAGTTCAGGTTCGGTCTCCGTGTCTGACTCAATCGATTTCGCCATGAAGACGTGGTCTTCGTCTTCTTCGGATGTCGCTTCTTCCCATGTCGCGTTGAGGGCCTTCTTGTGCTTAGGTGCTCGGTGGTTGAGCTTGGGGCACTCAGACTTGATATGTCCAAACCTGTTACACTCATAACACCTAATATTAGAACTTTTAGGCTTACCTTGATTGGGTCGAGTCGTGGTTCGCTTTCGTCCCTTGGCTATCCTTCGAGCTAGGTTCATTAGTTCGGCAGTCAATTCTGGGTCAACTTCTTCTTCGGACTCGTCTTCCTCCTCGGTTGGTGGTGGCTTGCTTGCGATTTTCTTCTTTGAACCTGATCCGATCCTTCGTGTAACTCGATTAGTTTTGTCCAAAGATCCTTTGCGCTTATGAAGGGGCCGACGCGATTTAGCTCCTCCTTGGATAGGCCGCATTGGAGAATTTGTGTTGCCTTGGCGTCGGCTTTGACTTGTCGTTTTGTCGCAATGGTCCATTGATCATAGTCCAAGGAGTCACCCACTTCATTAGTCGGAAGTGTGAAACCCGTTTGGATTATGATCCACATCTCGATTTGGGTTTTGAGAAAGTATTCCATCCGACCCTTCCAATAACGGAAGTCATCTCCGTTGTAAAATGGAGGTCGGACGGTGCTAAAACCCTCGAGATGGGCCATTAGAACAAAAGACACAAGGAGACGAAGACGAAGAAACTAACAACGACAAAAACACAAAGAAGAGTACCAAGACTCGCGTCTTGGATTAGTAGTGCGGGAGAAAACTTAACAAAGCGAAATAAATAGAAATAAACAGAATTAAAATAACAATAAATCTGTAAAAATGGCTAGATTGGTGGTTTCACCAAATCTTAGCAACCCCCGGCTCTGATACCAATTTTTGGATCGATGCGGTTCGCTAGAGGGGGGGGGGGTGAATAGCGAAAAACCTTTTCTTTTAAAAACGTTCGATGGACAAATATACGCAGTGGAAATGTAAATGAAACAAAAAGAGACAAGTTTATTTTTACTTGGTTCGTAGCCTTCGGCTACTACTCCAAGGCCCTAACGGTCCTAGACCGTGTACGAAGGGCAATTCACTAAAACACTCCTCCTCGTTGGAGGTAGGAGTTTTACGATTACAAAAGCCTTCGAAGCAAAAGGATAGAGAGACAAACCCTCTCTTCTATTAAAGTAAAATGCAACGAAAAACCTCGATTGAAAAGAATTGCAATATTGAAAGCAATAACAAATTAAGATTATACCAACAACTAAACAAAAGAAACTTTAAGCTAGGGTTGTTGGCAGCACTTCGTTGTTGTAGAGTCGTCGGAGAGTTGCAGCGTAACGGAGGCTTTTGAGCACTTAGAATTGTTGTAAAAACACTAGGTTAGGACCTCCTTTTATAGCATTTGAGCCCCTTTTCAAGAGGAACCCTAGCCAATCATATTTGAGCACCACTCCCCTTGAAATTTGGTGATAAACCTTGATTCCTCGAGGTCGATCTGACGTGATCGATGGCCATCACCGATCGATCGGCGATCGATCCGAGTGCTAGCCGTAGTCACTCGACTGATGGACGGCAGTCGAGTCCTTCAGGTTGGCAGTCAATTGATGCTGGCTGCAAGGAAATGTTAGCTTATAGAAAACATTATTTCAACGGTCGTCGACCGTCCGATCTCGACCTAGATCACCTATGAGATGTCTTGGGTCGGATCTACGCTTAAGTCTTTCCCCGTAACGAGGATACGACCTTACTTACACTCTCACACATGAGCTTACCTCGATACTTACATGTTGCTTTTGCTTCCGGCCTTCCACTCAATTCCTTCGGCTCCCTCCGAAGTCACTTGAGTGTCGCCCGACCACCGCGGCTTCCTCCGGGTGTCGCTAGCCTTCAGCTCCAGCTATAGCAATTTTCTGCACACTCGATTCATCCCGTGAGATAACAACATGAGCTTAACTTTGTATCGTTTGCTATAATCAAAACTCAGGTTCGACTTAGGTGCCTACTGCACCAATAGAATATTGTAGCCAAGCACGCGATAAACGAACGATATCCACCGTATACACAAATTGGGGCTATTTACCCCCCTCTACCCGGCCACTGACGGTCCAACAGATTTTTCACCAGAGTAAGAGGTAGGAATATTTGCCCTACCAGACTCACCATATGGTCGTTAAACCCGAATAGTTGAGTGGCCACATCCTCTAGTTGAGCCTCCTCTAACTGCATTTGATTGAAAGCTTTCTGGAATAGTATGTTAGCAGAACTCCTCGAGTCCACCAGGACTCATGCCACTTCATAGTTTGCAATGGTAACCTGAATTACCAAAGCATTAGTATGAGGGAGAAGGATATCTTGCAAATTCTCTGGTCCGAAGGTTAACTGAGGCGCCTCTTGAGTTATCCAGTCCTCTCCGATGGTCAGGCTCTCCATCAGGCAGGCATAAGACTTTCGATCTTTATTGGAGTCTTCATCAGTGGGTCCCTAGCGATGACATTAATAAGACCTCTAGTGGGGGTATCTTCAAGGGCGGCCAGGGTCCCATTGCTCACCCCTCTTTCTTGTGGGATGGGTTTCAAACTTAGCTACATCTGTCCTTGCGGTGGGAGGGCATGTTATCTTCTATTGTAAGGCCCTGGATGAGTGGCAGGAGGCCTACGACCCCTTCCTGCTCCCAACCCTAATTGTTGCCGCAAATGGGGGTCCTCCATTCTGATTCGCTCCAACTCTCTCCATAGCCTAAAACACCTATAACTGGAATGCCCATACTCCATGTGGTATTAATAGAAGAATATGATTGGGGGGTTATGGGGAGCTCCTCTATATCCAGTGGGATGTCGAATGATGCCTTGCTTATCATAAGCTTCTAATTCCCGCTCTTTCAAGGATTGGGGCAGGGGCGAGAACTCAGTGACCATAATTTAAAGAGGGTAATTACGAGGAGCTTCTAACATGAGGGGTCGTGGGCGCAAAACTTCCTGAGGAAAAGATCTAATATAATCCCTTCTAGGAGGATCCCGAAGAGTAGGGGATTAATTTCTTTCTACAATAGTAAAAAAGGTTTCTTCTCAGCTCTTCGGACCTTCAATATTCTTCTTCATTGATATAATCCTTAGCCTGACCCAGCAACTCCTTATAATTGGTAGCAAGCTTTCTTAATAGACAACTAAGGAATGCTCCATCCTTCAAGCCATGGGAGATAGTGACAATTAAGAAATCTGGAGCAGCCGAGGATACTTCCAAAGCAGTATTAGTAAACTGATGGATATAACTCCACAATGATTACTTTGTTTTCTGCTTCAAATGAAGTAAACTAGAAGCACTATGTTTGTACCTTTTGTTTCTAGTAAAGTTCTTGAGAAAGACTCCCTTCAGATCTTTAAAACAGGTAATGGAACCTTGACGCAGGAATCCAAACCATCTCTGGGTCGAGGATGACAAAGTGGTGCAAAAAGCTCAACATTTGAGAGCATACATTTATCGACGGAGAGTGGTTGCACCCTCGAACTTGTTAAAAATCTTTGGAAGGCTAGAGGGGGTGAATAGCCTCTTTTTGTTTCTACAAGCACGGTTAGCAGATGAGAAACAAAAACTAAACGAAATTAAGAAACTAATAAGACAATCGCTAACAAGGAAGAATTTACTTGGTTCGAAGATTAAGCTCCTACTCCACGGCGATCCTTAAGGTGGATCAATCAAAGCAATTCTCCACTAAAAAGCATCCTTTACAAACACTCTCCTCTTCTTACAATTGATGAAAATGAAGTTTAGAGAAGAGGAGGATTTAAAACTCTTAGAAAGCTTAGAAATTTATGGGGAGCTTGACAGTAAGGTTGGAAGATAAGCACTAGCCTCCTCAAGCACCCCATGTTAGTAATATATGAGAGATGTCCTAAGGCAATCGCCTTATGTTTGAACCATTTATATGATAAATGAAGATTCACTATTTGAGTATACATGTTTTTATGTATTTGATTAGATCTTAAACTCATTTACTGAATGTCCACGATACGATTCATAGCATAAGAGAATTTGTGATTGAATCATAACTAGTGAGTATCTCTACATGTATAATTGTGATGTATCGGAATTATCCCTAGTCGATGAATTGATGGATTTGGACACCATCGATTCTATCGAGACTAGCACGAGGTATACTCCTTGGTGTATCCAAGCAGCTGATTCTCACTGGCTGGAGACATTGTAATGTCCGGAGTTAATCGTGGATGTTGATTATGGTAACTAGTTCATTGGAGTGACCAACCGTAAGACTTCATATGATTCTCTGCATATATAGATATGTCAATGAAGTTCTTACTGCAGCGTAAGTACGATGTTCCTTTGACTTGCGGTATTCAAGTCATCTTGATCATAAAGAGTTATGCTTTGACATCTTAATCAAGCATCTCTGAGGAGATGTGAACCCGGGATGATTGGGTATAAGTTGAAGTGATCGAAGGTGTTTGAATAGCCTATAAAGGATTCACCACTCCTTACGAGGAGATGTATACCCATGGCCTCTCATCGGATTGTTACTAAAGTCTTTGGCCAAAGCATTACATGTTTAGAGTAAGGTACTCTTAGATACATGTGCAATAACTAAAATCCGTAGGATGAGGAAATGATACTTGGGCTAGGTGGACGTAGTTAACCTAGTGGGGACTGACACTATAGACCATGTCCTGAACCAAGTGGGTATAAGATGAGTGAAGGGAATGTGACACGATTCATTGTAGCTGTTGAAGGGTTTCAGAAATAGTTTTGGATCAACCGTTGATTTTTTTGGTTAATTGGGGATCATGATGTACTACTAGGTGCCACTAATGATCGTTCTATAATTAATGGTTAATTATAGATGGCCAACATAAACCGAGAACCTATTTGGTCACACGCATAATGAG
The DNA here is from genome assembly GCA_025175895.1 of Wurfbainia villosa. Classification (NCBI taxonomy): domain Eukaryota; kingdom Viridiplantae; phylum Streptophyta; class Magnoliopsida; order Zingiberales; family Zingiberaceae; genus Wurfbainia; species Wurfbainia villosa. The sequence continues at coordinate 105,034,609 of CM045991.1, forward strand.
TATAATCCGAAGGATTTAAAACAAGCTTGAGAATGAGATTCTCAGACCGAGAGAAACTAGGTTTGGTTGGACCAAACAAGGAGCGAGCATGAAATCGTTTCAGTCGTAATGCAAGCGTGGATGGGCCATGTCTTATGAAGACATGATGGATGAACCAAATTGGTTTGGTTCTAATCCAATGGTGGAGAATAAACCAAAGGGGTTTGGTTTGTTTTAAACGAATGAACCAAAGTTGGTTCGGTTCGTTTTAACTTAAAATAGACCAAATCGGTTTGGTTTATTTTAACTTAAATTAATGGAACGGGTTAATGGGCTTTTGGTTATGATCCGATAACCATTAGGAGAATTTGTTCTCTATAAAATAGGGCTTAAAGGTTTTGGGAAAACCTAATCCAAGCAACCCATAGTTGCCGCCCACCCTCTCCCTCTCCTCTTGTGGTCGGCGCCCAACCCTAGCCACCGCCCACCCTTGTGCCACCGTCAAAGCTTGTTGCCGGCGTCCAAGCACCAGCCAGCTATCCTTCGGCAATCCTCCGGTGATCCTCCTTGTCTCCGGTGACCAAGGACTTGCTGGCCCTCTTCTCTTTGGCCGGCGCAAACTCCTCCACCAAGCTGTCCAGTTTTCTGGACAGCTTGCTTTCTTTGAGTCGGAGCATCATTTGGACGACGTTTGGAGCTCCGACAGTGGCTACTTTGCCGGAGATTCGATCTCCGGTAATCCTCATAGGTGGAGGATGAAGGATTCGTCAAACGGTTGACGAATACCTCTCCGGAGAAGCGAATTTTTGAGGACTCGTTTTGGATCCGAATTTTGATTTGGATTGTGATCTTCTCTCGATCATATCGTCTTCAACACAAGGCTAGTAACTCGTACGAAGACGAGGCTCGTGACTTTGTGAAGTCATCCCGAAGATACTTGGCATGGATACGGATAGAGACGATTCTGGTGAGGATCGCTCCGGTTGATGCCTTTCCCGCTACACGTGATATGTCAGGTATACGTAGTATAAATTTCCTTTTATTGCAAAATTTGAAATTGCGGTTATGTCTACACATGTTGTACTATGCATGTGTGTGGTGTGTCTGTTGTAAAAAATTAGATTTATTATTTTTATTTCTTCCGTTGTGCACATGTTTACGAAACATGTTCGAACACGCACTCGCCGTGGTGCCGGAAACCCAACACCCCATGGCCTCTTTTTATAGAGAAGAGGTTGTTTTTCCCATTGAGCCTCGATCAATTGACTGATGGCCTCCATCAGTCGACTGCTGCTGTAGCCGATGCAATCCAACAGCTTTTGATGTGCCAAATTTGCAATAGTCACTGTCCAACCAGAAGATGATCAGTCGACTGATCATACCATCAGTCAACTGATTAGGTGACCAGTCGAGTGTTCCAAGTGATCACTCGACTGATGACCTTCTGTGCCAAAGTTGACTTATAGTAGTCGACTGCTAGGTAGAGCAGTCGACTGATGGGTGGATCTATAACGCCCGTAAAATTTCTAAAAAATTTATGAGAATTTTTGCATGATCATATGGGCTTTTATGTGGGCTCTTCCAAAAAAATAAAAGAAATAGAGCCAAAAAAAGGATGCATGGCCTAGGAATTGAACCTCAAACCTCTAGTAGATAGCTAAACCCTAAGATGCATCCAATAACCAAAAGCCCAACAGGGTTGTGCTATTACAAGGGTATGGGAAATGATAGATAAGGGTAAGGGAGGCTAAGGGACACCTTTAAGTGAATAAATAGGGGAATGAGGAGACAAGGGAAATCACATTTGTCATTCTCCACTTCTCTTCTTCTTCCTCACCGAAACCCTAAGCCCCTCTCTTCCATTTTTCCGAAAGCTAACCAAGCTAGGAGAAGGCTCTAATCTTGGCACAACTTAGGGTATTTTCCAACTAATAACAAAGCGAAGGATGTAAGTATCCCCCTCACCTGCATACAAGTTATTTCGATTGATGTTATTAAGAAAAACCCATCATGAACTTTCGGCCAAGACCCTTCCTTATACTTTCCATGATGATCCATGCTATACCTTTTATGAATATGATAATGATAGGTTGCTAGATAGGTTTGGTTAAGTGTTTGATCTTAAAAGCTTCAAGAAACTTTCGGCCAAGACCCTTCCTTATGCTTTCCATGATGATCCATGTTATACCTTGTATGAATATGATGATGATAGGTTGCTAGATAGGTTTGGTTAAGTGTTTGATCTTAAAAGCTTCAAGAAACCTTCGGTAAAGACCATTCCTTATGGTTTCCATGATGATCCATGCTATACTTTGTATGAATATGATGATGATAGGTTTCTAGATAGGTTTGGTTAAATGTTTGATCTTCAAACCTTCATAGAACTCTCGGCCAAGCCCCCTTTGGACTCCTAATGGTTTTTCTATGCTATGCTCTAGATGAGTGTTGGTGCAGTGGGCACCAAAGTCGAACCGGTATTTTGATTATGGCAAAAGGCTCAATAGTTAAGGGTATATTTGTTATCTTACGAGCTCAATTAAGTGTGCAGAAATGCTAAAGTTGAGCGGAAGGTCTGCGACACCCGGTGGGAACCGAGGTGGTCGGGCAACGCCAGAGGGACTTCAGAGGAAGCCGAGGTACTCGGGTGAAGACCGGAAGCGAGGCTACAAGGTAAGCTCGTGTGAAAGCGAAGCAAGGTCGTTAAGCGTAGATCCGACCCAATACCTCCAATGGAAGGTCTAGGTCGAGATCAGATGGTTAGAACCATCGTACTTTATATTTTAAGCTAACTTGTATCATAGCCCAAAACCCTTTGACTATCCAACGCTAGTCAAGTTCCAAATTTCGAGAAGAGCTCGAATTTCAAGGGGGTGAATTTGGACTTGACTCGTGTTTTGGTACAAAGGGTGATGTGGCATCAAGGTGGACATCCAAACCATCACCAAGCTTCCTTGTGGTGGACGCCCAAAATAAGGTGAGTTGGCACAAGATGGTTGGCTCCCATGATGTGGCACAAGTTGAATGGCTCCAACAAGTTGGCGCCCAAGGAGGTTGGAGGTGGCACAAGGTGGTTGGATGAAACACCTCATCCTCAAGTTGGCGCCCAAGGAGGTTGGAGGTGGCACAAGGTGGTTGGATGAAACACCTCATCCTTGAGTTGGCGCACAAGAAGGTTGGAGGTGGCACAAGGTGGTTGGATGAAACACCTCATCCTTGAGTTGGGATAAGAACCTCACCTTGGACACTACCTATGTCTAAATTCATAGATCAATATCCATAAATAGACATGTTCACTCCAAGCAAAAACAAGAATTCAAGAGCTCTCAACACGCCGTCGTAACGCCGCTACTACTACTCACATTTGCTACGACGAAGTGCCGCCGACAACGAAAGCTACATCTTCTACTTATAAGAGTTGTCGGTATATTTATTTAAGTTCTACTTCTTTAAATTGTCTTTGTGCTTTAATCGTAACAAGGAAAGGGGGAGTGTCCCTTTGCCTTGATTTCTTTTGTAATCGCGTTCTACTTCCAACGAAGAGGAGTGGTTTTAGTGAATTGCCCTCCGTACGTGATCAAGGATCACTAGGGCCGTGGATTAGCAATCGAAAGATTGTGAACCACGTAAAAATATCTTGTCTACTTTATATTTCCGCTGTGCATTCTCTACTTGCTTTTTACTTATTGCAAAAGTTTTTAACGACACCGTATCGCTATTCACCCCCCCCCTCTAGCGACACTTTCGATCCAACAATTGGTATCAGAGCCGGGGGCGCTAAGATTCGGTGAAACCACCAATCTAGCTTTGTTTTTCTTTTTTTTACAGATTTTTTATTTATTTATTTCTGTTTTCGTATAATTATTTCACTTGCTTATCTTCTCCTACATATAGAATTGCATTAGAGGCTTTAGGATCCGGATAAGGTTGTCCTTCGGGTTAGATCCGAGTAAGGTTGTCCTCCGGAACTTCAACGACATTCGCATTTGATTGTTTATTTCTTTTGCAAGTTACATTTTATATATCTTTTTACTTCCCAAGACTACAAATCCAAGACGAAAGTCTTGGAATATTCTTTCCGTGTGTGTTTTGCAAGATTCTTTTCGTCGTTCTTCTTCTTGTTTTTAAATGGCCCATCTCGAAGGGTTTAGCACCGCCCGACCACCGTTTTACAACGGTAATGACTTTTGTTATTGGAAGGGTCGGATGGAATGCTTTCTTAAAACCCAAATCGAGATGTGGATCGTAATCCAAACCGGTTTCACACTTCCTATTAATGAAGATGGTGAATCTTTGGGTTACGATCAATGGTCAAATTCCATGAAAAAACAAGTAGAAGCCGATGCCAAGGCAACTCAAATCTTGCAATGTGGGTTGTCCAAGGAAGAGCTCAACCGCGTCGGCCCTTCATTAGTGCAAAGGACTTATGGACCAAGCTAGTGGAACTACACGAAGGCACCGACGACACGAAGGTATGTAAAAGAGATTTACTTTTAAATAAATTGTATAACTTGAAAATGCAGGAAAACGAGACCGCAACTCAACTACATGCTCGTATCCAAGACATCGTCAACCAACTCCATGCCATCGGACAAAAGGTCGAGAATCGCGACCTTATCAGGTATTCTCTTAACTCGTTTCCTAGGACCACCTTGTGGGCATCCATGGTCGATGCCTACAAGGTCTCCAAGGACCTTTCTAAAATTAGGTTAGACGAATTGTTTTTGGAACTTGAATTACATGAGCAAACTAACGTGGTCCGTGCCGAGAAGAGTATTGCGTTAGTGCGGAGTTCCAAGAAGAAGAAGCCCGCAAGCAAGCCACCCCGAAGGAAGAAGGCGAAGTCCGAATCGGAAGTAGACTCGAATAGAATCCGAACTAGTCAATCTTGTTGTGAAGTTGATCAAGATACGAAAACGACCAAAAACTCATGTTAAGCCTAAACCTAATTAAAATACTTCTAATTTTAGATGCTTTGAGTGCAACTGGTTCGGTCACATCAAGTCCGTGTGCCCAAAGCTAAAGAATACAGCATCAAAGACCAAGAAAGCGCTCACCGCTACTTGGGAGGTGTTGTCGGAGGAATAAGACGATATCCAAGCTCTAATGGCCAAGCCGATGAGCACGACTCGAAATCAAGAAGAGTCCGAGTCCGAATCCGATGATGAGCTTCCATTCAAGACAAGCCACGATCCGTATCCGGTTCAAAAGAATCATTAAGGGTAAGTCGGTCGTTACTTAATACTTTGTATGGTGCAATTAAATTTTTAAATAAGAAACTAGCTAAGTCCGAGTCCAAGGTCGAGACCCTAATTGAGGAGGTTAACCTTCTCAAACATGAGGTCTCCCTAACCTCTTCGACTACTCGTATTCCAGAGGAGGACTCAACTCAAGTTGAAAAGCTTGAAGTTGAGAACTCGCTTTTGAAAACACAAGTCAAGACCTTAGGAACACGTTGAAAGGTTCACTTTGGGATCCAAGGGACTTGACCTCTTACTTGGATCACAAAGGGCCGTGGTACAACAAGGTCGGACTCGGGTTTAACTCAAATACAACCAATAAGTCATATATGTCTATAGTAAACCAACATAAGAAAATGTCCAAGCATGGGTCCCTAAGACCACTTTGATTTCAACTTTAGGATCTAACATGTATTGGGTTCCCAGGACCAAATTCACTATGTGAATAGACCCACTCGATTCAATGGTCCAGGGGAGCCAATACAAAATGTATTTTTGTTAAGTCTTAGAAATTGCATGCTTAGTTTTTCCTTTATTTTTAGAATGGTTAGATAGGACTCATAACCAACTAAAATCTGAAAAGATTGAGCCTCAGAGCCTCTTTTCAAAAATAAATCAACTAAAATCCTACGAAAAGATTGAGCCTCGGGGAGCCTCTTTTCAAAAATAACTAGTTAGACCAAGATGTAGTCTCAAGTAAGTCGAGTTATCAATTTCTTGAAATTAGCTTTGTCTAAGGAAGTGGTCGTTGTTCCGATCAAAGAAGGCCTCAGGCTCTCGCCACGACTGAAGCTAATCTCTTGAAAAGATTACTTGATGAGCTTAGACTAAATCCGAATCTAACCTAATGTTGGTTAATTTAAATTCATTAAAATTAATCAAGTAAAATTGAAAGTCATCTCACATAACACATAGGAATAACATGTTTTGATCATGTAGATATTGGTGAGATGATTTAGGTTTAAAACTTACAAACAACCCTTTAGTAATTCCATTGATCCTACACATAAGAGTCGAAGAAACCATTAATATAGTTTTCGATTTAAGGACACGAACCCGCTCAATCCTTAACAAAACCAACTAGCAAATCAACTTATAGCGAACCCGACTCGATCTTGAACTTGAATCTCGTCTAACCAAGTCATCCTATCGACCAAGTGATAGATGACCCTAACCCGAGTCACACTAAGACTCAAACAAATCATCCTATCAATCAAGTTATAGGTGATCCAAATTTAGGGGTTCGAACTAGAGCTTCATACTGAAACCTTAATCAAATCTCGTTAATTTCCAAAATCGAACCCAAAACTATTGAACAAGCACTTCTTGATCCCGACTGGATTATTGCTATGCAAGAAGAGCTAGCTCAATTCACTAGAAATGAAGTCTGGGAATTAGTACCACCACCTAAAGAAAAATCAATTATTGGAACAAGGTGGGTATTTCGAAATAAACTTGATGATAAAGGTGAAGTAGTTAGAAATAAAGCTAGGTTAGTCGCAAAAGGGTTTAGTCAAGTCGAAGGTTTAGATTACGATGAGACCTCGCCTGCAGGACTAGAGTCCATCCGAATGTTGTTAGCATATCGCACATCGAGGTTTTAAATTGTTTCAAATGGATGTCAAGTCAGCATTTTTGAATGGATACATTAAGGAAGAAGTTTACGCTACCAACCTCCCGGATTCGAAAATCTAGATAAACCTGACCATGTCCTTAGACTTAAGAAAGCCCTATATGGACTCAAACAAGCCCCAAGAGCTTGGTACGAAAGGCTTTCTATCTATCTTAAGTCCAAAGGATTCAACCAAGGTTTAGTCGACCCAACCTTATTCGTTAAAACCGTAGGAAAAGAAATCTTTATAGCCCAAATCTATGTAGATGATATAATTTTTGGAACTACCAACTCTATCCTGCTAAACGAATTCATCTCACTTATGGAAAGTGAATTTGAAATGAATTTAGTGGGAGAGTTAAGTTTCTTCTTAGGTTTACAAATTAAACAAACTAAAGATGGAATATATTTACATCAACAAAAATATACTAAGGACTTAATAAATCGATTTGGAATGCAAGATGCTAAAATAATTAATACACCTATGGCAACTAATGTTAATATAAACGAAGATGTAGAAGGAAAACCCGTTGACCTAAAAATACTATAGAGCTAATAGGAAGTCTCCTATACTTAACCGCGAGCCGACCCGACATTTTATTCGCGGTAAGTATGTGCGCAAGGTTACAAACCTGTGCCAAGGAGTCTCACCTAACCCTAGTCAAGCGTATCCTTAGATATCTAAAGGGCACGCTAAACGTAGGTATTTGGTACCCTAGATCTACCGAGTTTAATCTAATCGGCATCTGACTCGACTATGCCGGTAGTAAACTCGATAGAAAGAGCACGAGTGGTTGTTGTCAAATCCTCCGAGTCTAGTGAGTTGGTGCAAGAGGAAGCAAAGATTGCGTTGCCTTATCTACCACCGGCAATACATTGCGATGGGTGAGTGTGTCTCTCAGCTCATGTGGATGAAGCACACTCTCCAAGACTTGAGCTTAATCTTTAACAACATTAAAACCTACATAGATAACATTAGTTCAATTAACTTAACTAAAAATCCAATATGTCATTCTAGGACAAAACATATAGAAGTTAAACACCACTTCATTAGGGAACATGTAACTAATGGAACTATACAACTAGAGTATGTTGAGTCCAAATCAAACCTAGCGGACATCTTCACCAAACCACTACCCGAAGCCGAATTTAGTTTATTAAGACGAAAGTTAGGTATGTGCGTAATAGAGTAGGATTTAAATTTTTCTATATATGTACTCTATTTTTGCTTCTTTTTATGAAATTAGCCTAAGTCTTACCTTAGAAATCATATTGGGAACTTGCTTGGACTTACAAACCCTAAAATATATTTACAAACTTTTTGAGTTAAGGCAAAAGGGGGAGAAAGTCACAAAAGTAACCAAAATTAACCAAAATTAAAGGGGAAGAAAGTAAACAAAATTATTACCAAAATTAAAGGGGAAGAAAGTAAACAAAATTATTACCTTTTATATTAAGTAATTCCGTTTACTTAAGCAACTATAAAGTTTGAGTAAAAATTATTTTTCAAGAACTCACCTTTCAAGGGAGGTTACCTCAAAGGAGAACTTGAAACAATAATATTTCTCACTCATGCTTAATCTTTATGCTAGCTCACTCATGCTTAATCTTTATGCTAGCTCATTCATACTTAATCATTATGCTAGCTCATTCATATTTAATCATTATGCTAGCTCATTCATATTTAATCTTTATGCTAGCTCATTCATGCTTAATCATTATGCTAGCTCATTCATATTTAATCTTTATGCTAGCTCATTCATGCTTAATCATTATGCTAGCCATCGTTATGTTTAATTTTTCCTTAACTTTGTGTCGGTTTGCCATGAATCAAAAGGGGAGATTGTTGGTGCAAAGGCACCAAAGTCGAACCGGTATTTTGATTATGGCAAAAGGCTCAATAGTTAAGGGTATATTTGTTATCTTACGAGCTCAATTAAGTGTGCAGAAATGCTAAAGTTGAGCGGAAGGTCTGCGACACCCGGTGGGAACCGAGGTGGTCGGGCAACGCCAGAGGGACTTCAGAGGAAGCCGAGGTACTCGGGTGAAGACCGGAAGCGAGGCTACAAGGTAAGCTCGTGTGAAAGCGAAGCAAGGTCGTTAAGCGTAGATCCGACCCAATACCTCCAATGGAAGGTCTAGGTTTAGATCGATGGTTAGAACCATCGTACTTTATATTTTAAGCTAACTTGTGTATCCCCAAAACCCTTTGACTACAATCAACCGCTAGTCAAGTTCCACCTCGAGAAGAGCTCGAATTTCAAGGGGTGAATTTGGACTTGACTCGTGTTTTGGTACAAAGGGTGATGTGGCATCAAGGTGGACATCCAAACCATCACCAAGCTTCCTTGTGGTGGACGCCCAAAATAAGGTGAGTTGGCACAAGATGGTTGGCTCCCATGATGTGGCACAAGTTGAATGGCTCCAACAAGTTGGCGCCCAAGGAGGTTGGAGGTGGCACAAGGTGGTTGGATGAAACACCTCATCCTCTCGTTGGCGCCCAAGGAGGTTGGAGGTGGCACAAGGTGGTTGGATGAAACACCTCATCCTTGAGTTGGCGCACAAGAAGGTTGGAGGTGGCACAAGGTGGTTGGATGAAACACCTCATCCTTGAGTTGGGATAAGAACCTCACCTTTGACACTACCTATGTCTAAATTCATAGATCAATATCCATAAATAGACATGTTCACTCCAAGCAAAAACAAGAATTCAAGAGCTCTCAACACGCCGTCGTAACGCCGCTACTACTACTCACATTTGCTACGACGAAGTGCCGCCGACAACGAAAGCTACATCTTCTACTTATAAGAGTTGTCGGTATATTTATTTAAGTTCTACTTCTTTAAATTGTCTTTGTGCTTTAATCGTAACAAGGAAAGGGGGAGTGTCCCTTTGCCTTGATTTCTTTTTGTAATCGTTGCTCCTACTTCCAACGAAGAGGAGTGGTTTTAGTGAATTGCCCTCCGTACGTGATCAAGGATCACTAGGGCCGTGGATTAGCAATCGAAAGATTGTGAACCACGTAAAAATATCTTGTCTACTTTATATTTCCGCTGTGCATTCTCTACTTGCTTTTTACTTATTGCAAAAGTTTTTAACGACACCGTATCGCTATTCACCCCCCCCCCCCTCTAGCGACACTTTCGATCCAACAATGAGTTCATGTTATGTTTTGATGTTAGATGAAGATAACATGTTCTATGCTATGCTCTAGATGAGTTCATGCTATGTTTTGATGTTAGATGAAGATAACATGTTGTTAGCTAAACTAAATTTAAGTGGTTGAACTTTAAAGCTGCTTGAAACATTCGACCAAGACCCATTTAGGCCCCTAATGGTCTATCATGCTAGGACCTATAAGTTGCCATACTATGTTTTGATTGTAGATGAAGATAACATGTTGTTATCTAATCTAAATTTAAGTGGTTGATCCTTAAAGTTCCTTGAAACATTCGGCCAAGACCCATTTAGGTCTATCATGCTATGATCTATAAGTTGTCATGTTATGTTTTGAATGTAGATGAAGGTAACATGTGGATAGCTAAGCTAGACCTAAGAAATGGATCTTAGGATTCCTTGAAGCTCTCGGCCAAGACTCATTTAAACTCCTAAGTGTCTTCCATGCCATGATTTATATGTGGTAGAATTAATATGTTGTTAGTTAGATCGTGTACAAGTTGTTTAGGGTTTAAAATTTTGGTAGAACTCCATGAAGTTTAGATAACACCATGTTATGCTTGTTCATGATGTTTATGCCATGCCCTATATGTGTGTGATGTTAGTATGATGTTAAGTGGACCTTGCACAAGTTGTTTAGCATGCAAACTCCTAAGAACCCACCGTTAGGGTTTCAACCAGCCCATGTACATGTCCTCTACTAAGTCCTCCATGCCATGCTACATGTAGAAAAAGATGCAAATATGATGTTAATTAGATTTTATGATAGCATGATTGGTTGAGGTCACTACCCTATGTCCATGTTAATTGTAAGAATGTATGAATAGGTTATGCTCACTGTCCATGTTAATTGTATGAATGTATGATTAGGTTATGTTCATTGTCATGTTAATTGTATGAATGTATGATTATTTTATCCTCATTGCCATGTTAATTGTATGAGTATATGATATGTCATAAAGAAGGAACATGATATGATATGAAAAGAAATATGATATGTTATGAAGAAGGAAACATGATATGTTATAAAGAAGGAACATGCTATGTTATGAAAAGAAATATGATATGTTATGAAGAAGGAACACGATATGCTATGAAGAAGAAACATGATATGCCATGATAAGGAACATGATATGTTTATGAAAAGAAATATGATATGTTATGATAAGGAACATGATATGCTATTTTACTTTCTGCATGACTTGTACCAGGACCCTAATAAGGTCCAAGGGATAGGCTCCTACGTGCCCCTGGGTCGACGGTCGTAGTACGAACTTAGTATGGGATGGGCTCCCAGATGCCCTAGGCCGACGATCATAAGTACGGGCTTAGGATGGACTTCTATGTTATGTTGCCCCTAGGCCGACAGACATAGTACGGGCCTAGTACTCTATTGGGTTCGGGATTATCTACCTCTGGTCTATAAGGGATGTGCGCTATGATGATGATGTATGTGGTACAATGTCGGGCCCAATATGCTGAGATTATGTTTAAGTACCTATAATATATATGTTTTCAAAGAGCATCTTGGATATACCTTTATTTCATGTCAATATCATTATGATGTTATTATGGTTGTTATGCTTATATGTTTTCTGAATGCTCATGTCATTTCCTTTATATGAATGCTATGCTTATGTTCTGGTATGTTTATATGCATGTTATGCTTGTTCATGTTCTTGAATGTTTATATGAATGTTATGCTTATGTTCTGGTATGTTTATATGCATGTTATGTTTGTTCATGTTCTTGAATATTTATATGAATGTTATGCTTATGTTCTGGTATGTTTATATGCATGTTATGCTTGCTTATGTTCTTGAATGTTTATATGAATGTTATGCTTGTATGAGCTTATATGATCATGTCACTACCCTATGCTTAATGCTTGACGTATGGTTTTTGTGAATAGGACAGGATCTTACTAAGCCTATGTCCTTATAGTTTTATGTTCCCTTGTACTACAGATAAGGGTAAAGAATGGATAAACTAAAGGGAGCAGCAGGAGGGGCAAATTGTGTGTGGTAGTGGCATGGTGGAGGAGATCTGTTTATGCTTTCCGTACTTATGCACGTTTTCTTTAAGTTGAATGTCATGAATTGAAACTAAATATTTATGAAATGATGATGCATTTTTATGTTTAAAAGAAAGAAAAAAAAAAGAAGTTTAAAGTTTTCCGCTGTAAGAAGTATATGTAGTCTTCCACTATAATGCATGTATGTACGATCGCGTCGCGCCACCCTCCGAACCCCTGGAAAGGGCGGCGTGATAGGATCAGTCGACTGCCAAACCTTAGCAGTCGACTGTTCTACCCCAAAATAAGTTGTCTTCAATGGAGTGACTGATCAGTCGACTGATACTTCAAGTATGAAGAAAATCATACTTGAAACTAACTCCCTAGACCTAGACTCAACTTTCTAGCACTTCCTTTATTCTTGTGCCTCCAGGATCCCTTCGAGTCCGTGACTTGTTCAACCTTTGCACTTGCTTCCAAGAGCTTCCTTCAGTTTCGTCATGTCTTGGGTTTTTCTTTGCCAAAGTATGCTTGGACTTTACGTCGCCAAGTCTACATGCTTAGACTTACGCTACCAAAACTTGCCTTTGGACTTCCTTTGCCAAGGTCCACTTGGACTTTACGCCGCCAAGACTACATGCTTGGACTTACGCCACAAAGACCTTTCCTTGGACTTCTCTTGCCAAGATCACACTTGGACTTTTCTTTTACCAAGTCTTCATACTTAGATTTTTCCTGTCACTTAAACATGTTCACAATTAGATCACAAATATTGCCTAACTTAGATGATTATCCAAATATCAAAACATATAAATGCTTGGGGCATTGTTGCACCAACAATCTCCCCCTTTTTTATGTTTGGCAATCATTTAAGTTAGGTCTTCAAATATTCTCAGAAATCATATATCACCATGTATCAATGTGAATTCTAACTTAAATCTTCCTTCTCCCTCTTTGACATACATCAAAAAGAGAAGGACCTAAGAAGAATAAGTTCATAAAATTTATCATGCCTTGAACTAAGGTATAAAATAGAATGAGGGCTCCCCCTTAATCCAAGACATAGGTTATGATACATAAAACTCATGTTGATCAAAACACAAAAGAAGAAATATGAACTATCTCCTAACTTTTGCACCAACAATTTAGTTTGTAGGGATGAAAGGTTATATTATGAAGCTCCCCCTAAAACATTGCATCATGTAGTCCTAAAACCTCTTTTTACTGAAGATTATCATACCATATTTTTAGGACACTTAAGACCATGAGATAGGGATGATTTGCAAAAAAAAATCAGAGTGGAAGTCGACTGAAATCGACTCGATCATTTGCTACACCAAGTGCTATTTTGAGTTTTTCATTTAACTTCAGAAATGCACCAAAAATTCAAGAAACATCGAAAAATCACAAAATTTTGTGTACACATTTCTAAAATCATTTTCTATCAAGAAAAAATAATTTGAAAAATATATGTTTTCCATATTTCAAAAATGATACAATTTTGGAAACTTACAAAAGCTTTAAGTATTTTGCAAATTTTATATCACTTTTGCTTAGCAATTGAAAATTGTTTTTCAAAGTTTGATAAACATAGTTTAAAATATATTTTGTTTGTCATTTCCAATCATATTCTTAGAGCTATATGCACATCAATTGTGCATAAGCTTTCCCAATGATTGGTCCAATGAAGGATTAATGTCTCTAGATGGCACTTTGGTTCATAGTAATGCATCATAACAAGCATGATGAACCAAGTGCATCTTCCTAACATCTCACATGTTGTCTAAGTGACTCAATACAAAAATCATAGTTTCATAGATATTTTGTGAGATGCTTAAAGGTATAGTCCTAGAGTATCTATAGGATCATGCAAGACTAGACCTCTACTCTACTAAGCATATTCCAAGTTCTCTCCTTAGTGATGAATAATCCGCTTCGGGGAGAGCCTTGGTGAAAATGTCGACTAGGCTGGACTTGGATTCTATGTAATTGAGTTCAATGTCCCCCTTAACCACATGATCTCTAATGAAGTGATGCTTCACTTCAATGTGCTTGGTCCTAGAGTGATGTACTGGATTTTTGGTCAAATTTATGGTACTCACATTATCACAATAAACCTTGACATTGGAGTAGTGTAGCTCATAGTCCTCTAGAGTGTCTCATCCAAAGTAATTGAGCCACACAACCACCCATAGCCACATATTCGGCTTCGGTGGTGGACAAAGCAACACAAGGATGCTTTCTACTACTCCAATTAACTAGGGAGGATCCAAAAAATTGACATCCACCACTAGTACTCTTCCTATCCAACTTGCAACCGGCATAGTCAGAATCGGTGTACCCAACCAAATCAAAAGATTTTATCCTAGGGTACCAAAGTCCTACATTTAATGTGCCTTTGATATATCTTAATATTCTCTTAACGACCACTAAATCGGAATCTTTGGTAGAAGATTGGTATCTTGTACACAACCTACCGCAAATAAAATGTCTGGTCTACTAGCGGTTAAGTATAAGAGACTACCAATCATGCTCCTATAAAGCTTAAGGTCAATTGATTTTTCTTCATTATCATTATCATTATCTATTTTTGTATTGGTTGCAATAGGAGTTGAAACTACCTTAGCACTTTCCAAATCAAATTTCTTAATCATTTCTTTGGCATACTTGGTTTGGTATACATAAGTTCCTTCATTAGTTTGTTTGACTTGTAATCCTAAGAAGAATTTTAATTCTCCAACTAAACTCATATCAAACTCATTCTCCATGTTTTTGATAAAGTCTTGTAGTAGATCATCATTTGTTGACCCAAAAATAATGTCATCTACATATATTTGGGCTACAAAGATATCCTTTGATTTTGACTTTATGAAGAGAGTTTGATCTATTTGACCTCTTCTAAACCCCTTAGACACTAATAAAGATGACAATCTTTCATACCAAGCCTGGGGACCTTGTTTTAACTCGTATAGAGCTTTTCTAAGCTTGTATAGATGGTTTGGATAGTAAATACTCTCAAACCCGGGAGGTTACTCTACATATACTTCTTCCTTAATGTACCCATTTAGGAATGTCGATTTTACATCCATTTGATGGAGTTTCAAACCCATGTAAGAGGCATATCCTAATAGGATTCTAATGGATTCTAACCTAGCAACTGGGGCATAAGTTTCATCATAATCAAGTCCTTCAACTTGATTGAAGCCTCTTGCTACTAACCTTGCCTTATTCCTAGTTATATTACCTTGATCATCTAATTTGTTCCTAAAGACCCATCTTGTGGTAATGATGGTGCTATCATTGGGTCAGGAACTAGCTCCCACACTTGACTTCTTTCAAATTGAGTCAATTCATCTTGCATTGCTAAGATCCAATCCGGATCAAACAATGCATCATTGACTGATTTGGGCTCAATTTGAGAGATAAGAGCTATTTGACTAGAGGGAGCTCTATGGAAGGACCTAGTTCTAACCCCTTGAGATAATTCCCCTACAACTTGATCTAGAGGGTGATTTTGATGAACTCTTATTGTTCTAGGAGATGTATCAACTTTATTTTGATCTTGGATATCCTCAATTCTCCTTTCATCATTCGAATCCCCTCATGCTCCCCCTTGATTGTTACTCACTAATCCTCCCCCTTGATTATTACCTCCTAAAGTCAATTTTTGCAATTTTTGGGTAATATCTTGATTTTTATCATTGATATCATTATCAATGGGGGATTTCCTAAGGTAAGTGGTAGAGGTCTCATCAAATTGAACATTTGAAGACTCCTCAACTATTTGACTCCTTTTGTTGTAGACTCTATACCCTCTACTAGTGGATGAGTATCCAATAAGGATTCCCCTCATCCGCTTTAGACTTAAATTTTCCTAAATTGTCCTTGGTATTTAGGATATAAGCTTTGCATCCAAAGACTTTAAAGTAATGAATTGTTGGAATTGTGTCATTCCATAATTCAAATGGCATTTTTCCTAAAAACCTATAGACTTGGACTCTATTTTGGATATAGCAAGCGGTATTAACTGCTTTCGCCCACAAGTAGCTAGGTAATGAGTATGCATTAAGTATAGTCCTAGCCGCTTCTTAGAAGGCACGATTTTTCCTTTCCACCACCCCATTTTGTTGGGGTGTTCTAGGACAAGAAAATTCATGCTTGTACCTTTGTTCTAGGCAAAATTTGAAGAAATTAGAATTCTCAAATTCTCCACCGTGATCACTACGAATCCAATTGATTTTGAGATTTCTTTCATTCTCTACTCTTTTGCTAAAGCCTATGATTATTTCTAGGGTATTGTCCTTATGTTTCATGAAATACACCCAAGTATATCTAAAAAAATCATCTACTATAACTAAGCAATATTTTCTACCATTTAAAGAAGGTGTACTATGACAATCAAATAAATCTACATGCAAAAGTTCTAATGGTAAGGAAGTACTAATTGAATTTTTACCCTTGTGTGATGACTTTAATTGTTTCCCTTCTTGGCATGCATCACACATCTTGTCCTTGGAATACTTGACTTTTGGCAAACCCTTGACTAGCTCCATCTTGGCAATATTTTTCATGTTGATGTGCCCAAGCCTCCTATGCCATAACCAACTTTGTTCTTCTTTTGCCATAAGACACTTAGGGGAAATGTTAGAGGCATATGATAAATCAACATAATAAATATTTGATTTCCTATATCCAACTAACATGCAATCATTTAATTTTTTATGTCTTATAAGGCATTTAGAAGAGTCAAATTGAACATCAAAGTTGACATCACATAATTGACTTACACTAAGCAAGTTGAATTTCATATTTTTTAACTAACAATACTTTATGAATAGCAAGATTTGGGAATACCTCAATTGTGCCTTTTCCTAGAATTTTAAATTTTCCAATATTTCCAAAAGACACTTTCCCCTTGCTAATGTGGTTGATTGTGGAAAATTTGCTCTCATCATCGGTCATGTATTTTGAGCAACCATTATCAACAATCCACAAGCTTGATCCTTCTACCTATACAACATGAAAAATACAAGTCTTAGGCACCCAAATCTTAGGACCGGTAGCAATAACTACATAGCTCTTAGGAACCCATGTCTTTCTAACCTTGCTCCTAATGGTTGATTTCCTACTAACAAGGAGGTAAAGCTACTTCCTTTTCTTTAGGCCTATATCCTATTCCGGCCTTGTTGTAAATAGCCCTTTGATCCATAAGTATCATATCTAGGTATTTGGAGCCATTTGTAAATTTTTCTAAGCATGCTCTTAGTTCACCTATTTCTTTTCTTAGTTCATCATTTTCAGTCCTAAGTGAACATATATCATCACAAGAAGTTTCTACCTTCTTAATTTTCCTAATCTCTACTTTCAAATCCTTAATCCTAGATTTTGATTTATTTAGTGCATTTTGAAGACATGCAATGGTTTCATAAAGTAAGTCTATACTAGGGGAGTCTTTTACTTCATCGTCACTAGAGGACGATTTGTCGCTTGAGAATGATGATGACTCTTCACTTGAGCTTCCGGCTTCATCATCCATGGCCATGAGTGCAAAATTACGAGTGATGTGGCAAAGCTCATCCTCATCCGATGTATATTCCATGCTTTGTGTATCCCACGTTTGGGCTACCATGGCCTCCTTCTTCTTCTTCTCCTTCTTGTCCTTCTTCTTCTTTTCCTTTTCCTCCTTTTTCTTTAGCTCTGGGCAATTTGGCTTGATGTGCCCCTTTTTGTTGCAACCATAGCAAGTAACACTAGGAGTAGAAATTGAACTACTAGAAGTTAAACCTTTTGAGGATTGGAACATCCTCCTCGCATCCTTTTTGGTGATCTTCCATGATCTCCCACCAAATCTCTTTACATAGTGAGCCACCTCACTAGCTGATAGCTCTTCATCTCTACTTGAAGATTTCTCCTCTGACTCAGATGAAGAAGAAACCTCCTTCTTCTCCTTCTTCTTCTTATCCTTCTTACCTACAACAAGAGCTATACCTTTTTCTTTCGGAGAAGTGTTAGCATGCTCATGTTGCTCAAATTCACAAAAAAGTTCATCTATCTTAACTAAAGAAAGATCCCTAGAGACCTTATAGGCATCTACCATTGATGCCCATAAGGTTGTTCTAGGGAAAGCTTGAAGTACATACCTCACAAGGTCTCGGTTGTCGACCTTCTCACCTATTACATGTAGTCCGTTGACTACCTCCTTGAAGCAATCGTGCATTTGGCTCACGATCTCATTTGTCTTCATATTGAAACTTTAGAGTTGACCTATCAAAAGGTTCCTCTTTTCTCTTCTTGTCTCTTTTGACCCTTCATTTAGTTCGATGAGCTTCTCCCAAATCTCCTTTGCGGATTCGAATGGTCCTACTTTGAATAGTTGCTCCTTTGATAGACCACATTGGAGTGTCGTCGTTGCTTTTGCATTTGCTTGTGGCTTCTTTGACATTTACCTTGTCCAATCCTTGGGTGGTAGTGGCACTCCAAACTCATCAACCCGCTTCTCAAACCCATCTACAACACTAAACAAATTGTCAATATCATTCATAAGGTAGTAATCCATCCTACCTTTCCAATATCCGAAATCGTTGTCGTCGAAGAATGGAGGCCTCGCCGTGCTATGCCCCTCTTGAAAAGGCATTGTGCTCTGGTTGATGGTTAGATCTTTCGATGCAATCCGGGCTCTGATACCACTTGTTGAAGATCTTTGAAAGACTAGAGGGGGGTGAATAGCCTCTTTTCGTTTCTACAAGCACGGTTAGCGGAAGTAAAACAAAAACTAAATGAAATTAAGAAACTAATAAGACAATCGCTAACAAGGAAGAATTTACATGGTTCAAAGATTAAGCTCCTACTCCACGAAGATCCTTAAGGTGGATCAATCCAAGAAATTCTCCACTAAAAAGCTTCCTTTACAAACACTCTCCTCTTCTTACAATTGATGAAAATGAAGTTTAGAGAAGAGGAGGATTTAAAACTCTTAGAAAGCTTAGAAATTCGTGGGGAGCTTGAGAGTAAGGTTGGAAGATAAGCACTAGCCTCCTCAAGCACCCCATGACCTCTTTTTATAGAGAAGAGGCTATTTTTTCCGTTGAGCCTCGATCAGTCGACTGATGGCCTCCATCAGTCGACTGATGCTGTAGCCGATGCAATCCAACGACTTTTGACGAGCCAGATTCGCAATCGTCACTATCCAACAGGAAGTTGATTAGTCGACTGATCATTCCATCAGTCGACTGATTAGGTGACCAGTTGAGTGTTCCAAGCGATCACTCGACTGATGACCTTTCAGTCGATTGCCAAACCCTAACAATCGACTGTTCTACCTCAAAATCAGTCGTCTTCAGTCAAGTGACTGATCAGTCGACTGATACTTCAAGTATGATGAAAATTATACTTGAAACTAACTCCCTAGCCCTAGATTTAACCTTCTAGCTCTTCCTTTAGCCTTGCGCCTCCAGGATCCCTCCGAGTCTGCGACTTGTTTATCCTTTGTGCTATCTTCCAAGAGCTTCCTTCGGTTTCGTCATGTCTTGGGTTTTTCTTTGCCAAAGTACGCTTGAACTTTATGCCTCCAAGTTTACATGCTTGGACTTATGCTGCCAAGACTTGCCTTTGGACTTCCATTGCCAAGGTCCGCTTGGACTTTACTCCGCCAAGACCTTTCCTTGGACTTTTCTTGCCAAGATCACACTTGAACTTTTCCTTTACCAAGTCCTCATACTTGGATTTTCCTATCACTTAAACATGTTCACAATTAGATCACAAATATTGCCTAACTTAGATGATTATCCAAACATCAAAACATATAAATTCTTGGGGCATTGTTGCACCAACAGAACTGAGATAGGTGTTCTTCTAGATAGAAAGGTACCATCGTACAACCTAATGTGAGGAGGGTGAAAATTAGAAGATGAATCCAGCACTATATCTTCTGTGAAGGGGGAAGGCTCATATAGCTCTTGAGCCTTAGTTGAATGGCTCTCTCCTTGATCCTCCCTCCTCATGGGCAAGAAAGGAAGGTGATGTTAGTATTAGCCCAAAGTGCCAATTATGAGATGGTTGGTAAGGGAACTTTTGTATCATATTTCATATTAAAGGCAAAGTTTACGGTTATTATATTTACTTCATTGATTTGCCATTTTCATAAATATAATAATACCCTAGGGTAGTTGGTTCTAGTCTATAACATATCAAGTTGGTGACTTGATAGTGGGATACTGTAGATATATAGAACACTACTCATAACTATTCCTAGGATGGGTATATGATAATATTAATATGTGAGACTAGCTTGTAGGTCATCTGATGACTTAATCTCACAAGTCATGGATATAGGATTTCAAGTTGACACATGTGTATATATTAGAGAATATGTACTGAACTGACCTGCCATGAGAATGTTTCATGGATCGTAAAATGAGTGTCATAAACATTCTCATAATGACTATTGGTATGAATAGTACTTAGACATGAAATCACTATGGTTCCCTACATAAGGAGTTGTATATTTTGGTATTGTCAAACGTCACCTATAACAAGGTGGACTATAAAGTCGATCACTGGGTATCCAATGAATTATGTGGAGGGATGTGAGTGATGTAGATGGGATCTATCCCTTCCATATGATGAAAGTGATATTTGTCGGCTCCTTGATAAAATAGGACTACTAAAATGCATGGTCATACTCAAATAAGTCAATATGAGATATTGAACTCATTTGATTGGGGTAGTCTACTTGAGGATCAAGAAACACAAAGATTGATAAGAGGATGACACCAGCTATGCCTCATTGATCAATCTAGATATCATAGATAGAAGGATTGAATCATACAAGATAATAGTCACAGATAGATTATATCGGATCTCGACATTCTCGTAACTTGGGTATCAATGATGCATTACTAGATACTACTCATTGATTATGTTTCTAAAAGGGGCTTTACAGACATTGCCAACATTATGAGCCTATTGGGTCACACACAAAGAACATATTATTTTGGAGATGGGTTCATTTTAGTTTGACTAAATGAACCATTAGGCTATTGAATTAGAATCATTGAGTTAGACTAATTGAAAGGGCTGGATTTGAGTTGGACTAAAATTTGATTGGCCGAATTTGAGTTAGGCTCAAATTGGTTTAATTTGAGTTGGACTCAAATTAATTTGAAGAAGATTAATGATATGGATTCATCATGAATTCATCATGCATGATTAATGTGAATTAATCATGCATGGAAGAAGGAAAACCAAAGGTTGGAAGAAACCTCTTATCATGCATGATTAATGTGGATGAATCATGCATTGAAGAGGGAATACAAAAGGATGCAAAACCTTTCATATTTATAGGATGAATATAAAAAGGGGGCTTTTGGATCATGATCTTTTAGGCGAGATTTCATTTCGTTCTTCTTCTTCTTCTTCTTCATCTTCTTGGTTGAAACTCCTTTTTGTCCTAGACCCCTTGTGTAGTGTTGCTAGCACAACTTTGATTCTCCAAAGTGTGTGTTCGTGTGGATATCATATAGGCGTGACAATCCTGATCGCATTGAGATCCTTCGAAGAAAAGTTGCTACCGGGATTGCGAAGGGCTACACATCAAGGGTAATCTCTCAACTAGATGTAGTTATAAGAACAATTAGTTTTATGTATACACATGGATCTCTCGAGGGATCCTATTTTTCTGCTGTGTTTTGTGATTGTTTTTCACACAAGATCCCTATAGTGGTATCAGAGCCACATGTGTAAACATAAAATCATTGTATTGCTAATTTATATGTGATATAAATCTGCATAAATTGTTTATTATGAGTGCACGATTATTTGGATGATTTTGTTTAACAAAACATGGTTAGCAACAATACTAATTGCTATCCAATTAGCAAGTGTGATAATTGTCGAAAAAATTATTTTGATGCTACGAACGACGACATCAAGGGTTCTCAAGTTCATCCTGATGGACTAAGGGCAGCAACTCATCTAATGAGTTGTTAAAATAAATTTTGCTTCAGGGGTGCTACCCTCTGAAGCCCCACTACCTTGACCCGCCGCTAATCGGCTAGCGGAACGCGTCATAAGCGTGTAGCGGCTTATAAATCAAGATTTGCATCATAATAAACTTTATATTTCATAGATCTTTGTGAATGATTTACGCCATGGTGCATGGTTATGGCCCCTTTAACCCAATGTGATTGGACGTGTGTGTGTGTGTGTGTGTGTGTGTGTGTGTGTGTGTGTGTGTGTGTGCATGTTGTAATTCATAATATGACTTACGTGTTGTGCCTTGCACTTATATATTTCCAGTTGTACTATTAATTTATTCTCGAATGTAACTCGAGATTTCTCCATTATAATGTACATGTAAACTAGTACTAGTCTACTGGAAGAAGACGAGAAAGGAAGATGTATCCAACAACACACCACAACTAAAGGATGCACTTGGAGAAGATGCTATCCCTAGGTTGACCGATCAATTTTCTCATTAGCTTGAGAAGATTGTATATTACGGGCCATAACCATGTCACATTTCTTTTTAGCAAATATGTGATATGTGTCATGATTATGATTGTATGTGATGCATGCATAATTAAATTGGTTATGGTAATTAGGCCATTTTTCATATGCCTACCAAAGTTTAGTACTCATGACTAGCTTGATCAATCATAGTCAGGTTTGCCAAAGCAAAGTGACTCGATTTATTTTGGTAGAGTGTGACTGGACAATTGTGATGTTTGACTATTGAACTTTGGATGTGACATAACTGAGTTATCTCAATTAGATTGAAAAACTTAGAGGCATATCTCATACGATGGGTAAACTAACAAATAGTGTTGTTCTATTCAAGAGTTACATGGGGTAATTGGTACATAGTGCCTACCTAAGTTATACAAGTCTTGGGCGATTAGCGAAAGCTAACTCAAGATGAAGTATAATATGGATCTTGCTCCACTTGTGAAGTGGAAAACTCGTTTAATTAAAAGACCTAATTAAATGATTAAAATATTATGCTTACTCTGCATTTTCTTTTTGTAGAATCACCATGACAACAAATAGGTCAAATACTCTCTCTCTCTCTCTCTACGATCTGTCGTTGAAAAGTACAAGCTCAATGGAGCTAATTTTCTCGACTGGTACAGAAACTTGAGAATTGTTCTCAAGCAAGAATGAAAACTATATGTCCTAGAGCAACCCATTCCTGAATCACCCGCCACTAATGCCACTTTGCTGATAAGGATGCTTATAAAAAGCTTCAAGATGATGCATTAGATTTGTCAAGCCTTATGCTTGCTCCTATGAACTCTGCGCTTCAAAAGCAACATGGATACTTTTTATATGGTTGTACATCTTAAACAACTGTATCAAGGGCAGGCAAGACATGAGAGATTTGAGGTGTAAAAGGCATTATTTGGATGTAAAATGCAAGAAGGAACTCCTGTAGGAACTCATGTACTCAAAATGATTGGGTACGTTGAGAACCTTGAAAGATTAGGATTTTCATTAGATCAAGAGTTACCCACTGACCTTGTTCTGCAGTCATTGCCTGAAGGCTACAGACAATTTGTCAAGAACTATAACATGAATGAAATTGACAAGCCTTTGCCTGATTTGTTAAGCATGTTGAGAACTATTGAAAGCAATCTTAAGAAGATCCAACCTGGTAATCTACTCATGGTTAAAAAGGGAAAAGGAAAAAAGAAGCCCAAAGGAAAGGGTAAGACCCAAGATCAGGGCAAAGCAAAGGCATTGAAATTGATGCACGCGAACGCGTCCTCAAATCTCACGACGGGAACCGTTGAGGACTCAAAGTGCACGCTCGCGCTCAACGCCCGCAAGTGCACGAATGTCGTCAAGTAATAAAAAGATTATCAATCCCACAGGGACTGAGATTCGAGTATCGATTGTTCAGTGGACGTTATTGTTTGGAGTTTAATGTTACGGGTTGTGCTTATGAGGTTTGTCGGCAGTCCTAACTCTAGTACGGTGTCACACGGAGGAAGAGAAGGGTTGCTATGAGTCTTCTAAGGGAATTCTAAGATTTCAGTTTTGTGTGTGTGTCGCAGAACACGCTATCAATTTGGTAATATCTAGACATCTAACTATGGTCTTGTGGAAGGGGCATCATATACTTCCCCGATGAGCCTTCGCATCTATCGAGAACTACCTCTGCCACACCAAGTCGACCCCTAGTGTTAGGACGGGAGAGGTGGTATGAGGATGATGGATCATTTCCTATGATGAGTCGGAATGTGTCACGTTTCTGACTCTATCCCACCCTTTTATCTAATGTTACCGAAGATGAGGCCAACCCCTAGGTTCCTCCTTAATTCTTTTAAATCTTTGATACAAGGGTTGTCACCCCTAGTATCGGCTATGCATAGTAAATAGAAGACCAAAACAAATAGCTATCTATTTAAACAATCACCAATTGCAAATATGAAATCAAGAACAGACATATATTTGAAATAGCATGTTCTATGCACAAAAATTACTCCCTAATCCTAGAATTGGAGAATCTACTCCATAAATATAAGAAGAGAAACACAAAGCATAATTGAATACACAGATACAATCCAAATTATTATAAGGAAAGCAAATTACAATGCACTTTGGTTCTTCTCCCCGACATTGAAGTGAAGAATTTGGTCCTCGAGCGGCCTCCTTCCTACCCGTTGCGAGTTCTCGAAGCTTTTTAGGGTGTCGGTGTGCCGTCCCGACCATCATGCCTCCCCCCTAGGGTTTGGCCATAGCTTCCTTTATATAGCCATGAGGTTGGATCTTTCCGAACCCTGGAAAAAATTGAATCGCATCGAAATCACCCAGTACCACATGGTCGTGTGGATTCACATGGCCAGGCCGTGTGTGGCATTTGTGTGTGCTCCGGGGTTGGTCATGTGGATTCACAGGGTCAGGCTGTGTGTCCTTCAGTTCTAGCTGCCAAATGCATTCCTTTTGGTCCAAAAATATGCCATTTTCTACGTAGAATGTTGTCCTGTACATAAAAGTACAAAGAGCAGATCTCCAAACCAAAAAATAGAAAATGCAAGCAAAACAAAGTATGATATGCATGAAACAAGTATAAAATGCAGCGAGATGTGAGCGAAAACTACTCCTAAAATCCTATATGTTTTGCTCACATCAACTCCTCCAGACTTAAGTCTTTGCTTGTCCTCAAGCAAACCTTAGTTCCATAAAATTTTAAAATGGTAATGTTCCATACTTAGCATGTTAACTAGATTTATCAAGTGGTATTTTCAATCAAAGCAAATAGATATGCTCTAAAAATTCCCTAAGTTAGATTCTCGTGCATGTGCTATGCGAATCTCCTTAAGGGATACTCATTCCAAAGTAAGTTAAGTCGTCATCTTATAGCTTTCCTAAGGTCTCCGGCTTTTAGGCAATGGGCCACCCTAAGCAAGGGTCATTCCCTAGATCTAGCAGAAAGTCTCAAAGGCGTGCTTGGTATTGAGAGAAATTGATAGGTGTTTCCCTAGTAACCTAACTCGGTCTCAAAGGGACACCTAACATATCCACCCATGACAACTTTTTTTTTTTTGCATTTTTTATTTTTTTCAAATGGGCTTCCACAATCCGAGCATCTCGAATAACTAAAATATTAAATCTGAAGGGTTGGTTCAATCCGTGAGGGGAAACTTCGCTTCCCACTTCACCTCGGTTGCTTGTTCATGGCGATCCCATCGATGTCTCCGGATTAAAACAAAATTAATCCTAGACAAAATGGATTGCCCAAACAACCAAGTCATCGTCGTGCTATTAATTTAGAGAGGTCACTTGAACAAACTCGTTGTTCAAGCGACCAACCTCTATTTTACGAGTAGCCGCGGAATAGACGATGTACGGATCGCCGACTTTTGTATTTATGTTCGGGATCCAAGTATTATTTAGCCACAGTCAGAATATATCATGCTCATAATTGAAAAATAAATACAAGCAAGTAACAAAAGAGAATAGAGAATAGATATACCTCTCGATCTTCTAATGTATGACCTTCCTCCTTTCAGACGTCGTGTGGGCGACGATCTACCAAAAGTTGAAGCTCCTAGATTGCCAATCTTCCTTCCTTTCTCATTCCGAGCAAGAGGAAGAATTGAAACAAAGCTCTATTCCTTCTTTCAACCAACCAACAACCTCCAAGGATGGAGCTTTGCTGCCGGCCAAGAAGGAAGAAGAGATTAAGGGTTGCCGGCCAAAAGCTTCAAAGGAGGACCCTAAACCTTTGTTCCACCGGCCAAGGAGAAGGAGAAGAGGGAGTTTGGATGCCGGCCAAGGGCTAGAAGAGCTTCAAGGGGCGCCGACAGCTTGAGGAAGAAGGAGAAGTCAAGGAAAACTTTCCTTATTAGGTGCCGCCCAAGCCCAAACCCTAGCTCCTCTTCTTGCCGCCAACTCCAAAACCCTAGCTCCTCTTGATTAATTTTCCATGCCAACCCCTTGTCCTCCTTTTATAGAGTTAGGGATAAGCCTCCTTTTAATCTCCACCATTGGTTCTAGGGATTTAATCTCAACCGTCGGATCTAGAGATTTAATCTCAACCGTCGGATCTTAGAGATTTAATCGCTACCTTTGGATCTAGAGTTTTGTTTCTATCAATTGGATCTAAGCTTCATGAGGTTTTAATAGGCTACATTAGGGACCATGAGGAGGAGTTGGATCTTGTCCACCCATGGATCAAGCCCACATAAAGTCCGATCCATTAATGATAATCCAATCCACTAAAGGATTATCATTGATCTACCTCACCAACCCCTATAAGATAATATGGGCTCCATATATTATTTGTACATTTTCTCTCCGTGTTTAAGATATCGAATGTCCATCGATTAATTAATTTACTGACCATTAATTAATAAACATCTAACTCCATGAGTAGTACCACTCAACCTTTTCATCATGCCGGACCAAGTCCACCTGCAGGGTTTACATGATGAACCTTATGAGCTCCTCAAGGGGACATCATCATCCTAATATATAGGACACGTTTTCTCCTATAATCAATGGCACACCATATAAATAATATTATTTTCCAACTTACATAGCCTATCGATTTAATCTATAAATCTTGCCCATTGGTAAATCAAAGAGATGAATACTAAGTATATGTGCCGATTATTATATCGGGATTAAGAGCATGTATAAAATAATATTTGAGGTCCGATTTGATTATGTAGTCAGCAATAAATCGAATCACCTCTAAGTCGGTCCTGCTCAATACACACAAAGTGCACTAGTGTGATTCTATGGTCAAGACAAACTAATACCAAATCACACTACAACCATTCCGATGGTTTGTCCAAAGTCTTCTCGGTTGTGAGTGTTAGGGCAATCTCTTGTCGTGATATGGTTTTGATGTGTGTGGCAAAGGGTTTAAGTTAGGTTGTTATTATGATTTGATATGTGCATTGGAGTCTTGCAGGACTTAGTAATTCGCACATGGAGCCTTGGCGAGTTCACCACTCATAACCTCGTGCTTGAGTCGGAGAAGGAGCATTGCAGAGCCATGCGCGATCTTTGCTGAGGACCACGGACGAGATGACTTGAAGCGAAGCCAAGGAAGCAGACTTCGAAGGCAAGAGACGTGAAGGCGCATTGCAGAGTCGTGCGCCTAATGTTGCCGAGGGACGTGGCCGCAAACGAAGAGAGCTTCGGCGAGGGACTTCTAGTGAGATGAGAGAATGAGTGAATTGTAAGTAGCTCATTAGGTGAACTTGGCCGAATGGCTAAGTGTCGGATGAGTTTTCGACATCGATCATTGCCATGGAATGGTAGTTGGCGCTCGAGTCGAATAGGTTCGGGTATCCGATCGAGTTGTTTTGGGATTCGTGATTGGTATTGCCATATGTGGGCAATGATCATCAAGACCATCGATCGGCTGAAGAGCGATCGGTGATCAAGAGGGTTTAGGGCCACGTGAACCACTCGTGGTAGGCGATCGACTACGAGAGGCGGATCGTGATGGGATCCATCAGTCGACTACCAAGTGTTCCGTTGGACTACAATGGTCAGGATCCGACGTGTTCGGAGGCCGTTGAAGTGGCGGCAGTCGACTGCCAAGGGCAGCAGTCGACTGGTGGCAGCCAATGGGAAGAAATCAGCCCTCTCTATAAAAAGAGAGGGTGTGGGCTTTTGGATGGCTAATGCTCATATTCCAAACCATCATCCAAGTGCTCCACAAGTGATAAACTCCTTCTTCTAGATCTCTTTCACATCTATTGTAAAAGAATGAGTGTTCTTGAGTTGTAAGGGTTACCTCCACCTAGCTTAGTGCAAAGGAGAGACCGATAGTGATTTGGTTGCGGAGTGATTCACCGAGGACGAATCGGGGACCGTGGAATAGCGGCGTAGGCATGAACCACATTATATTTCGGTGTTAGCATTGTTTGTATTCTTCTTTGTTTATTTGCTTGTCTTTATTAGTATTCCGCTTGCGCTAACAATTGTGTAGATGAGCAAATTCCACCATCCAACGACAAAGGGCTATTCACCCCCCTCTAGCCGGTCGATCGATCCCCTACAAGTGATATCAGAGCCAAGGTAATCTTGTCGAGGACTAACTGCCACAACAAGCACATTCAATAATGGTCGGCTCAAATATTCATCACTTGAAGTTAGAAATTCTCTTGGTGGAAAAAGAGAATGGAGGTATTTTTCGAGATCGATTTTGAAATTCTTTTGATTATGGAAAACGGTTTCGAATTGCCTAGGAATGAAGAAGGGGAGCTATTGGAAAAATCAAGATGGAGTAAAAGACAAAGAGAGGAGCTAACTTTGTTTTTGTTAATCTAACTTTGCTCTGTAGCTAGCATCGATCATTGCCCGGACTTGGAGGACTTATTGTCCATCAATCGACTATCTGCGGTCAGCATTCGACTGATGCGGTCATCAGTCGACTGATGATGGCCATCAGTCGACTAATGGTCAATGATCAGCCTCGAGGAGTCAAGCTTTATCACCATTTTTCAAGGAGTCTTGTGCCCAATTCCTATTGGTTGAAGATCCTCTCGAAAAGGGGCTCAGGCTATAAAATGAAGGTCTCTCCTAGGGTTTTCATCATCTCTATGTGCTCAAAGCCTCCTGGCGCTATGACTCTCTGGCGACTCTACAATGTGAAGTCTTGCCAACAACCCTAGCTTAATTTATATTTCCTAGTTGTTGGTATAATCTTATTTTGTCATATCTTTAATACTACAATTCTTTTTTATCAAGGTTTTCTATCATTGCATTTTACATTAATAGAAGAGAGAGTTTGTCTCTCTATCTTTTGCTTTCGAAGATTTTTGTAATCGTCTAATTCTTACCTCCAACGAGGAGGAGTGTTTTAGTGAATTGCCCTCCGTACACGGTCTAGGACCATTAGGGCCTTAGAGTAGTAGCCGAAGCCTACGAACCAAGTAAAAAAACAATTTGTCTCCTTTTATTTTGTTAGTTATAGCCCTAGAACCAATCATGTGATGGTTGAATAGGGAACATTTTGTATCATATTCTATAAAGGCAAAGGATTGGTTATTATATTTATGTCTTGCTTGTGCCAGCTAAATTAAATATAATAATGCCCTAGAAAAGTAGGTTCTTATCTACAGCACATCAATTGGCAGAATTGATTATGAGAGGCTGTAGAGAACACTTTCCTAAATGTTCCTAGTCAAGTATTAATATGCAAGGGCAATATTAATACATAAAGACTAGCATGTAGGTCAATTGATGACTTGATCTCACAAGTCATGGATATATGATATCAAGTTGACACATGGGTATATATTAGAGAATATATAATTGCGCCATGAGAAAGTTTCATGGATCGTCGTATGAGTGTCATAAGCGTTCATGTGACTATTGGTATGAATAGTCCTCAAACCCGAAGTCACTACGGTTCCCTACATAAGGAGTTATGTACTTTGGTATCGTCAAATGTCACCCGTAATAGGGTGGACCATAAAGGCGATTACTGGGTATATAACAAATTATGCGGAGGGATGTGAGTGATGTAGATGGGATCTATCCCTCCCATATGACGGGAGTGATATCTATGGGCCCCTTGATTGAGTAGAACTACTAAAATGCATGGCCATTCTCGAATGAGTCAATATGAGATATTGAGCTCATTTTTAGTTTACTCAGGGATCAAGAAACACATAGATTGATCGAGGATGACACGGTCTATGTCTCATTGGTCAATCTGATATCAAGGATAGAAGGACACGGTCATACATTATAGTAGTCACGGAAGGTTAGTCGGATCTTGACTTATTTCGTAACTTGGGTAGCAATGATGTATTGCTAGATGCCGCTCATTGCTTGTGTATCTAAAAGAGTTTAGATCCACTGCCAACGTTATGAGAGCCTATAGGGTCACACACAAAGAGCATGATGATTAGAAGAATTAGTACATTCTAGTTTGACTAGAATAATTTGGGAATAAGCTTAAGTACAAAATGGTTTTTGGACTTTAAGCTTAAAGAGAATTTTAGCTTATTGATTTAATGAGATTAATTCAATATGCTAAGCTTATTAATTTAATAAGATTAAATAAATATGTTATCATGATATCCTAAGCTAAATTGATTTAATAAGATTAATTCAATATGTTACCTTATTGATTTAATGAGATTAATTCAATATGATAACATAAGCTTATTGAATTAATAAGATTAATTCAACATGCATGAATGCCACATAAGCATGCCACCTAAGCTTGATGAGGTGGAAGGAGACAAAGGGTTTTGACCTTTGGATTTCCTCCACATGTGGCCGGCCAAACAAGGAGTTTGATTGTTTTTCAATGCAATTGATTGCATTGAATGTGATAGGAGGTGAAAGGTTTTTCCAATCCTATAAAACACTCCATGGGGTGGCCGGCCAAGTTGTGGGAAGCTTGAGTCTTGGAGAGAGCTTGGTGGTGAGAGGCTTTTGTTGTGTGGCTTTTGTGAGTGTAGCAAGAAGAGTGGTCTTCTTCTTCCTTTCTCTTTTTCCCTACCTTCCTCTCCTTTAGGGACTTCTCTAGCAAGAAGTAAAGGAGAGCTCTTCTAGTTTCTTTTGTGAGACAAGAGCTTGCTCGTGTGGATACATATAGAGGCACGGACATTTGAACGTGCTAAAAGATCCAACAAACCCAAGGAGAAGCGGGATTTAAAAGGGCACGCAACAAAGGTAATATTCTCCTATAAGATAGGTTTTGAGAAATTTATTTTTGTACGAGGTTTTTTTTCGCAAGGATCACTTGGAAGGGATCCTTTTTTTTCCGTTGCGCATATGCTATTTTGCATAAAAATCTATACAGTGGTATCAGAGCCACTTGCAAAAGATCGTATAAAAATAGGCTTTCTCTATTTTATATATGATATAGAAGTTGGATAAATTTTATTATGAGTTGATAATTGCATTAGCAATTTTTCAAACATAATAAAATATCCGATGTCTTTTAAAATTTAAAATTGACATGGTGCATGGTTATGGCCTAATCCCAAAAAGTTTGTGAATGTGTGTGTTGTAATTCTTAATACGGCCTGCGTGTCGTGCCTTTCTCCTAAAATTCTTGTTGTAAAATTAGCTTTAGACTCGAATGTAACTCGAGTATTTCTTCTTTTGTAATATACAAAATAAAGATGGAGGGTCCATTGGAAGATGACGTTACAAGGTGGAAGTCAACAATACAAGACAACCAAAAGGAAGCACTTGGGAGAAGATGCTATTCCTAGGTTGACCAATCAATCTTTTCATTGGCTTGAGAAGATTGTAGAATAAGGGTCATAACCATGACACGCTTAGTTTAATATGTATGTGATGCATGTTAATTTAGCTTATATGTGATGTATGCTAATATGTATGTGATGCATGTTTAAGTTTATTTCTTAATAAGTCAAAAACGATATGCCTACCAAAGTTTGGTACTCACTATTTCCTCGATCATTTGTTGTTGGGTTTGCCAAAGCAAAGCAATGCATTTTATCTTGGAAGAGTGCGAGTGGACAATCGTGATGTCCCGCTATCAAACTTGGTTAAGACTTAATTAAGTTTTTCTTAATTAATTAAGAAAGTAGAGGCATATATTAGCTTTGAACATAAGTTTTAAAAATTAGTTTTGTGTGATTTCCGAACATCAGCTTTGTCTTAGAAAGTGGTCGTTGCTCCGATATCAAAGAAGGCCTCTGTGCCTCGCCACGGCCTGGAAGCTGGTTTAGGAATAAGCACTAAACTAATCTAAACTTAACCAAAGCTATTAAAGAGTTACATCAGATGTAATTGGCAAAAGATTGCCTACCTAATCATACTACGTCTTGGGCGATTAGCCAAAGCTAACTCAAGATGAAGTATGATGTGGATCTTTATCCCATATAAATTTATAGCTAAATAGAAGCTAATGATGTAAGCAAAATGTGTTTGCCTACATCAATGATTAGCTCATATCAAAGCTATGAGAATTTAGTGGAAGCCTCATTTAATTAAAGGCCTAATTAAATGACTTAGGTATGATACTTAATTTTGCATTTTAATGTTGTAGATCACCATGTCATCTAACACGACACACCCCCTCAACTTGTGATCTGTCCTTGAGAAAGACAAGCTCAATGGAGCTAACTTTCTAGACTGGTCTAGGAACTTTAGGATTATCCTCAAGCAAGAACGTAAACTGTATGTCCTAGAGCAGTCTATCCCTGAAACACCCGCCCCTGCGGCCACTCGTGCTGAAAAGGATGCTTATAAGAAGCATCAAGATGACGCATTACATGTGTCATGTCTTATGCTTGCCACCATGAACTCTGAGCTTCAGAAGCAACATGAGAACATGGATGCCTATGATATGGTTGAGCATTTGAAACAACTATATCAAGGACAAGCTAGGCATGAGAGTTTTGAAGTGTCTAAGGCTCTTTTTGCATGCAAGATGCAAGAAGGAACACCTGTAGGAACTCACGTACTTAAAATGATAGGGTACGTTGAGAACCTTGAAAGACTAGGTTTTCCACTGAGCCAAGAATTGGCAACCGATATTATCCTGCAATCATTGCCGGAAGCATATAATCAATTCGTCATGAATTATAATATGAATGAAATTGATAATCCTATGCCTGAGATTCTCAGCATGTTAAGAACTGCTGAACCGAATCTCAAGAAGAAAGTTAGTAACGTACTAATGGTCAAGAAGGGCAAAGGTAAGCGCAAAGGCAAGGGTAAGACCCAAGCCAAAGGTAAGGCCAATTCATCCACTTCAAAGGGTAAAGGTAAAGTACCTAAGGAAGGGGACTGTTTCCATTGCGGTGAGACTGGACACTGGAAGCGGAACTGCAAAGTCTACCTCGAGGAAGTAAAGAAGAAAAGAAGTGGGACTTCTGCCTCAGGTATACACGTTATAGAAGTTAATCTATCTATTTCTTCTACATGGGTATTAGATACCGGATGTGCATCTCACATTTGTACTAATGTGCGTGGGTGAAATAATAGACTAATGGCAAGGGCGAAGTAGACCTACGAGTAGGCAATGGCAAAAGTTCTTTATTGTAGCTATAGGAACATATTCTTTGTCTTTGCCTTTGGGCTTATCTTAGAACTAGAGCAGTGCTTATATGTAAATTAATTGACAAAGAACATAATTTCTATATCTTGTTTATACAAGAAAAACTTTTCTTTTATAATAAAGGACAAATGTTGTTCCATTTATTTGAATGAAATGTTCTATTGTAATGCACCACTTATAAATGGTCTCTATGTTCTAGATTTAGAAAACCCAATTTATAACGTAAATACCAAATGGTTCAAATCGAATAATTCGAACCAAACATATCTCTGGCACTGTCGCCTAGGTCACATAAATGAAAAACGCATATCCCAACTCCATAAAGATGGATTGTTGGACTCATTTGATTTTGAATCATATGAGGTATGCGAATATTGTCTTTTAGGAAAGATGATTAAAACTCCATTTAGTGGACATGGCGAGAGAGCGACGGACTTGTTAGGACTCATACATACTGATGTATGTGGCCCTTTCAATGTCAAAGCCAGAGGAGGCTATAAGTACTTTATTACTTTCACTGATGATATGAGTAGATTTGGCTACTTATATTTGATGAGACATAAGTCAGAATCCTTTGAAAAATTCAAAGAATTCAAGAATAAAGTACAAAACAAACTTGGTAAGCGTATTAAGCTACTTCGATCAGATTGAGGTGGTGAATACCTTAGTCAAGAGTTTCGTGATCACCTGGCTAAGTGTGGGATAATATCCCAACTCACTCCACCTGGAACACCACAATGGAATGGTGTATCTGAGAGGAGAAATTGTACTCTATTAGATATGGTACGATCAATGATGAGCCAGACTGATCTACCTACTTCTTTTTGGGGTTTAGCTCTAGAGACAGCCGCTTTCACACTTAATCGCGTCTCATCAAAAGCCGTAGAAAAGACACCATATACGTTATGGACTGGGAAGAGTCCCAAAATGTCTTTTATAAAGATTTGGGGTTGTGAAGCATATGTTAGACGTCAAGTCTCAGATAAACTAGGACCCAAATCAAATAAGTGTTATTTCATAGGATATCCCAAGGAAACTAAGGGATATTACTTTTATAATCCCACACCTGGCAAGGTGTTTGTTGCCAGAAATGCTGTCTTTCTAGAAAGATAATTTATTTCTAGAAAAACTAGTGGGAGTAAAATTCATCTTGAAGAAATTCAAGATGAACAGGCACCACAAAGTGTTGTGGATGAGGAAATTGTTGCCCAAAGAGTTGTGGAGTAAACACCTGTTCAAGTAGACCAACCTCTTCGTAGATATGATAGGATCCGTCGTCAACCCGAGAGATATTCTTTTCTCTTGACTGACAACGGTGATGTATTGCTATCGATCTTGACGAGCCTGCATCCTATCAAGAAGCTATGATGAGCCCAGATTCCAAGAAATGGCTAGAGGCCATGAGATCCGAAATGGAATCTATGTACACTAACCAAGTATGGACTTTGGTTGATCAACCTGAAGGGGTAAAACCCATTGGGTGTAAGTGGGTCTTTAAAGTAAAGACTGACATGGATAATAATAAGCATACCTATAAAGGTAGATTGGTGGCTAAAGGATTCAAACAAATTCATGGTATTGACTATGATGAAACCTTTTCACCCATGCTTAAATCCATTCGGATCATACTTACTATTGCGACCTACCACGATTATGAGATCTGGCGGATGGATGTCAAACCGCTTTTACGAATGGAAAGCTACTCGAGGATGTGTACATGACACGGCTGAGGGTTTTGAAGATCCAAAGCATCTGGAAAGGTATCTGCAAGCGCAAAGGTCCATTTATGGACTAAAGCAAGCCTCTCATTTGGAATCTTCGATTCGATGATGCAATCAAGGAGTTTGGTTTCATCAAGAATGAAGATGAACCTTGTGTCTACAAGAGAAATAGTGGGAGCACAGTTATATTTCTTATCTTGTATGTAGATGACATACTTCTCATCGGAAATGATATTCCCTCACTCCAGTCTGTGAAGATGTTATTAGGGAATTGTTTCTCGATGAAAGACTTAGGTGAAGCTGCCTATATACTAGGCATCAAGATCTATAGAGATAGATCTAAAAGATTACTTGGCCTAAGTCAGAGTACATACATTGATAAAGTGCTAGATCATTTTCCTATGCAAAATTCCAAGAAAGGATTTCTTCCTTTATCACATGGTGTGAGTCTTTCGAAGACTCAATGTCCCTCTTCTAAGGAGGAGAGAGATCGCATGGATAAGATCCCTTATGCATCTGCTATAGGGTCTATCATGTACGCCATGCTTTATACTCGTCCTGACGTCTCATATGCTTTGAGCATGACGAGTAGATACCAGTCGGATCCAGGTGAAAGTCACTGGATAGCAGTCAAAAATATTCTTAAATACTTACGAAGAATGAAAGAATATTTTCTGATATTTGGAGGCAATGAGGAGCTAACTGTAAAGGGTTACAGTGATGCAAGCTTCCAAACAGACAAGGATGACTATAGATCGCAATCGGGGTACGTGTTTTGCCTGAATGGTGGAGCTGTGAGCTGGAAGAGTTCGAAGCAGGACACAGTTGCTGATTCTACAACAGAAGCCGAGTATATTGCTGCGTCTGATGCAGCAAAGGAGGCTGTTTGGCTCCGCAAGTTCATCAGTGAACTTGGGGTAGTTCCTAGCATTGCATATCCAATAGACCTCTATTGTGACAACAATGGGGCTATTGCACAGGCTAAGGAACCTCGATCACATCAGCGGACCAAACACATATTGCGGCGCTTCCATCTCATTCGAGAGATCATCGATAGAGGAGATGTGAGGATATGCAGAGTACCATCGCAGATCCATTGACCAAGGCTTTAGCACAGAGGAAGCATGATGGTCACACTAGGTCACTAGGTATCAGATATTATAGTGATTGGTACTAGTGCTAGTGGGAGATTGTTAGTTATAGCCCTAGAACCAATCATGTGATGGTTGAATAGGGAACATTTTGTATTATATTCTATAAAGGCAAAGGATTGGTTATTATATTTACGTCTTGCTTGTGCCAGCTAAATTAAATATAATAATGCCCTAGAAAAGTAGGTTCTTATCTACAGCACATCAATTGGCAGAATTGATTATGAGAGGCTGTAGAGAACACTTTCCTAAATGTTCCTAGTCAAGTATTAATATGCAAGGGCAATATTAATACATAAAGACTAGCATGTAGGTCAATTGATGACTTGATCTCACAAGTCATGGATATATGATATCAAGTTGACACATGGGTATATATTAGAGAATATATACTGAACTGACCCGCCATGAGAAAGTTTCATGGAACGTTATATGAGTGTCATAAACTTTCTCATGTGACTATTGGTATGAATAGTTCTCAAACCGGAAGTCACTACAGTTCCCTATATAAGGAGTTATGTACTATGGTATCGTCAAACATCACCCGTAATAGGGTGGACCATAAAGGCGATTACTGGGTATATAACAAATTATGCGGAGGGATGTGAGTGATGTAGATGGGATCTATCCCTCCCATATGACGGGAGTGATATCTATGGGCCCCTTGATTGAGTAGAACTACTAAAACGCATGGTCATGCTTGAATGAGTCAATATAAGATATTGAGCTCATTTTTAGTTTACTCAGGGATCAAGAAACACATAGATTGATCGAGGATCACACGGTCTATGCCTCATTGGTCAATCTAATATCAAGGATAGAAGGACACGGTCATACATTATAGTAGTCACAGAAAGGTTAGTCGGATCTTGACTTATTTCGTAACTTGCGTAGCAATGATGTATTGCTAGATGCCACTCATTGCTTGTGTATCTAAAAGAGTTTAGATCCACTGCCAACGTTATGAGAGCCTATAGGGTCACACACAAAGAGCATGATGATTAGAAGAATTAGTGCATTCTAGTTTGACTAGAATAATTTGGGAATAAGCTTAAGTACAAAATGGTTTTTGGACTTTAAGCTTAAAGAGAATTTTAGCTTATTGATTTAATGAGATTAATTCAATATGCTAAGCTTATTAATTTAATAAGATTAAATAAATATGTTATCATGATATCCTAAGCTAAATTTATTTAATAAGATTAATTCAATATGTTACCTTATTGATTTAATGAGATTAATTCAATATGATAACATAAGCTTATTGAATTAATAAGATTAATTCAACATGCATGAATGCCACATAAGCATGCCACCTAAGCTTGATGAGGTGGAAGGAGACAAAGGGTTTTGACCTTTGGATTTCCTCCACATGTGGCCGGCCAAACAAGGTTGTTTTTCAATGCAATTGATTGCATTGAATGTGATAGGAGGTGAAAGGTTTTTCCAATCCTATAAAACACTCCATGGGGTGGCCGGCCAAGTTGTAGTAAGCTTGAGGCTTGGAGAGAGCTTGGTGGTGAGAGGCTTTGGTTGTGTGGCTTTTGTGAGTGTAGCAAGAACAGTGGTCTTCTTCTTCCTTTCTCTTTTTCCCTACCTTCCTCTCCTTTAGGGACTTCTCTAGCAAGAAGTAAAGGAGAGCTCTTCTAGTTTCTTTTGTGAGACAAGAGCTTGCTCGTGTGGATACATATAGAGGCACGAACATTTGAACGTGCTAAAAGATCCAACAAACCCAAGGAGAAGCGGGATTTAAAAGGGCACGCAACAAAGGTAATATTCTCCTATAAGATAGGTTTTGAGAAATTTATTTTTGTACGAGGTTTTCTTTCGCAAGGATCACTTGGAAGGGATCCTATTTTTCCGTTGCGCATATGCTATTTTGCATAAAAATCCCTACATATTTATCATTTATCTTTCCGCTACAATTAATTGTCTACTCGGGTTTTAACGAACGAAATGAAAGAAAAGTTTTTATCGCTATTCACCCCCCCCTCTAGTGATCCGCTTCGATCAAACAATTGGTATCAGAGCCGGGGGCACTTAGATTTGGTGAAACCACCAATCTAGCATTTTTTATAGATTTGTTTTTCATTTTTTTAAATTTTTCTCTTGCACTACTAATCCAAGACGAAGTCTTGGTACTCTTCTTTTTGTTTTGTTTTGCAAGTATTCGTTTTTATAGTAGCCGACGGTAAAACGGGCATAACTTTTCGTACAAGTTGACCCACGAAACAGTCTACCTAGCAAAACGAAGCTCTCTGAGAGATCTACATTCTTACATGGGTTTAGCCTCATAACAAGCTATATTTTTCCCCAAAAACCAACGTTTAGTACCATTTCGGGGACATCGAAGGTTGTAAGTGCACATCTTTTATTTTAGTTGGTTATTTCTCGTTTATTCCTTTTGTTTATTTTCATTTCCTACATTACTAATCCAAGGCTAAGTCTTGGAACCTTTTTTATGTTTTTTTTTATTATTTTGTGTGCAAGGTTTCCCTTCCAAATGGCCCATCTCGAGAGTTTTAGCACCGTCCGACCTCCGTTTTACAACGGAGATGATTTTCGCTACTGGAAAGGTCGGATGGAGTGCTTTCTTAAAACCCAAATTGAGATGTAGATCATAATCCAAATGGGATTCACACTTCCAGCTAACGAAGTGGGTGAATCCTTGGATTATGACCAATGGACCATTGTGACAAAATGACAAGTCAAAGCCAACGCCAAGGCAACTCAAATCCTCCAATGCGGCTTGTCCAAGGAGGAGCTTAATCGCGTCGGCCCCTTCATTAGCGCAAAGGACCTTTGGACAAAGCTAGTAGAGCTACACGAAGGGACCGATGAATACAAGGTATGTAAGCGCGATCTTTTGTTTAATAAATTATATAATCTAAAAATGTAGGAACATGAAACGGCGACGCAACTTCACGCCCGCGTTCAAGACATAGTCAATAATCTACACGCGATCGGGCAAAAGGTCGAAAACCGCGACCTTATATGGTATGTTCTTAACTCTTTTCTGAGGACTACCTTGTGGGCATCCATGGTCCATGCCTACAAGGTCTCCAAGGATCTTTCGAAACATAGGTTAGATTAGTTATTTTCCGATTTTGAACTTCATGAGCAGTCTAACTCGGAACCCGAGAAGGGTATAGCACTTTTTGTAGGTTCAAGGAAGAAAACTGCAAGCAAGCCACCCCCGAAGGAAGAAGAAGATGAGTCTGATTCGGAGGTCGACTCGGAAATGGAGGCCGAACTAGTCAACCTAGTTCGGAGGATAGTCAAGGGCCGAAAATGAACCATCACTCGACCCAACGAAGGTAAGCCTAAAAGTTCGAATATTAGATGTTTCAAATGCAACAGGTTTGGGCACATCAAGTTTGAATGCCCAAAACTCAAGAAAAAAGCACCAAAACACAAAAAGGCACTCAACGCTACTTGGGAAGAAGCATCCGAGGAAGAAGATAATGATCGTGTCCTCATGGCTAAACCCGTGGAATCAGAGACGGAGTCGAAACCAGAACATGAATCGAAAACCGAAGACGAGTCGGACTGTGAAGCACTATTCAAGACAAGCCACAGATACGCATCCGGTTCAAAAGATACACTCAAGGTAAGTCGATCCCTCATTAGTATAATTTATAGTGCAATTAAGTTTTTAACTAGAAAATTAGCTAAGTCCGAGTCCAAGGTTGAGACCCTAGTTGAGGAAGTTAAACTCCTCACACACGAGGTCTCCCTAACCTCTGCGACTAGTCGAGTTCAAGAGGAGGACTCAACTCGGGTTGAAAAGCTTGAAGTTGAGAACTCACTCTTGAAGAGTCAAGTCGAAGATCTTAGGAACACGTTGGAATGGTTTACTTTGGGATCCAATGGACTTGACCTCCTACTTGGATCACAAAGGGCCGTGTACAACAAGGACGGGCTAGGGTTTAGCTCAAATACGACCAACAAGTCGTATATGTCAATTGTAAGTCGACATAAAAAATGTGTCCAAGCATGGGTCCCTAAGACTGTCTTGATTTCAAACTTAGGATCGAACCAGTACTGGGTTCCGAAGGACCAAATCCACTATGTGGAGAGACCAAACCGATTCAACGGTCCAGGGGGAGCCAGTACAAAACTTGTTTGTATTTTAACTTAGAAATTGCATGCTTAGGTTCTTTATTTAGCATGATTTTTCTTTTTAAAATGGCTAGATAGGACTATAACTCGTCAATACTTGATAACATAGTACTAGGACGCGGCGAGATGATAGTACGCTAGGAAAGCAGAGTTTGTTGGCAACGTGCTATTCCTCGGAATACTCATCGGCTCCCATGTCCCCGGATTAAAATTTTCACTAATGAAAACTAATCCGGATGGGATGAGTTTCCTAAGCACAACCAATTCGTCGTTGTGCCAACGACTCGAGCGATCGCTTGAACAAACTAGTTGTTCAAGCAACCAAACTCTTCTAGTCGATTAGCCGCGGAAGAGACGACGGACGGATCGCCGGTTTTTGTGTTTCTTATTCGGGGTCCATGATTATACAAATACATGCAAATGTAAACTAGTATAATCAACATATAATAACAAAAAGAACATAAGCTAGCATATCAATAAGAACATGCAAAGAACAATAATAAAAGTTGTAAAACTTTTATACCTCTTGATCTTCTATCGTATGTCCTAACCTCCTTGTAGACTTCGTGTGGGCGAAGATCCTCCACAAGTTGAAGCTTCCTAGGTCTTCTTCAATCCAAAGAAAGAAGAACTCTCTTTCCCTTCTTGCTTTAGCCAACCACCAATCCACAAAGGATTGATGCCGCCGGCCCCAAGAATAGAGAGAATAATATGGAAACAACCAAGGAACCGAACTAGGGACAAACCCTAGATACTAGTGCCGCCGGCCAATAGGGAGTAAAGAGGATAAAAGGAACATGTTGGGCGCCGGCCAAGGTATAGGGAAAAGAGAAGTAGCCGGCAACACCCTAGGAAGAAGAAGAGCACTTCCCCTATAGTTGCCGCCCAACCAAGCTTTCAAACCCTAGCCGCCCAACCTTTCTTCCTTTGGATTTCTTGCCGCCCAACCATGGTGGAGAGAAGAGATCTAGGAGCTAGCCACCTTCAAGGAAGAAGAAGAGATCTTCCACAAGTTGCCGCCCACCCTAATCTCCTAACCTTGGCCGCCCATCCAAAGGAGCCAAACCCTAATTAGGGTTTCCTCTTTAGGGTTTCTTGTTGCCCAAGCAAGGCTAGGCAAAACCCTAATCCCCTTAGCATCCATCATCCAACCAAAAAACTTAGTTGCCGCCCAACCCAATCTCCCATATATATAGAGTTAGGTTTAGGCCTTGGTTTAATCTCCACCGTCGGTTCTAGGGTTTTAATCTCAACCGTCGGATCTAGAGATTTAATCTCAACCATCGGTTCTAGGGATTTAATCCCAATCGTCGGATCTACAGATTTAATCTCAACCGTCAATTCTAGGGATTTAATCCCAACCGTCGGATCTAGAGATTTAATCTCCACCGTCGGTTCTAGGGATTTAATCCCAACCGTCGGATCTAGAGATTTGTGTTCCATCATTTGATCTAGACTTCAAGAGGTTTATATTAGGCTACGATAGGGACCATGAGGAGGAGTTGGATCTTGGCCACCCGATGGATCGGAACCACACAAACTTGATCCATCAATGATGTTCCATTCCACTAGAGGATCATCATTGAATTACCTCACCAACCCCCATAAATTAATATGGGCTCCATATATTATTTGTACATCGATCTCCCTATGTTTAAGATATCGAATGTCCGTCAATTAATTGATTTACTGACCATCAATTAATTAACATCTAACTCCTCGAGTAGTACCACTCAACCTTATCATCATGTTGACTAAGTCAACCTGCAGGGTTTACATGATAAACCTTATGAGCTCCTCAAGGGGACATCATCAACCTAATATATAGGACACGGTTTCCTCCTATAATCAACGGCACACCATGTAAATAATTTTATTTCCCAACTTACCGGGCATATTGAGTTAATCCATAGAAATCTCACCCTCTGATAAATCAAAGAAATAAATATTAAGTACATGTGCCCGTTATTATATCAGGATTAAGAGCATGTACAACATAATATCCGAGGTCCGATTCAATTATGCAGTCAGCAATAAATTGAATCACCTCTATGTCGGTCCTGCTCAATACACCTAAGTGTACTAGTGTAACTCCATGTTCAAGACAAAATAATACCAAGCTACACTACAACCATGCCAATGGTTTGTCCAAAACAATCTTGGTTGTGAGCCTCTACTTATATTCTACAAGGAACTAATAACATGATCTTCTGTTCCACACCAAGCACCATGTTCTCTACAATGTAAAATATTAGACAATTTTGCATAATCATAAAAATATGCAAACAATGATCATGTGATTCTTATTTCAAAATAATGATGTTCATACAAAAGAGCTAGGCTTTCAGTATACATCCCAACAATCTCCCACTTATACTAAAAGACTATACTGTCCTCATACTGCCATACATCTGATTCCCCTTCCTTTCACATGCCTATCAAAGATCTCGCCAGAAGGGCCTTAGTGAAAGGGTCTACCAGGTCATCGTCTGATGTAATCTAGGCGACAGCAACTTCTACCTCCTTTACGATTTCTCGTATAAGGTGGTACTTGCACTCTATGTGTTTACTAGCCTTATGGGCTCGTGGTTCCTTCGAGTTTGCAACTGCACCATTATTATCACAATAAATTGTGATAGTTCTGGGCAAACCAGGAATCACATTCAAGTCCATCAGGAAGTTCCTGAACCACACAGCTTCTTTGGCCGCCACAGGGGCTGCCACATACTCAGCTTCCATGGTGGAGTCCGCCACGCATTTCTGCTTGACACTCCTCCATACTATGGCTCCACCTCCAAAAGTAAACACAAACCCCGAGGTAGACATATTGTTATCCCTATCTGAGTGGAAATT
Organism: Wurfbainia villosa; assembly: GCA_025175895.1. NCBI lineage: Eukaryota > Viridiplantae > Streptophyta > Magnoliopsida > Zingiberales > Zingiberaceae > Wurfbainia > Wurfbainia villosa. Next base: position 105,077,993 of record CM045991.1, read on the forward strand.
GCAATCCATGCAACCCACAGGGAGTAATTGGTCTGCCCGATAAACTTGCATATAATCCCTAGTCCTTCTCAGGCACTACAATATATGCTTTTACCGCAGTCCAATGTCTCTGTCCTGGATTACTCTGATATCTGCTAACCATGCCCACGAAAAAACAGATATCTTGTCTCGTACATAGCATACATGAGGCTTCCTACTACCGAAGCATAAGGAACCGCCTTCAGCTCCTTTATCACCTCAGATGATCTAGGACACATCTCCTTAGATAAAGGAACTCCATACCTGAAAGGTAGAAATCCCTTCTTGGAGTTCTGCATGCTAAAACGATCCAAAATCATGTCTATGTATGAAGCTTGGGATAAGCACAACAACCTTGATCCCAAGGTTGTGACCCACTTCTCCCAAGTCCTTCAAAACTGTTTGGAAAACCATACCCTTACGTCTGATAACACTCTGATATTGTTGCCAACTACCAAAATATTATCTACATATAGTACAAGAAATACCACTACGTTTCTATCACATCTCTTGTATACACAAGACTCATCCAGACTTTGAATAAATCTATAAGACTGATTTACCTCCTCAAAGCGGATGTTCCAAGACCTCGAAGCTTGCTTCAATCCATAAATGGACCGATTAAGCTTACATACAAGATGCTCTTTGCCCTTAGCAATGAATCCCTCTGGTCGCTTTATTTGGATGTTTTCCTCAAGACTTCCATTAAGGAAAGTTGTCTTGACATCCATGTGCCACACCTCATAATCCATATGAGCTACTATGCATAAGAGCTCCCAGACCTGACTTGAATCCATGGATTCAATCTCAGTATTCATTGCACTTTGCCAAGATGTTGTATCTATATCTTGGATTGTCTCGTCGTATGTCTAGGGATCAGGTTCATGTTTGCTAGGGACCAAATCAGAAGATTCACCCAAAAACATGAATCTAAGATGTTGTCTAACAACCCTCCCACTACGATGAGGTATCATCTGTGTATCCTTTTGTGACACGCGGTGCAGTGACATGTGGTATATCTTCTTGTACCGGTGGTACTAAAGAAGTGACTTCCCCTTTTAACTCCCCCAGAACAATTTTACTCTTGGGCTTGTGGCTTATCACATAGTCTTCCTCTAGAAATCTGGCATTCGTGTTAACGATCATCCTCTGATCTCTAGGACTATAAAACAAGTCAGAATAACTCATCATCGATCTAACCATCTCCATAAGAGACCTATTCCTTCGCTCTGCTACACCGTTCTGCTGGGGTGTGTCAGGTGTAGTCAATTGGGATTGAATCCCAACCTCTGATAAGTAGTTCCTAAACTCTCCCAAGAGGTTGTCACCACCACGATCAGATCGTAGTGTCATCCACATCTTGAATAATCATCTACAAAAGAGACAAAATATTCAAGATTACCTCTTGCCTAGATAGCCATAGGACCACACAAATCAGAATGAACCATTTCTAACACATCTTTGGCTCTATACCCCTTGGCCTTAAAAAGGCCTCTTGGTCATCTTACCCTCCAAGCAAGATTCGTAGGTTGGGAGATCCTCCACCACTAATGAACCCAAAGGTCCATCAGCTTTCAACCTTTGAATTCTGCTTAGGTTAATGTGACCAAGCCTAAGAAGCCAAAGATATGTTTGGTTCATTTTCGAAGGTTCTTTTCTCTTATTGGAATTAGAAGATGAGTTATTAACTTCAATTTGCATCGTGGGAGGTTTTGGTTCAAATTTCCTTTCAATGTACCTGAATAGATATTCTCCCTATTCCTTTTTATAACAACTCTGTCATTAAAAGAAATAGAATATCCATCCATAATAATTTAGAAACTGAAACTAAATTCTTTCTAAATAAAGGTACATAAAGGGAATTTTCCATAACCAAAGTTTTATTATTCTCAAGAGATAAATAAAACTTCTCCCACTGCAATAGTCGCTACCATCATGGCATTGCCCAAGTAAATGGTAATCTCCCCTTTAGCTAGTCATCAGGTTTCCTGGAACCCTTGCAAATTATTGCAGACATGATTAGTGGCTCCCGTATCAACTCACCAGGTGCCGATAGATTTCACCGCTAATCATGTTTCAATGACTAGTCCAAAAGATATACCTTTGTTCTGTTTTGGATTGGGACAATGCTTCTTCCAATATCCATCTTGCTTGCAAGTGAAGTACTTGCCTTTCGGCTTTTTCACTCTTCCCTGAGATCCTCCCACCATCTTTGCTCCACCTTGTTTCTTCTTCTTCTTGCCTTTCGGCTTAGAAGTAGAAACCCTTTTGAACAACGATAGCTTGAGGACACTATTTGAAGAGCGCATACTTGTACTCCTTAGCAGATAAGACAATATCTTGAATCTTTTCCAATCAACATTATTTGGATACAGTAAGTTTATTTCCTTTAGTATCACAGTAAGTGGACTGAAAGTCAATTTTGAAAGTCCCAAGAATCACATAGATCATTACTTTAGATTTCAAAAAATTATTGATTCCTCAAACAATAAAATTTCAAAATCAACCAACACCTCAAAACACCGAGAATATCGCATGCCACGCAGTGTGGACGTATACGAATTCTACATTTGTAAGAGGAGGTTTTACCCATTAATTTTATTATCTTGTCAACCTTACTTTTTGACAAATAAAATTAATAGTTGGTTCCTCTTTGGCCCTACAAATAAAAGCAGTGACTCCGATGGGGAGGATACTTTATATTTGCATCTAAGTGTGCACCATTACACGATACTAAGGGAATTATTTCGGATTATGTGCCTTACCGTTGTGGAAGTACACACACTCCTAGATAATTTCCTATAACCATTATTTGACCTAGTGATCGGCAAACAAACTCATCCGCAGGGAGGAAGGCACTCAGAGGTAAACGCAAGTTTGTTGCATCACACGTCAAATTGTAATGGAGGCCACGGGAATTAATTAAAATATCCCTCTCCCACTTAGTAAATTGAAAATGAGGAATTTTCAAGCACACACAACATGCTTATTATTACTGTAGATTTCAATAAAAATTATTGATTCCTCAAACAATAAAATTTTGAAATCAACCAACATCTCAAACACCGAGAATATCGCATGCCACGATAGTGTGGACGTATACGAATTCTACATTTGTAAGAGGAGGTTTAACCCATTAATTTTATTATCTTGTCAACCTTACTTTTTGACAAATAAAATTAATAGTTGGTTCCTCTTTGGCCCTACAAATAAAACTACTTTTTATTTGCATCTAAGTGTGCACCATTACACGGTACTAAGGGAATTATTTTGGATTATGTGCCTTACCGCTGTGGAAGTACACACGCTCCTAGATAATTTCCTATAACCATTATTTGACCTAGTGATCCGCAAACAAACTCATCCGATGGGGAGGAAGGCACTCAAAGTCGACATGCAAGTTTGTTGCATCACACGTCAAATTGTAATGGAGGCCGCGGGAATTAATTAAAATATCCCTCTCCCACTTAGTAAATTGACAATGAGGAATTTTCAAGCACACACAACATGCATATAAAACAAATCAGCAATAAATATGGAAAAATCAGAATTTTTCCAACTATTATGGCATTGTTCTCCAATATGCGTCCCGTCGTGTCGCCACCTCCTCCGCTCCTCCTACGCCATGTACGAGCCAACCGGAGATAAAGAATTTATTTTACATCCATCGATCCTATACTCCACAAGGGAGTGTACATGAAATCTAAATCGAAAGTAAAATAAAATAAAGAGTCGCTAAACAATGTCGTATTCAATTACAAAAATTAAATACTAATTTAGCCTCGTCAACCCCGAGGATTCAAATAATATACAATCACACACACATGCAATCACATACACACATATATAGCCATAATAGTTGGATCTTATGCCTGCAACCAAAAAGTTAGCCTATACACATCCTACTATTATCCGGCATACACAATATATGATAAGTGCGTGAAAGTAACCGAATCCAAAACACACAAAACTGGAAACCGTGGCTCTGATACCATTTGTTGGCAACGTGCTATTCCTCGGAATGCTCATTGGCTCCCATGTCCCAGGATTAAAATTTTCACTAATGAAAACTAATCCGGATGGGATGAGTTTCCTAAGCACAACAAATTCATCATCGTGCCAACGACTCGAGCGATCGCTTGAACAAATTAGTTGTTCAAGCAACCAAACTCTTCTAGTCGATTAGCCGCGGAAGAGACGACGGACGGATCGCCGGTTTTTGTGTTTCTTATTCGGGGTCCATGATTATACAAATACATGCAAATGTAAACTAGTATAATCAACATATACTAACATAAAGAACATAAGCTAGCATATCAATAAGAACATGCAAAGAACAATAATAAAAGTTGTAAAACTTTTATACCTCTTGATCTTCTATCGTATGTCCTAACCTCCTTGTAGACTTCGTGTGGGCGAAGATCCTCCACAAGTTGAAGCTTCCTAGGTCTTCTTCAATCCAAAGAAAGAAGAACTCTCTTTCCCTTCTTGCTTGAGCCAACCACCAATCCACAAAGGATTGATGCCGTCGGCCCCAAGAATAGAGAGAATAATATGGAAACAACCAAGGAACCGAACTAGGGACAAACCCTAGCTACTAGTGCCGCCGGCCAATAAGGAGTAAAGAGGATAAAAGGAACATGTTGGGCGCCGGCCAAGGTATAGGGAAAAGAGAAGTAGCCGGAAACACCCTAGGAAGAAGAAGAGCACTTCCCCTATAGTTGCCGCCCAACCACGCTTTCAAACCCTAGCCGCCCAACCTTTCTTCCTTTGGATTTCTTGCCGCCCAACCATGGTGGAGAGAAGAAATCTAGGAGCTAGCCACCATCAAGGAAGAAGAAGAGATCTTCCACAAGTTGCCGCCCACCCTAATCTCCTAACCTTGGCCGCCCATCCAAAGGAGCCAAACCCTAATTAGGGTTTCCTCCTTAGGGTTTCTTGCTGCCCAAGCAAGGCTAGGCAAAACCCTAATCCCCTTAGCATCCATCATCCAACCAAAAAACTTAGTTGCCGCACAACCCAATCTCCCATATATATAGAGTTAGGTTTAGGCCTTGGTTTAATCTCCACCGTCGGTTCTAGGGTTTTAATCTCAACCGTCGGATCTAGAGATTTAATCTCAACCGTCGGTTCTAGGGATTTAATCCCAATCGCTGGATCTAGAGATTTAATCTCAACCGTCGGTTCTAGGGATTTAATCCCAACCGTCGGATCTAGATATTTAATCTCCACCATCGGTTCTAGGGATTTAATCCCAACCGTCGGATCTAGAGATTTGTTTTCCATCATTTGATCTAGACTTCATGAGGTTTATATTAGGCTACGATAGGGACCATGAGGAGGAGTTGGATCTTGGCCACCCGATGGATCGGAACCACAGAAACTTGATCCATCAATAATGTTCCATTCCACTAGAGGATCATCATTGAATTACCTCACCAACCCCCATAAATTAATATGGGCTCCATATATTATTTGTACATCGATCTCCCCGTGTTTAAGATATCGAATGTCCGTCAATTAATTGATTTAATGACCATCAATTAATTAACATCTAACTCCTCGAGTAGTACCACTCAACCTTATCATCATGTTGACTAAGTCAACCTGCAGGGTTTACATGATGAACCTTATGAGCTCCTCAAGGGGACATCATCAACCTAATATATAGGACACGGTTTCCTCCTATAATCAACGGCACACCATGTAAATAATTTCATTTCCCAACTTAGCGGGCATTTTGATTTAATCCATAGAAATCTCACCCTCTGATAAATCAAAGAAATAAATATTAAGTACATGTGCCCGTTATTATATCGGGATTAAGAGCATGTACAACATAATATCTGAGGTCCGATTCAATTATGTAGTCAGCAATAAATTGAATCACCTCTATGTCGGTCCTGCTCAATACACCTAAGTGTACTAGTGTAACTCTATGTTCAAGACAAAACAATACCAAGCTACACTACAACCATGCCAATGGTTTGTCCAAAACCATCTTGGTTGTGAGCCTCTACTTATATTCTACAAGGAACTGATAACATGATCTTCTGTGCCACACCAAGCACCATGTTATCTACAATGTAAAATATTAGACAATTTTGCATAATCACAAAAATATGCAAACAATGATCATGTGATTCTTATTTCAAAATAAAGATGTTCATACAAAAGAGCTAGGCTTTCAGTATACATCCCAACAGAGTCTTGAGTATTCGGGCTAGATAAGGCGTATCTAGTTCGGTGCACTTGACCGAGCGGAACTAGCTGAAGCTACCTCACCGTATCCTAGACTAGTTAGACCAGGAAGTGGTCTTAGGTAAGTCAAGTCTCTATTTTCTTGAAAATGTCTTTGTCTAGGGAAGTGGTCATTGTTCCGATCAAAGAAGGCCTCTGTGCCTCGCCACGACCTGGAAGCCATGATCTTGAAAAGGTGACTTAATGAGCCTAAGGTCAAATCCGAATCTAATGCAAGATTGACAAGTTTTCAAATCATTAAAATTAAATCAAGTAAAATTGAAAGTCATCTCACAAGAACATATAGGGTTAACATGTTTGATCATGTAGACATGGGTGAGATGATTTAGGTTAATAATCTTCAACAAATCTTTAATAAATCGAATATCCGATCCAACTACCTTGCATGTAGGATCAATGGATGTTGGAAAGTGGTTGCTCCCGACACATGACCGGGGATCAACTCAAGTTTTCGAAGCTTCGATTCAAACGACAAGGATTGGTAGCCTTCGAAAACAATTACAAGCTCAAAATCATCGGATCAGGTGATATTGATCTCAACTCTAACTTTATTATTCAAAATGTCTTATTGGTAGAATATTTTCAATATAATTTACTTAGTGTAAGCCAATTGTGTGATAATAACTATAAGGTCATTATCTAGAAAATGAATGCGTAATTAATACAAATAAAACTTCTAAAACAATCCTTAAGGGAACTAGAAATAACAATATTTACACTATTAATTTAACTAACTCCTCAACCAAGTATCTTATGACACGGCAAGAGGAATCATGGTTGTGGCACCGACGACTCGGTCACTCACACCCAAGACTCATCCACAAGATGAGTCAGAGTGACTTAGTCAGAGGTTTGCCTAACCTCAATAACTTGAACAATAAAATATGTAATGCTTATCAACAAGGTAAAAAATCTAAGACACAACATCAACTAACTAATCAGACGACCAAAAGTGTTCTTGAGCTCCTGCACATGGATCTATTTGATTCACACGGAGCTAAGTCACTTAATGGGTGTAAATTCTGCTTAGTCATAATTGATGACTATTCTAGATTTACTTGGGTTAGGTTCATTAAACACAAAAGTGATACCCTAGATCAATTAATCAACCTATTTAAGTTAATAGAAAATCAACAAAACCTTAAAATCAAAAGACTTAGGACTGATCATGGTGGTGAATTCGAGAACCACAGGTTTATAGAATTCTGTAACCTAAATGGATACCACCATGAGTTCTCTTGCCCTAGAACCCCACAACAAAATGGCCTAGTAGAACGTAAAAATACAACCCTACAAGAAGCCGCTAGGACAATCTTAAACGAGTATAACCTACCCGATAGGTTTTGGGCGGAAGCGTAGTCTGACATACTATGTCCAAAATAGGATCCTTATGGTAAAGAGGCACCTTAAGACCTCATACGAGATTTATCATAATAAAATACCTAACATCATGTACTTTAGGGTATTTGAGTGCAAGGTACATATCCTAAACACTAAGGATTACCTAGGGAAATTTACATCCAAAACCTCGACCGGGATCTTTCTAGGATACTCGACTATAAGTAGAACTTATAGAGTATATAACCATGACACCCTTAGAGTCGAGGAGACTATCAATGTAGTATTTGATGAAATACACGAACCTACAAAACCCCCAACAACCCCAATTAGCGAGCCGATACATACCAGACCTAACTCCGATCTAGAGATTAAGTCTAGTATTAATCCTAACCTAAGTCAACCAAGTCATTCTATCGACCAAGTGGTAGAAGACTCTAGTCAAACTAGGACTCAAACGAGTCATCCCATTGACCAAGTGGTAGATGACCCAAATCCAAACCAAACTAGGACTCAAACAAATCATCCTATCAACCAAGTGATAGGTGATCCAAGCCTAGGAGTTCGAACAAGAGCCTCATATAGAAACCTTCACTACAACAAAAAATCGAATAGACAATGATGAAAAACCGTTGTCTTTTAGCAAAAAAATCCGTGGTAAATCGACCCATTGTGAAAAGTGGGTCGGGCAAAGACAACGGTGAAAAACCGTTGTCGTTTCAAGGATAAGACAATGGTTTTTAACCGTTGTCTTTGACCGAACCACTTTTCACAACGAATCGATTTACTACGGATTTTTTTGCTCATAGACAACAGTTTTTCACCGTTGTATTTTCCTTAAATCTACAACGGTCTTTCACCGTTGTCTTTGGACCCACTGATTTACCATGGATTTTTTTGCTCATAGATAATGGTTTTCCTTCATTTGTCATTTCTCAACGGTTACTCTAGAACACAATAAACTGTTGTTGATTTATAGTGTTGCATTTTTAATACAAATCATACAACATCAAAAAGAATTATAGAAAACACATATACACTCGCACTTGTAGCAATGTAAAGTACAAGGTCACATCACATTTTAAATGATCACTCTTAGAAACATATATATTAAAAAGTACTATGGCAAAACAACTACACATCATATGCACCAAAAGTATCATGCATAATAAGCAAAACACTTATAGATTACCACATAAACCAAAAGAGGTATGTACACTTAAATCTCTTCTAATCATCAGATATGTGATCTTGTATGCATTCAAATTACTTCATCATCAATTTCCTTTGCAACTATCACAGATTTTGCGAACTGCATGTGAATAAATGAATGAAAATGTAATTAAACATTATGGTATCAATAAGAAAATTTGAAAATATATCTAATATTACCATTGATCGTAGGGAAGACTTGTCAAAGGATGTGGCGCCTTCAATTATCTCTCTCATATATCGCAAAACAAAATAACTGCATTGAACTCCATCCGGTTGAAGGGGAACCTGTGATGGAAAAAATTATAGTAGTTATTCTGATAGTAAAATTTGATACATAAATTACACACGACAAAAAAAAAAGTTTTCATAAGGGAAAAAATGTCTTGGTCTTTTCTTCTATCTCTATTGGATCACTGGATGGGTTGGTCATCAACACAAAAACACCCAAAAATTTTTGAAAATAAGATAGGTGGTGAAGATACCCTAAGCACAACACACAAGATAAGCCATAAACAAGAAAAAGAAGATAGGTGGAACAAACAGGAGAGGTGGTGTATTTGAATAGTGATAGAAATCACAATTTTAATGAAAGAGCTTTCCTCAGACCAAAAAAAATCCAAATTGTAGCAAAAGTAAAGGTTCATAGACAGACAGATAGATAGATAAATAGATGAGACATTCCATTAGCTATGAAGCATGTAACATAAGAAAAAATCTATGCAAAAGGGGAAATGCATAACTTGACCAGATAATAACACCAAAATTCACCAGTGCAACAAATATAGAGAACGGTTTGAATTATCAGTATGATAACAATACCAATCTAGACTCCAAACATTATGTACCTGTATACCAGGCCATATAAGTTCATACAATCTGGAACAGGCAGTACAAGAAAGATCTAGAACTATGTTTTAAAGTAGACAGTGGACCATTTGCAAAGTTTCCGAAAGAATGCTTAACTCAAGTGTTCTATAGAAGATTAATTATATACTAAAACTTTATAAGATTTTCAAGATCTTAAATTTTAGAGCTTTATATCAAGTTGCTTCAGGCAATGACCGGAGAAAGTGGCTTCCCTAAATTGCTCAATTAATAGTATGTCAGCCTGAGACATTGCTTTAACCTCTTTAGCCACAACACCCATTGACTTCCCCAAATTTTTTACCTAATACACTAAAACAAAATACAAAATAGAAATTAGCTACCACAATCTGAAAGATTCTAAAAGACTTATTGAAAGCCACAACATACCTAAAATCAGGCTCAACCCGTAATGAAGCATACTTCAAAGGATTATTGCAAGGAACCACTAATTTAACATTGAGCTCCTCCAATACATACTACAATATACAGAGAACATTTGCATTTCACTTGAGTGATCCCATATTGGAAGAAGAAGGATAAACATTTGAACAATGAAAGATATAAAGGAAATTTTTGACACAAAATAGCACATGAAAGATGCTATGTACTTCAAAATAAATATATATAAAACATCTACTTTAATTGTCTCTAGTTTACTGAAAGCTTGCAGCTTCACAATCTTTCTAACTGACTTTGCACTTGTGAACTTTTTCCATAAATCCTCGACCTTGTCAAGCTTTTCTTATAGCTTCACCAACAAGCAGAACTGTCACTTGATTTGTTTTATGCCGACATTATTCTCCTTTGAGCGGCTTGGGCAATGACTGGCCATGGGGTAGAGGATGGCGTGATTCTTCTACGCGATGCTTCTGTGTGCACCGACAAGGGTCGGCGATGACAAATTGAGCTCAGGGCGCCGATGCTAGGAGGTGGCACAAGGGAGAAGGAAGGCTGCCTCATAGACAAGGTTGTGATGAGATCGAGCTCGTGGCGATCGATCGCGGCGGCGATCGCGAAAGGGATGATGGAGCTGTGGTTGGTTGGTGGCGGCAACACAGGGAAAGGATGGCCGTCGGCGCTCGCTGCCGTTTGGATCGACGAAGCACGGCAAGGAAGCGGCGGTGTGAGGCGGCTCACGACAAGGGAAAAGGGCACATGGCGGTGACGCGGGAGCGATGTAGCGATGAAAAAGGAGGAATCGGGAGAAAGAAAAAAAAAATTGGATGCGAAGGGAAAACCTAAACCTAGACTTATTTATAACTTAGGTTCTATTGAATTAATCAATCCCTTCATTAATTCATTTAAATTAAGTCCTAAAATTTATCCAAAAATTTCTTATAAATGTTTAATAACTAAATTCGATTTTTAATAAATAAATTTATTTTATTTATCTCATTTTAAATTGTATTATTACATTATTAAATTATTTATTTATTTATTTATTTTTGATATATTACAAAAAAAATCTTAAAGACAACGGTTCTGAAAAACCATTATAAAATGCGTTGTTGATTATGGTTAATGACAACGGATAGTGTAAAATCGTTGTCTTTTATGTTATATGGGCGCTCAAAGACAACGGTTTTGTCAAAAACCGTTGTCTTTTACCAAAATCACAACGGTTTCTTTTAAAACCGTTGTCTTTGTGGTGTTATCTTTTAGTATTTTTGTTATAGTGCTTAGTCAAATCTCCTTGATCTCCAAAATTGAACCCAAAAATATTGACCAAGCCCTTCTTGATTCCGATTGGATTATTGCAATGCAAGAAGAGCTGGCTCAATTCACTAGGAACGAAGTATGGGAATTAGTACCACCACCTAAAGATAAAACAATCATTGGAACAAGGTGGGTGTTTAGAAATAAACTTGATGATAAAGGTGAAGTAGTTAGAAATAAAGCTAGATTAGTCGCTAAAGGGTTTAGTCAAGTCGAAGGCTTAGATTTCGACGAGACCTATGCCCCAGTAGCTAGATTAGAGTCCATTCGAATGTTATTAGCATATGCTGCACATCGAGAATTTAAGTTGTTTCAAATTGATGTGAAGTCAGCATTCTTGAATGGATACATTAAAGAAGAGGTTTATGTTAGTCAACCCCCGGTTTCGAAAGTCTAGATAAACCTGACCATGTTCTTAGGTTAAAGAAAGCTCTCTATGGATTTAAACATGCTCCTCGAGCTTGGTACGAGAGGCTTTTGATTTATCTTAAGTCCAAAGGATTTAACCAAGGTGTAGTTGACCCAACTCTTTTCGTAAAAATCGTAGGTAAAGACTTATTCATAGCCCAAATCTACGTAGATGATATTATTTTCGGAAACACCAACTCGGTCCTACTGAATGAATTCATTTCACTTATGGAAAGTGAATTTGAAATGAATTTAGTAGGTGAATTAAGTTTCTTCTTAGGTCTACAAATTAAACAAACTAAAGATGGAATATATCTACATCAACGCAAATATACTAGGGAATTAATTAAACGCTTTGGAATGCAAGATGCTAAAATCATTAATACCCCAATGGCAACTAATGTGAATATAGAAGAAGATGTAATCGAAAATTCAATTGATTTAAAATACTATAGGAGCATAATAGGGAGTCTCCTTTACTTAACTGCGAGCCGACCTGATATCCTATTTGCAGTAAGTATGTGCGCAAGGTTCCAAACCAGTGCCAAGGAGTCTCACTTAACTCTAGTCAAGCGTATCCTTAGATATCTAAAGGGTACACTTAATGTCGGTATTTGGTACCCTAGATCTACCGAGTTTGAACTAACTGGCTACTCCGATTCAGACTCTGCCGGTAGTAAGCTCGATAGAAAGAGTACGAGTGGTTGTTGTCAACTTCTCAGCTCGAGTCTAGTGAGTTGGTGCAGTAGGAAGCAACACTGTGTTGCCTTATCTACCACCGAAGCCGAATACATCGCGATGGGTGGGTGTGTCACTCAGCTTCTTTGGATGAAGCACACTCTCCGCGACTTTAAGTTAGACTTTACGAACACTAAACTCCACGTAGATAATATTAGCTCAATTAACCTAACTAAGAATCCGATATGTCACTCTATGACCAAACATATAGAGGTCAAACATCATTTCATTCGAGAACATGTGGCCAACGGAGCCATACAACTCGAATACGTCGAATCGAAGTCTAACTTGGTAGACCTATTTACTAAACCCCTACCCGAAGCCGAATTCAGTCTATTAAGACGAAACTTGGGCATGTGCGTAGTATAATAGGAACTTACAAATTATATTTTCTTACTTTTCATTTTCATGGAACTAGCATAGGACATACCTTAGATATCATGCACCTATATATTTAAGGAGCCAATACATCTCACAACACATATGACTAATGTGTTTGTGTATTTAGCCACATAGATGGGCGTAAGATGTTAGGACTTTACTCTTGGTTCCAGATGTAGAGCTAGTGCATCGCCATGAACCACGGAGTATAATCATATATATTAACCGACTCTGACCAGGATTGGTTGATCTTTCATATCAATCAAGTCAAATATGAGTCGAACATTTTATAGATGAAATTATTTCTAGTATATTATTTTCAAAATAATATGGAACGTGCTTGGACTTTAAATTTAAATATATATTTGTTTTTCACACACCTCCACGCTTTTCGATATATGGCAAAAGGGAGAGAAAAGGGCCAAAGTTAGGGGATCAAAATGTTTAACTTAACTGATCAAATTTTTGATAACTTAACTCACTTCATATTTATTCACATGGCCAAAAGTTAAGTAAATGTTTACTTAACTTTATGTTTTGAAATTTTACTTATCATATTTATTCACATGGCCAAAAGTTAAGTAAATGTTTACTTAACTTTAAGTTTTGAAAATTTACTTAACTTGTTTTTGTTAACAAAAAGGAGATTAAGGGCCAAGTTAAGAGAATTCTTAACCTAAACTTATTCTTAAAACACTATGGCCAAACGTTAATGCTTTACTTAAGAAAGGGGGAGAAAGGGTCAAGTTAACAAATCTTCTTAACTTAAACATTTCACTAAGGCCAACTTTAAGTAATGTTAATTACTTAAACTCTTCCTAAATAGCAACTCTCAAGGGGGAGGAATAAGGGTTTCTCTCAAGACTCACCCTCGGTCAAGGGGGAGGTTTCTCCAAGGGGGAGTACTTGAATAAAATCCTTACTACTCCTACTTAATCCTTTTATTATTGTTTCTCATGCACATTATTATTCTTCATGCAAGCTAGTTTCTTAAATTTGTATGTTGGTTTGTCATAGATCAAAAAGGGGGAGATTGTTGGTGCAGTAGACACCTAAGTCAAACTTGAGTTTTGATTATAGCAAACGATACAAAGTTAAGCTCATATTGTTATCTCACGAGCTAAATCGAGTGTGCAGAAAAGTGTCAATGCTAGAGTTGAAGGCTAGCGACACCCGGAGGAAGCTGCGGTGGTCGGGCGACACTCGAGTGACTTCGGAGGGAGCCGAAGGAATCGAGTGGAAGGGCGGAAGCGAAAGCGACACAGTAAGTATCGAGGTAAGCTCGTGTGTGTGTGCCAGAGTAAGTGAGGTCATATCCTCTTTACGGGGATGATCTTAAGCGTAGATCCGACCAAAGACATCCTATAGATGGTCTAGGTCGAGATCGGACCGTCGGTGGCCGTCGAAATACTATTTTTGTTAAGCTAACTTTGTCCTGCAACTAGCATCAGTCGACTACCAGCTTGGAGGACTCGAGTCGCCTATCACCGATCGTCAGGTCAACATTCGATCGACAACGCCATCACCGATCGATGATGGCCATAAGTCGACTGATGGTCAAGGATCAGCCTCGAGGAGTCAAGCTTTATCACCATTTTTCAAGGAGTCTTGTGCCAAATTTCTATTGGTTGAAGTTCCTCTCGAAAAGGGGCTCAAAGGCTATAAAAGGAGGGTTTATCCTGTGGTTTTATCATCAATTCTAAGCTTCCAAAAGCCTCCGTAAAGCTACAACTCTCTGACAACGAAGTGCTACCTCTCCAATGCTTTAGGTTTAATTGTTTATATTTTGTTTTGTCGGTATAAGCTTCAATTCAGTTTATTTCTTTATTGTCTCGGAGTTTTTATCGTAACGAGGAGACGGGGAGTGTCCCTCTACCTCAAGCTTTTGGTGTTTTCTTGTATTCGATTAACTCCTACCTCCAACGAGGAGGAGTTCTTTAGTGATTTGCCCTCCGTGCGTGATCAAGGATCACTAGGGCCTTGGAGTAGTAGCCGAAGGCTACGAACCAAGTAAAAAATCTACTTCTCTCTTTTAGTTTTCATTTTTCTTTCAGCTACGTATAATTGTCCACTCGAACGAATTCATACGAAAAAGTTTTATCGCTATTCACCCCCCTCCCTCTAGTGATCCGCTCGATCCAACAGTTGGTTCGGTTCGTTTTAACTTAAAATAGACCAACTCGGTTTGGTTTATTTTAACTTAAGTTAATGGAGCAGGTTAATGGGTTTTTGGTTATGAACCAATAACCGTTAGGAGAATATGTTCTCTATAAAAATAGGGCTTAATGATTTTGTGAAATCCTAACCCTAATTTTGTTGCCGCCCCTCCCTCTCTTCTCATGGTGTCGTCGCCCAACAAGGTTGCCGCCCAACCTTTGTTGCTGCCCAGCCCTTGTGCTGCCGTCCAATTTATTGTCGGTGTTCAAGCTCCTGCCGGCGATCCTCCAGCGACCCTTTGGTGATCTTCCTTGGCTCCAACGATAAGGTAAGCACCTAGCTTTCCTTATTTGTTCGGTTCAAGTTCTCCACCAAAACTGTCCATTTTTCTGGAGAGCTTGTTTCCTTCATGTCAGAGCGTCATTTGGACAACATTTGGAGCTCTGACAGTGGCTACCTTGCCGGGGATTCAATCTCCGGTAATACTCATAGGTGGAGGATGAAGGATTCGTCAAACGGTTGACGAATACCTCTCCGGAGAAGCGAGTTTTGGGGACTCATTTTTGCATCCGAATTTTGATTCGGATTGTGATCTTCTCTCGATCACATCGTCTTCGACACGAGGCTAGTGACTCGTACGAAGAAGAGGCTCATGGCTTTGTGAAGTCATTCCGACGATACTCAGCAGGGATACAGATAGAGGCGATTCTAGCGAGAGTCGCTCCGGTTGATGCTTTTCCCGCTACACGTGATTCGTCAGGTATACCTAGAATAAATAGAATAAATTCCTTTTATTGCAAAATTTGAAACTACGATTATGTCTACACATGTTGTACTATGCATGCATGTGGTGTGTGTGTTGTAATAAATTAGATTTATTGCTTTTTTATTTCTTCCGCTGCGCACATGTTTGCGAAACATGTTCGAACACACACTCGCCGCGGTGCCGGAAACCCAACATTGCTCACATTAGGGACACATCCTTAGTTCTTCTCAAGTACTTAAGGATTATCTTAACAGCTACCCAATGATGCATTCCTGGATCAGACTAGTATCTGCTCGTGACACTCAGAGCATATGATACATCGGGCCTCGTACATAACATAATATACATGATAGATTCTATTGCAGATGCATAGGGGATCTTACTCATACAAATCCTTTCGTCTTTTGTTCGCGGACACATAGACTTCGAAAGGTGTATCCCATGCCTGATGGGAAGGAAACCTTTCTTGGATTTCGACATACTAAACCTCTTTAGCACTCGGTCTATATATGTAGACTGTGAAAGACCAAGTAACCATTTTGATCTATCTCTATAGATCCTAATCCCAAGGATGTAGGTCGCTTCTCCCAGATATTTCATGGAGAATGTTTTGGATAACCAAATTTTGACTGACTGTAAGACAAATATATCGTTTCCTATAAGTAATATGTCATCGACATAAACACTAGGAACATGACTACGCTCCCACTAACCTTCTTGTACACACAATGTTCGTCCAGATTTTGTGACAAATCAAACCTTTTGATTGTCTCATCAAAATGGATATTCGACTCTAGATGCTTGCTTTAGTCTATAAATGGATCATCAAAGTTTGTATATCTTAGTTTTATCAACCGATGTGAAACCATCAGGATGTATCATATACACGTTTTCGAGGAGGTTTCCATTAAGGAAAGTCGTTTTCACATCCATCTTCCATATCTCATAATCATAATGAGTCACTTTGGCCAGGAGCATCCGAATGGATTTAAGCATAGCTATTGGTGAATAGGTCTCATCATAATCAACACCTTACTTTTGACGATAGCCTTTCGCCACGAATCTAGCCTTATAGGTAATCACATTACCATCCATGTCAGTTTTCTTCTTGAAAATCCACTTGCACCCTATAGGTTTAATGCCTTCAGGTGGGTCCACCAAGTTCCAAACTTGATTCTCATACATGGAATCCATTTCCAACTTTATGGCATCAAGTCATTTGTCCCTTTCTAAACTTTTTAGAACCTCTTCATAACTGGTAGGCTCCTCATCATCAATGAGTAATACATCGTTCGATTCACTTATGAGAAATCCATATCTCTTAGGAATATTGCATGTTCTACCAGATCTATGAAGATGTGGTGTCACAATAGGTTCAGTCGATGGCTCATCACTATGAGTTATCGATTGTGGTGCTTGACCAAGTATCTCATCAATGTCTATTGGAGTCTCTTGAACCTCCTCAAGTTCAACAACACTCCCATTGTTTTCTTGCAAAAGAAACTCTTTCTCTAGAAACACAGCATTCCTTGAAACAAACACCTTTTGTTCCAAAGGATGATAGAATTGGTAACCCCTCGTTTCCTTAGGGTATCCAATAAATAGATATTTATTAGACTTAGCATCCAATTTATCTGACACAGTCCGCTTTACATAAGCAGGATAACCCCATATCTTCAAGTAAGATAAATGAGGTTTCTTACTAGCCCATATCTCATATGGAGTAGTAGAGACTACATTGGTTGGGACTCTATTTAGCAAGTAAATAGTTGTCTGAAGTGCATAGCCCTAAAAGGACTTGAAAAGATTCGTGTGATTCATCATCAACCTGACCATGTCCAACAAGGTCCGATTTCGCCTCTCAGATACACCATTAAGTTGTGGTGTATACGGTGGAGTCTATTGCAACAATATACCATTGTCCCTCAAATAATCTAGAAACTTTTGACTAAAGTATTCACCACCTTGATCTGATCGAAGTATTTTAATAGCCAAGTTGTTTCTCTACTTCATTTCTGAATTCTTTGAACCTTTCAAATGCTTCAGACTTGTGTTTCATCAAGAACACACACCCAAACCGTGAGTATTCATCGATGAAGGAAATGAAGTAGCTATAGTCTCCTATTGCTTGAGTTGACATAGGTCCGCATACATCAGTATGTATTAGACCAAGCAACTCTCCCACCGATTCACCTTTTCCAGTAAAAGGTAACTTGGTCATCTTGCTATTTAAGCATGATTCACATGTATCATATGAATCTAATTCAAAGGATCCATAATTCTACATCGGTGTAATTCAGACATCCATTTCTTGCTCACATGGCCAAAACGATAATGTCACATGTAGGAGTCTAATTGATTATCTTTTTGAGCACGCTTGTTGCTCGCTTCGATATTGAAAATGTCACTGGATATATCCAATGTATAAATACCATTGCTTAAAGTTTCTGTCCAATAAAGAAAGTCATTCAAAGTTATGTAACAACAATTGTTACTAAAAGTTAAATGATACCCATTTCTATTTAAACAAGAAATAAAAATGATGTTCTTTATCAATGAAGGAACATAAAAGCAATTGTCCAGTTCTAAGACAAGTCCTGTAGGGAGTTTCAACAAATACGTTCAGATGGCGAGTGGACCAACCTTTGCTCAATTCCCAACACATAAATTTGACTCTCCCTTGATGAGTCTTCTTCTATTCCTTAGCCCATGTATATTATTACATATATGTGAACCACACCCGGTATCCAATATCTAAGTGTCTAAGAAAATATAATGACAATCAATAACGAAGATATCTAAAGAAGATGGGGCATCGGATGCCTTATTCTTCTTCACGGACTCAAGATAAATCTTGCAGTTTCTTCGCCAATGACCCTCCTTGCTGTAATGATGGCAAGTGCACTTTTAAGATGGTTCTGCCTTCCTTGCCTTCTTCTTCCCCTTGTGATGTTCCTTTGATTTCCTCTTAGAACATTTCTTTGAGGAATCAACTAAGAACATCGTCCCCTGCTCATGCTTCATAGAAGGCTCCACAGTCTTCAGCATGTTGAGCAGTACCACAAATGAACCTTCTTGCATCTCAGACGTGAAGAGGAGCTTGGAGACTTCAAACCTTTCGGATCTCACTTGCTCATCAAACAACTCATAAAGATGAAAGACTATGGTATGAGCATCCATATGCTCATGCTGCTTCTGCAGCTTGGGTACTAACACAACTAGCATGATACAACTCACTAGTTCAGAATCACTCACATGTTTCTGATGGGCCAACAATTGGTCCGGAGTTGCATCATCACTAGGACGGGCGGGAAGAGGCGCTTCGAGTACATACTCAAGCTTTTCAGGTTTGAGAAAAATTCTCAAGTTTCTAAGCTAGTCCAAGAAGTTCGACCCAGTCAATTTATTCGAATCCAAAATAGAGTGCAAATTCAAAGACATCATGATCATGCTATTAACCTAGAAATTCAAATCGAGCATAAATGAGAAAGTTGCTTTAAAATGTATCCACATACATTTACAAAATCCCATTCATTTTTTTTTCAAATTCAAAATCCCTCAAAATCAATTAAGGAGATCGTAGGTTCATCTCCGAATGGGCTGATATCCAACATAGATAAGAACAACCTTGGAGTGAGTCTAACAAGTCATTCTTATAAATGATGATAGGTATCAAGTATATCGATTACATATTACGTATATGTAACTATCACAAGGTGCTATCAACTAATTGAATGATCACACATACATTGGGTTGCTAACACTTTAACAAGTATGCATCATATTGATAGCACCCAACTTCACCTCTCTTCACATCAATCTTGGAGTGAGTCCAACAAATCGATGCTCCAAGTTAGAGTCGACCCATTAATCGCTAAATAGTTTTAATATGGTTAGAGAGCATTCAACCAATTAACTAGGCTTGGAGTGAGTCCAATACCCCAAACTAACGATTGACCTCTGACTCTTACCATATTAGTGTTAAACTATTCATATGATTTGAACATGTTCAGGTTCCAGTCGGGTTTGAAGTGAGTCCAACAACCCAAACAAGAAACGGAACTTTGGTTCTAACCATATTAATGGAAGGTGTAGGCTTTAATATTATGTAAGGGTTTTCTGGTCTCATCCTCCTTTTCATGCAAATAACTATTATCTACATGGTATGACACATATGACATACATCTATATGTCACGACATGCATGACATAATGTTATGCATCTAATGTAATTACATGACATACAATTAAGACATGTACTAATAGTTTCTTTATTTGTCATAACTAATTTTGGAAATAAAATATGTTTGAGATTTGATTTCGTGAATCAAATCTTGATTAAATAAGGAAACAAATTTACAAATCTAATCACATATTTTATTTATAGAAAATATTAATTTAGGAAATTCAAAATTAATTTAGGAAATAGATTTCCTAAATTGTAATTTCTTAATCATATTAGAAAATTTCCAATTTGAATTTCTTTACTGATTAAAATTTTCATAATTATTTCTAAACTTTCCAAAAGTAGAAATTTTTCAAAAATACAATTATGACTATTGTAAAATAATTTTACCATTATGTCGGAACACAGTCGGGCTCTGATACCACTGTTGGGTTTCCCCAGCACTGACGTGGGTGTGTGTTCGAACATGTTTCGTAAACATGCACACAGCGGAAGCAAAATAATACGGTAATAAACTAATTTTATTACATCACATATGCCACACGCATGCAGGATACAACAAGTGTAGACATAATCGCATATTTAAATTTTTTTTGCAATAAAGGAAACTTTATATCTAGGTATACCTGATGAATTATGTGAAGCGGGAATGACATCAACCAAGCGACCCTCGCGAGTTTCGCCTCTATCCGTATCCATGCCGAGTATCGTCGGGATAGCTTTACAAAGCCATAAGCCCCGACTTCACGAGAGGTACTAGCTTCACGTTGAAGTCGTTGTGATCCGAGAGACGATGACAATTCGAATCCAATTCAGATCTAAAAATGAGTTCCACTAACTCACTTCTCGAAAGTGGTTTTCTTCAACCAATTGACGAAATCTTGGTCCTCCACCAAAGGGGATTGCCGGAGATCAAATCCCTGACAAGTAGGTCACTATCAAAGCGTAAAACGTTGAGCAAATGACCTCTCCACGAAGAGTACAGCAAGCTGTCCAAAACTGGACAGTTTGTTTTGGTGGATAAGATGGTCGACCAAAGAAGTTTGTTGGTTGCTCCTTGGTCATCGGTAGCCAAGTGAGGTTGGCCAGTGGATGAGGATAACTGGAGGATTGCCGACGGTTGGTGGTTGGCCGGCGGAAAGGAGGAGGTGCCGGCAACTCCAAGAGTGGGCGGCAACACCAATGGTGGGCGGCAACACCAAGGGAGGAGAAGAGGGAAAAAATGGCTAAGGTTTCCAAAACCTAAGTCGTAATATTCACAAAACCCTTAAGTCGTGTTTTTATAGAGAACACATTCTCCTAATGGTTATTGGTTCATAACCAAAATCTGTTAACCTACTCCATTAACTTAAGTTAAAATAAACCAAACTGCATTGGTCTATTTTAAGTTAAAACAAACCGAACCAATTTCAGTTCATTTGTTTAAAATAAACCAAACCCCTTTGGTTTATTTTCCACCATTGGATTAGAACCAAACCGATTTGGTTCATCCATCAAGTCTTCAAAAACACCATTTCTAGCAACAAACACTTTTCCTTGTGTGGGATTATAAAAGTAATATCCCTTAGTCTCCTTGGAATATCCAACAAAATAGCACTTATCTAATTTGGGTCCTAATTTATCTGAGACTTGTCGTCTAACGTAAGTCTCACAATCCCAAATTTTCATAAAAGACATCTTGGGACTCTTTCCGGTCCATATCGTATATGGTGTCTTTATGATTGCCTTAGATGGAACACGATTAAGAGTGAAAGAAGCGATCTCTAGATCATATCCCCAGAAGGAAGAAGGAAGATTTGTTTGACTCATCATTGATCGTACTATATCTAATAAAGTACAATTTCTCCTTTCTGATAAACCATTCCACTATGGTGTTCCAAGTGGAGTGAGTTGGGATATTATCCCAGACTCAACTAGATGGTCATGAAATTCTTAGCTAAGGTATTCCCCACCTTGATCTGATCGAAGTATCTTAATACTCTTACCAAGTTAGTTTTATACTTCATTCTTAAATTCTTTGAACTTTTCAAAGGATTTAGATTTGTATTTCATAAGATACACAACCATATCTACTGAAATTATCAGTAAATATAATGAAGTACTGATAGTCTCCTTTAGTTGCTACTTTGAAAGGGTCACAAACATCAGTATGTATGAGTCCTAATAAATCATTAGCTCTCACGCCGTGTCCACTAAAAGGAGTCTTTGTCATCTTGCCTAATAGACAAGGTTCACATACCTCATACGATTCAAAATCAAATGAGTCCAAAAGTCCATCCTGTAGGATCGAGATGCTCTGAGAGAGGGGGGTGAATGTTGGAAGTTATAATTTTCTTAAGATTTTTTTAAACTTATTTTATATTATCAATTAGAGTATGCAGTGGAAATGAAATCAAGACACAATCTATTTACTTGGTTCACAACCCTAACAGGGTTGCTACTCCAAGGCCCGTAGCTCTTCCAAGAGCTACCTCGATGGATAATCACTATATAACCTCCGACTCGAGAACTCTCAATTTCAGAGGGATTCACTTTTTACAAATATTAAGAGATAGGTAACACTCTACCTTCTCTTTTGAAATTAAGTACAAAAAGCAAAAATAAATACAAACAAAATTAGAGCTAAGTTATACTGACATTAATTGAAATATGGAGGTAGCCACGGAGTGTCGGATGTGTGTCTTTGCGAGGAATTGAAGCTCTAGTGGATGAGAATGAATTTTTGCAACACTTCGACATAGTAGTAGTGTTCTTGTTGGAGCTGGTCGAGCACTTGTTTTATAAAGATTTTCCAGTCGACTGGAATGTCATCCAGTTGACTCCACATCAGCTCGTCGATATGGAACTTTTGGTCTTCCAGTCGACTGAAAATGCTCCAGTCGACTCCAGGTCATCTGGCGCCACATCGAGAAGTTTGGCCCTCCTGTCGACTAAACCTTCCCCAGTCGATTGAAACTCTTTCCATCTGCGATGCTAGATCTTCGATCGATCACCAGCTAATCCTGCCATGTGTAAATACAGTCGACTGAACTAAACTGAGTCGATTGAACTTTAGTCGACAGGAATCCTTCGGCCAATCGATCCCTTCAAAATGAGATTAGCACAAATAGATAATACAAAATAGGATAGCAGTAGTAAGACTGGTCGATCTCGACTTCTAAGCCCCATGCGGATTATCCGTCAGATCGACGCCTAGCTTTGTCCCCCTACAGAGGACTCGGCCTCACCTCTCTACTCAAGGCTTACTTGCCAGCTACCTATCAGACTTCCCATTCTTGATATCCGATCTGACCCACCAGGGCTTCCACCAACTATTCGGTCTATCTGACCCAGCTGGACTTTTTATCGATTGTCTGGTCTCCTGACCCAATCGATCTTCATGCCAAATGCCTGATCCACACGACTCATCTGGACTTCATGTCTGGTGTCCGATCCTTCTGATCTATCAAGTCATCTTCCTAGAACTAGGACTTCCAGTTCAGTCTGTACAGTTAACACTGATATTAGAACACAAGTAAGTCCTAACCTTAACTATGGTTCATACATCAAAACTAAGGAGTGATGCTCTCTGCATCAACACATCCTTTTGGAGTTATGATATGCGACTCTCATTTATTTGACCCAAGCGACAATGCCAGAGATATGTGTAGGGGATCGATCGGCCGGCTAGAGGGGGGTGAATAGCCCTCTTTCGTTGGATAACGGAATTTTCTTGTCTACAAACAAGATTAGAGTAACGGAAACAACAAGACAAGCAAATCAAACAAAGAAAGACAAAGCAAAGGAAACAAACAATGCTAACACAAAGTCGTAATGTGGTTTACAACTACGCCGCTAATCCACGATCCCGATTCGTCCAAGGTGAATGACTCCTTTGCCAAATCCACTAAATCTCTCCTTTGCACCAAGCTAGGTGGAGGTAACCTCTTTATAATCCCTCTTCTTACAATTGAATGAGAATTAGCACAAAAAGAAGAGTGGAAAAACCCTTAGAGCACTTTCGGAGATGTTATGAGTTGAAGCATTTTTTATTGTTCCCAAAGCCCCACACCATTCCTCTTTATAGAGGAAGAGGGTTTCTTCCCGTTGACACAGGAGCAGTCGACTGATGTCCCTATCAGTCGACTGGTCCTGTAGTCGTTGCCCAATAACGGCTGCTTTCCACGTTGGATTTCATCCAACGGCACTGGCATCAGTCGTCTGATATTGCCATCAGTCGACTGATGCTCGATCAGTCGAGTGCTCCGCGAGCTCGACTCCATTTTGTGCCCGAAACACTTGCGATCAGTCGACTGATGCCTTAATCAGTCGACTGGTGGTCTCGCAGTCGACTGCCATTCCATGGCAGTCGACTATTGGCACTTGAACCAGACTCGCACACTAGTCGAGTCACCGTTGACTTTGAGTAGTCGACTACCATAACATAGTAGTCAACTGATGTCAGGAAATCTCATCCGACACTTAGCCAAATGGCCAAGTTCCACCTAAGAGCTACTACCCCTTCCAGGTTACATTCGCTCACTCTCATCCCTCGGAGTCTCTCGGCTTTGAAGTTATCTTCGTCCGGCCACGTCCCTTGGATGCGCCAAGCGCACGACTCTGCAGCGCCATCCTTCGCATCTCGCCCTGAAGTCTACTTCCTCCGGCTTCACTCCAAGCTCCTCGTCCGGCGGTCCCTCGGATGCTCCAAGCGCACGGCTTCCGCAAAGCCATCCTTCACCGACTCAAGGACCGAGTCATGAGAGGTGAAACTCGCCAAGGTCCATGTGCGAATTACTAAGCCCTGCAAGACTCCAACGCACATATCAAATCATAATAACAATCTAACTTAAACCCTTTGCCATACACATCAAAACCTTATCATGGCAAGAGATTGCCCTTACAATCTCCCCCTTTTTGATGTGTGGCAATTCGTTTAAATTAGGTAAAACATTTGATAAACTATTAAGGAAAGAAAGCATGTGAATAACATGATTAGCAACTCTCCTCCTTAATAAATGAAACTCCCCCTAAATATATTCCCCCTTAAACATATACATTTCTCCCCCTTTGACACTATCAAAAATAATTAACAAAGTTTATATATAATGGCATCAAGTCTAGAGAGAAACAAAAACCACGACATGCCTTAAAATTGGATAAAAGAGATTACTGGGCATGTTATCAGGCTACCAATCGACTGGTTCAGACTACCAGTCGACTGGCACATGGATTTCTGGATTTCTGATTTTCCGAGGTGAATTTCAGAAATGCATAAAAATTCTATAAAATTCGAAAAATCATGAAATTTGGGGAACACATTTATTGTAAGTATATTTATCCATGAAAAATAGTTGTTCATGAAAAATCATTATATTTTCAAGTATTTGCCAAAAATTCAAAAGCTTTAAAAACCACTAGGTTTTTGATCATGTTTGTATCCATTTTAACACCTAGTTTTGCTTTAAATTGTTTCAAAACATGAATACACATATTTTAAAGTAAGAAATTGTTTTGAAAACATATGAAATATCGAACCATGATCTTTGGGCAATATGTCTATGAATTAAACATAAGTCTTCCCCATGATTGGTCTATTATTGCTATTTTGATACTTTAAATGACCATCTAAATGCCATAGGCATTAGTAGACATTTGTATCATCCTAACATCTCACTCATGATATGTTTTCAATCATGGTAGCTTATAGTGAGTGTGAGATGTATCCTAAAGGTATTTGTATATACTTAACCATTATTTTCATGCAATTCTATCAAGGTTAAGTATCATCCTATCATTCCACATGATCATAAAGATGTATATGAATTAATTTCATATTATGATCATGAAACAAATGTATTCATCAAATTGTGATCATGCATTAGGTATTACATCATGATAATAAGATAAACGTCACCTAAAGCATGATTTATTTATTTATAGGAGCATTATCATCACCTAACACTATTTCAAAAATGTTGTCCCGCCATCCTAAGTTAACCAAAAATATGATATAGGTGAAATCCTTATGGTTGACTATCCTAGGGTTTTCATAACCCTTAAGGATGGATTTTGGAACCCAATATAAATTCTTGCCTATGGGGTTCACTAAAAATTCCTTAGGGATCCATTTTCTAGCTATTGTCTTATTTTTGTCTTGACCCCTAGCAATTAGACATTTATAGGCCTTTTCATTTTTCTTTTCCTTATAACCTAGGCCTTTCTTATTGAAGCTTGCTCTTTGGCTCCCAATTATCATGTTAAGGGTATTGGAGCCTATTGTGAACTTTTCTAGGGCTTTGGTCAAATAGTCTACCTTTTCACTTAGAGCCTATTCCATCTAATTAAGATGAGCCATCACCTTGAGAACATGATCCCTAATGGGTGTTCCCTCGATCATGGTGATCGTCATCAAGTTTCTCATTGCCTTCTGCCTAGCCGCCCTACTCTGATGTCCGAAAAGTTCCTTGAGATTGAACATCATGTCATAAGCTGTGGCTATGGCCTGATGCTGATGTTGCAGCACATTTGACATAGATGCCAAAATGTAACACCGCGTCATCTCATCTGCCTTGACCCATTTCTTATAACATTCTTTCTCCTTTTCATCAGAGTCATCGGAGGGCTTAGGAGGACAGACCTCGAAGAGTACAAATTTGTACTCCTCCGCAGTTAAGACAATATCCAAGTTTCTTTTCCAATCAATGTAGTTTGGTCCAGTAAGCTTATTTTCTTTTAAAATCACAGCAAGTGGGTTGAAAGCCATTTGAAAATCCTAAAAATCACAATGATCAAAATATTAGATTTCAAATATTATTGATTCCTCAAAACAATAAAATCTCGAAATCAACCAACACCTCAAATCACCGAGAATATCGCATGCCACGCTGTGTGGACGTATACGAATTCTACATTTGTAAGAGGAGGTTTTACCCATTAATTTTATTATCTTGTCAACCTTACTTTTTGACAAATAAAATTAATAGTTGGTTCCTCTTTGGCCCTACAAATAAAAGCAGTGACTCCGATGGGGAGGATACTTTTATTTGCATCTAAGTGTGCACCATTACACGATACTAAGGGAATTATTTGGATTATGTGCCTTACCCGTGGAAGTACACATGCTCCTAGATAATTTCCTATAACCATTATTTGACCTAGTGATCCGCAAACAAACCCCGTCCACGAGGAGGAAGGCACTCGAGCCAACACACAAGTTTGTTCGCATCACACGCCAAATTGTAATGGAGGCCATGAATTAATTAAAATATCCTCTCCCACTTAGTAAATTGAAATGAGGAATTTTAAAGCATACACAACATGCATATAAAACAAATCAGCAATAAATATGGAAAATAGAATTTTTCCAACTATTATGGCATTGTCCTCCAATATACGCATCCCGTCAGTGTCGCCACCTCGTCCGCTTCCCATCTTTTCCCAAGCAAGTCACCAAAGAGATCCGAACCGAGATAAACTATTTTAATTTACATCCATCGATCCTATACTCCACGAAGGAGTGTACAAATAATCTAGATCGAAAGTAAACTAAAATGAGCGGCTAAACAATGTCGTATTTAATTACAAAAATTAAATACTAATCTAGCCTCGTCAACCCCGAGGATTCAAATAATAAATATTTACACACATCCAATCACATACACACATATGGCCATAATAGTCAGATCTTATGCCTGCAACCAAAGAGTTAAACTACGCATATCCTACTATTATCCGGCACATATAATATATGAATAAGTGCATAAAAATTAACCGAATCCTAAACACACAAAACTAGAAACCGTGGCTCTGATACCACTTTGTTGGTCATTGCTTCGGAGGCTCATTGGCTCCCATGTCCCCGGATTAAAATTTTCACTAATGAAAGAATTAATCCGGATGGGATGAGTTTCCTTAGCACAACCTATTCGTCGTCGTGCTAACAACTTGAGTGGTCGCTTGAACAAACTAGTTGTTCAAGCAACACAACTCTTCTAGTTGATTAGCCGCGGAAGAGACGACGGACGGATCGCCGGTTTTTGTGTTTGTCTTCGGGGTCCATGATTATACAATATATATACATACGCACACATGTATAATCAACACTAAAAAGAACATGCTCAGATCTGAAAATAAAGTTATAAAACTTTATACCTTACGATCTTCTACCGTATGTCCTATCCTTCTCGTGGACGACGTGTGGACGAAGATCCTCCACGAGTAGAAGCCTTCTAGATCGCGTTCTTCCCTTCCTTGTCCGCTGCGAACAAAGAGAAGAACCAACAAATACCTATCCTTTCTAGAACCGGCCACCAAATTAGAGAATTTGATGCAACCGCCGGCCAAGGAACAAGTGGATGAGGCATCGGCCACCAATGGAAGGAGAACCGCCGGCCACTTTGGAGAGTATGGAGGAGTGAACGCCGGCCACCAATGGAAGGAGAACCGCCAGCCAAGGAATAAGAGAGAGGCCTAGAGGATGGGCGCCGGCCAAGTCTTGATAGAGGAAGATGGGCGCCGGCAACAAGGAGAAGGAAGATGGTTGCCGCCCAAGCTTTTGCTCCAAACCATAGCCGCCCACTTTGAGAAGAGCCAAACCCTAATTCCAATTCAATTATTCTTGCCGCCCAAGCTTAAGCCTTCTATTTATAGGATTGGGCTTAAGCCTCTTTTAATCTCCACCATCGAATCTAGGGATTTAATCTCCACCGTCGGATCTAGGGTTTTATCCCAACTGTCGGATCTAGGGTTTCATCCCAACCGTCGGATCTAAGATTTCATCCCAACCGTCAGATCTAGGGTTTCATCCCATCCGTCGGATCTAGGGTTTTATCCCAACCGTCGGATCTAGGGATTTAATCCCAACCGTCGATTCTAGGGTTTCATCCTAACCATCGGATCTAGGGATTTAATCCCAACCGTTGGTTCTAGGGTTTCATCCTAACCATCGGATCTAGGGATTTAATCCCAACCGTTGGTTCTAGGTTTTGTTTTACATTCTTGGATCTAGACTTCACAAGGATTATATTAGGCTACGATAGGGACCATAAGGAGGAGTTGGATCTTGGCCACCCGATGGATCGGAACCACACAAACTTGATCCATCAGTGATGTTTCATTCCACTAGAGGATCATCATTGAACTACCTCACCAACCCCCATAAATTAGTATGGGCTCCATATATTATTCGTACATTAATCTCTCCGTGTTTAAGATATCGAATGTCCATCAATTAATTGATTTACTGACCATCAATTAATTAACATCTAATTCCTCGAGTAGTACCACTCAACCTTATCATCATGTTGACTAAGTCAACCAGCTGGGTTTACATGATGAACCTTATGAGCTCCTCAAGGGGACATCATCAACCTAATATATAGGACACGGTTTCCTCCTATAATCAACGACACACCATGTAAATAATATCATTTCCCAACTTACCGGGCATATTGATTTAATCCATCTAAATCTCACCCTCTGGTAAATCAAATAAATAAATACTAAGTACATGTGCCCGTTATTATATCGGGATTAAGAGCATGCACAACATAATATCTGAGGTCCGATTCAATTATGTAGTCAGTACTAAATTGAATCACCTCTATGTCGGTCCTGCTCAATACACCTAAGTGTACTAGTGTAACTTTATGTTCAAGACAAAACAATACCAAGCTACACTACAACCATGCCAATGGTTTGTCCAAAACCATCTTGGTCGTGAGCCTCTACTTATATTTTACAAGGGACTGATAACATGATCTTCTGTGTCACACCAAGCACCATGTTATCTACAATGTAAAATATTAGACAATATGCACACATATATAATAAATATATAAAGTGAAAACAATGATCATATGATTCTTATTCCAAAATAAAATGTTCATACAAAAAGAGCTAGGCTTTCAGTATACATTCCAACATACCTCACTTGCCAAATCCTCTTCCGATGATGAGGATGTAGAGGAGGCTCCCCCTTCACTTGAGCTCTCCTCACTTGAGCTTTCTTCTTCATATTCGGAGGAGGAGCAATCTAGGTCGCTAAAGGCCATTAGGGAAAGGTTGGAGTAGACATGTTCTTCCTCTTTGGATGATGATGAGGAAGAAGGATCATCCCATTTCTTTGCTTTGAATGCCTTGGCCTTCCTTTTTTCTTTGGCCTTCTTTTCTTCTTCCTTTTTCTTCTTGCTCTCCTTCTTCTTCTTTTCTTCCTTCTTTCTCTTCTCCTCCTTGCTTTTGTTCAAGAGGGGACAATTGTCCCTTATGTGTCCAAATTCTTGGACATGTAGAAGGATTCCACCATTGAGATCCATCTTGAGGACCGAGGGAAGGCATATATTGCCTTCATGAGCATGTCCCTATTTGAAAGCTTCTCCCCTACACTAGATAAACTGGTTATTATCTCTTTAAATCTAGAACGTAGTGAAGTTACCTTTTCTCCCTTTTCAAGTTTGATATTCGTTAGTTGGGAGCGGAGGAGGTCTCTCCTTGCAAGTTTGGCCTCCGAGGTACCTTCATGAAGCTCTACTAGCTTCTCCCACATCTCCTTAGCACTAGAGCATTCCCCAATCCGGTTTACTTCTTGTTGGGGGAGTACGTTGAGGAGATGGTGCTTAGCCTTAGAATTTGCAAGGTGCTCTTCTCTTTGCTTTTTAGTCCACCTTGATTTGTCTAGTATTCTCCCCTCTTCATCCCTAGGCATCACAAAACCATTTTCCATTATAAGCATGATATCGAAATCAGTTTCAAAGAATACCTCCATTCACTTCTTCCACCAAGCGAATTCTCCCTCGAACTTCGGCAGATGAATATTAGAGTCGATCATCTCTTTATGAAGTGCTTGTTGCGGTGGTTAGTCCTCGATAAGCGACTTGACTCTGATACCACTTGTAGGGTCGATCGATGTGTTGGCCGGCTAGAGGGGGGTGAATAGCCTTTGTCGTAGACGGTGGAATTCGTTCGTTCGTTGCTCGTCTATAAAACTATTAGCGCAAGCGGAATATGCAAATACAAACAATTAAAGACAAAAGCAAATAACAAGAATACAAATGCTAAAAAAGGATGTAACGTGGTTCACGGCTACGCCGCTAATCCATGGTCCGATTCGTCCACGGTGAATCACTTCGCAAGCTTCCACTATTCTCTCCTTTGCACCAAGCTAGGTGGAGGTAACCTCTTTACAAGAATTCACTCATCTTACAAATATGATGTAAATAAAACCAAGTAAGAGGATGGAAAAGCTTTAGGGCACTTTGGGAGACTTTAGAGCATGAACATTAGACTCCCAAAGCCCCACACCCCTCCTCTTTATAGAGGAAGAGGGTTTCTTCCCGTTGACACAGGAGCAGTCGACTGATGTGTTAGTAATATATGAGAGATGTCCTAAGGCAATCGCCTTATGTATGAACCATTTATATGATAAATGAAGATTCACTATTTGAGTATACATGTTTTATGTATTTGATTGGATCTTAAACTCATTTACTGAATGTCCACGATACGATTCACAACATGAGAGAATTTGTGATTGGATCACAACTAGTGAGTATCTCTACATGTGTAATTGTGATGTATCGGAATTATCCCTAGTCGATGAATTGATGGATTTGGACACCATCAATTCTGTCGAGACTAGCACGAGGTATACTCCTTGGTGTATCCAAGCAGCTGATTCTCACTGGCTGGAGACATAGTGATGTCCGGAGTTAATCGTGGATGCTAGTTATGGTAACTAGTTCATTGGAGTGACCAACCGTAAGACTTCATATGGTTCTCTGCATATATAGATATGTCAATGAAGTTCTTACTGTGGCTTAAGTGCGAGGTTCCTTTGACTTGCGGTATTCAAGTCATCTTGATCATGGAGACTTATGCTTTGACATCTTAAGCAAACATCTCTAAGGAGATGTGGACCCGGGATGATTGGGTATAAGTCGAAGTGATCGAAGGTGTTTGAATAGCCTATAAAGGATTCACCACTCCTTGCGAGGAGATGTATACCCATGGCCTCTCGTCGGATTGTTACTAAAGTCTTTGGCCAAAGCATTACATGTTTAGAGTAAGGTACTCTTCGATACATGTGGAGTAACTAGAATCCGTAGGACGAGGAAATGATACTTGGGCTAGGTGTGACGTAGTCAGCCTAGTGGGGACTGACACTATAGACCATGTCCTGAACCAAGTGGGTATAAGATGAGTGAAGGGAATGGGGCATGAATCATTCGAGCTACTGAAGGGTTTCAGAAATAGTTCTGGATCAACCGTTGATCTTTTCGGTTAATTGGGGATCATGATGTACTACTAGGTGCCACTCATGATCGTTCTATAATTAATGGTTAATTATAGATGGCAAACATAAACCGAGAACCTATTTGGTCACACGCACAACGAGCGTAATCCAAAGGATTTAAAACTAGCTTGAGAATGGGATTCTCAGACCGAGAGAAACTAGGTTTGGTTGGACCAAACATAAAGCGAGCATGAAATCGTTTCAGTCGCAATGGAAGCGTGGATGGGCCGCGTCTTATGAAGACGTAATGGATGAACCAAAATGGTTTGGTTCTAATCCAATGGATGAGAATAAACCAAAGGGGTTTGGTTTATTTTAAACGAATGAACCAAAAGTTGGTTCGGTTCGTTTTAACTTAAAATAAACCATCATGGTTTGGTTTATTTTAACTTATCTTAATGGAGCGGGTTAACGGGCCTAATGGTTATGATCCAATAACCATTAAGAGAATTAGTTCTCTATAAAAGAGGGCTTAATGGATAATTAAGCCCTAATCCAAAAACCCCTAGCCTTTGAGTTGCCGCCCACCCTTGGAGTTGCTCGGCGCCAACCCTAGGCTGCCGCCCAGCTTGTTGTGCCGCCGTCATCTCCTTGTCGGCGTCCAAGCTTCAGCCGGTGAACCCTCCGGCGACCCTCCGGTGATCTTCCTAGGCTTCGGTGAAAAGGTGAGCACTTGGCTTCCTTGTTTTGGCCGGCGCCTACTCCTCCACCAAGCTGTCCAGTTTTCTGGACAGCTTCTTCTCCTCTCGTCGGAGCGTCGTTTGGACGACGGTTAGAGCTCCGACAGTGGATAACTTACCGGGGATTCGATCTCCGGTAATCCTCTGAGGTGGAGGACGAAGGATTCGTCAATCGGTTGACGAATACCACTCCGGAGAAGCGAGTTTTGAGAACTCGTATTAGGATCCGAATTTGGATTCGGATCGTGATCATCTCTCGATCACGTCGTCTTCAACACGAGGCTAGTAACCCGTACGAAGACGAAGCTCGTGGCTTAGCGAAGTCATCCCGAGGAACTCGGCGGGATACGGATAGAGACGATTCTAGCGAGGATCGCTCCGCTTGATGTCGCCGCTTACACGCCATACTAAAGGTATAACGAGATAAATTTCTTTATTGCAAATTTAAATTTACTTATGTCTACACTTGTTGTAATATGCATGCGCAGGTTGTGTGTGTTGTAATAAATATGTAGATTTATTATTTTTATTGCTTCACTGTGTTCATGTTTACGAAAACATGATCGAACACACACACGCCATGCGTGTCACGTATTGCTAGAATTGATCGAGCGGGTTGTGTTCGACATAACTTAATCTCCCCAAAAATGGTTTCGATAGTCATAATGTATTTCTGGAAATTTTCTAATTTTGGAAATTTAGAAGTATTTATGGAAATTTTCAATTTTGGAAAGTCTAGAAGTATTTATAAATCTTCCACTTTTGGAAAGTTGGAAGTATTTATGGAAATTGATATTTTCCATAAATAAAATATTTGATTAGATTGGAAATTTGTTTCCTAATTTAATCATGATTTGATTTGAAATCAAATCTTAAAATATTTTATTTCCATAAGTAGTTTTAATGATTTAGAAATTGGTTTCCTAAATAGATTTTCCTTAATCAAATAATTCCATGAATAAAATATGTGATTAGATTTGGAAATTTGTTTCCTAATTTAATTATGATTTGATTTGGAGAATCAAATCTTAAACATATTTTATTTCCATAAATAGTTATGACATATAAGGAAATATATACATGACATAATTGTATGCCATGTAATTGCATTAGATGCATAACATTATGCCATGCGTCGTGACATGTAGATGTATGCCATGTATGCCATGCCATGTAGATAATAGTTATTTGCATGCAAAGAGGATGAGACATAAAAACCCTTAAACAATATTAAAGCCTACACCTTCCATTAATATGGTTAGAACCAGAGTTAGTTTCTTGTTTGGGTTGTTGGACTCTCTCCAAGCCCGGCTCGAACCCGAACATGTTCAAACCATGGAATAGTTTAATACTAATATGGTAAGAGTCAGAGGTCAATCGTTAGCTTTGGTTGTTGGACTCTCTCCAAGCTGGGCTAATTGGTTGAATGCGCTCTAACCATATTAAAACTATTTCCCGATTAATGGGTTGGCTTTAACCTGGAGCATCGGCTTGTTGGACTCTCTCAAGGTCGATGTAAAGGGAGGTGAAGTTGGGTGCTATGCATATGATGCATACTTGTTAATGTGTTAACAACCCGATGTATGTGTGAACATTCAATTAGTTGATAGCACATTGTGATAGTTGCATATACGTGATATGCAATCGGTATAGATGATACCTACCGTCGTAGTTATGAATGGCTTGTTGGACTCTCTCGAGGTTGTTCATAACTATGATGGATATCACCCATTCGGAGATGGACCTACGATCTCGAAGTGATTTTGGGGTTTTGAAATTCGAAAAATGAATGGGATTTATAAATGTATATTGATGCATTTTAAAATCATCTTTCTCATATATGCTCGTTTGTATTTCTAAAATTGATCATGTTGTCTTTTGAATTTGCGTTCCATTTTGGATTGAATAAATTGGTAGGCGAGTTTCATGGGTGGCTTAGAAAGCTTGAGAATTGTTCTCAAGGTTGAAAAGCTTGCAAATGTCCTTCGAGCGCCTCTTCCCAAATCTAGTGAATGATGCAACTCTGGACCAATTGTTGGCCTATCGAAACATGTGAGTGATTACGAACAAATGAGTTGCATCATGCTAGCGATGGAACCCAAGCTCTGGCGGCATGAGCATATGGATGCTCATATCGTGATCCTTCATCTTTGTGAGTTGGTTGATGAGCAAGTGAGATTGAAGGTTGAAGTCTCAGCTCCTCTTCACCTCACGAGATGCTAGAAGGTTCATCAGTGATGCTTGCTCAATATCTTTGAAGGCTGTGGAGTCTTTTGAGAAGCATGAGCGAGGGGCGGTGCTATTAGTTGATTCCTCGAAGAAAGGTTCTAAGAGGAAGTCAAAGGAAGGAAGAGAAGGGAAAGAAGAAAGGCTAAGAAGGTAGAACTAGCACAAAGGAAACTTGCCATCATTATGGCAAGGAGAGCCATTCTTGAAGAAAGTGCAAGATTTATCTTGAGTCAGTGAAGAAGAATAAGGCATCGGATGCCCCATCTTCTTGATATCTTCGTTATTGATTGTCATTCTATTTCCTCGGACACTTGGGTATTGGATCTTTGGGTGTGGCTCACATATATGTAATGACATACATGGGCTAAGGAATAGAAGAAGACTCGTCGAGGAGAGTCAAATTTACGTGTTGGGAATGGAGCAATGGTTCTTTGCACTCGCCATCGGAATGTATTTGTTGGAACTCCTGTAGGACTTGTCTTAGAAGCTGGACAATTGCTTTTATGTTCCTTCATTGATAAAGAACATCATTTCTATTTCTTGTTTAAATAGAAATGGGTACCATTTAACTTTAGTAACAATTGTTGTTACATAACTTTGAATGGAGTTCTTTATGGAATTTGGAACTTTAAGCAATGGTGTTTATCGTTGGGCGTATCCGGTGACATCTTCAATATCGAAGCGAGCAACAAGCGTGCTCGAAAGGATAATCAAATAGACTCCTATATGTCATTGTCGTCTTGGCCATATAAGCAAAAGCGCATGTCGAATTACACGATGTGGAATTGCGGAATCGTTGAATTGGATTCATACGATACATGTGAATCATGCTTAAAAGGCAAGATGACTAAGTTACCTTTTCTTGGAAAAGGTGAGCAGTGGGAGAGTTACTAGGTCTAATACATGCGATGTATGTGGACCTATGTCAACTCAAGCTTTAGGAGGCTATAGCTACTTCATTACCTTCACCGATGATCACTCACGGTTTGGGTATGTGTTCTTGATGAAACACAAGTCTGAAGCCTTTGAAAGGTTCAAAGAATTCAGAAATGAAGTAGAGAAACAACATGATAAGAGTATTAAAATACTTGATCGGATCGAGGTGGTGAATACTTGAGTCGAGTTTCTTGATTATCTGAGAGACAATGGTATATTGTCTCAATGGACTCCGCCCTATACACCCACATAATGGTGTATCGAGAGGCGTAATTAGGACCTTGTTGGACATGGTCAGGTCAATGATGAATCATGCGACTCTTCCCAAGTCCTTTTGGGGTTATGCACTTCAGACAGCTGTTTACTTGTTAAACAGAATGCCTACCAAGGTAGTCTCAACTACTCCATATGAGATATGGAATGGTAAGAAACCTCATGTATCTTACTTGAAGATATGGGGTTGTCCTGCTTATGTGAAGCGGATTATATCAGACAAACTGGATGCTAAGTCTGATAAATGTCTATTTATTGGATACCCTAAGGAAACTAGGGGTTATCAATTCTATCATCCTGTGGAACAAAAGGTGTTTGTTTCAAGGCATGCTGTGTTTCTAGAGAAAGAGTTTCTCTTGCAAGAAAACAGTGGGAGTGTCGTCGAGCTTGAGGAGGCTCGAGAGACTCAAATAGACATTGATGAGATACAGTGAAGCACACAAATACAACTCATAGTGATGAGCAATCATTTGGACCTATTGTAACACCACATCTTCGTAGATCTGCAGTAGAACATGCAATATTCAGAGATATGGATTTCTCGTAAGTGAATCGAACGACGTGTTACTCATTGATGATGAGGAGCCTACCAGTTATGAAGAAGTGCTGACAAGTTCAGAAAGGGATAAATGGCTTGGTGCCATGAAGTCAGAAATGGATTCCATGTATGAAAACCAAGTTTGGAACTTGGTTGACCCACCTGAAGGCATAAAGCCTATAGGGTGCAAGTGGGTTTTCAAGAAGAAAACCGACATGGATGGTAATGTTATTACCTATAAGGCTAGATTGGTGGCGAAAGGATATCGTCAAAAACAAGATGTTGATTATGGCCGAAACCTATTACTTTGTAGCTATCTTAAATCCATTCGGATGCTCTGGCCATAGCGGCTCATTATGATTATGAGATATGGCGGATGGATGTGAAAAACTTTCCTTAATGGAAACCTACTCGAGGGCGTGTATATGATACACTGAGGTTTCACATCGGTTGATAAAACCAAGGTATGCAAATTGCGACGGCGGTCCATTTATGGATTGAAGCAAGCATCCGAGTGGAATATCCATTTTGATGAGACAATCAAAAGTTTGATTTCTCACAAAATCGCGAACCTTGTGTGTACAAGAAGGTTAGTGAGTGCGATCGTGTTCTAGTATTGTATGTCGATGACATACTACTTATAGGAAAGCGATGTTTCAATCTTACGATCGGTGAAGGTTTGGTTATCCAAGACATTCTCCATGAAAGACACAGGAGAAGCAACCTACATCCTCGGGATTAAGATCTATAGAGATAGATCGAAGCGGTTGCTTGGTCTTTCACGCGATCTACATATATAGGCCGAGTGCTAAAGAGGTTTAGCATGTGAATCCAAGAAAGGTTTCTACCCATCGGGCATGGGGTACACCTTTCAAGTCTATGTGTCGCGCCTGAGGCGAGAGGATTTGCATGAGTAAGATTCCCTATGCATCGCAATAGGATCTATCATGTATGCTATGTTATGTCACGAGGCCCGATGTATCGTATGCTCTGAGTGTCACGGCGGATCGGTCCGATCCGGGAATGGATCATTGGCGGCTATTAAGGCGATCCTTAAGTACTTGAGAAGAACTAAGGATGTGTTCCTAATATATGGAGAAGGGTACATGGTGATACGTGGGTATCACGGATGCGACTCGGATAGACAAGGATGATTCCATGTCTCGATGCGGGTATGTATTCACCTAGAATGGGCGCAATAAGTTGGAAAGGTTCCAAGCTTGACACTATAGCGGATTCTCGCCACTAAAGGCGAGAATACATTGCGATTTGGAAGCAACAAAAGGAAGCGGTTTGGATCAGAAGTTCATCTCTGAACTTGATTTGGTCTCATAAATGATAAAAAAATTTGCTTAGCCGCTATCATCTTAACAGAGAGAACATAAGAAGGAGCGAAAAACAAATCGAGAAAATTCTCACTTTGAAAGGAACTTAGCGGATCCCTTGACTAAGGCATTACCTCAAAATAAGTTTGAGGTCATGTTGAGTTTATGGTATTGGATACCGTGTAGCGATTGGCATTAGGCCAAGTGGGGGTCTGTTAGTAATATATGAGAGATGTCCTAAGGCAATCGCCTTATGTATGAACCATTTATATGATAAATGAAGATTCACTATTTGAGTATACATGTTTAATGTATTTGATTGGATCTTAAACTCATTTCTTGAATGTCACGATACGATTCACGGCATGAGAGAATTTGTGATTGGATCACAACTAGTGAGTATCTCTACATGTGTAATTGTGATGTATCGGAATTATCCTAGTCGATGAATTGATGGATTTGGACACCATCGATTCGCCGAGTATACTCCTTGGTGTATCAAGCGGTGATTCTCCTTTGGTGGAGACATAGTGATGTCGAGTTAATCGTGGATGCTAGTTATGGTAACTAGTTCATTGGAGTGACCAGTAGTAAGACTTCATATGGTTCTCTGCATATATAGATATGTCAATGAAGTTCTTCTTGTGGCTTAAGTCGATGTTCCTTTGACTTGCGGTATTCAAGTCATCTTGATCATGGAGACTTATGCTTTGACATCTTAAGCAAACATCTCTAAGGAGATGTGGACCCGGGATGATTGGGTATAAGTCGAAGTGATCGAAGGTGTTTGAATAGCCTATAAAGGATTCACCACTCCTTGCGAGGAGATGTATACCCATGGCCTCTTGTCGGATTGTTACTAAAGTCTTTGGCCAAAGCATTACATGTTTAGAGTAAGGTACTCTTCGATACATGTGGAGTAACTAGAATCCGTAGGACGAGGAAATGATACTTGGGCTAGGTGTGACGTAGTCAGCCTAGTGGG
Organism: Wurfbainia villosa; assembly: GCA_025175895.1. Lineage (NCBI taxonomy): Eukaryota > Viridiplantae > Streptophyta > Magnoliopsida > Zingiberales > Zingiberaceae > Wurfbainia > Wurfbainia villosa. The sequence continues at coordinate 105,117,280 of CM045991.1, forward strand.
GACTGACACTATAGACCATGTCCTGAACCAAGTGGGTATAAGATGAGTGAAGGGAATGGGGCACGAATCATTCGAGCTACTGAAGGGTTTCAGAAATAGTTCTGGATCAACCGTTGATCTTTTCGGTTAATTGGGGATCATGATGTACTACTAGGTGCCACTCATGATCGTTCTATAATTAATGGTTAATTATAGACGGCCAACATAAACCGAGAACCTATTTGGTCACACGCACAACGAGCGTAATCCAAAGGATTTAAAACTAGCTTGAGAATGGGATTCTCAGACCGAGAGAAACTAGGTTTGGTTGGACCAAACATAAAGCGAGCATGAAATCGTTTCAGTCGCAATGGAAGAGTAGATGGGTCGCGTCTTATGAAGACGTAATGGATGAACCAAAATGGTTTGGTTCTAATCCAATGGATGAGAATAAACCAAAGGGGTTTGGTTTATTTTAAACGAATGAACCAAAAGTTGGTTCGGTTCGTTTTAACTTAAAATAAACCATCATGGTTTGGTTTATTTTAACTTATCTTAATGGAGCGGGTTAACGGGCCTAATGGTTATGATCCAATAACCATTAAGAGAATTATTTCTCTATAAAAGAGGGCTTAATGGATAATTAAGCCCTAATCCAAAACCCTAGCCTTTGAGTTGCCGCCCACCCTTGGAGTTGCTCGCCAACCCTAGGCTACCGCCCAGCTTGTTGTACGCCGTCATCTCCTTGTCGGCGTCAAGCTTCAGCCGGTGAACCCTCGGCGACCCTCGGTGATCTTCCTAGGCTTGGTGAAAAGGTGAGCACTTGGCTTCCTTGTTTTGGCTTGGGCGCCTACTCCTCCATCAAGCTGTCCAGTTTTCTGGACAGCTTCTTCTCTCTCGTCAAAGCGTCATTTGGACGACGGTTAGAGCTCCGACAGTGGCTAACTTACCGGGGATTCGATCTCCGGTAATCCTCTGAGGTGGAGGACGAAGGATTCGTCATTTGGTTGACGAATACCTCTCCGGAGAAGAGAGTTTTGAGAACTCGTATTAGGATCCGAATTTGGATTCGGATCGTGATCATCTCTCGATCACGTCGTCTTCAACACGAGGCTAGTAACCCGTATGAAGACGAAGCTCGTGGCTTAGCGAAGTCATCCCGAGGAACTCGGCGTGGATACGGATAGAGACGATTCTAGCAAGGATCGTTCCGGTTGATGTCGTTCCCGCTACACGTCGTACGAAAGGTATAACGTAGATAAATTTCCTTTTATTGCAAATTTAAATTTATGGTTATGTCTACACTTGTTGTAATATGCATGCGTGTGTTGTGTGTGTTGTAATAAATAGGAGTATTTATTATTTTTTTATTGCTTCCGCTGTGTTCATGTTTACGAAACATGATCGAACACACACACACCGCGGTGCCGGAAACCCAACATGATGTCCCTATCAGTCGACTGGTCCCGTAGCCGTTGCCCAATAACGGCTGCTTTTCACATTGGATTCCATCCAACGGCACCATCATCAGTCGACTGATATTGCCATCAGTTGACTGATCAACCTATCAGTCGAGTGCTCACGAGATCGACTCACTTCTGTGCCCGAAACCCTTACGACCAGTCGACTGAGCGTATTTGTATATTCGAAAGTCCGTCAATTAATTGATTTACTGACCATCAATCAATTAACATCTAACTCCTCGAGTAGTACCACTCAACCTTATCATCATGTTGACTAAGTCAACCTGCAGGGTTTACATGATAAACCTTATGAGCTCCTCAAGGGGACATCATCAACCTAATATATAGGACACGGTTTCCTCCTATAATTAACGGCACATCATGTAAATAATATCATTTCCCAACTTACCGGGCATATTGATTTAATCCATTTAAATCTCACCCTTTGGTAAATCAAAGAAATAAATACTAAGTACATGTGCCCATTATTATATCGGGATTAAGAGCATGTACAACATAATATCTGAGGTCCGATTCAATTATGTAGTCAGCAATAAATTGAATCACCTCTATGTCGGTCCTGCTCAATACACCTAAGTGTACTAGTGTAACTCTATGTTCAAGACAAAACAATACCAAGCTACACTACAACCATGCCAATGGTTTGTCCAAAACCATCTTGGTTGTGAGCCTCTACTTATATTCTACAAGGGACTGATAACATGATCTTATGTGCCACACCAAGCACCATGTTATCTACAATGTAAAGTATTAAACAATATGAACACATATAATAAATATAAAGTGAAAACAATGATCATGTGATTCTTATTTCAAAATAAAATGTTCATACAAAAGAGCTAGGCTCTCAGTATACATTCCAACAATCTCCCACTTATACTAAAAGACTATACTGTCATCACACTGTCATACATCTGATCCCCATGTCCTCCACATGGCTATCAAACGCTTTCGTTGGAAGGGCCTTAGTGAATGGATCCGCCAGGTTATCCTCTGATGCAATCATGGCGACAGCTACTTCTCTTCGCTTTACGATTTCTCGTATCAGGTGGTACTTGCACTCTATGTGTTTACTCGCCTTATGGGCTCGTGGTTCCTTCGAGTTTGCAACTGCACCACTGTTATCACAATAAATTGTGATAGTTCTAGGCAAATCAGGAATCACATCCAAGTTCATCAAGAAGTTCTTGAGCCATACAGCTTCCTTGGCTGCCTCAGAGGCTGCCACATACTCAGCTTCAATGGTAGAGTCCGCCACGCATTTCTGCTTGACACTCCTCCATACTATGGCTTCACCTCCAAAAGTAAACACAAACCTCGAGGTAGACTTACTATTGTCCCTATCAGATTGGAAATCAGAATCCGTTTAACCCACAGGTACTAATTAATCTGCCCGGTAAACCAGCATATAATCCCTAGTCCTTCTCAGGTACTTCAATATATGCTTTACCGCAGTCCAATGTACCTGTCCAGGATTACTCTGATATCTGCTAACCATGCCCATGACAAAGCAGATATCTGGTCTCATACATAGCATAGTATACATGAGGCTTCCTACTGCCGAAGCATAAGGAACCGCCTTCATCTCCTCTATCTCTTTTGACGTTTTGGGACACATCTCTTTAGATAAAGGTACTCCATGCCTAAAAGGTAGAAAACCTTTCTTGGAGTTCTGCATGCTAAAACGAGCCAGGATAGTGTCAATGTATGAAGCTTGAGATAAGCACAACATCCTTTTCTTGCGATCCCTTATTACCTTGATCCCAAGGATGTGTCCCACTTCTCCCAAGTCCTTCATATCAAACTGTTTGGACAACCATACCCTCACGTCTGATAACACCCTGATATTGTTGCCAACTAACAAAATGTCATCTACGTATAGTACAAGAAATACCACTACGTTTCCATCACATCTCTTGTATACACAAGGCTCATCCGGACTTTGAATAAATCCATATGACTGGATTACCTCATCAAAGCGGATGTTCTAAGATCTAGAAGCTTGCTTCAATCCATAAATGGACCGATTAAGCTTACACACAAGATGCTCTTTGCCCTTTGCAATGAATCCCTCTGGTTGCTTTATATAGATGTTTTCCTCAAGACTTTCGTTAAGAAAAGCTGTCTTGACATCCATCTACCAAATCTCATAATCCTCATGAGCAGCAATAGATAAGAGAATTCGGATAGACTTAAGCATGGCTACCGGTGAAAAGGTCTCCTCATAATCGATACCCTCTTTCTGAGTATACCCTTTCGCAACAAGCCTAGCTTTGAAGGTCTCAACATTCCCGTCTACTCCTCTCTTTCTCTTGTAGATCCACTTGTATCCAATGGCTTTCACACCATTGGGTGGTTCTACTAGCTCCCAGACATGATTAGAATCCATAGATTCTATCTCTAAATTCATCGCTCTCTGCCAAGATACCGCATCTCTATCTTGGAGTGCCTCGTCATATGTCTAGGGATCAGGTTCATGTTTACTAGGGACTAAGTCTGAAGACTCTCCTAAGAACATGAATCTCACGGGTTGTCTAACAACTTTCCCACTATGACGAGGAGCCTCCTGTGTATGATCTGTGACACGCGGTGCAGTGACTTGTGGTATTACCTCTTGTACCGGTGGTACTGAAGTCGGGACTTCCCCTGTCAACTCCTCAAGAACAATCCTACTCGTGGGCTTGTGGTTCATCACATAGTCCTCCTCTAGAAATCTGGCATTCGTACTCACGATCACCTTCTGATCTCTAGGACTATAGAACAAACCACCCTTCATTCCCTTAGGGTAGCCAACAAACAAGCGTACTTCTGTACAAGATTCCAACTTACCAGCATCTCTCTTCAGCACATGTGCTGGACTACCCCAAATCCGAATATGTCTTAGACTAGGCTTTCGCCTAGTCCACAGTTAATGGGAGTAGTGCGGCTTAGATGGAACCAAGTTCGAATGTGTGTTGTCGTTTCCGAGCAAACCCCCGAGCGAATCGTAACTCAATAACTCATCATTTATCTAACCATCTCCATAAGAGTCCTATTCCTTCGCTCCGCCACACCATTCTCGGGTGTGCAGTGCGACAATTGGGATTGAATCCCAGCCTCTGATAAGTAACTCCTAAACTCTCCCAAGAGGTACTCGCCACCACGATCAGATCGTAGTGTCTTGATACTTTTACCTTGACGGTTCTCCACATCAGCCTTGAATTCTTTGAACCTATCAAAGCATTCAGACTTGCGGCGCATCAAGTAAATGTATCCATACCTTGAATAATCATCTATAAAAGAGACAAAGTATTCAAAGCCACCTCTAGCCTGGATAGACATAGGACCGCACAAATCAGAATGAACCAATTCCAATACATCTTTGGCTCTATACCCCTTAGCCTTAAAAGGCCTCTTGGTCATCTTACCTTCCAAGAAAGACTCGCAGGTTGGGAGATCTTCCACCACTAATGAACCCAAGGGTCCATCAGCTATCAACCTTTGAATTCTACTCAGGTTAATATGACCAAGTCTTAGGTGCCAAAGATATGTCTGGTTCATTTTTGAAGGTTCTTTTCTCTTATTAGACTTAGAAGATGAGTTATTCACTTCTATATGCATCGTGGGAGTTTTCGGTTCAAGAGTGTACAAATTGCCAACCAATGTACCAGAACAGATAATCTCCCTATTCCTTTTTATAACAACTTTGTCATTAAAAGAAACAGAAAATCCATCCAGAAACAATTTAGAAACTGAAATTAGATTCTTTCTAAAAGTAGATACATAAAGACAATTTCTCAAAACCAAAACTTTATTCCTATTAAAAGATAAATAAACGTCTCCCACTGCAATAGCCGCCACCTTTGAAGCATTTCCCATGAAGACGGTAATCTCTCCCTCAGCTAGTCGTCGGGTTTCCTGGAACCCCTACAAAGTATTGCAGACATGATCAGTGGCTCTTGTATCTACACACCAGGTACTGGTAGATAACACCGCTAAACATGTTTCAACAACTAAACAAGAAGATATACCTTTGTTCTTCCGGCGAGGATAGTCCGCCTTCCAATGTCCAGTCTGCTTGCAAGTGAAGCACTTGCCTTTTGGCTTCTTCACTCCTGCCTGAGGTCCTACTGCCATTTTCTTTGCTCCACCTTGCTTCTTCTTCTTCTTCCCTTTTGGTTTAGAAGTAGTAACCTTCTGAGCAACCATGGCTTGAGCACTTTGACGAAAAAGCCCCTCTACCGCCTGGAGTTCTGTCAGAAGCTCCGCCAACGAATACAACCTCTTGTTCATGTTGTAGTTGAGGCAGAACTGCTCAAAACTCCTAGGCAGAGACTGAAGAATGATATCGACCTGGGTTTCCCCATCCATCTCAGCTCTAAGGACTTCCATCTCATTCAGATGAGCCATCATCTTGAGAACATGGTCCCTGACGGGTGTTCCCTCGATCATGGTGGTCGTCATCAAGTTCCTCATAGCCTCCTGTCTGGCCGCCCTACTCTGATGTCCGAAAAGTTCCTTGAGATTGAACATCATGTCATAAGCCGTGGCCATGGCCTGATGCTGATGTTGCAGCATATTTGACATAGATGCCAAAATGTAACACTGCGCCATCTCATTTGCCTTGATCCATTTCTTATAACTTTCTTTCTCCTTTTCATCAGAGTCATCGGTGGGCTTAGGAGGACAGACCTTGAAGAGTACAAATTTGTACTCCTCTGCAGTTAAGACAATATCCAAATTTCTTTTCCAATCAATATAATTTTTTCCAATAAGTTTATTTTCTTTTAATATCACAGCAAGTGGGTTGAAAGCCATTTGAAAAACCTAAGAATCACAATGATCAAAATATTAGATTTCAAATATCATTAATTCCTCAAACAATAAAATTTCGAAATCAACCAACACCTCAAAACACCGAGAATATCACATGCCACGATAGTGTGGACGTATACAAATTCTACATTTGTAAGAGGAGGTTTAACCCTTTAATTTTATTATCTTGTCATCCTTACTTTTTAACAAATAAAATTAATAGTTGGTTCCTCTTTGGCCCTACAAATAAAAGCAGTGACTCCGATGGGGAGGATACTTTTTATTTGCATCTAAGTGTGCACCATTACACGATACTAAGGGAATTATCTCGGAGCCGATGCGCAAGTTTGTTGCATCACACATCAAATTGTAATGAAGGCTGCGGGAATTAATTAAAATGTCCCTCTCCCACTTAGTAAATTGACAGTGAGGAATTTTCAAGCACACACAACATGCATATAAAACAAATCAGCAATAAATATGGAAAAAATCATAATTTTCCCAACTATTATGACATTGTTCTCCAATATGCGTCCCGTCGTGTCACCACCTTGTCTGCTCCACCTTTTCCCGTGCGCAAGTCACCAAAGAGATCCGAGCCAAGACAAACTATTTTAATTTACATCCATCGATCCTATACTCCACGAAGGAGTGTACAAATAATCTAGATCGAAAGTAAACCAAAATGAGTGGCTAAACAATGCCATATTTAATTACAAATATTAAATACTAATTTAGCCTCGTCAACCCCGAGGATTCAAATAATATACAATCACACACACATGCAATCACATACACACATATATAGCCATAATAGTTGGATCTTATGCCTGCAACCAAAAAGTTATCCTACGCACATCCTACTATCATCCGGCATACACAATATATGATAAGTGCGTGAATGTAACCGAATTGAAAACATACAAAATCGGAAACTGTGGCTCTGATACCATTTTGATGGCATTGCTCGGAGGCTCGTTGGCTCCCATTTCCCCTGATTAAAATTTTCACTAATGAAAACTAATCCTGATGGGATGAGTTTCCTAAGCTCAACCAATTCGTCGTCGTGCTAATGACTTGAGTGATCTCTTGAAAAAACTAGTTGTTCAAGCAACCAAACTCTTCTAGTCGGTTAGCCGTGGAAGAGAAGACGGAGGGATCGCCGGTTTTTGTGTTTATCTTCGGGGTCCATGATTATACAAATACATATGGATGTAGACATGTATAATCAACACATACAATCATATTAATAAGAATATGTAAAGATCAATAATAAAACTTTTATACCTCTCGATCTTCTATCGTATGTCCTAACCTCCTTGTAGACTTCGTGTGGGCGAAGATCCTCCACAAGTTGAAGCTTCCTAGATCTTCTTCAATAAAAAGAAAGAAGAACTCTCCTTCCCTTCTTGCTTGAGCCAACCACCAAGCCACAAAGACTTGATGCCGCCAGCCCCAAGAAAAGAGAGAACAAGATGGCCAACCAAGGAACCAAACAAGGGAACAATCCCTAGCTCCTTTGTGCCGCCGGCCAAGAGGAAAAGAAGAGGAGAAGAGGAATAGGTTGAGCGCCGACCAAGGTAGAGGGAAAAGAGATAGGTGTCGGCAACACCCTAGGAAGAAGAAGAGCACCTCTCCTATAGTTGCCGCCCACCTTACCTTCAAAACCCTAGCCTCCCAACCAAACCCTAATCTCCCTAGGGTTTCTTGCCGCCCAAGCCAATGATAGGCAAAACCCTAATCTCCTTGAACCAACCAACAACAACCCTTGCCGCCCACCTTAAGCCCCCTTTTATAGAGTTGGGCTTAAGCCTTGTTTTAATCTCCACCGTCGATTCTAGGGTTTTAATCTCAACCGTCGGATCTAGAGATTTAATCTCAACCGTCGGAACTAGAGATTTAATCTCCACCGTCGGATCTAGGGATTTAATCTCAACCGTCGGGTCTATATATTTAATATCAACCGTCGGATCTAGAGATTTAATCTCCACCGTCAGATCTAGGGATTTAATCTCAACCGTCGGATCTAGAGATTTAATCTCAACTGTCGGATCTAGAGATTTAATCTCCATCATTGGATCTAGGCTCCATGAGGTTTTATTAGGCTACGATAGGGACCTTTAGGAGGAGTTGGATCTTGGCCACCTGATGGATCGGAACCACACAAACTTGATCCATCAATGATGTTCCATTCCACTAGAGGATCATCATTGAATTACCTCACCAACCCCCATAAATTAATATGGGCTCCATACATTATTTGTACATCCATCTCCCCGTGTTTAATATATCGAATGTCCGTCAATTAATTGATTTACTGACCATCAATCAATTAACATCTAACTCCTCGAGTAGTACCACTCAACCTTATCATCATGTTGACTAAGTCAACCTGCAGGGTTTACATGATGAACCTTATGTGCTCCTCAAGGGGACATCATCAACCTAATATATAGGACACGGTTTCCTTCTATAATTAATGGCACACCATGTAAATAATATCATTTCCCAACTTACCGGGCATATTGATTTAATCCATTTAAATCTCACCCTTTGGTAAATCAAAGAAATAAATACTAAGTACATGTACCCGTTATTATATCGGGATTAAGAGCATGTACAACATAATATTCGAGGTCTGATTCAATTATGTAGTCAACAATAAATTGAATCACCTCTATGTCGGTCATACTCAATACACCTAAGTGTACTAGTGTAACTCTATGTTCAAGACAAAACAATACCAAGCTACACTACAACCATGCCAATGGTTTATCCAAAACCATCTTGGTTGTGAGCCTTTACTTATATTCTACAAGGGACTGATAACATGATCTTCTGTGCCACACCAAGCACCATGTTATCTACAATGTAAAGTATTAGACAATATGCACACATATAATAAATATAAAGTGCAAACAATGATTATGTGATTCTTATTTCAAAATAAAATGTTCATACAAAAGAGCTAGGCTTTCAGTATACATTCCAACAAGTTGGGATAGAATACCATACTCAGCAAGATAGTCACGAAACTCATGGCTAAGGTATTCACCACCTCGATCTGATCGAAGTATCTTAATACTCTTGCAAAGTTGGTCTTGTACTTCATTTTTGAATTCTTTGAACTTTTCAATGGATTCTGACTTATATGTCATCAGATACACATAACCATCTCTACTGAAGTCATCAGTAAATATAATGAAGTACCTGTAACCACCTCTAGCAGCAACATTGAAAGGGCCGCATACATCACTATGTATAAGTCCTAACAAGTATGTTGCTCTCTCGCTGTGTCCACTAAAGGGAGTCTTTGTCATCTTGCCTAAAAGGCATGACTCGCATGTCTCATATGATTCAAAATCAAATGAGTCCAGCAGCTCATTCTTATGGAGCTAGGATAAGCGACTCTCATTTATGTGACTTAAGCGACAATGTCATAGATAGGTTTGGTTCAACTTATTTGACTTGAATCTTTTGTTACTTATGTTATAGATAGGGCTGTCTGAGTCTAGAATGTAGAGTCCATTCATTAGAGGTGCACTACAATATAACATATCATTTAAATAAACTGAACAACATTTGTTCTTTATTATAAATGAAAAGTCTTTCTTGTCCAAACAAGAAACCGAAATTATGTTCTTAGTCAAAGCAGGCACATAACAACATTCATCTAGTTCTAGTACAAGCCCAGTAGGCAGACATAGATCATAAGTTCCTACAGCAACAACATGAACCCTTGCTCCATTGCTTACTCGTAGGTCCACCTTGCCCTTCGTCAATGCCCTGCTATTTCTCAGCACCTGCACATTGGTACAAATGTGAGATGCACATCCGGTATCCAATACCCATGATGTAGAAATAGATAGATTGACTTCTATGACATATATACCTGAAGTAGAAGTCTCACTTCTCTTCTTCTTAAGATCTTCCAGGTATGCTTTGCAGTTACGCTTCCAGTGTCCAGCTTCCTTACAGTGGAAGCAAGTCCCTTCCTTGGCCACCCCTCCTTTCAGTTTCAGTGCCTTGCCTTTGCCCTTGGATTGGGACTTTCCCTTACCTTTAGGCTTGCCCTTGCCTTTCTTCTTTTGCACCATCAAAATGGAGTCAAGTTTTCCCTTCTTAAGGTTGAGCTCAGCAGTTCTCAACATGCTAAGCAGCTCAGGCAATGGCTTATCAATTTCATTCATGATGTAATTCATGACAAATTGATTATAGCTTTATGGCAAAGATTGCAAGATCAAGTCAGTGGTCGGCTCTTGGCTAAGTGGAAATCCCAGCCTCTGTAGGTTCTCTATGTACCCAATCATCTTGAGTACATATGGACCTACGGAAGTCCCATCTTGCATCTTGGACTAAAACAGTGCCTTAGAGATCTCATATCTCTCGTTCCTTTCTTGTCCTTGATACAGTTGATGAAGATGTTCAACCATATCATAAGCATTCATGAACTTGTGTTGCTTTTGAAGCTCAGAGTTCATGGTCGCAAGCATGAGGCATGAAACATCTAATGCATCATCTTGATGCTTCTTGTAAGCATCTTTGTTAGCTCGCGAGGCAGTGGCAAGAGGTGCCTCCGGAATGGGCTGCTCTAGGATGTACAATTTTCTTTCTTGGGTGAGAACGATTCTCAGATTCCTATACCAGTCTAGGAAATTAGCTCCATTGAGCTTGTCCTTCTTAAGGACAGAACACAGGGAGAGAGTGTTCGTGTTTGTCGACATGGTAATCTACAACATACACAATGTAGAAAATTAATATCATATTCTATTTATCATTTAATTAGGCCTTTAATCAAATGATGCTCCCACTGAATTATAGGACTTTTGTATAATCGAGTCATGGATGTGGTCAAACCACATTACTAGATTCATACAAACTAGCTATAATTCCTGCGGGACAAGATCCACATCATACTATGCATTAAGTTAGCTTTGACTAAATCGCCCAAGACATAGTATGATCGGTAGGTAACACATTACTGATTACATCTCTATGCAACTCTTATTTATAGGATCAAGATCTACATTTACAAAAGACCTTGAGTTAGCTTTGGCCAAATCGCCCAAGATTTAGTGTAAATGTAACCTTATCCTACCTTTCAAACGGTTGGAATATGCCTATAGTTTTACTCGATCCAATTGAGTTAACTAGTTTTACTTAATCTAATAGAGCTTATTCTCACCCAAGCTGTGATAGGCGGGACTAAGATTGTCCCTCCGCACCCTACCAAGATAATATGTATTGCTCTGCTTTGGCAGATTCAACAACAATAAATGATCGAGGTAGTGATGGTTATCAAACCTTGGTAGGCATTTTTGAGTTGATTCGATTAAGATCTAATCTAATCATGAATGTGTATCATATACGCATCAAGGCATTTATTACCCTACACTAGCATGCATCACATACATACAAGCAATATACTAGCATGCATCATATACATATATATATATATATATATATATATATATATATATATATATATATATAGATATATATATATATATATATATATAAATTAATTGTGATGAGATCATGGCCCTACTACGATCTTCTCAAGCCAATGAGAAGATCGGATGGTCAACCTAGGGTTAGCGGCTTCTCCAAGTGTCTCCTTTAACCGCCATGTGTCGTCAGCTCCCTCCTCGTAACTCCATCTACTAGTGGACCTTACACCGCTCCATTTTTGTACATTACAAACATGAAACTCGAGTTACATTCGAGTCTAAAACTATTTACAACTGGAATATCAAAAGAAGAGGCATGACGCGTAGGTCGCATACCATATACAACATGCACAACCACAAAAACGGCACTCAAGTCGTATTATGAATTACAACACATTTATCCAATCACATTGGGGTTCTTGGGCCATGACCTTCACAGAATTATACATAATTCTAAATTATATATTTTACAGAAATTTCTATAATTTTTCCTATTTTATTTTCAATTTTATGAGTCACATCTCCGTAACGGTCCCGCTAAGCGATTTCTAGGCGTGATCGCAAGACAAGGCCCCTTTTGGGGTTAGGGGCAGCACCCATACTCACAAAATAAACTTTGCGAGTATCCCATCTTGATCTTACTGCGACTTAAGTCGCTGTCCCAAAAACCTAAAGCAAGAACTCGCGGTTTCGGAGAGTTTTTCTCGGTGGTTGAAGCCTACAAGTGTACCAACACTTGTCGCTTCGACTCTTCGAGAAAAATACCCAAAAAATCTATAAAAATAGAAAATTTACAGAAACTTATAGATCTGTAATTTTTATATCTAATACAAAAACTACAAAACTAAAATACAAACATGCTTCGCACGTGGCTCTGATACCACTGTGGACTATCCAAGCCGCAAAAATTGCTTTTTTCGTTGCGGAAACCCCGAAAGTTGGCCATGGATCTGTGCGAAGATAAAAAAAAACTACATGTATGTATTTAAAACCTTAGATCTACTCTAGGTCTATATGTTAAGAGTTTTACCCTTGATGCGACGCCCTTCGCTTATCCCGCTCGTCCAAATGGCTTGCCGAAACTCGAGAGTGTCAAGTGTACACTCCTCTATCGGTATCCACACAAGCAATAGGTGGAGAAAAGAAACCTAGAGTGTGCTATCACCCCTTATAGGCTCACGGAAATATGAGGAAGAGAGATCTTGAGGGAAGAGGTGAGGAAGAAGATGAAGTTACACAACTTAACTTCACACTTTCATAACCCACTATAAGGGGGTTACATGCATGCATGTAACTCCAAGAGCTAATGGCTCTTGGTCTCCCTCATGAGGTTACACCCCATGATGTGTCCATGATGATGTGGAGCATAATCATTGGTCGGCCCCATGCCAAGTCACCATGACATGGCAATTGGTCAAGTCAAAATTGACCATTCATCTTCCCTCTCAAGTCAAGTCAAACTTGACCTCTTATCTCCCATGGTTGATCAAATCCAACCATTTGATTCAAGTCAATTTGATTTAATGAATCTCAATTCATTAGTTTAAATTGACTCGATGAATCAAATCTAAATTAGACTCATTCAACACTTGAATCAACTTGAGCCCAACTCAATTAGTCTAATTTGGATTACTCTTAATCCAATTTGGTTCATCCCATGAACCTAATCCTCATGGTTCAACATATGAACCTAATCTCCATCTAATTGCCCTTTGTGTGTGACCCTATAGGTTCTTGTAACGTTGGCAATGCTCCTAAACCGATATAGGAACATAAGCAATGAGCGGTATCTAGCAACACATCATTGCTACCCAAGTTACAAGAATGTTGAGATCCAACATCACCTTTGTGACTACTAATTGTGACTCTCACAATATGTGACAATGTCCTTTTATTCTTGACATTTAGATTGACCAATTGAGGCATAGACTGTGTCATCCTCGGTACAATCTATATCTTGAACTCTAAGTAGACTCACTCTAATCAAATGAGCTCAATATCTCATATTGACTCATTTGGGAATGGCCATGCACTTAGTGATCTCACTCTATCAAGAATAATGATGTCACTCCCGTCATATAGGAGGGATTGATCCCATCTATATCACTCACATCCCTCCGCATAATCTGTTACATACCCAGTAATCGCCTTTATAGTCCACCCATTTACGGGTGACATTTGACGAAGCCAAAGTATGAAACTCCTTATGTAGGGAACCATGGTGACTTCAGGTCCAAGGACTAATAGTCATACTAATAGTCATATGAGAAAGTATATGACACTCATATAATGATCCATGATACTTTCTCATGGCGGGTCATTCAGTATACTGTTGGGATGTATACTGAAAAGTCTATCTTTTGTATGAACATCATTATTTTGAAATAAGAATCACATGGTCATTGTTTGCATATTTATGGTTATGTATATTGTCTAATACATTACATTGTAGATAACATAGTGTGTGGTGTCACACGGGAGATCATGTTATCGGCTCCTTGTAAAGTATAAGTAAAGGCTCACAACCGAGATGGCTTTGGACAAACCATTGGTATGGTTGTAGTGTGATTTGGTATTGGTTTGTCTTGACCATAGAATCACACTATGTGTGTATTGAGCAGGACCGACTTAGAGGTGATTCGATTTATTGCTGACTACATAATTGAATCAGACCTCAGATATTATATTATACATGCTCTTAATCCCGATATAATAACATGCACATATACTTAGTATTCATTTCTTTGATTTACCAATGGGAGAGATTTATATATTAAATCGATAGGCTCAGTAAGTTAGGAAATGATATTATTTATATGGTGTGTCGTTGATTATAGGAGGAAACTATGTCCTATATATTAGGATGATGATGTCCCCTTGAGGAGCTCATAAGGATCATCATGTAAACCCTGTAGGTGGACTTGGTCTGGCATGATGATAAGGTTGAGCGGTACTACTCATGGAGTTAGATGTTGATTAATTAATTGTCAGTAAATTAATTAATCGACGGACATTCGAGATCTTAAACACGGGGAGAAAAATATACAAATAATATATGGAGCCCATATTAACTTATGGGGGTTGGTGAGGTAGATCAATGATAATCCTTTAGTGGATTGGATTATCATTAATGGATCGGACTTTATATGGGTTTGATCCATTGGGTGGCCAAGATCCAACTCCTCTTCATGGTCCCTATTGTAGCATATTAAAACCTCATGAAGCCTAGATCTAATGGTTGAAAACAAAACTCTAGATCCAATCGTAGAGATTAAATCACTAGATCTGACGGTTGAGATTAAATCCCTAGAACCAATGGTGGAGATTAAAACAAGGCTTATCCCTAACTCTATATAAGGAGGTAAGGGGGTGGGCAGCAAGGATTATTGAAAGGAGGCTAGGGTTTTGGGCGGCAAGGGTAAGGAGGTTGGGCGGCCACAATTTAGGAAAAATTTCCTTCTTCTTCCTTAGGTGGCCGACGCCCATATTCTTCTCTCCTCTCCATTTCTGGCATCCAAACCTCTTCATCCTCTTCTCCTTGGGCAGTGGAAAAAGTCTAGGGCCTCTTCTTTTAGAGTTTTGGCCGGCGTTCACTTCTCTTGGTTCTTCTTCTTGGCCGGCGGCAAGCACCAAGCTTGGATCTTTGTGGTTGGTTGAAAGAAGGAGAAGTGTTTTGTTATTGATCTTCCTTTGTTTGGAGAGAACAAGGATAGGAAGATTAGCAATCTAGGATGCTTCGACTTTTGGTAGATCATCGCCCACACGATGCCAAGAAGGAGGAAGGACATACAATAGAAGATCGAAAGGTATAACGTTTGTTTATATTCTTTTGTAGCATGTCTATATTTGTTCTTCAATCATATATATGTTATATATTCTATTTTGTGGCTAAAATAACTTGGACCCTGAATACAAACACAAAAACTGGCGATTCATACATCGCCTATTCCCCGGTTATGTTAGTAATATATGAGAGATGTCCTAAGGCAATCGCCTTATGTATGAACCATTTATATGATAAATGAAGATTCACTATTTGAGTATACATGTTTTTTGTATTTGATTGGATCTTAAACTCATTTACTGAATGCCCACGATACGATTCACAGCATGAGAGAATTTGTGATTGGATCACAACTAGTGAGTATCTCTACATTTGTAATTGTGATGTATCGGAATTATCCCTAGTCGATGAATTGATGGATTTGGACACCATCGATTCTGTCGAGACTAGCACGAGGTATACTCCTTTGTGTATCCAAGCAGCTGATTCTCACTAGCTGGAGACATTGTGATGTCCGGAGTTAATCGTGGATGCTAGTTATGGTAACTAGTTCATTGGAGTGACCAGCCGCAAGACTTCATATGATTCTCTGCATATATAGATATGTCAATGAAGTTCTTACTGCATCTTAAGTGCGATGTTCCTTTGACTTTCGGTATTCAAGTCATCTTGATCATTAAGACTTATGCTTTGACATCTTAAGCAAATATCTCTGAGGAGATGTGGACCCGGGATGATTGGGTATAAGTCGAAGTGATCGAAGGTGTTTGAATAGCCTATAAAAGATTCACCACTCCTTGCGAGGAGATGTATACCCATGGCCTCTCGTCGGATTGTTACTAAAGTCTTTGGCCAAAGCATTACATATTTAGAGTAAGGTACTCTTGGATACATGTGCAGTAACTAGAATTCGTAGGACGAGAAAATGATACTTGGGCTAGGTGCGACGTAGTCAACCTAGTGGGGACTGACACTATAGACCATGTCCTGAATCAAGTGGGTATAAGATGAGTGAAGGGAGTGGGGCACGATTCATTGTAGCTGCTGAAGGGTTTCAGAAATAGTTCTGGATCAACCGTTGATCTTTTCGGTTAATTGGGGATCATGATGTACTACTAGGTGCCACTCATGATCATTCTATAATTAATGGTTAATTATAGACAGCCAACATAAACCGAGAACCTATTTGGTCACACGCACAACGAGCGTAATCCGAAAGATTTAAAATGAGCTTGAGAATAAGATTCTCAGACCGAGAGAAACTAGGTTTGGTTGGACCAAACAAGGAGCGAGCATGAAATCGTTTCAGTCACAATGGAAGCGTGGATGGGTCGTGTCTTATGAAGACATGATGGATAAACCAAATTGGTTTGGTTCTAATCCAATGGTGGAGAATAAACCAAAGGGGTTTGGTTTGTTTTAAACAAATGAACCAAAGTTGGTTCGGTTCATTTTAACTTAAAATAGAATAAATCGGTTTGGTTTATTTAAACTTAAATTAATGGAGCGGGTTAACGGGCTTTTGGTTATGATCCGATAACCATTAGGAGAATTTGTTCTCTATAAAATAGGGCTTAAGGGTTTTGTGAAAACCTAATCCAAGCAATCACTAGTTGCCGCCCACCCCTCCTCTCCTCTAGTGGTCGGCGCCCAACCCTAGCCGCCGCCCAGCTTTGTGCCGCCGTCCAAGCTTGTTGCCGGCGTCCAAGCTTCAGCCGGTGATCCTCCAGCGACCCTCCAGTGATCTTCTTTGGGTCTAGCAACAAGGTGAGCATCTAGCTTCCTTATTTGGCCGGCCCTATTCCTCCACCAAAGCTGTCCAGTTTTCTGGACAGCTTATTTATTTCGTGTTGGAGCATCATTTGGATGATGTTCGGAGCTCTGACAGTGGCTTCCTTACCGGGGATTCAATCTCCGGTAATCCTCATAGGTGGAGGACGAATGATTTGTCAAACGGTTGACGAATACCTCTCCGGAGAAGCGAGTTTTTGAGGACTCGTTTTGAATCCAAATTTTGATTCAGATTGTGATCTTCTCTCGATCACATCGTCTTCGACACGAGGCTAGTGACTCGTACAAAGATGAGGCTTGTGACTTTATGAAGTCATCTCGAAGATACTTGGCGTGGATACGGATAGAGGCGATTCTAGCGAGGATCGTTCCAGTTGATGCTTTTCCGACTACATGTGATACGTCAGGTATACGTAGTATAAATTTCCTTTTATTGAAAAATTTGAAATTGCAGTTATGTCAACATGATACTGAAAACAAAAAGGATGCCTGATCAATGGAGGGTAAGTATCCTAATTCTCTTATATAAGAATAAGGGAGACATACAAACTTGTGAAAACTATAGGGGTATTAAACTAATGAGTCATACCATGAAACTTTGGGAAAAAATAATAGAAAAAAGATTAAGGAAGGAGACCATGGTTCTCGAAAATCAATTTGGATTCATGCCAGGAAGGTCGACAATAGAAGCTATACATCTTCTCAGACAACTAATTGAAAAGTATAGAGAGCAAAAGCAGGATCTACACATGGTATTCATTGATTTAGAAAAAGCTTATGATAGAGTTCCAAGAGAAATAATATGAAGAATTTTAGAAAAAAGAGGTGTTAGTGTAACATATATTGAACTAATTAAGGATATGTATAAGGAAGTAACGACCAGAGTGAAGACTTCAGGTGGATTAACTGAAGCATTTCCAATAAAGATAGGGTTACATCAAGGATCAGCTTTAAGTCCCTATCTTTTTACACTAATCATGGATGAACTCACTGGACACATTCAAGACACATTACCGTGGTGCATGTTGTTTGCAGATGATATTATTTTAGTAGATGAGACACGTGAAGGAGTAAATGCTAAACTAGAATCTTAGTGGGAAACACTAGAAGTGAAAGGTTTTAAGTTTAGTAGAGTAAAGACAGAATATATGGAATTTCAATTTAGCAATATTAGACGTAATGAGACAAGTGTTAAGATAGGAGATGATGAGTTATCTGGAATTGAGAGATTTAAATATTTAGGATCATTTTTGCAAGATGATGGAGGGATTGAGAGAGATGTCTTACATAGAATACAACCAGGATGGTTGAAATGGAGGAAAGCATCGGGTATTTTATGTGATCGTAAAGTGCCTCTAAAACTTAAAGGGAAGTTCTACAAAATGACAATTAGACCTGCTATGTTATATGGAGCTGAATGTTGGGTTACGACTCGAGCATATGAGCAAAAGATGAGAGTTGCAGAGATGAGGATGTTAAGGTGGATGTGTGGACATATGAGGATGGATAGAATAAGAAATGAGAGCATTAGAAAAAAAGTTGGTGTTGCATCCATTGAAGGAAAGCTCTGAGAGACACGTTTAAGGTGGTATGGACATGTACTTAGACGGCCAATAAATGCTCCAGTTAGGCGATGTGAAACGATACCAAATATACACATCAAACGAGGAAGAGGAAGACCAAAAAAGACTTGGTTAGCAACAATAAAACAAAATAAAATTTATTTAAATATAGATGATGATATAGTAGGGGATAGAGTCCAATGGCGTAGAAGGATCCATATAGCCGACCCCACCTAGTGGGATAAGGCTTTGTTGTTGTTGTTGTTGTTGTTGTTGTTGTTTAATTTTGGAAAGTCTAGAAGTATTTATGGAAATCTTCTACTTTTGGAAAGTTAGAAGTATTTATGGAAATTGATATTTTCCATAAATAAAATATTTGATTAGATTTGGAAATTTGTTTCCTAATTTAATCATGATTTTATTTGGGAAATAAAATCTTAAAATATTTTATTTCCATAATTAGTTTTAATGATTTAGGAAATTTATTCCCTAAATTGACTTTCCTTAATCAACACTTTCCACAAATAAAATATGTGATTAGATTTGGAAATTTATTTCCTAATTTAATCATGATTTGATTTGGAGAATCAAATCTTAAACATATTTTTATTTCCATAAATAGTTATGACATATAAGAAAATTTTGTACATGTCATAATTGTATGTCATGTAATTGCATTAGATGCATATCATTATGTCATGCGTGTCGTGACATGTAGATGTATGCCATGTAGATAATAGTTATTTGCATGCAAAGAGGATGAGATATAAAAACCTTTACTCAATATTAAAGCCTACACCTTCCATTAATATGGTTAGAACCAGAGTTCCGTTTCTTGTTTAGGTTGTTGGACTCTCTCCAAGCCCGGCTCGAACCCGAACATGTTCAAACCATGGAATAGTTTAATACTAATATGGTAAGAGTCAGAGGTCAATCGTTAGCTTTGGTTGTTGGACTCTCTCCAAGCGGGGCTAATTAGTTGAATGCGCTCTAACCATATTAAAACTATTTCTCGATTAATGGGTTAGTTTTAACCTGGAGCATCGACTTGTTGGACTCTCTCCAAGGTCGATGTGAAGGGAGGTGAAGTTGGGTGCTATGCATATGATGCATACTTGTTAATGTGTTAACAACCCGATGTATGTGTGAACATTCAATTAGTTGATAGCACATTGTGATAGTTGCAAATATGTGATATGAAATCGGTATATTTCATACCTACCTTCGTAGTTATGAATGGCTTGTTGGACTCTCTCCAAGGTTGTTCATATCTATATTGGATATCAGCCCATTCAGAGATGGACCTATAATCTCCCGAAGTGATTTTGGGGTTTTTGAAATTCGAAAAATGAATGGGATTTATGAATGTATATTGATGCATTTTAAAATCATTTTCTCATATATGCTCGTTTTGTATTTCTAGGTTAATCGATTGATCATGACGTCTTTGAATTTGCACTCTATCTTGGATTCAAATAGATTGAATGGGTCGAACTTCTTGGAATGCCTTTTGGATTCAACCTGAGAATTGTTCTCAAGGTTGAAAAGCTTGTGAATGTCCTCGAAGCGTCTCTTCCCGCCCGTCCTAGTGACAATGCAACTTTGGACCAATTGTTGGCCTATCAGAAACATGTGACTGATTCTGAAATGGTGAGTTGCATCATGCTAGCCGCGATGGTACCTGAGTTGCGGAAGCAGCATGAGTATATGGATGCTCATACCATAGTCTTTCATCTTTATGAGTTGGTTGATGAGCAAGTTAGATTCGAAAGGTTCGAAGTCTCCAAGCTCCTCTTCACCTCTGAGATGCAAGAAGGTTCATCTGTGGTACTGCTCAACATGTTGAAGACTGTGGAGCCTTCTGTGAAGCATGAGCAGGGGACGGTGCTGTAAGTTGATTCCTCGAAGAAAGGTTCTAAGAGGAAGTCAAAGGAATAGCATAAGGGGAAGAAAAAGGCTAAAAAGATAGAACCAACTCAAAAAGGACACTTGCCATCATTATGGCAAGGAGGGCCATTAGCGAAGAAATTGCAAGATTTATCTTGAGTCTGTGAAGAAGAATAAGGCATCGGATGCCCCATCTTCTTCAAATATCTTCATTAATGATTGTCATTCTATTTCCTTAGACACTTAGGTATTGGATACTGAGTGTGACTCACATATATGTAATGACATACATGCACTAAGGAATAGAAGAAGACTCGTCAAGGGAGAGTCAAATTTGCGAGTTGGCAATGGAGCAAAGGTTGCTGCGGTCGCCATCGGAACTTATTTGTTGAAGCTCCCTAGTGGACTAGTCTTGGAACTGGACAATTGCTATTGTGTTCCTTCTCTAATAAAGAACATTGTTTCTATTTCTTGCTTAAATAGAAATGGTTACCATTTGACATTTTGTAACAATTGTTGTTATATAACTTTGAATGGCGTACTTTATGGAACTGGAACTTTGAGCAATTGTATTTATACATTGGACGTATCCAGTGACATTCTCAATATCGAAGCGAGCAACAAGTGTGGTCGAAAGGATAATCAATTAGACTCCTACATATGGCATTGTCGTCTTGGCCATGCAAGCAAGAAACACATGTCCAAATTACACCGATGTGGAATTCTAGAATCGTTTGAATTGGATTCATACGATACATGCAAATCATGCTTAAAAGGAAAGATGACTAAGTTACCTTTTACAGGAAAAGGTGAACAAGTGGGAGAGTTGCTAGGTCTAATACATACTGATGTATGTGGACCTATGTCAACTCAAGCTTTAGGAGGCTATAGCTACTTCATTACCTTCACCGATGATCACTCACGGTTTGGGCATGTGTTCTTGATGAAACACAAGTCTAAAGCCTTTGAAAGGTTCAAAGAATTCAGAAATGAAGTAAAGAAACAATATGACAAGAGTATTAAAATACTTCGATCAGATCGAGGTGGTGAATACTTAAGTCAAGAGTTTCTTGATTATCTAAGAGATAATGGTATATTGTCTCAATGAACTCCGCCATATACACCACAGCATAATGGTGTATCTGAGAGGCGTAACCGGACCTTGTTGGACATGGTCAGGTCAATGATGAATCATGCGAATCTTCCCAAGTCCTTTTGGGGCTATGCACTTCAGACAGCTGTTTACTTGTTAAATAGAATACCAACCAAGGTAGTCTCTACTACTCCATATGAGATATGGAATAGTAAGAAACCTCATGTATCTTACTTGAAGATATGGGGTTGTCCTGCTTATGTGAAGCGGACTGTATCAGAAAAATTGGATGCTAAGTCTGATAAATGTCTATTTATTGGATACCCTAAGGAAACAAGGGGTTACCAATTCTATCATCCTGTGGAATAAAAGGTGTTTGTTTCAAGGCATGATGTATTTCTAGAGAAAGAGTTTCTCTTGCAAGAAAACAGTGGAAGTGTCGTCGAGCTTGAGGAAGCTCGAGAGACTCAAATAGACATTCATGAGATATCTGGTGAAGCACAACACCTGATTACTCAAAGTGATGAGCAATCGGCTAGACCTATTGAAACACTACATCTTCGTAGATCTGGTAGAACACTCAATATTCTTGAGAGATATAGATTTCTCGTAAGTGAATTGAATGACGTGTTACTCATTGATGATGAGGAGCCTACCAGTTATGAAGAAGTTCTGACAAGTTCAGAAAGGGATAAGTGGCTTGAAGCCATGAAGTCAGAAATGGATTCCATGTATGAAAACCAAGTTTGAAACTTGGTTGACCCACCTGAAGGCATAAAGCCTATAGGGTGCAAGTGGGTTTTCAAGAAGAAAACCGACATGGATGGTAATGTGATTACCTATAAGGCTAGATTGGTGGCGAAAGGATATCGTCAAAAGCAAGGTGTTGATTATGATGAGACCTATTCGCCTGTAGCTATGCTTAAATCCATTCTGATGCTCCTGGCCACATACGGGCCATTACGACATGAGATATGGAAAATGGATGAAAACTTTCCTTAATGGAAACCTCGCCGAGGACGTATATGATACACCGAGGGTTTCACATCCTGATAAAACCAAGGTATGCAAATCGCGACGGTCCATATATGGATCAAGCAAGCATCCAGAGTCGAATATCCGCTTTGATGAGACAATCAAAAGTTTGATTTCTCACAAAATCCGCATTTAACCTTGTGTGTACAAGAAGGTTAGTGGGAGTGCAAATGTGTTCCTAGTATTGTATGTCGATGACATATTACTTATAGGAAATGATGTTTCAATCTTATAGTCGCTAAGATTTGGTTGTCCAAGACATTCTCCATGAAAGACTCGGGAGAAGCAACCTACATCCTCGGATTAAGATCTATAGAGATAGATCAAATTGCTTGGTCTTTCGCACTACATATATATAGACCGAAAAGCAAAGAGGTTTAGCATGTCGGAATCCAAGAAAGGTTTCCTACCCATCGTGCATGGGATACACCTTTCAAGTCTATGTGTCCGCGCACGTAAGACGAGAGGATTTGCATGAGTAAGATTCCCTATGCATCCGCAATAGGATCTATCATGTATGCTATGTTATGTACGAGGCCCGATGTATCGTATGCTCGAGTGTCACGAGTAGATACCACCGATCCAGAATGGATCATTGGGTGTGTTAAGACAATCCTTAAGTACTTGAGAAGAACTAAGGATGTGTTCCTAATATATGGAGAAGGGTACATGGTGATAAGTGGATATACGGATGCCAGCTTCCAGACAGACAAGGATGATTCCAGGTCTCAGTCTGGATACATGTTCACCTTGAATGGGGGCGCAGTGAGTTGAAAAAGTTCTAAACAAGATACTGTAGTGGATTCTACCACTGAGGCAGAATACATTGCAGCTTCGGAAGCAGCAAAAGAAGCGGTTTGGATCAAGAAGTTCATTTATAGCACTGGTGTGGATACAGTACCATTGTTGAAAGCAATACGGTCTCATCTGACAACAATGGAGCAATTCACACAAAGTGCCAAAAGACAAGTATATAGGTCTCATCAACGATCCAAACATGTGCTTCGCCGCTATCATCTGATCAGAGAGATCATTAGTAGGAAGGAAATACAAATCGAGAAAATCCCCACTGAAAGGAACTTAGCGGATCCTTTGACTAAGGCATTACCTCAAAATAAGTTTGAGGGTCATGTTAGAGCTTATGGTATTGGATGTCGTAGCGATTGGCATTAGGCCAAGTGGGAGTTTGTTAGTAATATATGAGAGATATCCTAAGGCAATCGCCTTATGTTTAAACCATTTATATGATAAATGAAGATTCACTATTTGAGTATACATGTTTTCATGTATTTGATTAGATCTTAAACTCATTTGCTGAATGTCCACGATACGATTCACAGCATGAGAGAATTTGTGATTGGATCACAACTAGTGAGTATCTCTACATGTTTAATTGTGATGTATCGGAATTATCCCTAGTCGATGAATTGATGGATTTGGACACCATCGATTCTGTCGAGACTAGCACGATGTATACTCCTTGGTGTATCCAAGCAGCTGATTCTCAGTGGCTGGAGACATTGTGATGTCCAGAGTTAATTGTGGATGCTAGTTATGATAACTAATTCATTATAGTAACCAGCCGTAAGACTTCATATGGTTCTCTGCATATATAGATATGTCAATGAAGTTCTTACTGCAGCTTAAGTGCGATGTTCCTTTGACTTGCGGTATTCAAGTCATCTTGATCATAAAGACTTATGCTTTGACATCTTAAGCAAGCATCTCTGAGGAGATGTAGACCCGGGATGATTGGGTATAAGTCGAAGTGATCGAAGGTGTTTGAATAGCCTATAAAGGATTCACCACTCCTTGCGAGGAGATGTATATCCATGGCCTCTCGTCGGATTGTTACTAAAGTCTTTGGCCAAAGCATTACATATTTAGAGTAAGGTACTCTTGGATACATGTGCAGTAACTAGAATCCGTAGGACGAGAAAATGATACTTGGGCTAGGTGCGACGTAGTCAACCTAGTGGGGACTGACACTATAGACCATGTTCTGAACCAAGTGGGTATAAGATGAGTGAAGGGAATGGGGCACGATTCATTGTAGCTGCTGAAGGGTTTCAGAAATAGTTCTGGATCAACCGTTGATCTTTTCGATTAATTGGGGATCATGATGTACTACTAGGTGCCACTCATGATCGTTCTATAATTAATGGTTAATTATAGATGGCCAACATAAACCGAGAACCTATTTGGTCACACGCACAACGAGCGTAATCCGAAGGATTTAAAACGAGCTTGAGAATGAGATTCTCAGACCGAGAGAAACTAGGTTTGGTTGGACCAAACAAGGAGCGATCATGAAATCGTTTCAGTCGCAATGAAAGCATGGATGGGTCGTGTCTTTTAAAGACATGATGGATGGACCAAATTGGTTTAGTTCTAATCCAATGGTGGAGAATAAACCAAAGGGGTTTGGTTTGTTTTAAACAAATGAACCAAAGTTGGTTCGGTTTGTTTTAACTTAAAATAGATCAAATCGGTTTAGTTTATTTTAACTTAAATTAATGGAGCGGGTTAACGGGCTTTTGGTTATGATCCGATAACCATTAGGAGAATTTGTTCTCTATAAAATAGGGCTTAAGGGTTTTGTGAAAACCTAATCCAAGCAATCCCTAGTTGCCGCCCACCCCTCCTCTCCTCTAGTGGTCGGCGCCCAACCCTAGCCGCTGCCCAGCTTTGTGCCGCCGTCCAAGCTTGTTGCCGGCATCCAAGCTTCAGCCGGTGATCCTCCGGCGACCCTCCGGTGATCTTCTTTAGGTCCGGCGACAAGGTGAGCATCTAGCATCCTTATTTGGCCAGCCCTATTCCTCCACCAAAGCTGTCCAGTTTTCTGGACAGCTTGTTTATTTCGTGTTGGACCGTCGTTTAGACGACATTCGGAGCTCCGACAGCGGCTTCCTTGCCGGGGATTCGATCTCCGGTAATCCTCATAGGTGGAGGACGAATGATTCGTCAAACGGTTGACGAATACCTCTCCGGATAAGCGAGTTTTTGAGGACTCGTTTTGAATCCGAATTTTGATTTGGATTGTGATCTTCTCTCGATCACATCGTCTTCGAAACGAGGCTAGTGACTCGTACGAAGACGAGGCTCATGACTTTGTGAAGTCATCCCGAAGATACTCGGCCTGGATACGGATAGAGGCAATTCTAGCGAGGATCGTTCCGGTTGATGTCTTTCCCGCTACACGTGATACGTCAGGTATACGTAGTATAAATTTCCTTTTATTGAAAAATTTGAAATTGCGGTTATGTCTACACATGTTGTACTATGCATGCGTGTGGTGTGTGTGTTGTAATAAATTAGATTTATTATTTTATTTCTTCCGATGTCCACATGTTTATGAAACATGTTCGAACACACACTTACCGTGGTGCCGGAAACCCAACAGGCTAATCATAGAATAGAGGTTGGTTGCTTGAACAACAAGTTTATTCAAGTGACTACTCTAATTGAATAGCACGATGATGAAACGGTTGCTTGGGTGATCCCTTTTATCTAAGGATTAAATTTTATTTTAATTCGGGGACGTCGAAGGGATCGCCATGAACAAGCGACCGAGTTGAAGTGGGAAGCGAAGTTTCCTACCTTCAAGTGGTATCAGAGCCACGGTTTCCGATTTTGTGTGTTTAGGATTCGTTTACTTTTATGCACTTTTCATATATTATATGTGCCGGATAATAGTAGGATGTGCATAGGTTAACTTTTTGGTTGCAGGCATAGGATCCAACTATTATGGTCATATGTGTGTATGTGATTGTATGTGTGTAATTATATATTTTGTTGAATTCTCGGGATTGACGAGGCTAGTATTTAATTTTTTGTAATTAGATATGACATTGTTTAGCTACTCTTTTTATTTTAGTTTACTTTCGATCTAGATTTCATGTACACTGATGGATGTAAATTAAAATAGATTTTTCTCGGCTCGGATCTCTGAATTGCTTGTACATGGCGTAGGGAGGAGCGGACAAGATGGCGATACGACGGGAGACATATTGAAGATAAAAGCTATAATAGTTGGAAAATATTTATTTTTCATATTTATTGCTTATTATTTGATATGCATGTTATAGGCTAGAAAATTACTCAATTTTAAATTACTAAGTGGGAGAGTGATATTTTTATAAATTCTCACGACCTCCATTACAATTTGACATATGATGCAAACAAACTTGCGCGTCGGCTCTGAGTGCCTTCCTCCCCATCGGATGGTTATAGGAAATTATTAAGGAGCGTGTGTACTTCCCTATCGGAAGGCACATAACTCGAGATAAATACCATTGTACCAAGTAAGGGTGAACACTTAGATACAAATATAAGTATCCTCTCCATCGGATTCACTGCTTTTATTTGTAGGGCCGAAGAGGAACCAACTATTAATTTTACTTGTCAAAAAGTTAGGTTGACAAGATAGTAAAATTAATGGGTAAAACCTCCTCTTACAAATGTAGAATTCGTATATGTCCACACTATCGTGGCATACGATATTCTCGGTGTTGGTTAATTTTAAAATTTTATTGTTTGAGGAATCAATAATTTTTTGAAATCTAATGTTTTGATCTATGTGATTCTTAGGTTTTCTTTCAAAATGGCTTTCAACCCGCTTGTTGTGATGCTGAAAGAAAATAAACTTACTGGACCCAACTATGTTGATTGGAAGAGGAATCTTGACATTGTCTTGACTGCTGAGGAATACAAATATGTACTCCTCAAAGAGTGCCCTCCTAAGCCTGCGGATGATTCTGGGGAAAAGGAGAAGGAGAGTTATAAGAAGTGGATTAAGGCCGATGAGATGGCGCGGTGTTACATTTTGGCATCTATGTCAAATGTACTGCAACATCAGCATCAAGCCATGCCCACTGCTTATGACATGATGCTCAATCTCAAAGAGCTTTATGGACACCATAATCGAGCTGCTAGGCAAGAAGCCTTGAGGAACTTGATGACAACCACCATGATCGAGGGAACACCCGTGAGGGATCATGTTCTCAAGATGATGGCTCATTTGAATGAGTTGAAAGTCCTCGGAGATGAGATCGATGGGGAAACCCAGGTCGATATCATTCTCCAGTCTCTACCTAGGAGTTTTGAGCAGTTTCGCCTGAACTACAACATGAACAAGAGTTTGTATTCATTGGCAGAGCTTCTGACAGAACTCCAGGTAGCAGAGGGGCTATTTCGTCAGAGTGCTCAGGCACAAGCCATGGTTGCCCAAAAGGTTTCTACTTCTAAGCCGAAAGGCAAGAAGAAAAATAAACAAGTTGTGGCAAAGGCGGTGGGAGGAACTCAGGGAGGAGTGAAGAAGCCGAAAGGCAAGTGCTTCACTTGTAAGCAGACTAGACATTGGAAGATGGACTACCCCAACCGTAAGCAGAACAAAGGTATATCTTTTGGTCTAGTCATTGAAACATGTTTAGCAGTGTTATCTACCGGCACCTGGTGTGTCGATACGAGAGTCACTTATTATGTCTGCAATACTTTGCAGGGGTTCCAGGAAACCAGATGACTAGCTGAAGGGGAGATTATCGTATACTTGGGCGATGCCACGAAGGTGGCGACTGTTGCAGTGGGAGACGTTTATTTATCTTTTGAGAAATATAAAGTTTTGGTTCTTAAGAATTGCCTTTATGTACCTCTATTTAGAAAGAATTTAATTTCGGTTTCTAAATTATTTATGGATGGATATTCTATTTTTTTAATGACAGAGTTGTTATAAAAAGGAATAGAGAGATTATCTGTTCGGGTACATTGATAGGAAATTTATATACACTTGAACCAAAAGCTCCCACGATGCAAATAGAAGTTAATAACTCATCTTCTAATTCCAATAAGAGAAAAGAACCTTCGAAGATGAACCAAACATATCTTTGGCATCTTAGGCTTGGTCATATTAACCTAAGCAGAATTCAAAGGTTAATAGCTGATGGACCTTTGGGTTCATTAGTGGTGGAAGATTTCCCTACCTGCGAATCTTTCTTGGAGGGTAAAATGACCAAGAGGCCTTTTAAGGCCAAGGGGTATAGAGTCAAAGATGTGTTAGAATTGGTTCATTCTAATTTGTGTTATCCTATGTCTATCCAGGCTAGAGGTCGTTTTGAGTATTTCGTCTCTTTTATAGATGATTATTCAAGATATAGATACATTTACTTGATGCGCCGCTATTCTGAATGCTTTGACAAGTTTAAAGAATTCAAGGCTGATGTGGAGAAACATCAAGGTAAAAGTATCAAGACACTATGATCTGATCATGGTGGTGAGTACCTCTTGGGAGAGTTTAGGAATTACTTATCAGAGGTTGGGATTCAATCCCAATTGTCTTCACCTGACACACCCCAGCAGAATGGTGTAGCAGAGCGAAGGAATATGACTCTTATGAAGATGGTTAGATCGATGATGAGTTATTCTGATTTGCCAGATTCGTTCTGGGGATATGCTCTAGATACGGCAGTGTATATTCTGAACTTGGTACCATCTAAATCAGTGCCTTCTACTCCCACAGAATTGTGAACTGGGCGAAAGCCTAGTCTAAGACATATTCGGATTTGGGAGAGTCCAAAGACATGTGTCAAGGCGATATCGTAAGTTGGAACCTCGCATGTATGCATGTTCGTTGGCTATCCTAGAGGAACGAAAGGTGGTTTGTTCTATAGTCCTAGAGATCAGAGGGTGATCGTTAGCACGAATGCCAGATTTCTAGAGGAAGACTATGTAATGAACCATAAGCTCATGAGTAAGATTGTTCTGGAGGAATTAAAAGGGGAAGTCACTTCTTCAGTACCACCGGTACAAGAGGATATACCACAAGTCACTGCACCGCGTGTCACAGAGGATACATAGGTGATACCTCATCGTAGTGGGAGGGTTGTTAGATAGCCTGATAGATTAATGTTCTTGGGAGAATCTTCTGATTTGGTCCCTGGCGAACATGAACATGATCCTTGGACATATGACGAGGCAATCCAAGATAAAGATGCAGTATCTTGGCAAAGTGCAATGAATACTGAGATTGAATCTATGGATTCGAATCAGGTCTGGGAGCTAGTAGAACAATCCGATGGTGTAAAAACCATTGGATGCAAGTGGATCTACAAAAGAAAGAGAGGAATAGACGGGAAGGTTGAGACCTTCAAAGCGAGGCTTGTTGCGAAGGGGTATACTCAGAAAGAGGGAATCGATTATGAGGAGACCTTTTCACCGGTAGTCATGCTTAAGTCTATCCAGATTCTCTTATGCATTGCTGCTCATATGGATTATGAGGTATGGCAGATGGATGTCAAGACAGCTTTCCTTAAGTCTTGAGGAGAACATCTACATGAAGCAACCAGAGGGATTCATTGCAAAGGGCAAAGAGCATCTTTTGTGCAAGCTTAATCGGTCCATTTATGGACTCAAGCAAGCTTCGAGGTCTTGGAACATCCGCTTTGATGAGGTAATCCAGTCTTATGGATTTATTCAAAGTCCGGATGAGTCTCGTGTATACAAGATATGTGAGAAAATGTAGTGGTATTTCTTGTACTATACGTAGATGACATTTTGCTAATTGGCAACAATATCAAGGTGTTATCGGACGTAAGGGTATGGTTGTCCAAACAGTTTGATATGAAGGACTTGGGAGAAGTGGGACACATCCTTGGGATCAAGTTTATAAGGGATCGCAGGAAAAGGATGTTGTGCTTATCTCAAGCTTCATACATAGACACCATTATGGTTCATTTTAGCATGCAGAACTCCAAGAAAGGTTTTCTCCCTTTCAGGCATGGAGTTCCTTTATCTAAGGAGATGTGTCCTAGAACATCTGAGGAGATAGAGGAGATGAAGGTTGTTCCTTATGCTTCGGCAGTAGGAATCCTTATGTATGCGATGCTATGTACGAGACCAGATATCTGCTTTATCGTGGGCATGGTCAGCAGATATCACAGTAATCCAGGACAGGGACATTGGACTGTGGTGAAGCATATATTGAAGTACTTGAGAAGGACTAGGGATTATATGCTAGCTTATCAGGCAGACCAATTACTCCCTGTGGGTTACACAAATTTCAACTTCCAATCAGATAGGGATAACAGTAAGTCTACCTCAGGTTTTGTGTTTACTTTGGGAGGTGGAGCCATTGTATGGAGGAGTGTCAAGCAGAAATGTGTGGCAGACTCTACCATGGAAGCTGAGTATGTGGCAGCCTATGAGGCAGCCAAAGAAGTTATGTGGCTCAGGAACTTCTTGATGGACTTAGATGTGATTCCTGGTTTGCCTAGAACTATCACAATTTATTTTGATAATAGTGGTGCAGTTGCAAACTCGAAGGAACCATGAGCCCATAAGGCAAGTAAACACATAGAGTGCAAGTACCACCTGATACGAGAAATCGTAAAGAGAGGAGAAATTGTTGTGGCCAAGATTGCATCGGAGGATAACCTAGCAGATCCTTTCACTAAGACCCTTCCGGTGAGAGCTTTTGATAGGTATGTGGAGGGAATGGGGATGAGATGTATGGCAGTTTAAGGAAAGCATAGTCTTTTAGTATAAGTGGGAGATTGTTGGGATGTATACTGAAAAGTCTATCTTTTGTATGAACATCTTTATTTTGAAATAAGAATCACATGATCTTTGTTTGCATATTTATGGTTATGCATATTGTCTAATACATTACATTATAGATAACATGGTGTGTGGGGTCACATGGGAGATCATGTTATCGGCTCCTTGTAAAGTATAAGTAAAGGCTCACAACCGAGATGGCTTTGGACAAACCATTGGTATGGTTGTAGTGTGATTTGGTATTGGTTTGTCTTGACCATATAATCACACTAGTGTACTTTGTTTGTATTGAGCAGGACCGACTTAGAGGTGATTCGATTTATTGCTGACTACATAATCGAATCGAACCTCAGATATTATATTGTACATGCTCTTAATGCCGATATAATAACGGGCACATATACTTAGTATTCATTTCTTTGATTTACCAATGGGCAAGATTTATAGATTAAATCGATAGGCTCGGTATGTTGGGAAATGATATTATCTATATGGTGTCTCGTTGATTATAGGAGGAAACCGTGTCCTATATATTAGGATGATGATGTCCCCTTGAGGAGCTCATAAGGATCATCATGTAAACCCTGCAGGTGGACTTGGTCCGGCATGATGATAAGGTTGAGTGGTACTACTCATGGAGTTAGATTTTGATTAATTAATTGTCAGTAAATTAATTTATCGACGAACATTCGAGATCTTAAAAACGTGAAGAAAAATGTACAAATTGTTGGACTTTCCGAGTCGCAAAAACCACTTTTTGCGTTGCGGAAACCCCAGAAGTCCGGCCACGGATCCGTGCGAAGATGTATTAAAACTAAAACATGTATGTGTTTACTAAAAACCCTAGATCTACCTTAGATCTAGAAGGTGAGATCATTACCCTCGATCGACGCCCTTCGCAAATCCCGCTCGTCCAAAAGCATCGCCGGAACTCATGAGCGTCAAGTGCACACTCCTCTATTGGTATCCACACAAGCAATAGGTGGAGAAAAGAAATCTTGAGTGTGCTAGCACTCCTTAGATGCTCACGACAAGATGAGGAAGAAGAGGGAGAGAGCTTGAGAGGATGATCCAAGGAAGAAGATGAAGTTGTGGTAACTCACACAAAATGAATTTTTTTTTCATCTAATGCCAATCAAGTGGCCGGCCACTTCATGGAGATTGTGTATCTAGCAACACATCATTGCTACCCAAGTTACAAGAATGTTGAGCTCCAACATCACCTTTGTGACTACTAATTATGACTCTAACAATCTGTGACAATGTCCCACTATCTTTGACATCTATATTGACCAATTGAGGCATAGACCGTGTCATCCTCGGTACAATCTATATCTTGAACTCCAAGTAGACTCACTCTAATCAAATGAACTCAATATCTCATATTAACTCATTTGGGCATGGCCATGCACTTTGTGGTCTCACTCTATCAAGAATATCGATGTCACTCCCGTCATATAGGAGGGATAGATCCCATCTACATCCCTCACATCCCTCCACAAAATTTGTTACATACCCAGTAATCGCCTATATAGTCCACACATTTACGGGTGACGTTTGACGAAGCCAAAGTATGCAACTTCTTATGTAGGGAACCATGGTGACATCAGGTCTAAGGGCTAATAGTCATACTAATAGCCACATGAGAAAGTATATGACACTCATATAACGATCCATGATACTTTCTCATGGCGGGTCATTCAGTATACATTCTCCAATGCATACCCATGTGTCAACTTGATATCTCATATCCATGACTTGTGAGATCAAGTCATCGTGTTGACCTACATGCTAGTCTTTACGCATTAACATTGTCCCTGAATATTAATACTTGACGAGGAATGATTAAGAGTAGTGTTCTCTATATCGTCTCTTATCAATTCAACTAATCGATTGATATAGATAAGAACCTACTACTCAAGGACATTATTATATCTAGTTATTTGACAACAATACAAGTAAATATAATAATCATGCCTTTATAAATAGGAATATGATACAATAAAGTCCTTACAACAATCATCACATGATTGACTCTAGGGCTTTCACTAACAATCTCCCACTAGCACTAGTGTCAATCACCGTAGTATCTAATACCCAATGACCTAGTGTGACCATCATGCTTTTTCTGTGCCAAAGCCTTGGTCAAGGGATCTACGATGTTAGCCTCTGTGGGTACTCTGCAAATCTTCACATCTCCTCTATCGATAATCTCTCGAATGAGATGGAAGCGCCGTAGTATGTGTTTGGTCCACTAGTGTGAGCGAGGTTCCTTAGCCTGTGCAATCACTCCATTGTTGTCACAATAGAGCTCTATGGGATCTTCTATGCTAGGAACCACCCCAAGCTCAGTAATGAACTTGCGGATCCAAACTGTATCCTTTGCTGCCTCAGATGCAACAATATACTCGGCTTCTGTTGTAGAATCAGCAATTATGTCCTACTTTGAACTCTTCCAGCTCACAGCGCCACCATTCAAGCAAAACACGAACCCTGACTGTGATCTATATTCATCCTGGTCAGTTTGGAAGCTGGCATCGTTGTAACCCTTTACAGCTAGCTCCTCATCACCTCCAAATATCAAGAAATATTCTTTAGTCCTTCTCAAGTACTTGAGAATATTCTTGACTGCTATCCAGTGACGCTCACCTGGATCTGACTGGTATCTACTCGTCATGCTCAAAGCATACGAGACATCAGGACGAGTACACAGTATGGAGCACATGATAGATCCTATAGCAGATGCATACGGGATCTTATCCATGCGATCTCTCTCCTCTCTAGAAGAGGGACTTTGAGTCTTCGAAAGACTCACACCATGTGAAATCGGCAGAAGTCCCTTCTTGATATTCTGCATAGCAAACCATAGTAATACCGTGTCAATGTATGTACTCTGACTTAGGCTAAGCAATCTCTTAGATCTATCTCTATAGATCTTGATGCCTAGAATACAGGCTGCTTCACCTAAGTCCTTCTTTGAGAAGCACGTCCCCAGCTATGTCTTCACAGACTGTAGTGAAGGGATGTCATTCCCAATAAGTAGTATGTCATCCATATACAATACAAGGAAGACAACTGTGTTCCCATTAACCCTCTTGTAGACACAGGGTTCATCTTCATTCTTGATGAAACCAAACTGTTTGATCGCATCATTGAATCAAAGATTCCAGCTCCGAGAGGCTTGCTTTAGCCCATAAATGGACCTTTGCAGCTTGCATACTTTCCTAGTATGTTGTGGATCTTCAAAACCCTCAGGTTGTATCATGTACACATTCTTGAGTAAGTTTCCATTCAGAAACGCGGTTTTGACATCCATCTGCCAGATCTCATAATCGTGGTATGCTGTAATAGCAAGCAAGATATGAATGGACTTAAACATCGCCACTAGAGAAAAGATTTCATCATAGTCAATACCATGAATTTGCTTGAAACCTTTAGCCACCAATCGACCCTTATAGGTATGCGTAAGTTCATCCATGTCAGTCTTTCTTCTGAAGACCCACTTACACCCAATGGGTTTGACCCCTTCAGGTGGATCAACCAAAGTCCATACTTGGTTGGTGTACATGGATTCCATCTTGGATCTCATGGCCTCTAGCCATTTCTCAGAATCTAGGCTCATCACAGCTTCCTGATAGGATGTAGGCTCATTCTCAATGAGCATTACGTCATCATGGTCAGACAAGAGAAATGAGTATCTCTCAGGCTGACGACGTACCCTATCAGATCTGCAAAGAGGTAGGTCTACATGAATATGTGGTTGTTCCACAACTCTTTGTGCAATAATCTCATCACCCACAACACTTTGTGGTTGCTGTTCAACCTCCATCAAGGCCTCAGTGATATGGTCCTTATCTTGAATTTCTTCAAGATCGAACGTACTCCCACTAGTTTTTCTAGAAACAAAATCCCTTTCTAGAAAAACCCCAGTCTTTGCTACAAACACTTTGTGTTGACTGGGAATGTAGAAGTAATATCCCTTTGTATCCTTAGGATATCCAACAAAATAGCACCTATCGGATTTGGGTCTCAATTTGTTTGAGACTTGACGTCGAACGTAAGCCTCACAACCCCAAATCCTTATGAAAGATATCTTGGGATTTCTCCCTATCTATATCGTATATGGTGTCTTTATCACAGCCTTTGATGGTACATGGTTAAGGGTAAAGGTTGCTGCGTCTAGAGCATATCCCCAAAAGGATATAGGAAGATCTGTGTGACTCATCATAGATTGTACCATATCTAATAGGGTACGATTCCTCCTTTTGGATACACCATTCCACTGTGGTGTTCCAGGAGGAGTGAGTTGGGATAGAATCTCACACTCAGCTAGATAGTCACAAAACTCATGGCTAAGGTATTCACCACCTCGATCTGATCGAAGTATCTTAATACTCTTGCCAAGTTGGTTTTGTACTTCATTCTTGAATTCTTTGAACTTTTCAAAGGATTCTGATTTATGTGTCATAAGATACACATAACCATATCTACTAAAGTCATCAGTAAATGTAATGAAGTACTTGTAACCACCTCTAGCAGCAACATTGAAAGGGCCACATACATTACTATGTATAAGTCCTAACAAGT
Organism: Wurfbainia villosa; assembly: GCA_025175895.1. Classification (NCBI taxonomy): domain Eukaryota; kingdom Viridiplantae; phylum Streptophyta; class Magnoliopsida; order Zingiberales; family Zingiberaceae; genus Wurfbainia; species Wurfbainia villosa. Next base: position 105,153,276 of record CM045991.1, read on the forward strand.
CTGTTGCTCTTTCGCTGTGTCCACTAAAGGGAGTCTTGGTCATCTTGCCTAAAAGGCAAGACTCGCATGTCTCATATGATTCAAAATCAAATGAGTCTAGCAGCCCATCCTTATGAAGCTGAGATAAGCGACTCTCATTTATGTGACCTAAGCGACAATGCCAGAGATAGGTTTGGTTCAACTCATTTGACTTGAACCTTTTGGTACTTATGTTATAGATAGGGCTCTCTAAGTCTAGAAAGTAGAGTCCGTTCATTAGAGGTGCACTATAATAGAACATATCATTTAAATAAACTGAACAACATTTGTTCTTTATTATAAATGTAAATCCTTTCTTGTCCAAACAAGAAACCGAAATTATGTTCTTAGTTAAGGCAGACACATAACAACATTCATCTAATTCTAGTACAAGCCCAGAGGGCAGAGATAGATCATAAGTTCCTACAAAGAATAGCAAAGAACTCTTGCTCCATTGCCTACTCGTAGGTCCACCTCGCCCTTTGTCAATGCCCTGCTATTTCTCAGCGCCTGCACATTGGTACAAATGTGAGATGCACATCCGGTATCTAATACCCATGATGAAGAAATAGATAGATTGACTTCTATAACATTTATACCTGAAGTAGAAGTCTCACTTCTCTTCTTCTTAAGATCTACCAGGTATGCCTTGCAGTTGCGCTTCCAGTGTCCAGCTTCCTTGCAGTGGAAGCAAGCCCCTTCTTTGGCCACCCCTCCTTTGGGTTTAAGTTCCTTGCCTTTGCCCTTGGCTTGGGACTTTCCCTTACCTTTAGGCTTGCCCTTGCCTTTCTTCTTTTGCACCATCAAAATGGTGTCAAATTTTCCCTTCTTAAGGTTAAGCTCAGTAGTTCTCAACATGCTGAGCATCTCAGGCAACGGCTTATCAATTTCATTCATGTTATAATTCATGACAAATTGATTGTAGGCTTGTGGCAAAGATTACAAGATCATATCAGTGGTCAGCTCTTGACCAAGTGGGAATCCCAGCCTTTGTAGGTTTTCTACGTACCCAATCATCTTGAGTACATATGGACCTACGGGAGTCCCATCTTGCATTTTAGACCCAAACAATGCCTTAGAGACTTCATATCTCTCATGCCTTGCTTGTCCTTGATATAGTTGACAAAGATGTTCAACCATATCATATGCATTCATGAACTCGTGTTGCTTCTGAAGCTCAGAGTTCATGGTCGCAAGCATTAGACATGACACATCTAATGCATCATCTTGATGCTTCTTGTAAGCATCTTTGTCAGCTCGCGAGGCAATGGCAGGAGGTGCCTCCGGAATGGGCTGCTCTAGGACATACAACTTCCTTTCTTTGGGTGAGAACAATTCTCAGGTTCTTGTACCAGTCCAGGAAATTTCCTCCATTGAGCTTGTCCTTCTCAAGGACAGAACGCAGAGAGAGAGTGTTCATGTTTGTCGACATAGTTATCTACAACATACAATGCAGAGAATTAATATCATATTCCTTTTTATCATTTAATTAGGCCTTTAATCAAATTATGCTCCCACTGAATTATAAGAATTTTGTAGAATCGAGTTATGGATGTGGTCAAACCACATTACTAGATTCATACAAACTAGCTATAATTCTTGTGGGACAAGATCCACATCATACTAAGCCTTGAGTTAGCTTTGGCTAAATCGCCCAAGACTTAGTACGATCGGTGGGTAACACATTACCGATTACATCTCTATACAACTCTTGTTTATAGGATCAAGACCCACATTTACAAAAGACCTTGAGTTAGCTTTGGCTAAATCGCCCAAGATTTAGTATAAATGCGATCTTATCCTATCTTTCCAACGGTTGGAATATGCCTATAGTTCTACTCGATCCAATTGAGTTAACTAATTTTACTCAATCTAATTGAGCTTATTCTAACCCAAGCCATGATAGGCGGGACCAAGATTATCCCTCCGCACCCTACCAAGATAATATGTGTTGCTCTGCTTTGGCAGATTCAACAACTAAAAATGATCGAGGTAGTGATGGGTATCAAGGACTTGGTAGGCATTTACGAGTTGATTCTATTAAGATCTAATATAATCGTAATGTGTATCATATACGCATTAAGGTCTTTATTATCCTATATTAGCATGCATCACATACATACAAGCATTATTCTAGCATGCATCATATACATACAAGAAAAATATCCTAGCATGCATCATATACATACAAGCATTATTCTACTAGCATGCATCACATACATACAAGCATAACAAATATATATACATATATATCAACATATATACATATATATATATATTAATTGTGATTAGGTCATGGCCCTACTACGATCTTCTCAATCCAATGAGAAGATCGGATGGTCAACCTAGGGCTAGCGGCTTCTCCAAGTGCTTCCTTTGACCGCCATGTGTTGTCGACACCCTTCTCGTAACTCCGTCTAGAAGTGGACCTTCCACCGCTTCATTTTGTACATTACAAATATGAAACTTGAGTTACATTCGAGTCTTAAACTATTTACAACTAGAATTTTAAAAGAAGAGGTACGACGCGCAGGTCGCATACACTATACAACACGCACAACCATAAAAACGGCACGTAGGCCGTATTATGAATTACAACACATCATAATCCAATCAAATTGGGGTCATTGGGCAATAACAATCACAGAATTATACATAATTCTAAATTATGTATTTTTACAGAAAATTTCTATAATTTTTCCTATATTTTTTTTTTAATTTTATGAGTCACCTCTCCGTAACGGTCCCGCTAAGCGATTTCTGGGCGCGATCGCGGGACAAGGGCCCTTTCGGGGATAGGGGCAGGGCCCTAGTCACAAAATAAACTTTGCGAGTGTCCCTACTACGATCTTACAGCGACTTAAGTCACTGTCCCAAAAACCTAAAGCGAGAACTCGCCGTTTCGGAGAGTTTTTCTCGGTGGTTGAAGCCGACAAGTGTCCCAACACTCGTTCCTTCGACTCTTTGAGAAAAATACCCAAAAATTCTATAAAATTAGGAAATTTACAGAAACATAAAATTCTGTAATTTTTTTATATCTAATACAAAAACTACAAAAATAAAACACATGCATGCTTCGCACGTGGCTCTAATACCACTGTTGGACTTTCCGAGCCGCAAAAACTGCTTTTTGCAATGCGGAAACCCCAGAAGTTCGGCCATGGATCCGTGCGAAGATGTATTAAAACTAAAACATGTATGTGTTTACTAAAAACCCTAGATCTACCTTAGATCTATAAGGTGAGATCATTACCCTCGATGCGACGCCTTTCGCAAATCTCGCTCGTCCAAAAGCTTCGCCGGAACTCAAGAGCATCAAGTGCACACTCCTCAATTGGTATCCACACAAGCAATAGGTGGAGAAAAGCAATCTTGAGTGTGCTAGTACTCCTTAGATTCTCACGGCAAGATGAGGAAGAAGAGGGAGAGATCTTGAGAGGATGATCCAAGGAAGAAGATGAAGTTGTGGTAACTCACACAAAATGAATTTTTTTTTTCATCTAATGCCAATCAAGTGGCCGGCCACTTCATGGAGAGGGGGTTACATGCATGCATGTAACTCCAAGAACCAATGTCTCTTGGTCTCCCTTATGAGGTGGCACCACTTGATAAGTCAATGATGATGTGGAGCATCATCATTGGCCGGCCATGCCAAGTCATCATCATGACATGGCAATTGGTCAAGTCAAACTTGACCTTTCATCTTCCCTCTCAAGTCAAGTCAAACTTGACCTCTTATTTCCCATGGTTGATCAAATCCAACCATTTGATTCAAGTCAATTTAATTTAATGAATCTCTATTCATTAATATAAATTGATTTGATGAATCAAATCTAAATTAGACTCATTCAACACTTGAATCAAATCGAGTCCAACTCAATTAGTCTAATTAGGATTACTCTTAATCCAATTTGGTTCATCCCATGAACCTAATCCTCATAGTTCATTATATGAACCTAATCTCCATCTAATTTCCATTTGTGTGTGACCCTATAGGTTCTTGTAATGTTGGCAATGTCCCTAAACCGATTTAGGAACATAAGCAATGAGCAGTATCTAGCAACACATCATTGTTACCCAAGTTACAAGAATGTTGAGCTCCAACATCACCTTTGTGACTACTAATTGTGACTCTCACAATCTGTGACAATGTCCCTCTATCCTTGACATCTATATTGACCAATTGAGGCATAGACCATGTCATCCTTGGTACAATCTATATCTTGAACTCCAAGTAGACTCACTCTAATCAAATGAGCTCAATATCTCATATTGACTCATTTGGGCATGGCCATGCACTTCGTGGTCTCACTCTATCAAGAATATCGATGTCACTCCCATCATATAGGAGGGATAGATCTCATCTACATTACTCACATCCCTCCGCATAATTTGTTACATACCCAGTAATCGCCTTTATAGTCCACCCATTTACGGGTGACGTTTGACGAAGCCAAAGTATGCAATTCCGTATGTAGGGAACCATGGTGACTTCAGGTCTAAGGACTAATAGTCATACTAATAGCCACATGAGAAAGTATATGACACTCATATAACAATCCATGATACTTTCTCATGGCGGGTCATTCAGTATACATTCTCCAATGCATACCCATGTGTCAACTTGATATCTCATATCCATGACTTGTGAGATCAAGTCATCGTGTTGACCTACATGCTAGTCTCTACGCATTAACATTGTCCCTGAATGTTAATACTTGACTAGGAATGATTAAGAGTAGTGTTCTCTATATCATCTCATTATCGATTCAACCAATCGATTGATATAGATAAGAACCTACTACTCAAGGACATTATTATATCTAGTTATTTGACACCAATACAAGTAAATATAATAATCATGTCTTTATAAATAGGAATATGATACAATAAAGTCCATACAACAATCATCACATGATTGACTCTAGGGCTTTCACTAACACAAACAATATATGGAGCCCATATTAACTTATGGGGGTTGGTTAGGTAGATCAATGATAATCGTTTAGTAGAATGGATTATCATTAATGGATCGGACTTTATGTGGGCTTGATCCATTGGGTGGCCAAGATCCAACTCCTCCTCATGGTCCCTATTGTAGTCTATTAAAACCTCATGAAGCCTAGATCTAATGGTTGAAAACAAAACTCTAGATCCAACGGTAAAGATTAAATCTCTAGAACCGACGGTTGAGATTAAATCTCTAGATCCAATAGTTGAGATTAAATCCCTAAAACCAATGGTGGAGATTAAAACAAGGCTTATCCCTAACTCTATATAAGGAGGTAAGGGGGTGGGAGGCAAGGATTATTGAAAGGAGGCTAGGGTTTTGGGCGGCAATGGTAAGGAGGTTGGGTGGCAACAATTTAGGAAAAATTTCCTTCTTCTTCCTTATGTGGCCGGCACCCATATTCTTCTCTCCTCTCCATTGTCGGCATCCAAACCTCTTCATCCTCTTCTCCTTGGCCGGTGGAAAAAGTCTAGGGTCTCTTCCCTTAGAGTTTTGGCCGGTGTTCACTTCTCTTGGTTCTTCTTCTTGGCCGGCGGCAAGCACCAAGCTTGGAGCTTGGTGGTTGGTTGAAAGAAGGAGAAGTGTTTTGTTATTGATCTTCCTTTATTCGGAGAGAACAAGGATAGGAAGATTAGCAATTTAGGAAGCTTCAACTTTTGGTAGATCGTCGCCCACACGACGTCCAAAAGGAGGAAGGACATACAATAGAAGATCAAGAGGTATAACGTTTGTTTATATTATTTTATAGCATGTCTATATTTGTTCTTCAATCATATGTATGTTATATATTCTGTTTTGTGGATAAAATAACTTGGACCCCGAATACAAACGCAAAATCCAGCGATCCGTACATCGTATATTCCGCGGCTAATCATAGAATAGAGGTTGGTTGCTTGAACAACAAGTTTGTTCAAGTGACTACTCTAATTGAATAGCACAACGATAAAATAGTTTCTTGGGTGATTCCTTTTGTCTAAGGATTAAATTTTTTTTAATCCGGGGATGTCGAAGGGATCGCCATGAACAAGCGACCGAGTTGAAATGGGAAGCGAAGTTTCCTACCTTCATATGCATTCTCCAATGCATACCCATGTGTCAACTTGATATCACATATCCATGACTTGTGAGATCAAGTCATCGAGTTGACCTGCATGCTAGTCTCGTTGCATTAACATTGTCCCTGAATGTTAATACTTGACTAGGAATGATTAAGAGTAGTGTTCTTTATATCATCTCATTATCGATTCAACCAATCGATTGATATAGATAAGAACCTTCTACTCAAGGACGTTATTATACTTAGTTATTTGGAACCAATACAAGTAAGTATAATAACCATGCCTTTATAAATAGGAATATGATACAACAAGTCTATACAACAATCATCACATGATTGGCTCTAGGGCTTTCACTAACACCGACTCTAATATTCATTCACCGAAGTTTGAAGGGGAATTTGCGTGGTGGAAGAAACGCATGGAGGTATTCTTTGAAACCGACATCAAAATTTTATTAATAATAGAAAATGGTTTCGAGATACCTAGGGATGAAGAAGGGAAGCAATCAAGAAGTCTTGATGGACTAAAAAGCAAAGGAAAGAGTACTTGGCGAACTCAAAGGCAAAGCATCACCTCTATAACGTACTCCCCCAACAAGGAGTGAATCAGATAGGGGAATGTGCAAGCGCCAAGGAAATGTGGGAGAGGTTGGTGGAACTTCATGAAGGCACTTCCGAGGCCAAGCTTGCGAGAAGAGATCTCCTTCGATCCCAATTAAGAAACATCAAACTCGAAAAGGGAGAGAAGTTAAATTCTTTACATTCTAGGTTTAAAGAAATTTTAATTGGACTAACAAGTGTAGGAGAAAAACTTTCAAACCGGGATATGGTAATGAAGGCTATAGATGTCTTTCATTGGTTATCGAAATGGAGATCAATGGTGGACTCCTTGTACATCTCAAAAAATCTAGAAGTTAGCACCTTAGAGGAGTTCTTCTCGACCATGGAGCTCAATGAGACAAGGATTGAAGGAATAAGTCAGGAGCCAAGCATCAAGCCATCAAGGAGAGTGGCCTTAGTATACAACTATTGGGATGTATACTGAAAAGTCTATATTTTGTATGAATATCTTTATTTTGAAATAAGAATCACATGATCATTGTTTGCATATTTATAGTTATGCATTTTGTCTAATACATTACATTGTAGATAACATGGTGTGTAGTGTCACACGGGAAATCATGTTATCAGTTCCTTGTAAAGTATAAGTAAAGACTCACAACCGAGATGGTTTTGGATAAACCATTGGCATGGTTGTAGTGTGATTTGGTATTGGTTTGTCTTAACCATAGAATTACACTAGTACACTTTGTGTGTATTGAGCAGGACCGACTTAGAGGTGATTCGATTTATTGCTGACTACATAATCGAATCGGACCTTAGATATTATGTTGTACATGCTCTTAATCCCGATATAATAAAGGACACATATACTTAGTATTCATTTCTTTAATTTACCAATGGGCGAGATTTATAGAGTAAATCGATAGGCTGGGTAAGTTGGGAAATGATATTATTTATATGGTGTGCTATTAATTATAGAAGGAAACCGTGTCCTATATATTAGGATGATGATGTCCCCTTGAAAAGCTCATAAGGTTCATCATGTAAACCCTCCAGGTGGACTTGGTCTGGCATGATAATAAGGTTGAGTGGTACTACTCATGGAGTTAGATGTTGATTAATTAATTGTCAGTAAATTAATTGATCGACGGACATTCGAGATCTTAAACATGGGGAGATATATGTACAAATAATATATGGAGCCCATATTAACTTATGGAGGTTGGTGAGGTAGATCAATGATAATTCTCTAGTGTAATGGATTATCATTAATGGATCGGACTTTATGTAGACCTGATCCATTGGGTGGCCAAGATCCAACTCCTCCTCATGGTCCCTATCGTAGCCTATTAAAACTCTCATGGATCCTAGATCCGATGATGGAAAATAAAACTCTAGATCCGACGATGGAGATTAAATCTCTAGATCCGATGGTTGAGATTAAATCACTAGATCCGACGGTTGAGATTAAATCTCTAGATTCGACAGTGGAGATTAATAAAAGGATTAAGCCTAACTCTATAAAAGGAGGCCAAGGCTTGGGCATGGAACACAATTTTTGGGAGATTAGGGTTTTGGAGCTTGGTTTGAGAGGAGAGGTGGGCGGCGGCAATCCTGGGGTTTGTCGTTCCTTGTAGGCGGCGGCAAACAAGACTAGGGTTTGGTGTTTTCCTTGGTCGGCGACATCATCACCACCCTCTCTCTCTCAAGATCAGTGGCAGCTCCTCCCATTCTCTCTCTCTCTCTAGGTTGGGCGGCGGCAACCTTTCTTCAAGGTTGGCCGGCGCCCCACATCTCCTCCTTGGTCGACGGCATCATCAAGTCCATTGAATTGGTGGCCAGTCCTAGATAGGAGAAGAGTTTTTTCTATACTTCCTCTTGTTCGAAGCGAGCAAGGAAAGGAAGATCGTGATCTAGGAGGCTTCATCTCTTGGAGGATCGTTGCCCACACAACGTCCAAGAGGAGGATAGGAGATACGATAGAAGACCTTGAGGTAAACAAGAGGTATAAATCTTGTTTTGCTTTACTTTTGTTTCTTTGTATGTTGTATGTTTTTGTTATGTGGCTAATTTACTTGGACCCCGAATACAAACACAAAAATCGGCGATCCGTACATCATCTATTCCGCTGCTATTCGAAGAATAGAGGTAGGTTGCTTGAACAACAAGTTTGTTCAAGTGACCACTCTAATCGGATAGCACGACTATGGAACGGTAGCTTGGGTAATCCCTAATTGTCATGGATTAAATTTTTTTTTAATCCGGGAACAAAGAAGGGATCGCCATGAACAAGCAACCGAGTTGAAGTGGGAAGCGAAGTTTCCTACCTTCAAGTAGTATCAGAGCCACGGTTTCCGGTTTTGTGTGTTTAGGATTCGGTTACTTTTATGCACTTTTCATATATTATATGTGCCAGATAATAGTAGGATGTGCGTAGGTTAACTTTTTGGTTGCAGGCATAGGATCCAACTATTATGGCCATATGTGTGTATGTGATTGCATGTGTGTAATATTGTTTGAATCCTGGGGGTTGACGAGGCTAGTATTTAATTTTATGTAATTAAGTACGACATTGTTTAGCACCTCATTTATTTTTGTTTACTTTCGATCTAGATTTCATGTACACTCCTTCGAGGAGTATAGGATCGATGGATGTAAATTAAAATAGTTAGTCTCGGCTTGAATCTCCGGATGGCTCGTACATGGCATAGCGAGGAGCGGACGAGATGGCGATACGACGGGAGGCATACTGGAGACAAAAGCCATAATAGTTAAAAAATATTATTTTTCATATTTATTGATTTTTATTTGATATGCATGTCGTAGGCTAGGAAAATTCCTCAATTCTAAATTACTAAGTAGGAGAGGGATTTTTTTTATAAATTCCCACGGCCTCCATTACGATTTGACATGTGATACAAACAAACTTGCGCGTCGGCTCTGAGTGCCTTCCTCCCCATCGGATGAGTTTGTTTTGTGGATCACAGGGTCGAATATGGTTATAGGAAATTATTAAGGAGCGTGTGTACTTCCCCATCGGAAGGCACATAACTCGAGATAATTCCCTTGGTACCAAGTAATGGTGAACACTTAAATGAAAATAGGAGTATCCTCCCCATCGAAGTCACTGCTTTTATTTGTAGGGCCAAAGAGGAACCAACTATTAATTTTATTTGTCAAAAGGTTAGGTTGACAAGATAATAAAATTAATGGGTAAAACCTAATCTTATAAATGTAGAATTCGTATACGTCCACACTATCGTGGCATACGATATTCTCGGTGTTTTGAGATGTTGGTTGATTTTAAAATTTTATTGTTTGAGGAATCAATAATTTTTTGAAATCTAATGTTTTGATCTATGTGATTCTTAGGTTTTTCAAAATGTCTTTCAACCCACTTGCTGTGATTCTGAAAGAAAATAAACTTATTGGACCCAATTATGTTAATTGGAAGAGGAATCTTGACATTGTCTTTACTGCTGAGGAGTACAAATATGTACTCTTCGAAGAGTGTCCTCCAAAGCCTGCGGATGATTCTGGGGAAAAGGAGAAGGAGAGTTATAAGAAGTGGATTAAGGCTGATGAGATGGCGCGATGTTACATTTTGGCATCTATGTCAAATGTACTGCAACATCAGCATCAAGTCATGCCCACTGCTTATGACATGATGCTCAATCTCAAAGATCTTTTCGGACACTAGAATCGGGCTGCAAGGCAGGAAGCCTTGAGGAACTTGATGACGACCACCATGATCCAGGGAACATCCGTGAGGGATCATGTTCTCAAGATGATGGCTCATTTGAATGAGCTGGAAGTCCTTGGAGCTGAGATTGATGGGGAAACCCAGATCAATATCATTCTCCAGTCTCTACTTAGGAGTTTTCAGCAGTTTCGCCTGAACTACAACATGAACAAGAGGTTGTATTCCCTGGCGGAGCTTCTGACAAAACTCCAGACGACAGAGGGGCTTTTTCATCAGAGTGCTCAGGCACAGGCCATGGTTGCCCAAAAGGTTTTTTACTTCTAAGATGAAAGGCAAGAAGATGAAGAAACAAGCTAGGGCAAAGGTGGTGGGAGGAACTCAGGGAGGAGTGAAGAAGCCGAAAGGCAAGTGCTTCACTTGCAAGCAAACTAGACACTGGAAGAAGGACTGCCCCAATCGGAAGCAGAACAAAGGTATATCTTTTGGTCTAGTCGTTGAAACATGTTTAGCGGTGTTATCTACTAGCACCTGGTGTGTAGATACGGGAGCCACTGATCATGTCTACAATACTTTGTAGGAGTTCTAGGAAACCAGACGACTGGCTGAGGAGGAGATTACCGTATACTTGGATGATGCCACGAAGGTGGCGGCTGTTGCAGTGGGAGATGTTTATTTGTCTTTTAAGAGGAATAAAGTGTTGGTTCTTAAAAATTGCCTTTATGTACCTTTGTTTAGAAAGAATTTGATTTCGGTTTCTAAATTGTTTATGGATGGATATTCTATTTCTTTTAATGATAGAGTTGTTATAAAAAGGAATAGGGAGATTATCTGTTCTAGTGCATTGATAGAAAATTTATATACACTTGAACCAAAAGCTCTCACAATGCAAATAGAAGTTAATAATTCATCTTCTAATTCCAATAAGAGAAAAAAACCTTCGAAGATGAACCAAACATATCTTTGGCATCTAAGGCTTGGTCATATTAACCTAAGCAGAATTCAAAGGTTGATAGCTAATGGACCTATGAGTTCATTAGTAGTGGAAGACTTCCCAACCTGCGAGTCTTGCTTGGAAGGTAAAATGACCAAGAGGGATTTCAAGGCCAAGGGGTATAGAGCCAAAGATGTGTTGGAATTGGTTCATTATGATTTGTGTGGTCCTATGTCTATCCAGGCAAGAGGTGGTTTTGAATATTTCATCTCTTTCATAAATGATTATTCAAGATATGGATACATTTACTTGATGCGCCACAAGTCTGAATGCTTTGACAAGTTCAAAGAATTCAAGGCTGATGTGGAGAAACGTCAAGGTAAAAGTATCAAGACACTATGATATGATCGTGGTGGTGAGTACCTCTTGGGAGAGTTCAGGAATTACTTATCAGAGGCGGGGATTCAATCCCAATTGTCTGCACCTGGCACACCCCAGCAGAATGGTGTAGCAGAGCGAAGGAATATGACTCTTATGGAGATGGTTAGATCGATATTGAGTTATTCTGAGTTGACAGATTCATTCTGGGGGTATGCTCTGGATACGGCGGTGTATATTCTGAACTTGGTTCCATCTAAATCAGTGCCTTCTACCCCACAGAATTGTAGACTAGGCGAAAGCCTAGTCTAAGACATATTTGGTTTTGGGGGAGTCCAGCACATGTGCTGAAGGCAGATGCTGGTAAGTTGGAACCTCATACAGAAGTACGCATGTTCGTTGGCTACTCTAGAGGGACGAAAGGTGGTTTCTTTTATAGTCCTAGAGATCATAGGATGATCATTAGCACGAACGCCAGATTTCTAGAGGAAGACTATGTAATGAACCACAATCCCATGAGTAAAATTGTTCTGGAGGAATTGAGAGGGGAAGTCACTACTTCAGTACCACCGGTACAAGAGGATATACCATAAGTGACTGCACCGCATGTCACAGAGGATACACAGGTGATATCTCATCATAGTATGAGGGTTGTTAGACAGCCTGATAGATTCATGTTTTTGGGAGAATCTTCTGATTTGGTCCCCAGCGAACATGAACCTGATCTCTGGACATATGACGAGGCAATCCAAGATAAAGATGCGGTATCTTGGCAAAGTGCAATGAATGCTGAGATTGAATTTATGGATTCAAATTAGGTCTGGGAGCTAGTAGAATCACCCGATGGTGTAAAAACCATTGGATACAAGTGGATCTACAAGAGAAAGAGAGGAATAGATGGGAAGGTTGAGTCCTTCAAAGCGAGGCTTGTTGCGAAGGGGTATACTCAGAAAGAGGGTATCGATTATGAGGAGACATTTTCGCCGATAGCCATGTTTAAGTCTATCCAGATTCTCTTATGCGTAGCAGCTCATATGGATTATGAGGTGTGGTAGATGGATGTCAAGATAGCTTTCCTTAATGTAAGTCTTGAGGAAAACATATATATGAAGCAACCAGAAGGGTTCATTGCAAAGGGAAAATAGAATCTTGTGTGCAATCTTAATCGGTCCATTTATGGATTGAAGCAAGCTTCAAGATCTTGGAACATCCGCTTTGATGAGGTAATATAGTCTTATGGATTTATTTAAAGTCCGGATGAGTCTTGTGTATACAAGAGATGTGATGGAAATATAGTGGTATTTATTTTACTATACATAGATGACATTTTGTTAATTGGAAACAATGTCAAGGTGTTATCGGACGTAAGGGTATGATTGTCCAAACAGTTTGATATGAAAAACTTGGGAGAAGTGGGACACATCCTTGGGATCAAGGTTATAAGGGATCGCAGGAAAAGGATGTTGTGCTTATCTCAAGCTTCATACATAGACACCATTTTGGCTCACTTTAGCATGCAGAACTCCAAGAAAGGTTTCCTACCTTTTAGGCATGGAGTTCCTTTATCTAAGGAGATATGTCTTAGAACATCTGAGGAGATAGAGGAGATGAAAGCGGTTCCTTATACTTCGGCAGTAGGAAGCCTCATGTATGCTATGTTGTGTACGAGACCGAATATCTGCTTTGCCATTGGCATGGTTAGCAGATATCAGAGTAATCCAGGATAGAGACATTGGACTGCGGTAAAGCATATATTGAAGTACCTGAGAAGGACTAGAAATTATATGCTAGTTTACCAGGCAGATCAGTTACTCCATGTGGGTTACACAGATTTTGACTTCCAATCAGATAGGGATAATAGTAAGTCTACCTCAGGTTTTGTGTTTACTTTGGGAGGTGGAACCATTGTATGGAGGAGTTTCAAGCAGAAATGCATGGCAGACTCCACCATGGAAGCTGAGTATGTGGCAGCCTCTGAGGTAGCCAAAGAAGTTGTATGGCTCAGGAACTTCTTGATGGACTTGGATGTTATTCCTGGTTTGCCCAGAACTATCACAATTTATTGTGATAACAGTGGTGTAGTTGCAAACTCGAAGGAACCACGAGCCCATAATGCAAGTAAACACATAGAGCGCAAGTACCACCTGATACAAGAAATCGTAAAGAGAGGAGAAGTTGTTGTGGCCAAGATTGCATCAGAGGATACCCTGGCAGATCCTTTCACTATGTCCCTTCCGACGAGAGCTTTTGATAGGCATGTGGAGGGAATGGGAATGAGATGTATGGTAGTTTGAGGACAACATAGTCTTTTAGTATAAGTGGGAGATTATTGGGATGTATACTGAAAAGTCTATCTATTGTAAGAACATCTTTATTTTGAAATAAGAATCACATGATCATTGTTTGCATATTTATGGTTATGCATTTTGTCTAATACATTACATTGTAGATAACATGGTGTGTAGTGTCACACGGGAGATCATATTATCAGTTCCTTGTAAAGTATAAGTAAAGGCTCACAACCGAGATGGTTTTGGACAAACCATTAGCATGGTTGTAGTGTGATTTAGTATTGGTTTGTCTTAACCATAGAATTACACTAGTACACTTTGTGTGTATTGAGCAGGACCGACTTAGAAGTGATTCGATTTATTGCTGACTACATAATTGAATCGGACCTCAGATATTATGTTGTACATGCTCTTAATCCTGATATAATAACAGGCATATATACTTAGTATTCATTTCTTTGATTTACCAATGGGCGAGATTTATAGAGTAAATGGATAGGCTCGGTAAGTTGGGAAATGATATTATTTATATGGTGTACTGTTGTTTATAGAAGGAAACTGTGTCCTATATATTAGGATAATGATGTCCCCTTGAGGAGCTCATAAGGTTCATCATATAAACCGTACAGGTGGACTTGGTCCGGCATGATGATAAGGTTGAGTGGTACTACTCTTGGAGTTAGATGTTGATTAATTAATTGTCAGTAAATTAATTGATCGACGAACATTCGAGATCTTAAACATGGAGAGATATATGTACAAATAATATATGGAGCCCATAATAACTTATGGGGGTTGGTGAGGTAGATCAATGATAAGGTTCTAGTGGAATTGATTATCATTAATGGATCGGACTTTATGTGGACTTGATCCATTGGGTGGCCAAGATCCAACTCCTCCTCCTGGTCCCTATCTTAGCCTACTAAAACCCTCATGGAGCCTAGATCCGATGATGGAAAATAAAACTCTAGATCCGACGATGGAGATTAAATCTCTAGATCCGACGGTTGAGATTAAATCTCTAGATCCGACGGTTGAGATTAAATCCCTAGATCCGACGGTGGAGATTAAAAGGAGGCTTAAGCCTAACTCTATAAAAGGAGGCCAAGGCTTGGGTGTGGAACACAATTTTTGCGAGATTAGGGTTTTGGAGCTTGGTTTGAGAGGAGAGGTGGGCGGCGGCAATCCTAGGGTTTGTCCTTCCTTGTGGGCGGTGGTAAACAAGACTAGGGTTTGGTGTTTTCCTTGGTCGGTGGCATCATCACCACCCTCTCTCTCTCTAGATCGGCAGCAGCTCCTCCCATTCTCTCTCTCTCTCTCTAGGTTGGCCGGTGGCAACCTTTCTTCTAGGTTGGCCGGCGCCCCACATCTCCTCCTTGGCTGGCGACATCATTAAGTCCATTGACTTGGTGGCCAGTCCTAGATAGGAGAAGAGTTTTGTTTCTATACTTCCTCTTGTTCGGGGCGAGCAAGGAAAGGAATATCGTGATCTAGGAAGCTTCATCTCTTGGAGAATCATTGCCCACACAACGTCCAAGAGGAGGATAAGACATACGATAGAAGACCTTGAGGTAAACAAGAGGTATAAATCTTATTTTTCTTTACTTTTGTTTCTTTGTATGTTGTATTTTTTTTGTTATGGGGCTAATTTACTTGGACCCCGAATACAAACACAAAAACCGGCGATCAGTACATCGTCTATTCCGCAGCTATTCGAAGAATAGAGCTAGGTTGCTTAAACAACAAGTTTGTTCAAGTGACCACTCTAATCGGATAGCATGACGATGGAATGGTAGCTTGGGTAATCTCTAATTGTCATGGATTAATTTTTTTTAATCCGAGGACGAAGAAGGGATCGCCATGAACAAGCAACCGATTTGAAGTGGGAAGCGAAGTTTCTTGCCTTCACCAACAAGGGGAAGAAGAAGAAGATAGAGACTTCCTCCTCATCCAATGAAGCATCCTCCTCATCCTCTATGAATAGCAATGAAGATGCTTATAAGGTAAGGAAGGTAAGGCGTGCCTTAAGAAATTTAAAATTTAACAAATCTTGTGATAGGAGAAGGCACAAGAGGAAGATCATATGCTACAATTGCCAACAAGAGGGACATATAAGAGATGATTGTCCCCTCTTGAATAAGAGCAAAGAAGAAAGGAGGAGAAAAGAAGAAAAGAAGAAGGGGAGCAAGAAAAAGGAAGAAGAGAAGAAGGTCAAGGCACTCAAAGCAAGGACATGGGATGATCCTTCCTCATCATCATCATCGGAGGAAGAAAATGCATTTGTCACAAACCTTGCCTTGATGCCATTTGATAATCTAGACTCCACTTCCTCCGAAGGTGAAAAATCAATCACAAGTGCAGAGAGCTCGAGTGAAGGGGGAGCTTCTTCTTCATCCTCATCATCGGAAGAGGATTTGGTAAGTGAGTAACGAATCTACCTCCCAAGAAATTTTTGTGAATGATTTCTAGCCTTACTAAGGAATTATTTAGGGCTAAGAAAAAGAATAAATGCATGCTTGATCAAATTAAGGATTTAGAAGAAAACTAGAAAAAGCATGTTTAAATATTAATAATGATGATGCTTGCTCACATGATAACTACATGTCTTTTGATGTAAATGATGCATGCATTGAAGAAAATAGGGTCTTAAGGGAAAAGGTAGACCACTTAACCAAGGCCCTAGAAAAATTCACCATTGGCTCCAATACTTTGAACATGATCATAGGGAGCCAAAGGGCAAGCTTCAATAGGAAAGACCTAGGTTATAAGGGAAAGATAAATGAAAAGGTCTATAAATGTTTGATTGCTAGGGGTCAAGCCAAGAATAAGACAATAGCTAGAAAATGGATGCCTAAAGAATATTTAGTGAACCCCATAGGAAAGAACTTGTATTGGGTTCCTAAATCCATCCTTAAGGATTAGGAAAACCCTAAGTTAGTCGACCAAAAGGATTTTACTTATATCATATTATTTGGTTGACTTAGGATGGCGTGGACTTAATTTTTGAAAGTGTTGGGTGATGATAATGCACCCATAAATAGTTTAAATCATGCTTTGGATGATACTTGACTTATTATCATGATTTTATATCTAATTCATGATTACAAATTGATAGATACATGTGTTTCATGATCATAATGTGAAATCAATGCATATATGTCTTTATGATCATGTGGTATTTTAGGATGATACTTAGCCTTGGGTAGAAGTGCATGAATTTGAAGGTTAAGTATATAAATATCTTTAGGAACATCTCACACTCACCATAAGGATAACCTTGATTGAAAATATAGTATGGGTGAGATGATAGGATGATACAAATGGTCCACTAATACTTATGGCATTTAAATGGGTCATTAAGTGTATCAATAGAGTAATAATAGACCAATCATGGGGAAGGCTTATATTTAATTCATAGACATATTGCCCAAAGATCATGGTTGGATATTTCATATGTTTTCAAAACCATTCCTTACTTTAAAATCTATGTTTTCATATTTTGAAACAATCTAATGCAAAATTAGGTATTAAAATTGATACAAACTTGATCAAATACTAGTTGTTTTTGAAACTTTTGGATTTTTAGCAAATCATTGAAAATATAAGTTAATTTCCATGAAAACTCATTTTTCACTAATAAAGGACTTTGAAAGAAATGTGTTTTCAAAATTTCACAATTTTTTGAATTTTTTAGAATTTCAGGTGTATTTCTGAATTTCGGACCAAAAATCAGAAATGGCTGAAAACTGAGTGTCAGTCGACTGATGTACTGTGCACGAGCACAGTAAGGTGTTTTAACTTATTTTTGTTCAGTTTTTGGTGATTTTTGTTCCCTAAACTTGATGCCCTGGATTATAATATTTGGATAATATTTTTGATGGTGTCAAAGGGGGAAAATTGATAGGTTTAAGTTAATCATGCTAAAAGGGGAAATTTTAGCATGTCTTAAGGTGGAGTTGCATGTTTAAGGGGGAGTTGTTATACTCATGTTTTTACTTACATGCTTCCTTGCTTATGTTTATTATTATTTGTTTTACCTAACTTAAACGGATTGCCACACATCAAAAAGGGGGAGATTGTTAGGGCAATCAACCCATGATATGGTTTTGATGTGTGTGGCAAAGGGTTTAAGTTAGGATGATTGGATTTGATATGTGCATTAGAGTCTTGCAGGACTTAGTAATTCGCACATGGAGTTTTGGCAAGTTTCACCAACTCACAACCTCGTACTTGAGTCGGCGAAGGAGCATTGCGAAGTTGTGCGCTTGATGCATCCAAGGGACCGCCGGACGAGATGACTTGAAGCGAAGCCAAGGAAGCAGACTTTAAGGGCAAGAGACGCGAAGGAGCATTGCGAAGTCGTGCACTTGATGCTGCCGAGAGACGTGGCAACAAACGAAGAGAGCTTCGGCGAGGGACTTCAAGTGAGATGAGAGAATGAGTGAAATGTAAGTAGCTCATTAGGTGAACTTGGCCAAATGGCTAAGTGTCGGAGGCTCGACCACAAGGGTTGAGGTTTACCCGACTGTCGGACGCTCAAATAGATGTTAAGTTTGAGATTTACCCAGCATCAGTCGACTGCCATGTCATGGCAGTCGACTACTCCAAGTCGACTGTGACTCGACTGGTATACGAGTATGGTTCATGTTCCATCAGTCAACTGCCAAGTATTGTCAGTCGACTGTCAAGACCACTAGTCGAATGATGATGGCATCAGTCGACTGTTCACAAGGGTTTCAGGCACATAATTGTGATCAGTCGAGTGCTCACTTCTGACACTCGATTGATAGCTCCATCAGTCGACTGATGGGAAGATCAGTCGACTGATGTGGGAGCCGTTGGATAAAATCCAACGTGGAAGAAGCCGTTATTGGGCAATGGCTACAGGGGCAGTCGACTGCCAGTGGCCAACGGGAAGAAAATAGCCTTCTCTATTTATAGAGAAGGTGTGGGCTTTTGGTTGGCTAATGCTTATGCTCTAAGTGATCGTCCAAGTGCCCCACAAGCTTCCAACTCTTTCTCTTATTCTTATTTCAAATCTATTGTAAGAAAGAGTATTTGTATTGTAAGAAGGTTTACCTCCACCTTACATTGGCTAAAGGGAGAGACCGATATTGGATTGGTTTCTGAGTGATTCACCGGAGACGAATCTGACCATGGATTAGCAGCGAGGCCGTGAACCACGTTATATCTTCTATTAGCATTGATTTTGTATTGCTTATCTTTATTGTTGTTTAGCTTTTACATTTTCACTTGCGCTAACAATAATTTGTAGACAATTAACGAAGCAATTCTATCATCGTACAAAGAGGGATATTCACCCCCCTCTAGCCGGCCACCTACGTTCCTACACAACCATTGTTGAAGCAATACCTGTCTACTACGACAACAATGGTGTGATTGCATAGGCAAAGAAGCCAAGGTCTCATCAGTGATCCAAACATGTGCTTCGCCGCTATCATCTGATCAAAGAGATCATCAGTAGGATGGAAATATAAATCGAGAAGATTCCCACTAGAAGGAACTTAGCGGATCCTTTAACTAAGGTCTTACCTCAAAGTAAGTTTGAGGGTCATGTTAGAGCTTATGGTATTGGATACTGTGGAGATTCGCATTAGGCCAAGTGGGAGTTTGTTAGTTATATATGAGAGGTGTCCTAAGGCAATCACCTTATGGTTGTACCATTTATTTGATAAATGAAGATTCACTATTTGAGTATATATGTTTTCATCTATTTGATTAGATCTTAAACTCATTTACTGAATGTCCACAATATGATTCACAGCATGAGAGAATTTGTGACTGGATCACAACTAGTGAGTATCTCTACATGTATAATTGTGATGTATTGAAATTATCCCTAGTCGATGAATTGATGGATTCAGACGCCATTAATTCTATTGAGACTAGCACGAGTCATACTCTTTGGTTTATCCAAGGAGCTCTTTCTCATTGACTGGAGACATTGGGGTGTCCGAAGTTGAACGTGGATGTTAGTTATGGTAACTAGTTCATCGGAGTGATCAATTGTAAGACTTCATATAGTTCTATGCATATATAGATATGTCAATGAAGTTCTTACTGCAACTTAAGTGCGATGTTCCTTTGACTTGCGGTAGTCAAATCATCTTGGCCATGTAGACTTATGCTTTGACATTTTAAGCAAGCATCTCTGAGGAGATGTGGACCCAGGATGATTGGGTATAAGTCGAAGTGGTTGAAGGTGTTTGAATAGACTACAGAGGATTCGCCACTCCTTGTGAGGAGATGTTTACCCTATGGCCTCTCGTCGGATTGTTACTAAACTCTTTGTCCAAAGCATTACATGTTTAGAGTATGATACGCTTTGATACATGTGTAGTAACTAGAATTCGCAGGATGAGGAAGTAATACTTGGGCTAGGTGTGACGTAGTCAGCCTAGTAGGGACTGAAACAATGGACCATGTCCTAAACCAAGTAAGTATAAGATGAGTGAAGGGAATGGGGCACATTTCACTATAGCTGCTGAAGGGTTTCAGAAGTGTACTGGGATCAACAGTTGATTTTCTAGCTAATTGGGGATTATGATGTACTACTAGGTGTCACTAATGATCATTCTATAATTAATGGTTAATTATAGATGACCAACATAAATCAGGAACCTATTTGGTCACACACACTACGAGTGTTATCCTAAGGATTTAAAATGAGCTTAAGAATAGGATTCTCAGATCGAGAGAGACATAGTTTGATTGGACCAAACGAAGAGCGAGCTTGAAATTGTTTCAATCGCATCGAAAGCATGAATGGGCCGAGTCTTATGAAGACTTGATGAATGAACCAAATCGGTTTGGTTCTAATCCAATGGTGGAAAATAAACCAAAGGGGTTTGGTTTGTTTTAAATGAATGAACTGAAATTGGTTCGGTTCGTTTTAACTTAAAATAGACCAACGCAGTTTAGTTTATTTTAACTTAAGTTAATGGAGCGGGTTAACGGATTTTGGGTATAAACCAATAACCGTTAGGAGAATGTGTTGTCTATAAAAACCTGCTTAAGGGTTTTGTGAATATTACGACTTAGGTTTTGGAAACCCTAGCCGTTTTTTCCCTCTTCTCCTCCCTTGGTGTTGCCTCCACCTCCTCCTTGCCGCCAGCCAACCACCAGCCGTCAGCAATCCTCCAGCCATCCTCAACCGCCGGCCAACCTCCCTTGGCCACCGGTGACCAAGGAGCAGCCGGCCAACTTGTTTGGCCGACCATCTCCACCAAAACAAGTTGTCCAGTTTTGGACAGCTTCTTGTCCTCTTCATGGAGAGGTCGTTTGATAAACATTTTATGCTCCGATAGCGACCTACTTATCGGGGATTGGATCTCCGGCAATCCCCTTTAGTGGAGGACCACGGGTTCATCAATTGGTTGACGAAAACTGCTTCCGAGAAGCGAGTTCATGGAACTCATTTTTAGATCCGAATTGGATTCGAATTGTGATCGTCTCTCGGATCACAACATCAACGCGAAGCTAGTACCTCTCGTGAAGTCAGGGCTCGTGGCTTTGTAAAACTATCCCGACGATACTCGACGTGGAAATGGATAGAGGCAAAACACGCGAGGGTTGCTTGGTTGATGTCATTCCCACTGCACGTAATTCGTCAGGTATACCTAGATATAAAGTTTCCTTTATTGCAAAAAAAATTAAAATATGCGATTATGTCTACACTTGTTGTATCCTGCATGCGTGTGGTGTGTATGATGTAATAAAATTAGTTTATTATCGTATTGTATTACTTCTGCTGTGTGCATGTTTACGAAACATGTTCGAACACACACCCACGTTAGTGCCGGGGAAACCCAACATCAAGAAGCTATAATGAGCCCAGATTTTGAGAAATGGCTAGAGGCCATAAGGTCTAAAATGGAATCCATGTACACTAACCAAGTATGGACTTTGGTTGATCCACCTGAAGGGGGCAAACCCATTGGGTGTGAGTGGGTCTTTGAAAGAAAGACTGATATGGATGGTCATATGTGTTGGATCGATTTAAGCGCTAGAGGGGGGTGAATAGTGCAAAATAAACTTCGTTCGTTCTTTCGATATGAAATAATTAAACGAGCGAGAATGCAGAGGAAATATAAACGACACGGTTTGTTTTTACTTGGTTCACAGCCTTCGGCTGCTAGTCCAAGGCCCTAATGGTCCGAGACCATGTACGGAGGGCAATACACTAAAACAATCTCCTCCTCGTTAGAGGTAGGAGACAACGGAATACAAAAGCTCGAAAGATTAAGGTAGAGGGACACTTCCCCTCTCCTTATTACAATATAAACCTCCGAGAAACTAAAATAAGTACAATAGAAGACTTTTAAAGAAAACTTATACCAACGAGGAAAAGAGTAAAACTAAAGCTTGATCGTCGGAGTAGTATAGCTTTGCTGTAAAGATGTCGGAGAGTCGAGGCGTTGCGGAGGCTTTTTGGAGAGCTTTTGATGATGGAAATAGGGTGGAGAACCCCTACTTTTATAGCCTTGGAAATCTTAGATGTTCAGATCTTCAACCAATGAGAGTAAGCCTCTTAGCCCTTGAGAAAAGGAGATAAGCTTTAACTCTCCTCGAGGCTGATCCTTGACCAACAGTCGACTACTACCCTTACCAGTCAATTGCTAGATGAATCAGTACTGATGGTAGAGTTTCCAACTGTAATGAAGAATTAGCTCAAAAATGCATTTAATATAAGTGAACTTGATGGTCATTTACCATCTGATCTTGACTTAGACTATCCATGGGAAGTCTTGAGTCGGATCATCGCCAAAGGACATCCTCGTACAGAGGACACGACCTTACTTGAACTCACTCACATGAGCTTACCTCACTTTTTACCTTTGAAGCTTTGCTTCCGGTCTTCACCCGAGTTCTTCGGCTTCCTCTGAAGTCCTCCCGGTGTCGCCCGATCACCATGGTTCCCTTCGGGTGTCACTGACCTTCAACTTTAGCTTAGCAATTCTGCACGCTTGAGTCATCTCGTGGGACAACAAAATGAGCTTAACTTTGTATCGTTTGCTATAATCAAAACTCAGGTTCGACTTAGGTGCCTACTGCACCAACAATCTCTCCCTTTTTGATCTATAGCAAACCCGGACACAAAGTTAAGTAAATGATTTGAAGTGCATTAAATGAATGACAAGCATAAGACATGAATGAGTTTGAAGTGCATGAATGACAAGAATAAAATATGAAGAAATGAGTATACTTAAATTAGCAAGTTAAGTAGGAGTAAGAAAAACCTTTTTCAAGTGCTCCCCCTTGAGGAATCCTTCCCCTTGACCGAGGGTGAGTACTTGAAAAAGAATCTTGACCCTCCCCCTTGATGTGTGCTACTTTAAAATGAACCTAAGTAATCGAAATTACTTAATATTGGCCTTAGTGTTTAAAATAGGTTGGTCCCTTAACTTTGGCCTTTTCTCCCCCTTTTGGCATAAATCGGAAAGAGCGAGGGAATTTGAAAATAAGTTTTAAGTCCAACATTGTTCCAAATAAATTTTGAAAATAGTAATTTGAACATAAGCTCATCTATTTGGATGTTCAACTCTTATTTGACTCTATTGATATGAGAGATCAACAAGTCCTGATTAGAGTTGGTTAATTTATGTAATTATACTCCGTGGTTTATGACGATGCACTGAATCTACATCTGGAACTAGGAGTAAGGTCCTAACATCTCACTCTCATCTACGTGGCTAAGTACACAAACACATTAATCCTATGTGTTGTGAGATGTAATGGCTCCTTAAATCTATAGGTGCATGATATCTAGGGTAAACCCTAAACTAGGTCCATTAACATGAAAAAAATAATAGAGTATATAATATAATAAGAAAAATGCAAGTCCTACTCTATTACACACATGCCCAATTTTTGTCTAAGTAGACTAAATTCGGCTTCGGGTAGCGGCTTGGTAAAAAGATCGGCTTGGTTAGACTTGGATTCCACATATTCGAGTTGAATGGTTCCGTTAGCTACATGTTCTCGAATGAAGTTGTGTTTAACTTCTATATGTTTGGTCCTAGAGTGACATATGGGATTTTTGGTTAAGTTGATTGAGGTAATATTATCTATGTGAGTTTTAATATTGTTGAAGATTAAGTTAAAGTCTTGCAGAGTGTGCTTCATCCAAAGAAGCTGAGCTACACACTCACCCATTGCGACATATTCAGCTTCGGTGCTAGACAAGCAACACAGTATTGCTTCCTACTGCACCAACTCACTAGACTTGAGCCGAGAAGTTGACAATAATCACTCGTGCTCTTCCTATCGAGTTTACTACCGGCATAGTCTGAGTCGGAGTAACCGATTAGTTCGAACTCGGTAGATCTAGGGTACCAAATATCTACGCTTAGTATTCCCTTTAGATATCTAAGAATACGCTTGACTAGGGTTAGGTGAGACTCCTTGGCACAGGTTTGAAATCTTGCGCACATACTTACTGCGAATAAAATATCGGGTTGAGTCACAGTTAAGTATAAAAGACTCCCTATCGCACTGTTATAGTATTTTAGGTCGATGGACTTTCCTTCTAAGTCCTCTCCTATGTTGACATTAGTTGCCATGGGTGTATTGATGGTTTTAGCATCTTGCATTCCAAAATATTTAATTAGTTCCCTAGTATATTTTTGTTGATGTAAATATATTCCATCCTTAGTTTGTTTAATTTGTAGTCCTAGAAAGAAACTCAATTCACCTACTAAATTCATTTCAAATTCACTTTCCATAAGTGAAATAAACTCGTTCAGTAGGATCAAATTGATTGCTCCGAAAATGATATCGTCTACGTAGATTTGGGCTATAAAGATTTCCTTACCTATGGTTTTTACGAAAAGGGTTGGGTCGACTAGGCCTTGGTTAAATCCTTTTGACTTAAGATAAATTGAAAGTCTCTCATACCAAGCTCGAGGAGCTTGTTTGAGTCCATAAAGAGCTTTCTTTAGTTTAAGGATATGGTCAGGTTTATCTAGACTTTCGAATCTGGGGGATTGGTTAACATAAACCTCTTCCTTAATATATCCATTCAAGAATACTAACTTGATATCCATTTGAAATAATTTAAATCCTCGATGCACAACATATGCTAACAACATTCGGATGGATTCTAGTCTAGCTACGGGGGCATAGGTTTCATCGTAATATAACCCCTCTACTTGACTGAACTCTTTCGCGACTAATCTCGCTTTGTTTCTAACTACTTCACCTTTGTCATCAAGTTTATTTTGGAAAACCCACCTTATTCCAATAATTGACTTATCTTGAGGTGGTGGTACTAATTTCCAAACTTCGTTTCTAGTAAATTGAGCTAGCTCTTCTTGCATTGCAATGATCCAATCGGGATCAAGAAGAGCTTGTTCAATGGTTTTGGGTTCGATTTTCGAAATAAAGGAGATTTGACTAAGATTTCTATATAATGATCTAGTTCGAACCCCTAGTCTAGGATCACCTATCACTTGGTCGATAGGATGATTCGATTGAATCCTAGTATGACTTGGGTTAGGGTTACCTATCATTTGGTCGGTAGGATGACTCGATTGAATCCTAGACTGGCTCGGATTAGGATTGATACTAGATTCGTGTTCAAGATCAAAGTTGAGTCTGGTCTGAATCGGTTCACTAGTTGACTTTACTACGGATTTTGTAAGTTCATGTCCTTCGTCGAATACTACATTAATGGTTTCCTCAATTTTAAGGGTGTCATTGTTATATACCCTATAGGCTCTACTTGTAGTTGAGTATCCTAGGAAGATACTGGTAGAGCTTTTGGATGTGAACTTTCCTAGGTAGTCCTTAGTGTTTAGAATATGTACCTTACACCCAAATACCCTAAAGTATTTAATGTTAGGTACTTTGTCATGGTAGATTTCGTATGAAGTCTTAAGGTGCCTCTTTACCAAAAGAATTATATTTTGGACATAACAAGTCATACTAATGGCTTCTGCCCAAAATCTATCGGGTAGATTGTATTCGTTAAACATGGTCTTAGCGGCTTCTTGTAGGGTTCTATTTTTTCGCTCGACTAGGCCATTTTGTTGTGGGGTTCTAGGACATGAGAATTCATGGTGGTATCCATTTAGGTTACATAAATCTATGAACCTATGGTTTTCGAATTCACCACCATGATCACTTCTAAGTCTTTTAATTTTAAGGGTTTTTTGGTTTTCGATTAATTTAAACAAGTTGATGAGTTGATCTTGAAGGGATTTCCCTTGTCGAGTCCGTGAGGGGAAACTTCGCTTCCCCTTTACCTCGGTTGCTTGACCATGGTGATCCCTTCGATGTCCCCGGATTAAAAAATTTAATCCTAGACAAAAAGGATTCCCAAAGCAACCAAGTCATCATCATGCTATTCGTTTAGAGAGGTCACTTGAACAAACTAGTTGTTCAAGCGACCATCCTCTATTCTACGAGTAGCCGCGGAATAGACGATGTCCGGATCGCCGGTTTTTGTGTTTATACTCGGGATCCAAGTATTATTTAGCCTATTTACAGAAATATAACATGCTTATATTTGAAAAACAAACACAAGCAATGAATAAAAGAGAAAGAATAATAGGTATACCTCTTGGTCTTCTAATGTATGACCTTCCTCCTTTTGGACGTCGTGTGGGCGACGATCCACCAAAAGTCGAAGCTCCTAGATCGCAAAACTTCCTTCCTTGCTTTTCCCAAGCAAGAGGAAGAAAAGAAACAATGTTTTTCTCCTTCCAAAACTCAACCAACAAAGGGCTATCAAAGCCCTTGCCGCCGGCCAACTAGAAGGAGAAGGAGATGGTGGAAAACTACCAAGACACCAAGGGAAACCCTATATCTTATTTCCACCACCTAAGGAGACGAAGAAGGGGACTTTGGGTGCTGCCAAGGCTGGAAAAGAGGTGGAAAAGGCTGCTGGACGTTGGCCCAAAGAGGAAGAAGAAGAGAGAAAGAACCTTCCTTATTTGGTGCCACCCTAGCCTCAAAACCCTAATCCCAATCCTATCTCAAATAGGATTGCTCCTTGCCGCCCAAACCCTAGCTCTCCTCCTCTTCATCATGTAATCCACGACCACTCCCCATGCCCTCCTTTTATAGAGTTAGGGATAAGTCATGAATTAATCTCCTCCATTGGTTCTAGGGATTTAATCTCAATTGTCGGATCTAGAGATTTAATCTCAACCATTGGATCTTAGAGATTTGATCTCTACCAATGGATCTTAGAGTTTTGTTTCTATCCATTGGATCTAAGCTTCATGAGGTGTTAATAGGCTACATTAGGGACCATGAGGAGGAGTTGGGTCTTGGCCACCCATGGATCAAGCCCACATAAAGTCCGATCCACTAATGATGATCCAATCCACTAAAGGTCCATCATTGATCTACCTCACCAACCCCCATATGATAATATGGGCTCCATATATTATTTGTACATTTTTTCCCCGTGTTTAAGATCTCGAATGTCCATCGATTAATTAATTTACTAGCCATTAATTAATCAACATCTAACTCCTTGAGTAGTACCACTCAACCTTTTCATCATGTCGGACCAAGTCCACCTGCAGGGTTTACATGATGAACCTTATTAGCTCCTCAAGGACATCATCATCCTAATATATAGGACACGGTTTTCTCCTATAATCAACGGTACACCATATAAATAATATCATCTCCCAACTTACCGAGTCTATCGATTTAATCTATAAATCTCGCCCATTGGTAAATCAAAGAGATGAGTACTAAGTATATGTGCCCGTTATTATATCGGGATTAAGAGCATGTACTAAATAATATCTGAGGTCCGATTCGATTATGTAGTCAGCAATAAATCGAATCACCTCTATGTCGGTCCTGCTCAATACACACAAAGTACACTAGTGTGATTCTATAGTAAAGACAAACCAATACCAAATCACCCTACAACCATTCCGATGGTTTGTCCAAAGTCATCTCGGTTGTGAGCCTTTACTTATACTTTCCAAGGGGCCGATAACATGATCTCCTGTGTGACACCACACACCATGTTATCTACAATGTAAAGTATGAGACAATATTGCATAACCATAAAAATATGCAAACAATGATCATGTGATTCTTATTTCAAAATAAAGATGTTCATACAAAAGATAGACTTTTCAGTATACATCCCTACAATCTCCCACTTATACTAAAAGACTATGTTGTTCTCAAAGTGTCATACATCTGATCCCCATTCCCTCCACATGCCTATCAAAAGCTCTCACTGGAAGGGCCTTAGTGAAAGGATCTGTCAGGTTATCCTCCGATGCAATCTTGGCCACAGCAACTTCTCCTCTCTTTACGATTTCTCGTATCAGGTGGTACTTGCGCTCTATGTGTTTACTAGCCTTATGGGCTCGTGGTTCCTTCGAGTTTGCAACTGCACCACTATTATCACAATAAATTGTGATAGTTCTGGGCAAACCAGGAATCACATCCAAGTCCATCAGTAAGTTCCTGAGCCATACAGCTTCTTTGGCCGCCTCAGAGGCCGCCACATACTCAGCTTCCATGGTGGAGTCCGCCACGCACTTTTGCTTGACACTCCTCCATACAATGGCTCCACCTCCCAAAGTAAACACAAAACCTGAGGTAGACTTACTGTTATCCCTATCGAGTTGGAAGTCGGAATCTAACTGTAACCCACAGGAGTAATTAGTCCGCCCAGAAACCAACATATAATCCCTAGTCCTTCTCGGGTACTTCAATATATGCTTTACCGCGTCCAATGTTCCTGTCTGGATTACTCGATATCTCGACCATGCCCACTAGCAGCACGGATATCTGGTCTCGTACAGAGCATCGCATACATGAGGCTTCCTACTACCGAAGCATAAGGAACCACCTTCATCTCCTCTATCTCCTCAGATGATCTAGGACACATCTCCTTAGATAAAGGAACTCTATGCCTGAAAGGTAGAAAACCCTTCTTGGAGTTCTGCATGCTAAAACGCTCCATAATTGTGTCTATGTATGAAGCTTGGGATAAGCACAACATCCTTTTCCTGCGATCCCTTATAACCTTGATCCCAAGGATGTGTCCCACCTCTCCCAAGTCCTTCATATCAAACTGTTTGGACAACCATACCCTTATGTCCGATAACACCTTGATATTGTTGTCAATCAACAAAATGTCATCTACGTATAGTACAAGAAATACCACTACGTTTCCGTCACATCTCTTGTATACACAAGACTCATCTGATTAAGCTTACATATAAGATGCTCTTTGCCCTTAGCAATGAATCCCTCTGGTTGCTTCATGTAAATGTTTTCCTCAAGACATCCATTAAGGAAAGATGTCTTGACATCCATCTGCCACACCTCATAATCCATATAAGCTGCTATGCATAAGAGGATCCGGATAGATTTAAGCATGGCTATTGGCGAAAAGGTCTCCTCATAATCGATACCCTCTTTCTGAGTATACCCCTTCGCAACAAGCCTCGCTTTGAAGGTCTCAACCTTCCCATCTATTTCTCTCTTTCTTTTGTAGATCCACTTGCATCCAATGGTTTTTACACCATCGGGTGGTTCTACTAGCTCCCAGACCTGATTTGAATCCATAGATTCAATCTCAGCATTCATTGCACTCTGCCAAGATACTGCATCTTTATCTTGGATTGCCTCATCATATGTCCAGGGATTAGGTTCATGTTCGCCAGGGACCAAATCAGAAGATTCTCTTAAGAACATGAATCTATCAGGCTGTCTCACAACCCTCCCACTACGACGAGGTATCACCTGTGTATCCTCTGTGACACGCGGTGCAGTGACATGTGGTATATCCTCTTGTACCGGTGGTACAAAAGAAGTGACTTCCCCTTTTAGCTCCTCAAGAACAATCCTACTAGTGGGCTTGTGGTTCATCACATAGTCATCCTCTAGAAATCTGGCATTCGTACTCACGATCACCTTCTGATCCCTAGGACTATAGAACAAACCACCCTTCGTTCGCTTAGGGTAGCCAACAAACAAGTGTACTTCTGTACGAGATTCCAACTTACCAGCATCTCCCTTCAGTACATGTGCTGGACTCCCCCATATCCGAATGTGTCTCAGACTAGGCTTTCGCCCAGTCCACAATTCTACGAGGATAGAAGGCACTGATTTAGATGGAACCAAGTTCAGAATATACATTGTCGTATCCAGCGCATACCCCCAGAACGAATCTGGCAACTCAGAATAAATCATCATCGATCTAACCATCTCCATAAGAGTCCTATTCCTTCGCTCCACTACACCATTCTGCTGGGGTGTGTCAGGTGCAGACAATTGGGATTGAATCCCAGCCTCTGATAAGTAATTCCTAAACTCTCCCAAGAGGTACTCACCACCACGATCAGATCGTAGGGTCTTGATACTTTTACTTTGACGGTTCTCCACATCAGCCTTGAATTCTTTAAACTTGTCAAAGCATTCAGACTTGCGGCGCATCAAGTAAATGCATCCATATCTTGAATAATCATCTATAAAAGAGACGAAATATTCAAAACCACCTCTAGCCTGGATAGACATAGGACCGCACAAATCAGTATGAACCAATTCTAACACATCTTTGGCTCTATACCCCTTGGCCTTGAAAGGCCTCTTGGTCATTTTATCTTCCAAGCAAGATTCGCAGGTTTGGAGATCCTCCACCACTAATGAACCCAAAGGTCCATCAGCTATCAACCTTTGAATTCTACTCAGGTTAATATGACCAAGCCTTAGATGCAAAAGATATGTCTGGTTCATCTTCGAAGGTTCTTTTCTCTTATTGGAATTAGAAGATGAGTTATTTACTTCTATATGCATCGTGGGAGCTTTTGGTTCAAGAGTATACAAATTGCCAACCAATGTACCTGAACAGATAATCTCTCTATTTATTTTTATAACAACTCTGTCATTAAAAGAAATAGAATATCCATCCATAATCAATTTAGAAAATGAAATCAAATTCTTTCTAAATGTAGGTACATAAAGACAATTTCTCAAAACCAAAACTTTATTTCTATCAAACGATAAATGAACGTCTCCCACTGCAATAGCCGCTACCTTTGTAGCATTGCCCATGTAGACGGTAATTTCTCCTTCAGCTAGTCGTCGGGTTTCCTGGAACCCCTACAAAGAATTGCAGACATGATCAGTGGCTCCCGTATCTACACACAGTGCAGTAGATAACACCACTAAACATGTTTCAACGACTAAGGCAGAAGATATACCTTTGTTCTGCTTTAGGTTGGGGAAGTCTTTCTTCCCATGTCCAGTCTGTTTGCAAGTGAAGCACTTGCCTTTCGGCTTCTTCACTCCTCCCTGAGGTCCACCCGCCATTTTTGCTCCACCTTGTTTCTTTTTCTTCTTGCCTTTCAGCTTAGAAGTAGAAACCTTCTGAGCAACCATGGCTTCCTGCCTAGCATCCCGATTCTGGTATCCGAAAAGTTCCTTTTCTCCAGAATTATCCGTAGGCCTAGGAGGACACTCATCGACAGTTAAGACACTATCCAAATTTCTTTTCCAATCAATATTATTTGGGTGCAGTAAGTTTATTTCTTTTAATATCACAGCAAGTGGGTTGAAAGCCATTTGAAAATCCTAAGAATCACAATGATCAAAATATTAGATTTTAAATATTATTGATTCCTCAAAACAATAAAATTCCAAAATCAACCAACACCTCAAAACACCGAGAATATCGCATGCCACGTAGTGTGGACGTATACGAATTCTACATTTTGCAAGAGGAGGTTTTACCCATTAATTCTATTATCTTGTCAACCTTACTTTTTGACAAATAAAATTAATAGTTGGTTCCTCTTTGGCCCTACAAATAAAAGCAGTGACTCCGATGGGGAGGATACTTTTATTTGCATCTAAGTGTGCACCATTACACGATACTAAGGGAATTATTTCGGATTATGTGCCTTACCGCTGTGGAAGTACACACGCTCCTAGATAATTTCCTATAACCATTATTTGACCTAGTGATCCGCAAACAAACTCATCCGCAGGGAGGAAGGCACTCAGAGCTGACGCGCAAATTTGTTTGCATCACTTGTCAAATTGTAATGGAGGCCGTGAGAATTTATAAAAATATCCCTCTCCCACTTAGTAATTTGAAATTGAGGAATTTTCCTAGCCTACGACATGCATATCAAACAAAAAGCAATAAATATGAAAAATAAATTATTTTCCAACTATTATGGCTTTGGTCTTCAATATGACTCCCATCGCATCGCCATCTCGTCCGCTCCTCCTACGCCATGTACGAGCCATCAGGAGATTCGAGCCGAGACTAAAACCTATTTTAATTTACATCCATCGATCCTATACTCCACGAGGGAGTGTACATGAAATCTAGATCGAAAGTAAAATAAAATAAAGAGTGGCTAAACAATGTCGTATTTAATTTACAAAAACTAAATACTAGCCTCGTCAACCCCGATGATTCAACAAAATAAATATTTACACACATACAATCACATACACACATATGGCCATAATAGTCGGATCTTATGCTTGCAACCAAAGAGTTAAACTACGCATATCCTACTATTATCCGACACATATAATATATGAAAAAGTGCATAAAAATTAACCGAATCCTAAACACACAAAACCGGAAACCTTGGCTCTGATACCAATTGAAGGGATTTCCCTTGTCGAGTCCGTGAGGGGAAACTTCGCTTCCCCTTCACCTCGGTTGCTTGACCATGGTGATCCCTTCGATGTCCCCGGATTAAAAAATTTAATCCTAGACAAAAGGGATTCCCAAAGCAACCAAGTCATCGTCGTGCTATTCGTTTAGAGAGGTCACTTGAACAAACTAGTTGTTCAAGCAACCATCCTCTATTCTACGAGTAGCCGCGGAATAGACGATGTCCGGATCGCCGATTTTTGTGTTTATACTCGGGATCCAAGTATTATTTAGCCTATTTACAGAAATATAACATGCTTATATTTGAAAAACAAACACAAGCAATGAATAAAAGAGAAAGAATAATAGGTATACCTCTTGGTCTTCTAATGTATGACCTTCCTCCTTTTGGACGTCGTGTGGGCGACGATCCACCAAAAGTCGAAACTCCTAGATCGCAAAACTTCCCTCCTTGCTTTTCCCAAGCAAGAGGAAGAAAAGAAACAATGTTTTTCTCCTTCCAAAACTCAACCAACAAAGAGCTATCAAAGCCCTTGCCGCCGGCCAACTAGAAGGAGAAGGAGATGGTGGAAAACTACCAAGACACCAAGGGAAACCCTATATCTTGTTTCCACCACCTAAGGAGAAGAAGAAGGGGACTTTGGGCGCTGGCCAAGGCTGGAAAAGAGATGGAAAAGGCTGCTGGACGTTGGCCCAAAGAGGAAGAAGAAGAGAGAAAGAACCTTCCTTATTTGGTGCCACCCTAGCCTCAAAACCCTAATCCCAATCCTATCTCAAATAGGATTGCTCCTTGCCGCCCAAACCCTAGCTCTCCTCCTCTTCATCATGTAATCCACGACCACTCCCCATGCCCTCCTTTTATAGAGTTAGGGATAAGTCATGAATTAATCTCCTCCATTGGTTCTAGGGATTTAATCTCAACCGTCGGATTTAGTGATTTAATCTCAACCGTCAGATCTTAGAGATTTGATCTCTACCAATAGATCTTAGAGTTTTGTTTCTATCCATTGGATCTAAGCTTCATGAGGTGTTAATAGGCTACATTAGGGACCATGAGGAGGAGTTGGTGTTGGGTTTCCGGCACCGCGGCGTGTGTGTGTTCGATCATGTTTCGTAAACATGAGCACAGCGGAAGCAATTAAAAATAATAAATCTATATTTATTACATCGATCATGTTTCGTAAACATGAGCACAGCGGAAGCAATTAAAAATAATAAATCTATATTTATTACAACACACACAACACACGCATGCTATTACAACAAGTGTAGACATAACCGTAAATTAAAATTTGCAATAAAAGAAAATTATCTACGTTATACCATTCGTATGACGTGTAGCGGGAACGGCATCAACCGGAACGATCCTCGTAAGAATCGTCTCTATCCGTATCCACGCCGAGCTCCTCGGGATGACTTCGCTAAGTCACGAGCTTCGTCTTCGTACGGGTTACTAGCCTCGTGTTGAAGACGACGTGATCGAGAGATGATCACGATCCGAATCCAAATTCGGATCCTAAAACGAGTTCTCAAAACTCGCTTCTCCGGAGAGGTATTCGTCAACCGTTTGACGAATCCTTCATCCCCCACCTCAGAGGATTACCGGAGATCAAATCCCCGGTAAGTTAGCCACTGTCGGAGCACTAACCGTCGTCCAAATGATGCTCCGACGAGAGGAGGAGAAGCTGTCCAGAAAACTGGACAGCTTGGTGGAGGATATAGGCGCGGGCCAACCAAGGAAAGAAAAGGCTCACCTTGATGTCAAACCTATAGGAGATCACCGGAGGGTCGCCGGAGGATAGCCGGCTGAAGCTTGGACGCCGGCAACAAGTTGGACGGCGGCACAAGGGGTTGGGCGGCGGCACACTAGGGTTGGCGCCGAAAACTCCTTCAAGGGGTGGGCGGCAACTCCAAGGGCTAGGGTTTTGATTAGGGCTTAATTATCCATTAAGCCCTCTTTTATAGAGAACTAATTCTCTTAATGGTTAATGGATCATATCCATAAAGCCCGTTAACCCGCTCCATTAAGATAAGTTAAAATAAACCAAACCATGATGGTTTATTTTAAGTTAAAACGAACCGAACCAACCTTTGGTTCATTCGTTTAATATAAACCAAACCCTTTGGTTTATTCTCATCCATTGGATTAGAACCAAACCATTTTGGTCCATCCATTATGTCTTCATAAGACACGGCCCATCCACGCTTCCATTGCGACTGAAACAATTTCATGCTCGCTTTATGTTTGGTCCAACCAAACATAGTTTCTCTCGGTCTGAGAATCCCATTCTCGAGCTCGTTTTAAATCCTTTGGATTACACTCGTTGTGCGTGTGACCAAATAGGTTCTCGGTTTATGTTGGCCGTCTATAATTAACCATTAATTATAGAACGATCATGAGTGGCACCTAGTAGTACATCATGATCCCCAATTAAACGAAAAGATCAACGGTTGATCCAGAACTATTTCTGAAACCCTTCAGTAGCTCGAATGAATCGTGCCCCATTCCCTTCACTCATCTTATACCCACTTGGTTCAGGACATGGTCTATTGTGTCAATCCCCACTAGGCTGACTACGTCACACCTAGCCCAAGTATTATTTCCTCGTCCTACGGATTCTAGTTACTCCACATGTATCGAAGAGTACCTTACTCTAAACATGTAATGCTTTGGCCAAAGACTTTAGTAACAATCCGACGAGAGGCCATGGGTATACATCTCCTCGAGTGGTGAATCCTTTATAGGCTATTCAAACACCTTCGATCACTTCGACTTATACCCAATCATCCCGGGTCCACATCTCCTCGGAGATGTTTGCTTAAGATGTCAAAGCATAAGTCTCCATGATCAAGATGACTTGAATACCGCAAGTCAAAGGAACATCGCACTTAAACCACAGTAAGAACTTCATTGACATATCTATATATGTAGAGAACCATATGAAGTCTTACGGCTGGTCACTCCAATGAACTAGTTACCATAACTAGCATCCACAATTAACTCCGGACATCACAATGTCTCCAGCCAGTGAGAATCAGCTGCTTGGATACACCAAGGAGTATACCTCGTGCTAGTCTCGACAGAATTGATGGTGTCCAAATCCATCAATTCATCGACTAGGTATAATTTCGATACATCACAATTACACATGTAGAGATACTCACTAGTTGTGATCCAATCACAAATTCTCTCATGCTGTGAATCGTATCGTGGACATTCAGTAAATGAGTTTAAGATCCAATCAAATAAATAAAACATGTATACTCAAATAGTGAATCTTCATTTATCATATAAATGGTTCATACATAAGGCGATTGCCTTAGGACATCTCTCATATATTACTAACAGACTCCCACTTGGCCTAATGCCAATCGCTACGGTATCCAATACCATAAGCTCTAACATGACCCTCAAACTTACTTTGAGGTAATGCTTTAGTCAAAGGATCCGCTAAGTTCCTTTCGTGGGAATTTTCTCGATTTGTATTTCGTTCCTCGATGATCTCTCGATAAGATGATAGCGCGGCGAAGCACATGTTTGGATCATTGATGAGACCACATCAAGTTCATAGATGAACTTATTGATCCCAACCGCTTCCTTCTTTCGCCTTAAAGTCGCAACGATTCTCCTTAGTAAGCGAGAATCCGCTATAGTGTCAAGCTTGGAACCTTTCCAACTTATTGCGCCTCCATTCTAGGTGAATACATACCCGGTGAGACATGGAATCATCCTTATGCATGCGGATGGCATCCGTAAGTATACCCTATCACCATGTACCCTTCTCCATATATTAGGAACACATCCTTAGTTCTTCTCAAGTACTTAAGGATCGTCTTATGACCACCCAATGATCCATTCTGGATCGGTGAGTATCTGCTCGTGACACTCGAGCATACGATACATCGGGCCTCGTACATAACATAGCATACATGATAGATCCTATTGCGGATGCATAGGGAATCTTACTCATGCAAATCCTCTCGTCTTACGTGCGCGGACACATAGACTTGAAAGGTGTACCCCATGCACGATGGTAGGATAACCTTTCTTGGATTCCGACATGCTAAACCTCTTTAGCACTCGGTCTATATATGTAGACTGCGAAAGACCAAGCAACCGTTTCGATCTATCTCTATAGATCTTAATCCCGAGGATGTAGGTTGCTTCTCCCGGGTCTTTCATGGAGAATGTCTTGGATAACCAAACCTTAAGCGGTAGTAAGATTGACACATCGTTTCCTATAAGTAATATGTCATCGACATACAATACTAGGAACACATTTGCCTCCCACTAACCTTCTTGTACACACAAGGTTAAATGCGGATTTTGTGAGAAATCAAACTTTTTGATCGTCTCATCAAAACGGATATTCCAGCTCCTGGATGCTTGCTTCAATCCATAAATGGATCGTCGCAATTTGCATACCTTGGTTTTATCAACCGATGTGAAACCCTCAGGCTGTATCATATACACGTCCTCGAGCAGGTTTCCATTAAGGAAAGCTGTTTTCACATCCATCTGCCATATCTCATAATCATAATGAGCTGCTATGGCCAGGAGCATCCGAATGGATTTAAGCATAGCTACAGGCGAATAGGTTTCGTCATAATCAACTCTTTGCTTTTGACGATATCCTTTCGCCACCAATCTAGCCTTATAGGTAATCACATTACCATCCATGTCGGTTTTCTTCTTGAAAACCCACTTGCACCCTATAGGCTTTATGCCTTCAGGTGGGTCAACCAAGTTCCAAACTTGGTTTTCGTACATGGAATCCATTTCCGACTTCATGGCACCAAGCCACTTATCCCTTTCTGAACTTGTCAGCACTTCTTCATAACTGGTAGGCTCCTCATCATCAATGAGTAACACGTCGTTCGATTCACTTATGAGAAATCCATATCTCTCAGGAATATTACGTGTTCTACCAGATCTACGAAGATGTGGTGTTACAATAGGTCCAGCCGATTGCTCATCACTATGAGTTATCGGCTGTTGTGCTTCACCAGGTATCTCATCAATGTCTATTTGAGTCTCTCGAGCCTCCTCAAGCTCGACGACACTCCCACTGTTTTCTTGCAAGAGAAACTCTTTCTCTAGAAACACAGCATGCCTTGAAACAAACACCTTTTGTTCCACAGGATGATAGAATTGGTAACCCCTTGTTTCCTTAGGGTATCTAATAAATAGATATTTATCAGACTTAGCATCCAGTTTGTCTGATACAGTCCGCTTCACATAAGCAGGACAACCCCATATCTTCAAGTAAGATACATGAGGTTTCTTACCATTCCATATCTCATATGGAGTAGTTGAGACTACCTTGGTAGGCATTCTGTTTAACAAGTAAATAGTAGTCTGAAGTGCATAACCCAAAAACGACTTGGGAAAAGTCGCATGATTCATCATTGACCTGACCATGTCCAACAAGGTCCGGTTACGCCTCTCAGATACACCATTATGCTGTGGTGTATAGGGCGGAGTCCATTGAGACAATATACCATTGTCTCTTAGGTAATCAAGAAACTCCTGACTCAAGTATTCACCACCTCGATCCGATCGAAGTGTTTTAATACTTTTGTCATGTTGTTTCTCTACTTCATTTCTAAACTCTTTGAATCCTTTCAAAGGCTTCAGACTTGTGTTTCATCAAGAACACATACCCAAACCGTGAGTGATCATCGGTGAAGGTAATGAAGTAGCTATAGCCTCCTAATGCTTGAGTTGACATAGGTCCACATACATCAGTATGTATTAGACCTAGTAACTCTCCCACTCGTTCACCTTTTCCAGTAAAAAGGTAACTTAGTCATCTTGCCTTTTAAGCATGATTCGCATGTATCGTATGAATCCAATTCAAACGATTCCAGAATTCCACATCGGTGTAATTCGGACATGCGTTTCTTGCTTATATGGCCAAGGCGACAATACATATAAAGTCTATTTGATTATCCTTTCGAGCACTCGTGTTTGCTCGCCGATATTGAAAATGTCCTTTGGATCGTCCAGCGTATAAACACCATTGCTTAAAGTTCGGTCCATAAAGAACTCCATTCAATGTTATTTAACAACAATTGTTACTAAAAGTCAAATGGTACACATTTCTATTTAAACAATAAATAGAAATGATGTTTTTATCAACGAAGGAACATAAAAGCAATTGTCCAGTTCTAAGACAAGTCCTATAGGAGTTCAACAAATACGTTCGATGGCGGCAGGACCTTTACTCCATTCCCAACACGTAAATTTGACTCTCCTTGGCGAGTCTTCTTCTATTCCTTAGCCCATGTATGTCATTACATATATGTGAGCCACACCCGATGTCGAATACCCAAGTGTCGAGGAAATAGAATGACAATCAATAAAGAAGATTTACGAAGAAGATGGGGCATCAGATGCCTTATCCTTCTTCACGGACTCAAGATAAATCTTGTACTTTCTTCAAATGGCTCTCCTTGCCATAATGATGGCAAGTTTCCTTTTGTGCTAGTTCTACCTTCTTAGCCTTTCTCTTCTTTCCTTTCTGTTGTTCCTTTGACTTCCTCTTAGAACCTTTCTTCGAGGAATCAACTAACAGCACCGTCCCCTGCTCATGCTTCTCAGAAGACTCCACAGTCTTCAGCATATTGAGCAGTACCACAGATGAACCTCCTAGCATCTCAGAGGTGAAGAGGAGCTTTGAGACTTCGAACCTTTCGAATCTCACTTGCTCATCAACCAACTCACAAAGATGAAGGACTACGATATGAGCATCCATATGCTCATGCTTCTTTCGTAGCTTGGGTTCCATCGTGGCTAGCATGATGCAACTCATTTGTTTAGAATCACTCACATGTTTCTGATAGGCCAACAATTGGTCCAAAGTTGCATCGTCACTAGGACGGGCGGGAAGAGGCGCTTCGAGGACATACACAAGCTTTTCACCTTGAGAACAATTCTCAAGTTTCTAAGCTAGTCCAAGAAGTTCGGCCCAGTCAATTTATTTGAATCCAAAATGGAACGCAAATTCAAAGACATCAGGATCAATCTTAGAAATACAAAACGAGCATATATGAGAAAGATGATTTTAAAATGCATCAATATACATTTATAAATCCCATTCATTTTTCGAATTTCAAAAACCCCAAAATCACTTCGGTAGATCGTAGGTCCATCTCCGAATGGGCTGATATCCATCATAGTTATGAACAACCTTGGAGAGAGTCCAACAAGCCATTCATAACTACGACGGTAGGTATCAACTATACCGATTGCATATCACGTATATGCAACTATCACAATGTGCTATCAACTAATTGAATGTTCACACATACATCGGGTTGTTAACACATTAACAAGTATGCATCATATGCATAGCACCCAACTTCACCTCCCTTTACATCGACCTTGGAGAGAGTCCAACAAGCCGAGGCTCCAGGTTAAAGCCAACCCATTAATCGAGAAATAGTTTTAATATGGTTAGAGTGCATTCAACCAATTAGCCCAGCTTGGAGAGAGTCCAACAACCAAAGCTAACGATTGACCTCTGACTCTTACCATATTAGTATTAAACTATTCCATGGTTTGAACATGTTCGGGTTCGAGCCGGGCTTGGAGAGAGTCCAACAACCCAAACAAGAAACAGAACTCTGGTTCTAACCATATTAATGGAAGGTGTAGGCTTTAATATTGATTAAGGGTTTTTATGTCTCATCCTCTTTGCATGCAAATAACTATTATCTACATGGCATGGCATACATGGCATACATCTACATGTCATGACACGCATGGCATAATGTTATGCATCTAATGCAATTACATGACATACAATTATGTCATGTATATAATTTCCTTATATGTCATAACTATTTATGGAAATAAAATATGTTTAAGATTTGATTCTCCAAATCAAATCATAATTAAATTAGGAAACAAATTTCCAAATCTAATCACATATTTTATTCATGGAATTATTTGATTAAGGAAAATCTATTTAGGAAACCAATTTCCTAAATCATTAAAACTACTTATGGAAATGAAATATTTTTAAGATTTGATTTCCCAAATCAAATCATGATTAAATTAGGAAACAAATTTCCAGAATCTAATCAAATATTTTATTTATGGAAAATATCAATTTCCATAAATACTTCTAACTTTCCAAAAGTGGAAGATTTCCATAAATACTTCTAGACTTTCCAAAATTGAAAAATTTCCATAAATACTTCTAAATTTCCAAAATTTAGAAAATTTCCAGAAATACATTATGACTATCGCAAAACCATTTTTACGATTATGTGAAACACAACACAGGCTCACGATACCCTTTGTTGGGTTTTAAACGCATGGCGTGTGTGTGTTCGATCATGTTTCGTAAACATGAGCACAGCGGAAGCAATTAAAAATAATAAATCTATATTTATTATAACACACACAACACACGCATGCTATTACAACAAGTGTAGACATAACCGTAAATTAAAATTTGCAATAAAAGAAAATTATCTACGTTATACCTTTCGTATGACGTGTAGCGGGAACGGCATCAACCGGAACGATCCTCGTAAGAATCGTCTCTATCCGTATCCACGCCGAGCTCCTCGGGATGACTTCGCTAAGTCACGAGCTTCTTCTTCGTATGGGTTACTAGCCTCGTGTTGAAGACGACGTGATCGAGAGATGATCACGATCCGAATCCAAATTCGGATCCTAAAACGAGTTCTCAAAACTCGCTTCTCCGGAGAGGTATTCGTCAACCGTTTGACGAATCCTTCGTCCCCCACCTCAGAGGATTACCGGAGATCAAATCCTCGGTAAGTTAGCCGCTGTCAGAGCACTAACCGTCGTCCAAACGATGCTCCGACGAGAGGAGGAGAAGCTGTCCAGAAAACTGGACAGCTTGGTGGAGGATATAGGCGCCGGCCAACCAAGGAATGAAAAGGCTCACCTTGATGCCAAACCTATAGGAGATCACCGGAGGGTCGCCGGAGGATAGCCGGCTGAAGCTTGGACGCCGGCAACAAGTTGGACGGCGGCACAAGGGGTTGGGCGGCGGCACACTAGGGTTGGCGCCGAAAACTCCTTCAAGGGGTGGGCGGCAACTCCAAGGGCTAGGGTTTTGATTAGGGCTTAATTATCCATTAAGCCCTCTTTTATAGAGAACTAATTCTCTTAATGGTTAATGGATCATATCCATAAAGCCCGTTAACCCGCTCCATTAAGATAAGTTAAAATAATCCAAACCATGATGGTTTATTTTAAGTTAAAACAAACCGAATCAACCTTTGGTTCATTCGTTTAATATAAACCAAACCCTTTGGTTTATTCTCATCCATTGGATTAGAACCAAACCATTTTGGTCCATCCATTATGTCTTCATAAGACACGACCCATCCATGCTTCCATTGCGACTGAAACAATTTCATGCTCACTTTATGTTTGGTCCAACCAAACATAGTTTCTCTCGGTCTGAGAATCCCATTCTCGAGCTCGTTTTAAATCCTTTGGATTACACTCGTTGTGCGTGTGACCAAATAGGTTCTCGGTTTATGTTGGCCGTCTATAATTAACCATTAATTATAGAACGATCATGAGTGGCACCTAGTAGTACATCATGATCCCCAATTAACCAAAAGATCAACGGTTGATCCAAAACTATTTCTGAAACCCTTCAGTAGCTCGAATGAATCGTGCCCCATTCCCTTCACTCATCTTATACCCACTTGGTTCAGGACATGGTCTATTGTGTCAGTCCCCACTAGGCTGACTACGTCACACCTAGCCCAAGTATTATTTCCTCGTCCTACGGATTCTAGTTACTCCACATGTATCGAAGAGTACCTTACTCTAAACATGTAATGCTTTGGCCAAAGACTTTAGTAACAATCCGACGAGAGGCCAT
This sequence comes from Wurfbainia villosa, assembly GCA_025175895.1. Taxonomy (NCBI): domain Eukaryota; kingdom Viridiplantae; phylum Streptophyta; class Magnoliopsida; order Zingiberales; family Zingiberaceae; genus Wurfbainia; species Wurfbainia villosa. Next base: position 105,195,756 of record CM045991.1, read on the forward strand.
GGGTATACATCTCCTCGCAAGGAGTGGTGAATCCTTTATAGGCTATTCAAACACCTTCGATCATTTCGACTTATACCCAATCATCCCGGGTCCACATCTCCTCGGAGATGTTTGCTTAAGATGTCAAAGCATAAGTCTCCATGATCAAGATGACTTGAATACTGCAAGTCAAAGGAACATCGCACTTAAGCCACAGTAAGAACTTCATTGACATATCTATATATGTAGAGAACCATATGAAGTCTTACGGCTGGTCACTCCAATGAACTAGTTACCATAACTAGCATCCACGATTAACTCCGGACATCACAATGTCTCCAGCCAGTGAGAATCAGCTGCTTGGATACACCAAGGAGTATACCTCGTGCTAGTCTCGAACGAATTGATGGTGTCCAAATCCATCAATTCATCGACTAGGGATAATTCCGATACATCACAATTACACATGTAGAGATACTCACTAGTTGTGATCCAATCACAAATTCTCTCATGCTGTGAATCGTATCGTGGACATTCAGTAAATGAGTTTAAGATTCAATCAAATACATAAAACATGTATACTCAAATAGTGAATCTTCATTTATCATATAAATGGTTCATACATAAGGCGATTGCCTTAGGACATCTCTCATATATTACTAACAGTTGGGTCTTGGCCACCCATGGATCAAGCCCACATAATGTCCAATCCACTAATGATGATCCAATCCACTAAAGGTCCATCATTGATCTACCTCACCAACCCCCATATGATAATATGGGCTCCATATATTATTTGTACATTTTCTCCCATTATTTAAGATCTCGAATGTCCGTCGATTAATTAATTTACTGACCATTAATTAATCAACATCTAACTCTTTGAGTAGTACCACTCAACCTTTTCATCATGTCAGACCAAGTCCACCTGCAGGGTTTACATGATGAACCTTATGAGCTCCTCAAGGGGACATCATCATCCTAATATATAGGACACGGTTTCCTCCTATAATCAATGGCACACCATATAAATAATATCATCTCCCAACTTACCGAGTCTATCGATTTAATCTATAAATCTTGCCCATTGGTAAATCAAAGAGATGAGTACTAAGTATATGTGCCCGTAATTATATCGGGATTAAGAGCATGTACTAAATAATATCTGAGGTCCGATTCGATTATGTAGTCAGCAATAAATCGAATCACCTCTATGTCGGTCCTGCTCAATACACACAAAGTGCACTAGTGTGATTCTATGGTCAAGATAAACCAATACAAAATCACCCTACAACCATTCCGATGGTTTGTCCAAAGTCATCTCGGTTGTGAGCCTTTACTTATACTTTCCAAGGGGCCGATAACATGATCTCCTGTGTGACACCACACACCATGTTATCTACAATGTAAAGTATGAGACAATATTTCATAACCATAAAAATATGCAAACAATGATCATGTGATTTTTATTTCAAAATAAAGATGTTCATACAAAAGATAGACTTTTCAGTATACATCCCTACAGATCTAAGGTATCACTTCTGTGTTTAAGGAACCTAACCCAGGTAATCCTAGAATAGTCGTCTATGATGATTTAGCAAAATTGACTCCCATTAAGTGACTTGGCTCCATGAGAATTGAATAGATCCAAATGAATGAGCTCAAGCACACTTTTGGTTCGTTTTTGGTTAGTTAGTTGATGTTGTATCCTAGGTTGTTTACCTTGTTGACAATCATTACAAATTTTATTATCTAAGTTGTTAAGGTTAGGCAAACCTCTGACTAAGCCACTCTGACTCATCTTGTGAACGAGTCTTGGGTGCGAGTGACTGAGTCGTCGGTTCCACAACCAAGATTCCTCTTGTTGTGTAATAAGACACTTGGTTGAGGAGTTGGGTAAGTTAATTGTGTAGATGTTGTTATTCCTAGTTCCTTTAAGTATTGTTTTAGAGGTTTCATTTGTTTTAATTAAGCATTCATTTTCTAGGAATATAACCTTATAATTGTTGTCACATAATTGACTTACACTAAGTAAATTATATTGAAAATCTTCAACTAATAAAACATTATGAATTGTGAAATTAGAATTTAGCACAATATTTCCTGATCCGATGATTTTGAGCTTACCGTTATTTCCGAAAGCTACCAATCCTTGTCGTTTGAATCTAAGCTTCAAAAATTAAGTTGGTCTCTGGTCATATGTCGGGAGCACCCACTATCCAACATCCATTCATCCTACACACAAGGTAGTTGGATCGGATATTGTAATTTAAGGGTTGGTTGAAAATCCTAGATCATCTCACCCATTTCTACATGATCAAACATGTTATCCTTATGTATTCTTGTGAGATGACTTCAATTTTACTTGATTAATTTTAATGAATTGAGACAAGTCAAACTTGAGTTAGATTCAGATTTAACCCTAAGCTAACCAAGTCATCTTTTCAATAAATTGGCTTCCAGGTCATGGCGAGGCACATAGACCTTCTTTGATCAGAACAACGACCACTTCCTTAGACAAAGCCAAATTCGAGAAAGTAATAACTTGATTTACCTAAGATCACTTCTTGGTCTAACTAGTTAAGGATACGACGAGGTAGCTTCAGCTAGTTCCACTTAGTCGAGTGCACCGAGCTAGATACGCCTTATCTAACTCGGACACACAAGACTTTGCTTTCCTAGCGTACTATCATCTCGTCACGTCCTAGTACTATGTTGTCAAGAATTGACTAGTTATTAGTCTTATCTAACCATTCTAAAAGAAATAAAAAGAAAAATATCCAAGCATGCAAAGTCTAATTAATAGTGCAAACAAATTTTGTACTAGCCCCCCTGGACCATTGTACCGGTTCGGTCTTTCCACATAGTGGATTTGGTATTTGGGAACCCAGTACTTGTTAGATCCTAATTGAGAAATCAAAATGGTCTTAGGGACCCATCCTTGGACATATTTTTTATTTCTACTTACAATTGACATATACGACTTGTCGTATTTGAGCTAAACCTAAGTCCGACCTTGTTGTACACGGCCCTTTGCGATCCAAGTAAAAGGTCAAGTCCCTTGGATCCCAAAGTAAACCTTTCCAACGTATGCCTAAGATCTTCGACTTGACTTTTTAAAAATAAGTTCTCAACTTCGAGCTTTTCAACTTGAGTTGAGTCCTCTTCTTGAACTTGACTAGTCGAAGAAGTTAGGGAGACCTTGTGTTTAAGGAGTTTAACCTCCTCAACTAAGATCTTGACCTTGGACTCGAACTTAGCTAACTTTCTAGTTAAGAATTTAATTGCATTGTATAAAGTGCTAAGTAAAGATTGACTTACCTTAAGTGACTCTTTTGAACCGGATGCGTATCCGTGGCTTGTCTTAAATAGCGACTCGTCATCGGATTCGGACTCGGACTCTTCCTTGGGGTTCGGAGTCTTGTTCGGGCTTGATCGGCTTGGCCATGAAGACGAGATTGTCATTTTCCTCCTTCGACGATTCTTCCCAAGTAGCGTTAAGCGCTTTCTTGGGTGCTTTGCCTTTTAGTATTGGACACTCCGAATTGATGTGCCCGAACCTGTTACATTCAAAGCATCTTAAATTCGAATTAGACTTAGACTCAGTTTTACCTTTGTTGACGGGTCATTTTCGTCTCTTGATCATCTTCCGAACTAGATTTACTAGTTCGGTTTCCATTTCAGGATCTACCTCCGACTCGTACTCGTACTCGTCCTCTTCCTTGGGGGGTGATTTGTTTGCGGCCTTCTTCTTGGAATCTGCAATTAAGGCAATATCTTTTTCGGCTCGGACCACGTTAGTTTGCTCATGAAGTTCAAACTCAGAAAATAACTCGCCTAATCTAAGTTTAGAAAAATCCTTAAAAACCTTGTAGGCATCGACTATGGATGCCCACAAGGTGGTCCTAGGAAAAGAGTTTAAAGTGTACCTTATAAGGTCTCGATTCTCAACCTTTTGTCCGATGGCATGCAAGCTATTGACGATGTCTTGAATACGAGTATGTAGTTGTGTCGGCGTCTCATGTTCCTACATTTTTAAGTTATACAATTTATTTAAAAGCAAATCATGCTTACATACCTTAGCGTCGTCGGTTCCTTCGTGTAACTCAACGAGTTTAGTCCATAAATCTTTAGCGCTAATGAAGGGGCAGACACGGTTTAGCTCCTCTTTGGATAAGCCGCATTAAAGGATTTGGGTTGCCTTGGTGTCGGCTTCCACTTGTCTTTTCATGGCATTAGTCCATTGATCATAATCTAATGATTCACCCACTTCATTAGTAAGAAGCGTGAATCCGGTTTGGATTATGACCCATATCTCGATTTGGGTCTTTAGGAAGCACTCCATCTGACCCTTCCAATAATGAAATTCGTCTCCGTTGTAAAATAAGGTCAGATGGTGCTAAACCCTTCGAGATGGGCCATTTAGACAAAAGGAGAGAAAACTAATACCTCGTAAAAACACAAACAACCAAAACATACCAAGACTTTTTTCTTGGATTAGTAGTGCGGGAGAATAAATTTAACTTAAACAAAAACTTGTAAAAACTCGAAATAAAATGAAATAAAAATAAAAATAAATCTTTAAAATTTACTAGATTGGTGGTTTCACCAAATCGTAGTGCCCCCGGCTCTGATACCAATTGTTGGATCGATTTGAGTGCTAGAGGGAGGGTGAATAGCGCAAAATAAATTTTGTTCGTTCTTTCGATATGAAATAATTAAACGAGCGAGAATACAACGGAAATATAAATGACATGGTTTGTTTTTACTTGGTTCACAGCCTTCGGCTACTAGTCCAAGGCCCTAATGGTCCGAGATCACGTACGGAGGGCAATACACTAAAACAATCTCCTCCTCGTTGGAGGTAGGAGACAACGGAATACAAAAGCTCGAAAGATTAAGGTAGAGGAACACTCCCACTCTCCTTATTACGATATAAAGCTCCAAGAAAATAAAATAAGTACAATAGAAGACTTTTAAAGAAAACTTATACCGACGAGGAAAAATGTAAAACTAAAGCTTGATCGTCGGAGTAGTAGAGCTTCGCCGTAAAGATGTCGAAGAGTCGAGGCGTTGCAGAGGCTTTTTGGAGAACCCCTACTTTTATAGTCTTGGAAACCCTAGATGTTCAAATCTTCAACCAATGAGAGTAAGCCTCCCAGCCCTTGAGAAAAGGAGATAAGCTTTGACTCTCCTCGAGGTTGATCCTTGACCAACAGTTGATTGCTACCCTTACCAGTCGACTGCTAGATGAATCAGTCGATTGATACAAGCCCTCAGCTGACTGATGGCAGGGTTTTCAACTGCAACGAAGAGTTAGCTCGAAAATACAGTTAATATAAATGAACTTGATGACCATTTCCATCTAATCTTGACTTAGACTATCCATGGGAAGTCTTGAGTCAGATCATCGCCTAAGGACGTCCTCGTACAAAGGACACGACCTTACTTGCACTCACTCACACGAGCTTACCTCACCTTTTACCTTTGAAGCTTTGCTTCCGATCTTCACCCGAGTTCTTCGGCTTCCTCCGAAGTCCTCCCAGTGTTGCTCGATCACCACGGTTTTCTCCGGGTGTCACTGACCTTCAGCTTTAGCTTAGCAATTATGCACACTTGAGTCATCTCGTGTGACAACAAAATGAGCTTAACTTTGTATCATTTTTTATAATCAAAATCCAAGTTCGACTTAGGTGCCTACTGCACCAACAATATGCATACCTATAAATGGTGATTGGTAGCCAAAGGATTCAAGCAGATTCATGGTATTGACTATGATGAAATCTTTTCACCAGTTGCGATGCTTAAATCTATTCAGATCATGCTTGCTATTGCAGCTTACCATGATTATGAAATTTGGCAAATGGATGTCAAAAACTGCCTTTCTTAATGGAAATCTACTTGAGGATGTGTACATGACACAACATGAGGGTTTTGTAGATCCAAAGGATGCTGGAAAGGTATGTAAGTTGCATAGGTTCATTTATGGTTTAAAGCAAGCTTCTCGAAGCTAGAATCTTTGATTTGATGATGCAATCAAAACGTTTTGTTTTATAAAGAATGAAAATGAATCTTGTGTCTACAAGAGGGTTAGTGGGAGCACAGTTATTTTTCTCATCTTATATGTAGATGACATACTACTTATTGGAAATGATATCCCTATGCTGCAGTCTGTGAAGACTTAGCTTGGGAATTGTTTCTTAATGAAAGACTTAGGAGAAGCAGCCTATATATTAGGCATCAAGATCTATAGAGATAGATTTAAGAGACTGTTTGGCCTAAGTCAGAGTACATATATTGACAAGGTGCTTAATCATTTTGCTATGCAGAATTCTAAGAAGGGATTCCTACCGATGTCACATGGTATACACCTTTCGAAGGATCAATGTCCTTCTTTTAAGGAAGAAAGGGATCGCTTGGATCAGATTCTTTATGCATCTGCTATAGGGTTTATCATGTATGTTATGTTATGTACTCACCTCGACATCTCGTACGCATTAAGTATGACGAGCAGATACCAGTCAAATCCAAGTGAAAGTCATTGGACAGTAGTAAAGAATATTCTTAAGTACTTGAGAAGAACAAAAAATTATTTCTTGATATTTGGAGGCGAGGATGATCTCGTTGTAAAGGGTTACAACGATGCAAGCTTCCAAACAGACAAGGATGATTCCAAATCGCAGTCAGGGTATGTATTTTGCTTAAATAGTAGTGTTGTGAGCTAGAAGAGTTCAAAGCAAGACACAGTAACTGATTCTACTACAGAGGCCGAGTATATTACTGCTTCAGTTGCAGCAAAAGAGGCTGTTTGGATCACGAAGTTAATTTCTGAGCTTGGTGTTGTTCCTAGCATACTGAGCCCCATAGACCTCTATTGTAATAATAATGGGGCTATTGCAAAGGCTAAGTAACCTCGCTCTCATCAGCGATCCAAATACATACTACGACGGTTCCATCTCATTCGAGAGATCATCAATAGAGGAGATGTGAGGATATGTAGAATACCGACCAATGCTAACATTGCGGACACTTTGACCAAGGCTTTGGCACAGAGGAAACATGATGGTCACACTAGGTCACTGGGTATTAGATATTTTAGTGATATGCATTAGTGCTAGTGGGAGATTGTTAGTATTAGCCCAAAGTGTCAATTATAAGATGATTGGTAAGGGAACTTTTGTATCGTATTTCATATTAAAGGCAAAGTTTACGATTATTATATTTACTTCATTGATTTTTAATTTGCATAAATATAATAATATCTTAGGGTAGTTGTTTCTAGTCTATGACATATCAAGTTGGTGACTTGATAGTGGGATACTGTAGATATATAGAACACTACTCATAACTATTCCTAGTCAAGTATTAATATACAATGATAATATTAATACGTTGAGACTAGCATGTAGGTCAACTGATGACTTAATCTCACAAGTCATAGATATAGGATATCAAGTTGACACATGAGTATATATTAAAGAATATGTACTGAACTGACCCGCAATGAGAATGTTTCATGGATCGTCATATGAGTGTCATAAACATTCTCATAGTGACTATTGGTAAGAAAAGTCCATAGATCTTAAATCACTACAGTTCCCTACATAAGAAGTTATATACTTTGGTAGTGTCAAACGTCACCTGTAATAAGGTGGATTATAAAGTCGATCACTGGGTATGCAATGAATTATGCGGAGGGATGTGAGTAATGTAGAGGAGATCTATCACTTCTATATGACAGAAGTGATATCTATGGCCCCCTTGATAAAGTAGAACTACTAAAATGTATGACCATGCTCAAATAAGTCATTATGAGAAATTGAGCTCATTTGATTGGGGTTGTCTACTTGAGGATCAAGAAACACAAAGATTGATAAGAGGATGACACCAGCTATGCCTCATTGATCAATCTAGATATCATGGATAGAAGGATTGAGTCTTACAAGATAATAGTCACAAACAGGTTATGTCAGATCTCGACATTCTCGTCACTTAGATAGCAATGATGCATTTCTAGATGTCACTCATTGTTTATGTTTCTAAAAGGGGTTTTAGAGACATTGTCAACGTTATGAGTACCTATTGGGTCACACACAAAAAATATGTTATTTTGGAGATGAGTTCATTTTAGTTTGACTAAATGAACTATTAGGCTATTGAATTGGAATCATTGAGTTAGACTCATTGAAAGGGCTGGATTTGAGTTAGACTCAAATATGATTGGCCGAATTTGAGTTAGACTCAAATTAATTTAATTTGAGTTGGACTCAAATTAATTTGAAGAAGATGAATGATATGGATTCATTAATCATGCATGGAAGAAGGAAAACCAAAGGTTGGAAGAAACCTCTTATCATGCATGATTAATGTGGATTAATCATGCATTGAAAAGGGAATACAAAAAGATGCAAAACCTTTCATATTCATAGGATGAATATAAAAAAAGGTGCTTTTGGATCATGATGCTTTAGGCGAGATTTCCTTTTGTTGTTCTCCTTCATCTTCTTGGCCAAAACTCCTTCTTGGCCTAGACCCCTTGTGTGGTGTTTCTAGCACAACTTTGATTCTCCAAAGTGTGTGTTCGTGTGGATACCATAGAGGTGTGACCATCCTGATCATGCTGAGATCCTTCAAAGAAAAGTTGCTGTTGGAATTACGAAGGGCTACTATACACATCAAGGGTAATATCTCAACTAGATATAGTTATAAGAACGATTAGTTTTATGTATACACATGGATCTCTGGAGGGATCCAGTTTTTCTGCTGTATTTTGCGATTGTTTTTCGCACAAGATCCCTACAGGGGATACCAATCAGCGCCCCCCAGTGATCCTTCTCCTAACAATATCTCTGTTTCTTGATGGCCAATCACAGGGATGTACGAGAGTCCGCCATATGGTTGCTCTCTTCGGGATGGCTATCTAGAATGAAGTTGAAGATACCCCATCATTCTATCATCTTGCATCCGTGCATCAGCCATGACCTTGTTAATCATTGCAATCAATTGAGAAGGTAATATAGTAATAGGAGTTTCTTTAGGAGTAGAAGTCGTAGGAGGAGGAATATCTTGAGGTTGCATCTCGACATCTTGCTTTGATGTTTTCCAGAGACGATGTTAAATGATGCAGTGCATATTGTTCTTCCTCGATCTTAAGCTACCAAGGACAGGTCCTCTCCGACTGTAGCAGTAAATTTCCTTGCTTTCTCCTATCAAAGTTAACATAGGTCAAATGCCTAGAGCTTGTTCTAAGAAGAGAGATAAGTAGTAGCAGTAATGAAATCAATAATAGAGAAACAATAAGTGTAAGAATGATCGATCAGATCCCCCTTTTCTCCTCCGCTTCCTGTTTATATATCTCTCCTTCTCCTTCCCCGTGACTCCTCCATCACACTTTAAGACAAGCGGTTGCATAACAAACTGTGAGGGTGATCGGCCACATGGAAAACCTTGCGTGGTCAAGGTGATGATATTGTTAGGTCGTTAGAGAATTACTCCTATGAGGAATCTTTTGTGAGGCTCATGAGGCGTCTTCAATCCGTTACCAAAGATGATGATGTGTATGAATTCTAACAAACCATCAAGGAAATATTTCGCAAGGTTCCATCTTAATTGACTTATTATTCTTTCTCTAATTTGGCTCTCTTCTGGATTCCTGAGTCAACCCATCCCTGACTCGACACCTTGTCTATTTCCTGAACTATTTCTTCACTGACTCAGCTTTCTGCCACCTTCCCGAGTCTTCTCCTTCCTAACTCAACACTCTGTCTGTTTTCCGAGTCGCCTTCATTTCCGCCCCGACACTCTGCCTACTTGTCGAGTCGTTTCCTTTCCGATTTAACACTCTGTCTGTTTCCCGAGTCGTTTTCTTTCCGACTCAGTACTCTATCTACTTCCCAAGTCGTTTCCTTCCCAACTCAATACTCTGTCAGCTTTCCGAGTCGTCTTCCTTCCAACTCGACACTTCCAGTACTTACCCATATTATTGCAGTATTAATAAGGATCATATTTCTTACAAAAGGAGTCGTAATGCACAAGGATAGACACGTTAAAAAAGTATAATTTGACCTATTATGTAAACTCCCTAGATACTTGAGTTGGATGAAGCACCACAAGGTTAATAAATAGATAGCCCTTAAGACCATCATTTCAAATAATGTTTTAGAGGGCGTTTAATACTTGTGCAAGATTATTCAGATCATATTTATGGAAAGTGATTCGCATAGTTACATATGCACCAGCGGCTACATACCATTAGATATTGTTCTTCCAATTTTTGCCAAATACAATCTTCACTTAAACCTTAAAAAAAAAATCTTCATAAATAGATAAATAAGATTGAAACTAATTATTCCATCAACTTTCATGTCCAACTTTTCCCTCTTTGCACTCCATTGGCAACACTGGGAACCTTTTCAAATCATTGCAGTATGAATAGAACATGAACTTGCTCCTCGCCCACTGCATCCCCCTCCGTTGTTGTTCTGATAGCTTCACGAATTCGTTCCCCTCGACCGTATCACGACTCAGACTTCCACTCTTGCTGCAGGAAGCAGCTGGCCTAGTTGTATTCAATGCACAACCAGCCATCTCAAGATCTTTAAACCATGCAACAAAAGGTCCAACTTTGTAGTTCACAGGCTTCTTCCCTCCATGAGTAGCCCAATCTGAACCGTCCCAAATTGTCGCATAAACTGACATGGGCTTCGAGGGATAAGCTCTGGACATGGCCTCACTGTGGCTCACCTCTCTAACTGGGATGTTATCCACAAGGAACCTGCATGGAGTTGAATGAATCCAATAGTTGGTAACTTTTCAATACAGCAATAAAATGTTAAACTAGAAGGCTCACACTATGTGATGCTCGTTCCAGACAATGCTGTACTCGTGGAAATCTACGGTCGGGTCGAACCACAAGTAGAACTTCTCCTCGCGGCCAGTCACTGTGCTGCCGTTGCCATATACATTAGTCTGCAGTGCCCAGTTCTTCCTCTTCTCATGGCCCAAAAGCTCGAAGTCGATCTCGTCGTGGTTATGCGGGTAGACTTCTGAATTAGAAACCTTTAAAGCAACATAACACGTTAATCAGTAAATCCTAATTTTACAGTATGGTAAGTATCATTCAGTTGTGTCAGAATGATTTTATTCATCATACATCCAGCACTTCATGTCCACTGTTTAATGCGGGATGGTAATTGCTTGGTACAGATTACAGACAAGTTGATAGAAGTCCAAGCTGGCATTGCTGTGAATGAAATAGTTGGTACTCCAAACGTTTTTAAAGAATTGACATGTGACAGCTGCAATTGTTCCCCAGGTAACGATTCTTGGGTAAAAGATGCATGAAATCCAAATATTTTTCTCAACTTATGAATTAGCAGATCATATACTTTGAAAACATTACGATCTTCAAAAATTAACTTTTATTTCTTGAGATAATTTTATCATACTATTCATTTGATCATCTACGGGGAACAATGATGTACATTTTAGCCTCCATAATTTTTAATATCCCTTATATTTCAACAGGGAAGTTGGTATTTTTTTTTCTTCTTGTCAAATTCGATTCAAGCCCATTAATTTCATTATATCTGTAGTTTTGTCGCAAGCTCTTAAAACCAAGACCAGATAGCTGAAATTTGCTGATTCAAGAACACAGGTAACAAACAGTAGAATAACGTGCTGAAGAAGTAAAGTTTGTATGTCTACTTGTTCTTCTTTCAACACAGAAGAGGTCACTTACATAGAATGCCACCACGACTCCGGCGGAGTAATCCGATGGCAGTTTGATGGCCACGCTGAAGAAGCCATAGTAATACATTTCTTTTGACTTGAATCCACACCCTATTGCAATATGCAGAAAATCAAATAGCAGTAAGCTAACATATGATTAGGAGTTCTATAAGATAACCGGCCTGTATAATGTAGGTACTATACCAGAAGAATTGTCAATCGTGAGACTGACGCATGAGCCGCCGTTGATCTTCTTTATGTTCTTGCCACCGAAGAGGTAGGTGAATGCGGCATCGAAGCCGAGGTGGGGGAACTTGTCGGTCAGGTTGGTGGTCGGCGGAGGGATCGGTGAGTTGTGTCGCATGGACGAGGCAACGGTTGCCAAGGAGATGAAGCTGAATGCAGCGTACAATGACGTGTGGGTGATGGACAGCATATTGTCGACAGTGAGAGGCTGGGCAAATGGTTGGTATGCTATAAACCTCTCCTCTCCTCTCTAATATTTGAAGAGATCGGAGTGTGGGTGTCGATTAGGATACAAGTGCACAAGATTTCAGGAAAATTTTTCAAGGACTAGAGATATTTATCGTCGTAATAAACGCGATAAAAATGACTCACTGCATTTGTTTTTAAATATCAAAACTGATTAAAATCCTTGCGAAACCAATCCGCTTTGGATGGGACGGCGGTTGTCGAGAATAAAACAATTAGGCACAGCGACTTACTGTTTATTTGTGGCATAATCTATTCAAATTTTAATTGGACGGTGATCCGCACGGTGCACAGCTGGAGTTTCTGAAAGTGTTTTGTAACTCAATTTCTTTTTAAAATAATAGCCATTTTAATTAATTTAGAAAATTGCTCCATGCATTAGTATCTGGAATATTTTAGAGCCATTTATTTCAAGAAAAGACACTACTACGACGTAACCATGTTTAGAGTCTCTGTCAAGGTTTATTTTCATCTCTACCTCTACCTTGAATACCAACAATTTCAGGTTGTAATGGAAAAATACTCAAACGAATACTACCGCTGATGTCATGGTCGTTGGTTGGAATCTCATTGACTCTTAGACCTCTTTATGGCCTCATAGGTGGACTCAACATCCAATAAATAAATAAGTAGAAATTATGGGGGGAAAAAATCAATCGCTTACTGATAACTGATAAAATAGAAATATAATTTAGGTATAATTTTTGATATTTTAAAACACTCATATGATTAATTCGTATTATTTATGATATTTTATAAGCATTGAATTGGTTTAACGCTTCAATGCAAGATAACTCTATCACTGAATTTATATATAGAGAGAGAGAGTCTATTCAGTAAGAAAAATGGTATAATCGTGCCTAACGAGATACGATTAAGTCGTGTCCCTTACTACTCTATTTGATCAACTCGAATCTAAAGCAAATAGGCTCTGGCAGCCCCGTGCTATTTGGCACAACCATGCCAAAGGTGCCCAGGACCTGACACAACTTGGTCGTGTCCATAGACACAGCTGTGTTAGCTTCTAGTTGATATATGTGTCTGAGCAAGGGATTACTATAAAAGGAAAAGAGTGAGTTAATCTCAGAGAATGCTCTCCTTCATCCTCCATCAACCCTTGACACCATCTCTACCTCTCTTCCTCCAAGTGAGAGGGGAGGGAGTCCACCTCTCCTTCTTGGGTTCGAAGAGAAGAATCCGCTACGCATCTGAAGATCCTGCAACATCATCATTCACCATACATCACCGGAGGGGGTCCCTTCAGCCATTTCATTCACTGTCTACATCTCAAGGAAGAGGGTCATCTTCTTTGATGAGAGAAGCATCTTCATCTTCATCCTCATCGTAAGCTTAGGGGTTCCAAACTCTACATTGTTATCATTCATCGTTTGTTTGCAAGCTTAAGGGTTGCAGTCTCCGTGAACAACTCTACCACGAGCTTAGGGGTTCCTATCTCGATCTATATCATCTACAACATCGATGCACATCATCCATCTCAACCGGAGAGAGAGATCCTCACTTTACTTTACTGCTTATCTTTGTTTAGTCTTTTATTGTTGCTTGTAACATGTTTGTTTAATTTCTTGCAATGTTTATTTTGTAAATGCTTTTGTTTGAATGTTTTACTTTATGTTCCCTTTAATTCCATTGCAAACGTAAATTATCATTCATATTTATAACTTAGAAATTTATTTACTCGCTTTTAGGTTTAGCATTTCAAATCGAAATCCCCCTATTTACAAAAATAAAAATATTGATCTTAAGATTATCATTCAATGGTAACATTCTTAGGGAGACGACCAGAGCTACCATATGCTATATTAGCTATTATTTTATTTTTCTGATCAGCAAAATTTCAATAACTCCAAATGCCCCTAAACTTTATACGTTAAATCATTTAAATCACCTTTTAAAATTTTCAAAATTTTGAATTTCATTTTCACTTAATTTTATTCCTTGGGTGGTCACAAAAAATCCAAAAAAATTATTTAGTTCTTAATTCTCTTATATTCATATATTTTATCTTCTATATTTTCTGTATCTTTTAATACGAGATATGACAATTAATTGGGGATTAAATAGCTTAATTAACCAAGGGTTATTTAATTTAACACTAAGTCTAAGTTTCCTATTTAAATCCATTTTTTTCTCTTCACTTAAGCTCTAATCCCCTTTTCCCCATCGCCAACCACTCTGCCTCACCCCGATCCTGAGCTCATCCCGATTCCCTTCCTCTTCTTCCAACCGCCTGCCACCTCATAGGCAGCTCGATCGCAACTGCCACCACTAGCGAAAGTAGTAACATTGGTGTCGCCTGGACAACTTTGTTGGCATCCTCACACTGGGTAGCTTACTCTATTGCACGTGGCACCACCGTCGCAGTCGAGGGTTACTGTCACCCGAGATCAGCTATGTTGTCGAAGCCTTGTCACCCGGTCATCAAGGAAGTTGGTTACGCAATAGCTTACCCTAGGACTAGAGGGGAATAAAGGAGGAAAGAAATTCTATGAGGGATGGTTCTTACATGATTCAGACAAACTACTCTTATTCTTCTTGGTCATTGCTCTACATTGATTACTAGGACTACTGCATTTCCTGCTGCTTTTTTCCTACCACTGTTCAATGACTTAAGCATCAGAGTGTCTACGCTGGGTAGGTTGATGTTTGGTTTCACCTATGTTGATTTTTTCAGATCTTTTACTACTGCGAGCAGAGAGAACCCCTCTTCGATGACACAAAATTGAGGAGCGAAAAATTTACACCGCATAAGTTGACGTCGTCTGGGGGAAGCATACTGGGCAAGACGTCGAGATGCATCTCTAAGAGATCTTGGTGCAGTAGGCACCTAAGTCGAACCTAAGTTTTGATTATAGTAAACGATACAAAGTTAAGCATATATTGTTATCTCATGAGCTAAATCAAGTGTGCAGAAAAGTCTCAACGCTGGAGCTGAAGGCTAGCGACACCCGGAGGAAGCCGCGGTGGTCGGGCGACACTCAAGAGACTTCGGAGGGAGCCGAAGGAATTGAGTGGAAGGCCGGAAGCAACACGTAAGTACTGAGGTAAGCTCGTGTGTGCGAGCGTAAGTAAGGTCGTATCCTCTTTATGGGGATGATCTTAAGCGTAGATCCGACCAAAGACTTCTTATAGATGGTCTAGGTCGAGATCGGACGGTCGACGACCGTCGAAATAATGTTTTCCTTAAGCTAACTTTGCCTTGCAGCCAGCATCAGTCGACTGCCAACCTGAAGGACTCGACTGCCGTCCATCAGTCGAGTGACTACGGCTAGCACTCGGCGATCTTTATCGATCGTGATGACCATCGGTCAAGGATCGACCTCGAGTTATCACCATTTTTCAAGGGGATTTGTGCCCATTTGTGATTGGCTAAAGACCCATTCGATGAGGGGCTTAAAGGCTATAAAAGGAGGGCCAAACCTAGGGTTTTTCATCAATTTCAAAAGCTTCCAAGTGCTTCCGATACGCTCCGACTCTCCGACATCCCTACGACGAAGCGCTGCCGAGACGACGACTAGAGCTTCAACCTCCAATCTTTGAAGTCGTCGGTATAATCTTTAAATTTGTATAAGTTGTTTTTATTTCAAGCTTTAAATCATATCAAGGAGAGGGGGAGTGTCCCTCTACCTTGAGCCTTTCTCGAGTTTTTGTATTCGTTTAACTCCTATCTCCATCGAGAGGGAGTTCGTTTAGTATTTGCCCTCCGTGCGTGGTCAAGGACCATTAGGGCCTTGGAGTAGTAGCCAAAGGCTACGAACCAAGTAAAACCTATTTGTCTCTATTTACTTTACATTTCCGCTGCAATTAATTTTCTCTCGAGTTTTAACGAAAGAAACGAGAAAATTTTTTTATCGCTATTCACCCCCCCCTCTAGCGAACCGCATCGATCCAACAGATCCCTCCCCGTGCGACCTCTGGCACTGAAGAGACTCCCCTTACATTATTAGCCTCCGAATTAAGGGCCCTAATGGATAATGCAATATCAAAGGCCTTGGTGAGGGAGAGAAAGAGGATGAGATATCTTCAACCTCATTCTAACGAACCATCCCAAAGAAAGGCATAGCATGGACGAACTTCTCACATCCCCAAACCTAGTCCTCAAGAGATAGAGGTATTACCTGGGGAAGGGCTGCTAGGAGGAGCAGACTGACATCATTTCCCTGTATTACTCGTAAGAAGGGAAGGTCGAGGGGAGAGTCACTCTACCAAAGTTGTGGAGAAATATGAATCTTTCCCTTTTACCGAAGACATATCCTTGGAGAATCCACCTCCTCACTTTCGTACCCCTAATATTAGATTATATAATAGTACTTCTGATCCTGAGGAAAATTTATCTCAATTTGAAGTTGAAGCTGCACTTCATCATTTTTCAGATGCCATCAAGTGTCAGGCCTTTCGTACCATTTTGTCGGCTTCAGCGTAGACATGATTTGGATTGTTGTACCCTGGTTCTATTACTTTTTTCAAGGTCTTGAAGGAAGTTTTTCTAAAATATTTTGCCACCATTAAGAGGTACAAGCACACTATAGGTGCAGGGGATCATACACCGCTAGAAGGGGGGTAGCGTGTCGTTGACGTAGATGGAGTTTGATTGTGTGCTTGCTAAAATTTGATTAGTATTCAGCGGAAATAATATAAAAGCATAAACAAAATACACAAGCACACACAATACACACAAATATATGTGGTCCAGAACTTTAGGGTTCCTACTCCACGGGGTGAGCTCAACGAGCTCTAGTGATGGGCACACCACTAATAAATCTCCTTCTCGGAACAATCCGGAGGCAGAGAAATCTCGCACATGTTGGGGAATTGATCGTTGCTAGAGGGGGTGAATTGTGTTTCATACATCGATGATGAAATTTGATCGTGCGCTTGCTACAATTATATTAGTATGCAGTGGAAATAGAAAATACAATACAAATACAAATACAAGCACACTACGCAAGATATAATGTGGTTCGGAACCTCAAGGTTCCTACTCCACGGGTTGACCTCAACGAGCTCGAGTGATGACAACACCACTAATAAACCTCCTTGTCGACAACACATCGGAGGCAGAGAAACCATATACAAAGATTACAATAGTAATACAACAAAAATACAAGCAAATACAAAGTGAAATACACAAAAGAATGCAAAGAACACTTTACAAATGATCTTTTGGAAGCTTGCTTATTTGGTTGCTTGAGTTGCACTTGGAGATCCTGAATTGCACCAATAAATCGCCCCAAATCGCCCTAAGAAACCATGGCAAAAACCTTCTCAACGAGCTGCTTTTATAACCTGCATTAGGGCTAGATTTCTCCTAGTAGTCGACTGATCGAGACCATTAGTCGACTGGTCTTGTAGTCGTTGTCTTACAACGGCCTGAGCCACGTTGGATAAGTTCTAATGGATAGACCATCAATCGACTGATCATGCCCATCAGTCGACTGTTCAAGCCATCACTTGATTGTCAAACCATAACAGTCGACTTTGGAACCTTCTGTGTACGCGACATCGATCATCAATCGACTGCTAGCCATAACAAAATGCTCGAGCTATCGTATCACGCCCATCGATACAATCACGTCGCCATTTCTGTATCGAACTCCAATCGACCGAGAATAATATCAGTCGACTGATAACCTCATCCATGAGGTTTTAACACCAAGTATGATATCCTTATACTTGCTAGACGACCCTTAGCCTTGACCTAAGCCTTCTAGCCACCTCCAATAGTCTCACGCCTATCAGATCCCTCCAAGTCATCCATAACTTGTTCATCCATACGCTAGCCTTCAGATGCTTCCATCAGCTATTTTTATGCTAACATGGTCTACACCGCCAAGGCACATTTAGGCTTACACTGCCAAAACTATCGCTTTGACTTTACGCTGCCAAACCATTGGACTTATGCTGCCAAGACTCTCACTTGGATTTTATGCCACCAATATCACCCCTTGGACTTCTCTTGCTAACCCATGTTGGACTTTCCATTTTCCAAGACTCAAGCTTGGACTTTTTTTTGCCAAGACCCATGCTTGGACTTTCCTTGCCAACCCATGTTGGATTTTCCATTTGCCGAGACTCAAGCTTGGACTTTCTCTTGCCAAAACCCATGCTTGGACTTTCCATGCCAAGTACACAAGACTTGGACTTCTCCTTCATATGGTCAACCCCATGTCAACCATATAGTCAAACAATGGTTAAACCATTGTCAAACATCAAAATACCACTCGAGTCAAACTCGAGTCCAGTCAATCATGACCTGGGTCGATTGCACCAACAATCTCCCCAAAATATTGTCAAACATCAAAATACTACTCGAGTCCAACTCGAGTCTGGTCAATCATGACCTGGGTCGATTGCATCAACAATCTCCCCCTTTTTGATGTTTGATAAAAACCACAAAGCCATTGAGTTAGGCTACCTAACTCAAATCTCCTTACCAATTGTCCCAAATTGGTAATCCCATAAATTCTCCCCATTTTTAACGTACATCAAAAAGGTTCTCTCCAAGGAGATCAATGTCTCATATCCCAATGAGATCATACAATATCCCCCTTGGTCCAAAGACAACTAGGATGCCTTCACTCTTCCTAGTGATAAGTTCCATATCACTTAAGATAGACTTCCTATAAACTCTCCCAATTCTCCCCCTCATGAGGAAGAACACATCCATCATCCCATGATGGATACCTCCCCCTAAAGGTTTGCTCCCTCTTGACCATTGCACCAACAATGTCCTTGGAGAGTCCCAAAGCCTATAAAAATACTAAACCATCAAAATTAAGGGCAAAAGTTCAAACATGAACTCTCACACACCTTAAAATTGATACACACCCTAAATAACTCTCCTAATCCACATCCAATGGATTTTCACCCTTTCTAATGCTTTACAAAGTATATCCTAGGATTAGGAGCAGTTAGGGTAACCTAACATAGCTGAAACATGGGCTAAACATCCTTGTTTACTCAAAATCAGCTCTGACAGTCGACTCTTACAGTCACCAGTCGACTGTCATTGACACCAGTTGACTACCATAGGCGGCAGTCGACTAATTTATGCAAATGCAGAAATCAAAATTCAGAAATAAATTTTGAAAATTCATAAGTAATTATACATAATACGAAAAATCACGAAAATTCATATGTATAATACTTATGACAAATACAATGGGTGAAAAATATTTAAAAATTAATGTACCCACAAAATAGTGAAATTGATACAAAGTTCAAAAATAAGAAAAGCTTCAATATTTTGAGCCCTCTTTATATCAACATCATCAATGGTGACTTCTATCAAAATATAGACTACACCAAGATTTTCTAAAATGATTTTAAGGTGTTTTTGAAAATCTATATTGGATCATGATCAATAGGCTCAATGCACATGACTTGCATATTAGCTTTCCCCATGATCCACCAATGGTATAAGATGAATTTGAGTTTGATGCACGCAAACGCGACCTCAAATCTCGCGACAGAGACCGTCGAGAACTCGAAGTGTGCGCTCACGCTCAATGCCCACAAGAGCATGGATGTCGTCAAGTAGTAAAGAATATCGATCCCACATGGACTGAGATTTCGAGTATCGGTTTGTCCAGTGGATGTGTTGTTGTTCGGATTGGTAATCCTAGGGTTCACGAATGAGAGGTCATCAATGGTCCGAACTCAGTATGGTGTCACACGGAAGAAGAGAAGGGTTGCTACGAGGATTTGGATGGATTCTAGAACTTCGATTTCATTTGTGTGTTGCAGAACATGCTATCAATTAAATGTATCCAAATTTTCTAGCTAAGGTTTTGCGGAAAGGACATCATACACTATGGTACGAGGATGATGAATCGATTCCTGCGACGAGTTGGAAATGAGATACATTACCGACTCTATCGCATCCTTCTATCCATAGTTGCAGGCGATGAGGCCAACCTCTAGGTTCCTCCTAATATCCCCTAAATCTTAGATACGAGGACTGTAACGCCCGCAAAATTCTAAGCTATGCAAAGTAATTATATAGGTTTTAAGGCCATAAAAGGTTTAAAATAAAATAAAAATAAAAGATGGTTATAGGTAGGATTTGAACTCTGAACCTCCTAATAGAAAGGTAGCCTTGACACCACTAGACCCTAGGATAAATTATGGATAAGATATATAAAGAATATACAAAGAATATAGATGGGAAGATGAGGAGTTGGTTCACCCCCCCCCCCCCTCCCCCCATGAAAGGATGATGGGTGTTCATTCCCTAGGTATTAAAGAGGAGAATTAAGAGAAGAGTGGAAGTAAAACCCCACTTTCCTTCTTCATTCTACTTCTTCCTCATACTTGGCCGAATTCCCCATTTCCCCTTCCTCCCTTTTTCATCCCAAGCTCTAGAAATTTTATAAGAATTCTTGTATGATTATAATGGGCCTTATGTGGGCTCTTTCAAAAAAATAAAAGAAATAGAGCCAAAAAGGATGCATGACCTAGGAATTGAACCCCAAACCTTTAGAAGTAACCAAACCCTATAGATGCATCCACTAACCAGAAGCCCAATAGGATTTTATTATTAGAAGGATATGGGTAATTATAGTTAGGTGTGAGGAAGATTAAGGGACTCTTTAAGTGAATAAATAGTGGGGGGATGAGGGGGCATGAGTTAGCAAATTTGTTTTCTCCTCTTCTCTTCTTCTTCCTCACCGAAATCTATTCCTCTCCCTCACCATTTTCATCCTTTGGCCGAACCCCATTCAAGCAAGGAGAAGGCTAGGTTTTGTTTCCCTTAGGTTATTCTCCAACCAAAAAGAAACGCGAAGGATGTAAGTATCCCTCACCTGCATACGAGTAGCTTCGATTGATGTTTTGTAAAAGAAATCCATATGTTATATTCGGCCAACTTGGATTTGTGGTATTTTATTTAAGTTCTATACTATGTATGGTATGCATATGGTGATGTTAGTATGTTAGAGGGATTAGTTTAAAAGTCTAACCCTAAACACCTCTATGAACCATTCGGCCAACACATATTTTTGGTGATTAAATGAAGTTTAATCCATGTTTTATATGCATATGAAGTTGTTGTTATGTTAAATGAATTAGGTTAAAAGATAACCCTAGAAACCCCTATGGACCATTCGGCCAACATATGTTTTTGGTGATTAAATGAAGTTTTAATTCATGTTTTATATGCATATGAAGTTGTTGTTATGTTAAATGAATTAGGTTGAAAGATAACCCTAGAAACCCCTATGGACCATTCAGGCATCATGTATTTTTGGTGATTAAATGAAGTTTAATCCATGTTTTATATGCATATGAAGTTGTTGTTATGTTAAATGAATTAGGTTAAAAGATAACCCTAGAAACCCCTAAGGACCATTCGGCCAACATATGTTTTTGGTGATTAAATGAAGTTTTAATTCATGTTTTATATGCATATGAAGTTGTTAGTATGTTAATTGGATAAGGATTAAAAGACTAACCCTAAGAACCCCTTGAACCATTCGGCCACCTCTCTATTTTGATGGCTCCAATGAAGTTTTATTCCATGTTTTATATGCATATGAAGTTGATAGTATGTTAATTGGAATAGGTTAAAAGACTAGACCTAAAAACCTACAAGGACCATTCGGCCACCCCTCTTTTATGGATGCTCCAATGAAGTTTTAATCCATGTTTTATATGCATATGAAGTTGATAGTATGTTAATTGGATTAGGTTAAAAGACTAGCCCTAAAAACCTACAAGGACCATTCGGCCACCCCTCTTTTATGGATGCTCCAATGAAGTTTTAATCCATATTTTATATGCATATGAAGTTGATAGTATGTTAATTGGATTAGGTTAAAAGACTAGCCCTAAAAACCTACAAGGACCATTCGGCCACCCCTCTTGTATGGATGCTCCAATGAAGTTTTATTCCATGTTTATATGCATATGATGTTGTTAGTATGTTAATTGAATTAGGTTAAAAGACTAGCCCTAAAAACCTACATGAACCATTCGGCCAACCATTGTCCTTTAACATGCTCTAGGTTAGGTTAAAATGTGTTTTATTTTGGGTGAATTCATGTTGACTTGTGATATTAAATGATGCTAGATGAAGATAATATGCTTTAGGTTAGTGTTTACTTACTCTTGATGTTTATGCCTTATGCCATGCCCTATGTGTATGTGATATTTAAGATATGTTATGAAATGAAATACGATATAATTATGAAATGAAAAATGATATGTTTATGAAATGAAGTATGATATGTTTATGAAATGAAAGATGATATGTTCATGAAGTGAAGCATGATAGGTTATGAAATGAAGTATGCTATGTTTGCAAAATGAAATAAGCTATGTTATAATATAAGCATATAAGTATTTTACCTTCTGCATGACTTGTACCAAGACCTTAACAAGGTCCAAAGGGATGGGCTCCTAAGATGCCCTAGGTTGATGGAGTAAGACTCGGGCCTAGGATGGGCCTCTATGTATGATTGCCCCTAGGTCGATGGAATAAGACTCGGGCCTAGTACGGGATGGGCTCCAAGATGCCCTAGGTCGATGGAGTAAGACTCGGGCCTGGGATGAGCTTCTATGCTATGACGATTGCCCTAGGTCGACGGACTAAGATCGGGCCTAGTAACCTCGGGTCTATTTAGGGATGCGCGCTATGATAATGAAGAAGTGGTACAATGTCGGGCCCAAATATGTTGAGATTATGTTTACATACCTATAATATATGTTTTCAAAAGCATCCTGCACGTGTTTACATGATTTGTTTGTTATGCTCACATGCTATGTTGATATGTCATGTTATTGCTGCCATGTTACCTATGATGTATGTTATGTTGATATGTCATGTTATTGCTGCCATGTTACCTATGATATATGTTATGTTGATATGTCATGTTATTGCTGCCATGTTACCTATGATGTATGTTATGTTTGATATGTCATGTTATGCTGCTATGTTACATATGATGTAGGTTATGGTTGATGTGTCATACATAGGTTGTATGTTATGTTGATATGTCATGTACATGATGCTATGTCACATATGATGCATGTTATGTTTGGTTAAGTCATATATATATACATGTTATGTTGCAATGACATAGATGATACATGTTATGTTTACTTATGTTACTTATGCTACATGTTAAGTTGCTTACGCCATGTATGTTATATGTTATGTCGCTTATATGTTATGAATGTTACATGCCATGAATAATGTCGATGTATGGTTTTTTGTGAGTAGGACAGGATCTTACTAAGCCTATGTGCTTATAGTTTATCTTTCCCTCGTACTGCAGATAAGGGTAAGGGATGGATAAACTAAAGGGAGCAGAAAGAGGGGCCAAATGTGTGTGGTAGTGGCATGGTGGAGAAGATCAGTTGTCTTTATATATATGTTTCCCCATGGTGATGACGTTTATGGATGTCCTTGTCTATGTCTCCTGATGATGATGATGTTTATGAATTTGAACTAAGTACTAAGTATCTATATATGTGATGATGCATGCTCTATGTTAATAAGAAGAAGTAAGGAAGAAGTAAGAAGAAGTATATATATATGTTATGATGCATACACTATGTTAAGAAGAAGAAGTACCTATATATGTCCATGAATGTTTATGTTTAAAAGAAAGAAAAAAAAATGTGTCTAAGTCTTCCACTGTAAGAAGTACGATAGGTGTAGTCTTCTGCTGTAATGTATGTATGTACGATCGCGTCACGTGCCGCCCCTCCGGATTCTGGTCCCAAAAAGGGCGGGCATGACAGGTTGGTATCAGAGTGGATCTGCCTTTCCACTACACACACATCAAGCTCCAAATCCTGCCGCTCCAAGTAAGAATTCTATGTCTATTCTAATTTAGCTTATTTTGTTCATGTATGATATGAAATGCCTTTAGCTTATTTTGTTCATGTATGATATGAAATGCCTTTAGCTTATTTTGTTCATGTATGATATGAAATGCCTTTAGCTTATTTTGTTCATGTATGATATGAAATGCCTTTAGCTTATTTTGTTCATGTATGATATAAGATGCCTTTAGCTTATTTTGTTCATGTATGATATAAAATGCCTTTAGCTTATTTTGTTCATGTATGATATGAAATGTCTTTAGCTTATTTTGTTCATGTATGATATGAAATGCCTTTAGCTTATTATGTTCATGTATGATTTGAAATGCCTTTAGCTTATTTTGTTCATGTATGATATAAGATGCCTTTAGCTTATTTTGTTCATGTATGATATAAAATGCCTTTAGCTTATTTTGTTCATATATGATATGAAGTGCCTTTAGCTTAAATTTTGCATGAAAACATGAATGATAACTTTATGCTAGCTTTAGTTTAATTATGCCTGAAAATATGTAAGATAACCTTATGCTAGCTTTTAGTTTAACCATGCATAGCTAAATGAACTAGCTTTTAGTTTAACCATGCATAGATAAATGAACGATAAAATTATACTAGCCTTATTATAATATATGAAGATAAGTGTATGATAAATAATGTTTTTAGTTTAAATATGAATGAATATAGGTATGATAATCTTATGCTTATGTATGATAAGAAATGCTTTTAGTTTAAATATGCATGCATTTATGTATGATAACCTTATGCTAGCCTTATTATAATATATGAAGATAAGCTTGGCTGGAAGACGTAGTAATAGAGTCGATGAGACAGTACCCCCACCTGATCTTATGCATGTGGTTACGGAACTCCAGGGACAGCTACAGGAGTTCTGTAGCCTATTCAAATCCTAGAATGGAAGTGGGAAGATATAGCTATGGATTTCATAGTAGGATTACCCAAAACAACTAATGGTTATGAAGCTATTTAGATGATTGTTGAAAGATTGACAAAAATCTGCCTATTTTCTGGCAATCAAGTATCGTACTCAATGGAACAACTAGCTCAGTTGTATGTTGAGGAGGTGATCAGATTGCATAGAGTTCATAAGACCATGTGATCGAGCCACCAACGGTACAAGTTCAAGAAGATTTAAGTTATGAAAGTTGACCTATTCAGATAATAGATCGAGAAATCATGAAATAGAGAACCAAAGAAGTACCCTTAGTGAAAGTCATATGGCAAAACCAAAAGTTTGAAGAAGCAAATTAGGAATGTGAGGATGACATGAAATAAAAATATCCGGAGTTGTTCTAAGTTTCGAGGACGAAACTTTTATAGGTATGAAGGATTGTAATGCCCGCAAAATTCTAAGCTATGCAAAGTAATTATATAGGTTTTAAGGCCATAAAAGGTTTAAAATAAAATAAAAATAAAAGATGGTTATAGGTTGGATTTGAACCCTGAACCTCCTAATAGGGAGGTAGCCTTGACACCACTAGACCCTAGGATAAATTATGGATAAGATATATAAAGAATATACAAAGAATATAGATGGGAAGATGAGGGGTTGGTTCACCCCCCCCCCCCCCCCTCCATGAAAGGATGATGGGTGTTCATTCCCTAGGTATTAAAGAGGAGAATTAAGAGAAGAGTGGAAGTAAAACCTCACTTTCCTTCTTCATTCTCCTTCTTCCTCATACTTGGCCGAATTCCCCATTTCCCCTTCCTCTCTTTTTCATCCCAAGCTCTAGAAATTTTATAAGAATTCTTGTATGATTATAATGGGCCTTATGTGGGCTCTTTCAAAAAAATAAAAGAAATAGAGCCAAAAAGGATGCATGACCTAGGAATTGAACCCCAAACCTGTTAGTAATATATGAGAGATGTCCTAAGGCAATCGCCTTATGTATGAACCATTTATATGATAAATGAAGATTCACTATTTGAGTATACATGTTTCATGTATTTTATTGGATCTTAAACTCATTTACTGAATGTCCACGATACGATTCACAGCATGAGAGAATTTGTGATTGGATCACAACTAGTGAGTATCTCTACATGTGTAATTGTGATGTATCAGAATTATCCCTAGTCGATGAATTGATGGATTTAGACACCATCAATTCTGTCGAGACTAGCACGAGGTATACTCCTTGGTGTATCCAAGCAGCTGATTCTCACTGGCTGGAGACATAGTGATGTCCGGAGTTAATCGTGGATGCTAGTTATGGTAACTAGTTCATTGGAGTGATCAGTCGTAAGATTTCATATGGTTCTCTGCATATATAGATATGTCAATGAAGTTCTTACTGTGGCTTAAGTGCGATGTTCCTTTGACTTGCGGTATTCAAGTCATCTTGATCATAGAGACTTATGCTTTGACATCTTAAGCAAGCATCTCTAAGGAGATGTGGACCCGGGATGATTGGGTATAAGTCGAAGTGATCGAAGGTGTTTGAATAGCCTATAAAGGATTCACCACTCCTTGCGAGGAGATGTATACCCATGGCCTCTCGTCGATTGTTACTAAAGTCTTTGGCCAAAGCATTACATGTTTAGAGTAAGGTACTCTTCGATACATGTGGAGTAACTAGAATCCGTAGGACGAGGAAATGATACTTGGGCTAGGTGTGACGTAGTCAGCCTAGTGGGGACTGACACTATAGACCATGTCCTGAACCAAGTGGGTATAAGATCAGTGAAGGGAATGGGGCACGATTCATTCGAGCTGCTGAAGGGTTTCAGAAATAGTTCTGGATCAACCGTTGATCTTTTCAATTAATTGGGGATCATGATGTACTACTAGGTGCCACTCATGATCGTTCTATAATTAATGGTTAATTATAGACGGCCAACATAAATTGAGAACCTATTTGGTCACACGCACAACGAGCGTAATCCAAAGGATTTAAAACGAGCTTGAGAATGAGATTCTTAGACCGAGAGAAACAAGGTTTGGTTGGACCAAACATAAAGCGAGCATGAAATTATTTCAGTCGCAATGGAAGCGTGGATGGGCCGAGTCTTATGAAGACGTAATGGATGAACCAAAATGGTTTGGTTCTGATCCAATGGAGGAGAATAAACCAAAGGGTTTGGTTTATTTTAAACGAATGAACCAAAAGTTGGTTCGGTTCGTTTTAACTTAAAATAAACCATCATGGTTTGGTTTATTTTAACTTATCTTAATGGAGCGGGTTAACGGGCCTAATGGTTATGATTCAATAACCATTAAGAGAATTAGTTCTCTATAAAAGAGGGCTTAAGGGATGGTTTAAGCCCTAATCCAAAAACCCCTAGCCCTAAGGTTGCCGCCCACCTCCTCCTTGGAGCTCTCGGCGCCAACCTATTGCCGCCGCCCAAAGCTCCTCCAACCGGCATCCAGAAGGCTGCTTCCTTCCCCCTCGCTGGCATCGAGCTGCTGCCGGTTAGTGCTCCGGTGATCTCCTTCAAGTTTGGCATCAAGGTGAGCTCTATCTCCCTTGGTTGGCCGGCGCCTATCACCTCCACCAAAGCTGTCCAGTTTTCTGGACAGCTTGTTATCCTCTCGTCGGAGCGTCGTTTGGACGACGGTTAGAGCTCCGACAGCGGCTAACTTACCGGGGATTCGATCTCCGGTAATCCTCTGAGGTGGAGGATGAAGGATTCATCAATTGGTTGATGAATACCTCTCCGGAGAAGCGAGTTTTGAGAACTCGTATTAGGATCCGAATTTGGATTCGGATCGTGATCATCTCTCGATCACGTCGTCTTCAACACGAGGCTAGTAACCCATACGAAGACGAAGCTTGTGGCTTAGTGAAGTCATCCCGAGGAACTCGGCGTGGATACGGATAGAGACGATTCTAGCGAGGATTGTTCCGGTTGATGCCGTTCCCGCTACACGTCATACGAAAGGTATAACGTAGATAAATTTCCTTTTATTGCAAATTTAAATTTACGATTATATCTACACTTGTTGTAATATGCATGCGTGTGTTGTGTGTGTTGTAATAAATATAGATTTATTATTTTTATTGCTTCCGCTGTGTTCATGTTTATGAAACGTGATCGAATACACACACGCCGCGGTACCGGAAACCCAACAAAACCTCTTGAAGTAACCAAACCCTATAGATGCATCCACTAACTAGAAGCCCAATAGGATTTTATTATTAGAAGGATATGGGTAATTATAGTTAGGTGTGAGGAAGATTAAGGGACTCTTTAAGTGAATAAATAGTGGGGGGATGAGGGGGCATGAGTTAGCAAATTTGTTTTCTCCTCTTCTCTTCTTCTTCCTCACCGAAATCTATTCCTCTCCCTCACCATTTTCATCCTTTGGCCGAACCCCATTCAAGCAAGGAGAAGGCTAGGTTTTGTTTTCCTTAGGTTATTCTCCAACCAAAAAGAAATGCGAAGGATGTAAGTATCCCTCACCTGCATACGAGTAGCTTCGATTGATGTTTTGTAAAAGAAATCCATATGTTATATTCGGCCAACTTGGATTTGTGGTATTTTATTTAAGTTCTATACTATGTATGGTATGCATATGGTGATGTTAGTATGTTAGAGGGATTAGTTTAAAAGTCTAACCCTAAACACCTCTATGAACCATTCGGCCAACACATATTTTTGGTGATTAAATGAAGTTTAATCCATGTTTTATATGCATATGAAGTTGTTGTTATGTTAAATGAATTAGGTTAAAAGATAACCCTAGAAACCCCTATGGACCATTCGGCCAACATATGTTTTTGGTGATTAAATGAAGTTTTAATTCATGTTTTATATGCATATGAAGTTGTTGTTATGTTAAATGAATTAGGTTGAAAGATAACCCTAGAAAACCCTATGGACCATTCGGCCATCATGTATTATTGGTGATTAAATGAAGTTTAATCCATGTTTTATATGCATATGAAGTTGTTGTTATGTTAAATGAATTAGGTTAAAAGATAACCCTAGAAACCCCTAAGGACCATTCGGCCAACATATGTTTTTGGTGATTAAATGAAGTTTTAATTCATGTTTTATATGCATGTGAAGTTGTTAGTATGTTAATTGGATTAGGATTAAAAGACTAACCCTAAGAACCCCTTGAACCATTCAGCCACCTCTCTATTTTGATGGCTCCAATGAAGTTTTAATCCATGTTTTATATGCATATGAAGTTGATAGTATGTTAATTGGATTAGGTTAAAAGACTAGCCCTAAAAACCTACAAGGACCATTCGGCCACCCCTCTTTTATGGATGCTCCAATGAAGTTTTAATCCATGTTTTATATGCATATGAAGTTGATAGTATGTTAATTGGATTAGGTTAAAATACTAACCCTAAAAACCTACAAGGACCATTCGGCCACCCCTCTTTTATGGATGCTCCAATGAAGTTTTAATCCATGTTTTATATGCATATGAAGTTGATAGTATGTTAATTGGATTAGGTTAAAAGACTAGCCCTAAAAACCTACAAGGACCATTCGGCCACCCCTCTTGTATGGATGCTCCAATGAAGTTTTATTCCATGTTTATATGCATATGATGTTGTTAGTATGTTAATTGAATTAGGTTAAAAGACTAGCCCTAAAAACCTACATGAACCATTCGGCCAACCATTGTCCTTTAATATTCTCTAGGTTAGGTTAACATGTGTTTTATTTTGGGTGAATTCATGTTGACTTGTGATATTAAATGATGCTAGATGAAGATAATATGCTTTAGGTTAGTGTTTACTTACTCTTGATGTTTATGCCTTATGCCATGCCCTATGTGTATGTGATATTTAAGATATGTTATGAAATGAAATACGATATGATTATGAAATGAAAAATGATATGTTTATGAAATGAAGTATGATATGTTTATGAAATGAAAGATGATATGTTCATGAAGTGAAGCATGATAGGTTATGAAATGAAGTATGCTATGTTTGCAAAATGAAATAATCTATGTTATAATATAAACATATAAGTATTTTACCTTCTGCATGGCTTGTACCAAGACCTTAACAAGGTCCAAAGGGATGGGCTCCTAAGATGCCCTAGGTCGATGGAGTAAGACTCGGGCCTAGGATGGACCTCTATGTATGATTGCCCCTAGGTCGATGGAATAACACTCGGGCCTAGTACGGGATGGGCTCCAAGATGTCCTAGGTCGATGGAGTAAGACTCGGGCCTAGGATGGGCTTCTATGCTATGACGATTGCCCTAGGTCGACGGACTAAGATCGGGCCTAGTAACCTAGTAGGTTCGAGACTTGCTACCTCGGGTCTATTTAGGGATGCGCACTATGATAATGAAGAAGTGGTACAATATCGGGCCCAAATATGTTAAGATTATGTTTACATACCTATAATATATGTTTTCAAAAGCATCCTGCACGTGTTTACATGATTTGTTTGTTATGCTCACATGCTATGTTGATATGTCATGTTATTGCTGCCATGTTACCTATGATGTATGTTATGTTGATATGTCATGTTATTGCTGCCATGTTACCTATGATATATGTTATGTTGATATGTCATGTTATTGCTGCCATGTTACCTATGATGTATGTTATGTTTGATATGTCATGTTATGCTGCTATGTTACATATGATGTAGGTTATGGTTGATGTGTCATACATAGGTTGTATGTTATGTTGATATGTCATGTACATGATGCTATGTCACATATGATGCATGTTATGTTTGGTTAAGTCATATATATATACATGTTATGTTGCTATGACATAGATGATACATTTTATGTTTACTTATGTTACTTATGCTACATGTTAAGTTGCTTACGCCATGTATGTTATATGTTATGTCACTTATATGTTATGAATGTTACATGCCATGAATAATGTCGATGTATGGTTTTTTGTGAGTAGGACAGTATCTTACTAAGCCTATGTGCTTATAGTTTATCTTTCCCTTGTACTGAAGATAAGGGTAAGGGATGGATAAACTAAAGGGAGCAGCAGGACGGGCCAAATGTGTGTGATAGTGGCATGGTGGAGAAGATCCGTTGTCTTTATATATATGTTTCCCCATGGTGATGACGTTTATGGATGTCCTTGTCTATGTCTCCTGATGATGATGATGTTTATGAATTTGAACTAAGTACTAAGTATCTATATATGTTATGATGCATGCTCTGTGTTAATAAGAAGAAGTAAGAAGAAGTATATATATATGTTATGATGCATACCCTATGTTAAGAAGAAGTACCTATATATGTCCATGAATGTTTATGTTTAAAAGAAAGAAAAAAAAATGTGTCTAAGTCTTCCGCTGTAAGAAGTACGATAGGTGTAGTCTTCCGCTGTAATGTATGTATGTACGGTTGCGTTATGCGCCGCCCCTCCGAATTCTGGTCCCAAAAAGGGCGGGTGTGACAAGGACTGTCACCCTTCGTATCGTCTATGCATAAAAGATAGAAAACCAAAATGCAAGGCTATAGATCTAAACAATCATTCAACTGCAAATGATTTCAAGAACAGAAACATATTTGAAATAGCAAAGTTCTACTCAACACAAACTACTCCCTAATCCTAGAATCGGAGAATCTACTCCATGAATACGAGAAGAGAATCACAAAACATTATGGAATTCATGAATATAATGATAAATGTGTAAGAAATATGAATTATAATGTAAATGTAGCTCTTCCCTCTGGCATTGTGGTGCAGAACTTGATTCTCAAGCGGCTCTCTTCCTCCCCAATGCGAGTTCCCGAAGCTTTTTAGGGCTTCGGAGTGTCATCCTGGCCATCGTGCCTCCTCCTAGGCTTTAGGTGTAGCTTTCCTTATATAGACATCACGTTGGATCCTCACGAAATCTGAAAAAAAACCCTGGTCGCATCAACTTGCCTGGCCGCCACACGACTGTGTGAAAACACATGGCTAGGCCATGTGTAAGGTTGTGGCGGCCATTTTCGAACCCTGGACACAGTCGTGTGTAGCCACATGCCCAGGCCATGTCCCACGCTATGTCCAACTACAAAATGTCTCCTTTTTGCTCCGAAAGCACCCGTTTTCCCCATAAAATGCTATCCTGCACACAAAGGTACAAAGAGCATATCTCTGAACCAGAAAATTGGAAATGCATGCAAAATAAAGTAGAATATGCATGAAACAAATATAAAACTAAACGAGATGTGAGCGAAAACTACTCTTAAAACCCTATTTATTTTGCTCACATCAATTCCCCCAGACTTAAATCTTTACTTGTCTTCAAGCAAACCTCAGTGCCATGAAATTTTAAAAAGGTATTGTTCCATACTTAGCATGTTAACTAGATTTATCAAGTGGTATTTGCAATCAAAACAAAATAGATATGTACTAGAAATTCACTAAGTTAGCTCCTCATGCTCGTGCTAAGCGAATCTTCTTAAGGGACACTCGTTCCATGGTAAGTTAAGTCGTCATCCTATAGCTTTCCTAAGGTCTTCGACTCTTAGGCACTTACTTGCCCAACGCGAGGGTCGTTCCCTAGACCTAGCATAAAGTCTCAAAGGCATGCTCGGTATTGAGAGAAATTGATAGGTGTTTCCCTAGTTACCTAACTTAGTCTCAAAAGGGCACCTAACCATTTCCACCCACGACAACTATTTTTTATCCCTCATAATCTATTTTTTTTCTTTCTTCTCTTTTTCATTCCTTTTTCTCTCTCCTTTTTTTTATTTTATTTTTCGGCTCACTGGGATTTTGATTTTTCCGAATGGGCTTACACAATTCAAGCATCTCTAGTAACTAAAATGCTAAACCTAGGGTCACCTATGGATTCCAAAGTACTAGACTACTGAGATGAATCATAACTAGGTATATACTAGATTCTCCCTTTCAGAAAGTTTGTCATATGTATGTGTAAAATAAAAGTCATCCAGTGTAAAACTAGAACATTCATTAGAGCAAATAAAATAAAATACCATGAGGTAAATAAAGTTAAGCTACCCATGGAAACAACTCATAAAAGAAAACTCTAAAAATACTAATGAGGTAGCTTAATGATAGCAAAAATTAAGTACTGACGAAACTAAAAATCCTATGTATGAACAAATGAATGCTAACTAAAACAAATGCAAATGAAAGGAAAGAAACTACTGCTAGAAACAAAATAAATCAAAATTCGGGGCCCCCCAGACTAAAGAGAAGCATACCTCTAGTATGGTGGATGAGGTGGAAAGTCTGGTAGCCTCAGCATCTCGGGGTATTGAGAGAACCTATTGTTGAGCAGCTGATGTCACATCTACATGTGGTCGATCTGAGAGCTGGTGGATGCAGTGGCTGCTCGGTGCTCCTCCTCCCTAGTCCACTGCACATGTTGGGCATACATGTGTTGCCGCATTTCCTGGTGGTAGGTGGCTTCCACCTAGCGACGGGTAGCCTCCTCCTAGAAGTAGACACGGGCCTCATTGTAAAACTCCTCAGCTCGCTGGAAATGCTCCCAGAAGCCCTGAAACTCCACCTACGTGTGTTGGGATGTATACTGAAAGCCTAGCCTTTGTATGAACATCTTCATTTTGAAATAAGAATCACATGATCATTATTTGCATTTTATATTTATTTATGCACATTGTCTGATACTTTACATTGTAGATAACATGGTGTGTGGTGTCGCACAGAAGATCATGTTATCAGTTCCTTGTAGAGTATAAGTAGAGCCTCACAACCAAGATGGTTTTGGACAAACCATTGGCATGGTTGTAGTTTAATTTAGTATTGGTTTATCTTGACCATAGAATTACACTAGTACACTTTATGTGCATTGAGCAGGACCGATCCAGAGATGATTCAATTTATACTGACTATATTATTGAATCAGACCTCATATATTATGGTGTATATGCTCTTAATCCCGATATAATAACGGGCACATGTACTTAGTATTTATTTCTTTGATTTACCAATGGGCGAGATTTATGTGTTAAATCGATAGGCCTGGTAAGTTGGGAAATAATATTATTTATATGGTGTGTCATTGATTATAGGAGAAAACTGTGTCCTATATACTAGGGTGATGATGTCCCCTTGAGGAGCTCATAAAGTTCTTCATGTAAATCCTGTAGGTGGACATGGTCCAACATGATGATAAGGATGAGTAGTACTTCTCATGGAGTTAGATATTAATTAATTAAATTGAGAGTAATTTAATTAATTAATGGACATTCGATATCTTAAACACGAGGAGATATTTTGTATAAATAATATGTGGAGCCTATATTTAATTATGGGAGTTGGTGAGGTAGATCAATGATGATCCTCTAGTGGAATGAATCATCGTTAATGGATCAGATTATATGTGGTTCAGATCCATTGGGTGGCCAAGATCCAACCCCTCCTCATGGTCCCTATTATAGCCTATTATAAATACCTCATGAAGCCTAGATCTATATAAGGAGGAAGAGACTTGGGCGGCAAGAAAGTGAAGTTGTGCTAGGGTTTGGAGTTGGCATTGGAGAGTAAGGTTAATTATCTATTCCGCGGCTAATCGAGGAAAAGAGTAAGGTTGCTTGAACAACAAGTTTGTTCAAATGACTACTCAAATCGAATAGCATGATGATGAATCAGTTTCTTGGGTAATCCATCTCCGTCCGGATTAGTTTTGATTAATAAAATTTTAATCCAGGGACGTGTGATAGGATCACCATGCACAAGCGATCAAAGCGAGAAGCAATTCCCTTCAAGTGGTATCAGAGCCACGGTTTCCGATTTTGTGTGTTTGGATTCGGGTACTTTCATGCATTTATCATATATTGTATATGTCAGATAATAGTAGGATGTGCGTAGGCTAACTTTTTGCTTGCAGGCATAAAATCCAACTATTATGGCTATGTGGATGTATATGATTGTAACTAATTATTTGAATCCTCGGGGTTGACGTGGCTAATTAGTATTTAATTTTTGTAATTAAATACGGCACTATTTAGCCACTCATTTTAATTTACTTTTGATCTAGTTATGTTGTACACTCCTTCGTGGAGTATAGGATCGATGGATGTAAATTAAAATGGTTTATCTTGGCTCAGTTTTTTTTGTGGCTTGCACATTATAAAGGGAGGAGCGAACGAGGTGGCGACACGACGGGAAGCATATTGGAAAACAAAAGCCATAAACACGACGAGTTGGAAAGTTTTTTTCATATTTATTGCTTATTGTTTGATATGCATGTTGTGTGAAAATTTCTCAATTTTAAATTACTAAGTGGGAGAGGGATATTTTTTAATTCCCACGACCTCCATTATAATTTGACATGTGATGCGAACAAACATGCGCGTTGGCTCTGAGTGCCTTCCTCCATATCAGATGAGTTTGTTTTGCGGATCACTAGGTCAAATATGGTTATAGGAAATTATTTAGGAGCGTGCATACT
This sequence comes from Wurfbainia villosa, assembly GCA_025175895.1. Classification (NCBI taxonomy): domain Eukaryota; kingdom Viridiplantae; phylum Streptophyta; class Magnoliopsida; order Zingiberales; family Zingiberaceae; genus Wurfbainia; species Wurfbainia villosa. Next base: position 105,231,149 of record CM045991.1, read on the forward strand.
TCCCCATCAGAAGGCACATAATCCGAGATAATTGTCTTAGCATTGGGTAATGGTAAACACTTAGATGCAAATAAAAGTATCTTCCCCATCGGAGTCACTGCTTTTATTTGTAGAGCTGAAGAAGAACCAACTATTAATTTTATTTGTCAAAAAGTAAGGTTGAACGGATAATAAAATTAATGGGTAAAACCTCCTCTTACAAATGTAGAATTCGTATACGTCCATACTATCGTGACATATGATATTCTCGGTGTTTTGAGGTGTTGATTAATTTTAAAAATTTTATTTTTTGAGGAATCACTAAATTTTTTGAAATCTAATGTTTTGATCATTGTGATTATTAGGTTTTTCAAAATGGCTTTCAACCCACTTGCTGTGATTCTGGAAGAAAATAAACTTACTGGACCTAACTATGTTGATTGGAAATGGAATCTGGACATTGTCTTCACTGCTGAGGAGTACAAGTATGTACTCTTTGAAGAGTGTCCTCCTAAGCCTATGGATGATTCTGGTGAAAAGGAGAAAGAGAGTTATAGGAAGTGGATCAAGGCTGATGAGATGGCGCGGTGTTACATTTTGGCTTCTATGTCAAATATATTGCAACATCAGCATCAATCCATGAATACTGCCTATGACATGATGCTCAATCTCAAGGAACTTTTTGGACACCAGAATCAGGCTGCTAGGCAGGAAGCTATGAGGAACTTGATGACAACCACCATGATTGAGGGAACACCTATAAGGGATCATGTTCTAAAGATGATGGCTCATTTGAATGAGCTGGAAGTCCTTGAAGTGGAGATCGATGGCGAAACCTAGGTTGATATCATTCTCCAATCTCTACCTAGAAGTTTTGAGCAGTTCTGCCTGAACTACAACATGAATAAGAGGTTGTATTCGTTGGTGGAGCTTCTGACAAAACTTCAGGCAGCAGAGGGGCTTTTTCGTCAGAGTGCTCAAGCTATGGTTGCTCAAAAGGTTTCTACTTCTAAGTCGAAAGGCAAGAAGAAACCTTAGCCACTAGGCATTTGCCATGGTTAACCTTAGGGATAACTTCCCTAGTAACCTTGGCTTTCCTAGACCTAGTACCAGTTCCATAATTAAATGGAACGTTGTGATAGGTAAGGCTCATCTACCTTGGACCTAGGCTTGTGGCTCAAGCCTCTCTTGCCCATAGTTGAGCCTTGCCTCCTAGACTCTAGGTTTTGACTCCTAGACCCTTTGATTGAATTTGTCATTTTTACAAGGGTCTTTTCAAGTTTCTCAAGCCTTGACCTCAAGACTTGATTCTCTAACTCCAATTTTTCTATTTTGGTGGGCCCATTGTTTCTTTGATCATTTTTCCCTTCCTAGGCATATGTCTAGATTTCTTTTGATTAAAGCCTAGATGGTCTTATATTTTCCTAATATTTGCCTTAGGTAGAATTTTTCTAGGGACAATAGTCCCAAATTTCTCCTTAGTTGAAATAGGTCTAGAGTCATTATTTCTAGACTTTCCCTTAGATCTAAAATCAACATGTTTAGCCCCTAAGCAATAAAGCCTATTTCTAGCATACTCTTTATGATAAATTACAAGTGAATTAAAAGCACGCTTTTGATTCTTACATAAAGAACGAGCATTATGAAAATATACCTTAGGGTTTGCTTTAGAGCTCCCCCTACATTGTTGACTCCTTCTTGGCCTTTCTTCCTCCCCCTAGAGCATTGACTCCTATAATGCCCTTTTTGTTGACATTTGAAGCAAATAATGTGCTCCTTATTCTACCTCATTGGGGCACCGATATCCTTGACCTTTAGTGTTGGTTGGGCCTTCTTGACTTTCTTCGGACACTTGCTCTTGTAGTGTCCAGCTTCCCTACACTCAAAACATATTATATGAATTTTGTTATTAACGCATGTGTTTGAGTTACCTAGGGTGGTGGTGGAATTTTGAGCTTCCTCTTCTTCTTGACTGAGGAGGTAGATGGTTCATGTTCTTTTTGCTCCAGCATTGAGGATGACCTAGTCTCATCCCCCTCAATCCTAGAGGTGGAGGTTTCCTCTACCTCCTCCACCACTTTTGATCCGGATGTTGATTCCCTATCAACCTCCTAATTTGCAAGCTCTTGAGATGATGATGTGCTTGCTTCTTCTTGATCTTGAGAGGGCGAGCACTCCTCCTTAGACTCCTCCCCGGACTCCTCCTCAAACTTCTCCTCTACTACATGAGCCAGTGATGGGTTTTGATGATATTTTGCCAACTTTCTCCAAAGGTCCTAGGCGTCTTTACAATCTCCTATCTGTTGGATCGAAAGTGTCGCTAGAGGGGGGGGGGTGAATAGCGATACGGTGTCGTTAAAAACTTTTGCAATAAGTAAAAAGCAAGTAGAGAATGCACAGCGGAAATATAAAGTAGACAAGATATTTTTACGTGGTTCACAATCTTTCGATTGCTAATCCACGGCCCTAGTGATCCTTGATCACGTACGGAGGGCAATTCACTAAAACCACTCCTCTTCGTTGGAAGTAGGAGCAACGATTACAAAAAGAAATCAAGGCAAAGGGACACTCCCCCTTTCCTTGTTACGATTAAAGCACAAAGACAATTTAAAGAAGTAGAACTTAAATAAATATACCGACAACTCTTATAAGTAGAAGATGTAGCTTTCGTTGTCGGCGGCACTTCGTCGTAGCAAATGTGAGTAGTAGTAGCGGCGTTACGACGGCGTGTTGAGAGCTCTTGAATTCTTGTGATTTGCTTGGAGTGAACATGTCTATTTATGGATATTGATCTATGAATTTAGACATAGGTAGTGTCCAAGGTGAGGTTCTTATCCCCCAAGACTTGTTCATCCACATCCTTTGCGCCAACTCAAGGATGAGGTGTTTCATCCAACCACCTTGTGCCACCTCCAACCTCCTTGTGCGCCAACTCAAGGATGAGGTGTTTCATCCAACCACCTTGTGCCACCTCCAACCTCCTTGGGCGCCAACTTGAGGATGAGGTGTTTCATCCAACCACCTTGTGCCACCTCCAACCTCCTTGGGCGCCAACTTGAGGATGAGGTGTTTCATCCAACCACCTTGTGCCACATCATGGGAGCCAACCATCTTGTGCCAACTCACCTTATTTTGGGCGTCCACCACAAGGAAGCTTGGTGATGGTTTGGATGTCCACCTTGATGCCACATCACCCTTTGTACCAAAACACGAGTCAAGTCCAAATTCACCCCTTGAAATTCGAGCTCTTCTCGAGGTTTGGAACTTGACTAGTAGTTGATGTAGTCAAAGGGTTTTGGACCGCAGCAAGTTAGCTTAAAATATAAAGTACGATGGTTCTAACCATCTGATCTCGACCTAGACCTTCCATTGGAGGTATTGGGTCGGATCTACGCTTAACGACCTTGTTTCGCTTTCACACGAGCTTACCTTGTAGCCTCGCTTCCGGTCTTCACCCGAGTACCTCCTTCCTCCAAGTCCTCGGCGTGTTCGACCACCTCGTTCCCACCGGTGTCGCACCTTCCGCCAACTTTAGCATTTATGCACACTTAATTGAGCTCGTAAGATAACAATATACCCTTAACTATTGAGCCTTTTGCCATAATCAAAATACGGTTCGACTTTGGTGCCCATCGCACCAACAATCTCCCCTTTGATTCATGGCAAACCACACAAAAGTTAAGGAAAAATTAAGCATAACAAGAAGCTAGCATAATGATTAAGCATGAATGAGCTAGCATAAAGATTAAATATGAATGAGCTAGCATAATGATTAAGCATGAATGAGCTAGCATAAAGATTAAATATGAATGAGCTAGCATAAAGATTAAATATGAATGAGCTAGCATAATGATTAAATATGAATGAGCTAGCATAATGATTAAGTATGAATGAGCTAGCATAAAGATTAAGCATGAGTGAGCTAGCATAAAGATTAAGCATGAGTGAGAAATATTATTGTTTCAAGTTCTCCTTTGAGGTAACCTCCCCTTGACCGAAGGTGAGTTCTTGAAAATAATTTTACTCCCTTAATAGTTGCTTAAGTAAACGGAATTACTTAATATAAAAGGTAATAATTTTGTTTACTTTCTTCCCCTTTAATTTTGGTTAATTTTGGTTACTTTTGTGACTTTCTCCCCCTTTTGCCTTAACTCAAAAAGTTTGTAAATATATTTTAGGGTTTGTAAGTCCAAGCAAGTTCCCAATATGATTTCTAAGGTAAGACTTAGGCTAATTTCATAAAAAGAAGCAAAAGTAGAGTACATATATAGAAAAATTTAAATCCTACTCTATTACGCACATACCTAACTTTTAATGTTGTTAAAGATTAAGCTAAAGTCTTGGAGAGTGTGCTTCATCCACAGAGTGAGAGAGACACACTCACCCATCGCAACGATTTCGGCCGGTGGTAGATAAGGCAACGCAATGCTGCTTCCTACTGCACCAACTCACTAGACTCGAGCCGAGGATTTGACAACAACCACTCGTGCTCTTTCTATCGAGTTTACTACCAGCATAGTCGGAGTCGGAGTAGCCGATTAGATTAAACTCGGTAGATCTAGGGTACCAAATACCTACGTTTAGCGTGCCCTTTAGATATCTAAGGATACGCTTGACTAGGGTTAGGTGAGACTCCTTGGCACAGGTTTGTAACCTTGCGCACATACTACCGTGAATAAAATGTCGGTTCGGCTCGCGGTTAAGTATAGGAGACTTCCTATTGCGCTCCTATAGTATTTTAGGTCAACGGGTTTTCCTTCTACATCTTCGTTTATATTAACATTAGTTGCTATAGGTGTATTAATTATTTTAGCATCTTGCATTCCAAATCGATTTATTAAGTCCTTAGTATATTTTTGTTGATGTAAATATATTCCATCTTTAGTTTGTTTAATTTGTAAACCTAAGAAGAAACTTAACTCTCCTACTAAATTCATTTCAAATTCACTTTCCATAAGTGAGATGAATTCGTTTAGCAGGATCGAGTTGGTAGTTCCAAAAATTATATCATCTACATAGATTTGGGCTATAAAGATTTCTTTTCCTACGGTTTTTACGAATAAGGTTGGGTCGACTAAACCTTGGTTGAATCCTTTGGACTTAAGATAGATCGAAAGCCTTTCGTACCAAGCTCTTGGGGCTTGTTTGAGTCCATATAGGGCTTTCTTAAGTCTAAGGACATGGTCAGGTTTATCTAGATTTTCGAATCCGGGAGGTTGACTGACGTAAACTTCTTCCTTAATGTATCCATTCAAAAATGCTGACTTGACATCCATTTGAAACAATTTAAAACCTCGATGTGCAGCATATGCTAACAACATTCGGATGGACTCTAGTCTGGCTACGGGGGCGTAGGTCTCATCGTAATCTAAACCTTCGACTTGACTAAACCCTTTTGCGACTAACCTAGCTTTATTTCTAACTACTTCACCTTTATCATCAAGTTTATTTCGAAATACCCACCTTGTTCCAATAATTGATTTTTCTTTAGGTGGTGGTACTAATTCTCAGACTTCATTTCTAGTGAATTGAGCTAGCTCTTCTTGCATAGCAATAATCCAGTCGGGATCAAGAAGTGCTTGTTCAATAGTTTTGGGTTCGATTTTGGAAATTAACGAGATTTGATTAAGGTTTCGGTATGAAGCTCTAGTTCGAACCCCTAAATTTGGATCACCTATAACTTGATTGATAGGATGATTTGTTTGAGTCTTAGTGTGACTCGGGTTAGGGTCATCTATCACTTGGTCGATAGGATGACTTGGGTGAGTTCTAGTTTGACTTGGGTTAGAGTCATCTATCACTTGGTCGATAGGATGACTTGGGTTAGGACGAGATTCAAGTTCAAGATCAGAGTCGGGTTCGCTATAAGTTGATTTGCTAGTTGGTTTTGTTAAGGATTGAACGGGTTCGTGTCCTTCGTCGAAAACTATATTAATGGTTTCTTCGACTCTTATGTGTAGGATCAATGGAATTACTAAAGGGTTGTTTGTAAGTTTTAAACCTAAATCATCTCACCAATATCTACATGATCAAAACATGTTATTCCTATGTGTTATGTGAGATGACTTTCAATTTTACTTGATTAATTTTAATGAATTTAAATTAACCAACATTAGGTTAGATTCGATTTAGTCTAAGCTCATCAAGTAATCTTTTCAAGAGATTAGCTTCTGTGTCGTGGCGCAGGCACAGAGGCCTTCTTTGATCGGAACAACGACCACTTCCTTAGACAAAGCTAATTTCAAGAAATTGATAACTCGACTTACTTGAGACTACATCTTGGTCTAACTAGTTATTTTTGAAAAGAGGCTCCCGAGGCTCAATCTTTCGTAGGATTTTAGTTGATTTATTTTTGAAAAGAGGCTCGAGGCTCAATCTTTTCGCAGGATTTTAGTTGGTTATGAGTCCTATCTAACCATTCTAAAAATAAAGGAAAAACTAAGCATGCAATTTCTAAGACTTAACAAAATACATTTTGTATTGGCTCCCTCGACCATTGAATCGAGTGGGTCTATTCACATAGTGAATTTGGTCCTTGGGAACCCAATACATGTTAGATCCTAAAGTTGAAATCAAAGTGATCTTAGGGACCCATGCTTGGACATTTTTCTTATGTTGGTTTACTATAGACATATATGACTTATTGGTTGTATTTGAGTTAAACCCAGTCCGCCTTGTTGTACACGGCCCTTTGTGATCCAAGTAAGAGGTCAAGTCCCTTGATCCCAAAGTGAACCTTTCCAACGTGTTCCTAAGGTCTTCGACTTGTGTTTTCAAAAGCGAGTTCTCAACTTCAAGCTTTTCAACTTGAGTTGAGTCCTCCTCTTGAATACAGTAGTCGAAGAGGTTAGGAGACCTCATGTTTGAGAAGGTTAACCTCCTCAATTAGGGTCTCGACCTTGGACTCGGACTTAGCTAGTTTCTTATTTAAAAATTTAATTGCACCATACAAAGTATTAAGTAATGACCGACTTACCCTTAATGATTCTTTTGAACCGGATACGGATCCGTGGCTTGTCTTGAATGGAAGCTCATCATCGGATTCGGACTCGGACTCTTCTTCGGTTTCGGAGTCGTGCTCGGTCGGCTTGGCCATTAGAGCTTGGATATCGCCTTCTTCCTCCGACAACTCCTCCCAAGTAGCGCTTAGCGCTTTCTTGGTCTTTGATGCATTATTCTTTAGCTTTGGGCACTCGGACTTGATGTGACCGAACTCGCTGCACTCATAGCATCTAAAATTAGAAGTATTTGAATTAGGTTTAGGCTTACCTTGAGTTGTTGGTCGTTTTTCGCCTCTCTTGATCATCTTCGAACTAGATTGACTAGTTCGATTCTATTTCGAGTCTACTTCCGATTCGGACTCGCCTTCTTCTTCCTTCGGGGTGGCTTGCTTATGGCTTCTTCTTCTTGGAACTCGCAACTAACGCAATACTCTTCTCGGCCTGGACCATGTTAGTTTGCTCATGTAATTCAAGTTCCGAAAACAATTCGTCTAACCTAATTTTAGAAAGGTCCTTGGAGACCTTGTAGGCATCGACCATGGATGCCCACAAGGTGGTCCTAGGAAACGAGTTAAGAGAATACCTGATAAGGTCGCGATTCTCGACCTTTTGTCCGATGGCCTGGAGTTGGTTGACGATGTCTTGGATACGAGCATGTAGTTGAGTTGCGGTCTCGTTTTCCTGCATTTTCAAGTTATACAATTTATTTAAAAGTAAATCTCTTTTACATACCTTCGTGTCGTCGGTGCCTTCGTGTAGTTCCACTAGCTTGGTCCATAAGTCCTTTGCACTAATGAAGGGGCCGACGCGGTTGAGCTCTTCCTTGACAACCCACATTGCAAGATTTGAGTTGCCTTGGCATCGGCTTCTACTTGTTTTTTCATGGAATTTGACCATTGATCGTAACCCAAAGATTCACCATCTTCATTAATAGGAAGTGTGAAACCGGTTTGGATTACGATCCACATCTCGATTTGGGTTTTAAGAAAGCATTCCATCCGACCCTTCCAATAACGAAAGTCATTACCGTTGTAAAACGGGGGTCGGGCGGTGCTAAACCCTTCGAGATGGGCCATTTAAAAACAAGAAGAAGAACGATTTAAAAGAATCTTGCAAAACACACACGAAAGAATATTCCAAGACTTTCGCCTTGGATTAGAAAAGGGAAGTAAAAAGATATATAAAATGTAACTTGCAAAAGAAATAAACAATCAAATGCGAATGTCGCTGAAGTTCCGGAGGACAACCTTACTCGGATCTAACCCAAGGACAACCTTATCCGGATCCTAAAGCCTCTAATGCAATTCTATATGTAGGAGAAGATAAGCAAGTGAAATAATTATACGAAACAGAAATAAATAAATAAAAATCTGTAAAAAAGAAAAACAAAGCTAGATTGGTGGTTTCACCGAATCTTAGCGCCGACTCGATACCAATTGTTGGATCGAAAGTGTCGCTAGAGGGGGTGAATAGCGATACTGTCGTTAAAAACTTTTGCAATAAGTAAAAGCAAGTAGAGAATGCACATGAAATATAAAGTAGACAAGATATTTTTACGTGGTTCACAATCTTCGATTGCTAATCCACGGCCCTAGTGATCCTTGATCACGCACGGAGGGCAATTCACTAAAACCACTCCTCTTCGCTGGAAGTAGGAGCAACGATTACATAAAGAAATCAAGGCAAAGGGACACTCTTTCCTTGTTACGATTAAAGCACAAAGACAATTTAAAGAAGTAGAACTTAAATAAATATACCGACAACTCTTATAAGTAGAAGATGTAGCTTTCGTTGTCGGCGGCACTTCGTCGTAGCAAATGTGAGTAGTAGTAGCGGCGTTACGACGGCGTGTTGAGAGCTCTTGAATTCTTGTGATTTGCTTGGAGTGAACATGTCTATTTATGGATATTGATCTATGAATTTAGACATAGGTAGTGTCCAAGGTGAGGTTCTTATCCCCCAAGACTTGTTCATCCACATCCTTTGCGCCAACTCAAGGATGAGGTGTTTCATCCAACCACCTTGTGCCACCTCCAACCTCCTTGTGCGCCAACTCAAGGATGAGGTGTTTCATCCAACCACCTTGTGCCACCTCCAACCTCCTTGGGCGCCAACTTGAGGATGAGGTGTTTCATCCAACCACCTTGTGCCACCTCCAACCTCCTTGGGCGCCAACTTGAGGATGAGGTGTTTCATCCAACCACCTTGTGCCACATCATGGGAGCCAACCATCTTGTGCCAACTCACCTTATTTTGGGCGTCCACCACAAGGAAGCTTGGTGATGGTTTGGATGTCCACCTTGATGCCACATCACCCTTTGTACCAAAACACGAGTCAAGTCCAAATTCACCCCTTGAAATTCGAGCTCTTCTCGAGGTCGAACTTGACTAGCGCTTGATCAGTAGTCAAAGGGTTTTGACCGCAGCAAGTTAGCTAGCTTAAAATATAAAGTACGATGGTTCTAACCATCTGATCTCGACCTAGACCTTCCATTGGAGGTATTGGGTCGGATCTACGCTTAACGACCTTGCTTCGCTTTCACACGAGCTTACCTTGTAGCCTCGCTTCCGGTCTTCACCCGAGTACCTCGGCTTCCTCCGAAGTCCCTCTGGCGTTGCCCGACCACCTCGGTTCCCACCGGGTGTCGCAGACCTTCCGCTCAACTTTAGCATTTCTGCACACTTAATTGAGCTCGTAAGATAACAAATATACCCTTAACTATTGAGCCTTTTGCCATAATCAAAATACCGGTTCGACTTTGGTGCCCACTGCACCAACACTATCTTGATAAAAATATCATAAGGAATTACACTAAGTAATATACCCATTACCTTATTGTTTGTATTGAAGTATCGGAGTTGTTCTTGGCTCCAATTCTTCTTCTTGAGTTTTCTTCCTTCTTCGTCCTTTGGAGTGTCGAACCCTACTAAAACACTAATCCAATTATCATAATCGCACATTAGAAAATACATCATTCTACCTTTCCAATATGTAAAATCTTTGCGGTCAAAGGAAGGAAGAATGTTGATGTCGTCACCTAATTTCTCTTGAAGATCCATCTTGCCCTCTAGCACGTTTGCTCCTTGGCAATTAGTCCAAATGAAGAGCAGCCTTGCTCTGATACCACTTTTTGGGAATTAGATCATCGCTAGAGGGGGGTGAATAGCGTGTCATTGACGAAGATAGAAATCGATCGCGTGCTTGCTACAAGTGTTAGTGTACGAAGCGGAATATATAATGATAAAAAAAACAAATACACAACACACAAACACAATCGATATAACGTGATTCGGAACCTTAGGATTCCTACTCCACGGATTGGGCTTGAATGAGCCCTAGCGATGCCAATACCACCACTAATCACAAACACTTCTTCTCGACAACAAGTCAGAGGCGGAGAAATCTCTTACAAAGATTACAAAAATAATACAAGAAATAAACAAGCAAATACAAATGAAATATATAAAAGAATGTAAAGAACACTTTACAAAGTTCTTTTGGAAGCTTGCTTGTTGATTGTCTTGGACTAGCCTTGAAGGACTGGAAAGCACCAACTATTCCCCTTCAAATCTCTCAAGAAAATCCTTGTCAAATCTTCAACCAAGTTCTTCTTTTATAACCTGCATTTGGGTTGGATTACACCTAGCTATCGACTGATCGCGACCATTAGTCGACTGCTCCTATAGTCGTTGTCTCACAATGACTCGAGCCACGTTGGATAAGTTCCAACGGATAGACCATCAATCGATTGATCATACCCATCAATCGACTGATCATGCTTCGACTCGACTATCAAACCCTAGTAGTCGACTCAGAAACATTTTATGTTTGTTTCCTCGACCATCAGTCGATTACCCTCCATGACAGTCGACTGCTCAAGCCATCAGTCGACTGCCCAATGCTGGCAGTCGATTGCCAAGGCCTTTTTGTAGGGGATCGGTACGGCCGACTAGAGGGGGGTGAATAGCCCTTTTCGTTTGGATGCCGGTATTTGCTTGTCTGCAAAACTAATTAGCGCAAGCGGAAGACTAATAAAGACAAGCAAATAGAAATACAAGAAAACAAATGCTAACAAAGAATGTAACGTGGTTCACGGCTACGCCGCTAATCCACGGTCCCCGATTCGTCCTCGGTGAATCACTCCGCTAAACCAATCCACTAAATGGTCTCTCCTTTGCACCAAGCTAGGTGGAGGTAACCTTTACAATCAAGATCACTCTTCTTACAAATAGAATGGAGTAAAAGCGAGTAAGAAAAGTTTAGAGCTTGTGGGGCACTAGGAAGATCACTTGGAGTATAAGCATTAGCCTCTCAAAGGCTTACACCCTCCCTTTTATAGAGGGCTTTTCCTGCTGCCGCCATCACGATCACGCCTTGGCCGTCATTACTACTAACGGCCTCGAACACGTCGGATCCCGACCGCTTGTAGTCCAACGGAACTCTTGGCGATCATCGATGGACCTCATCATCGCGCTCCATAGTCGACCGCCTACGGCTAGCGCTGTGGCTAAAACCCTATTGACTACCGATCGCCGCCAGAATGATCGATGGTCTTGGCAATGATCGCCCATGGGGATGGCGATCGCTGGCCACAATCGCAATCGTATATACCGAACTCACTGATTAGAGGGAATGATCGCCATGACATGGCAATGATCGTCGTCGAAAACCCATCCGACACTTGGCCAAATGGCCAAGTTTCACCTAAGAGCTACCCTTCCCGGGTTACAATCGCCACTCTCATTTCTGAGTCCTCGCTCAAGTTCTCTTCGTTCTTGGCCACGCCCCTCGGCAAAGATCAGCGACGACTCTGCAATGCTCCTTCGCGTCTCTTGCCTCGAAGTCTACTTCCTCCGGCTTCACTCCAAGCTTCTCGTCCGGCGGTCCCTCGGATGCTCCAAGCGCACGGCTTCCGCAAAGCTATCCTTTACCGACTCAAGGCACGAGTCATGAGATGTGAAACTCGCCACGACTCCATGTGCGAATTACTAAGTCCTGCACGACTTCAACGCACATATCACATCAACATATCAAACTAACTTAAACCCTTTGCCACACCATCAAAACCATATTACGGCAAGAGATTGCCCTAACAATCTCCCCCTTTTTGATGTGTGGCAATCCGTTTAAGTTAGGTAAAAACATTTGATATAAATTCTAAGGTAAGAAAGCATGTAAAGATAAACATGATATAACAACATGCAACTCCCCCTTAATCCATGAAACTCTCTATGCAAATTTTCTCCCCCTATCATATATTTCTCCTCTTAAAATAATTAACTTAAACATAATTATTTCTGCCCCTTTGACACCATCAAAAAGATTAACACTAAGTTATAAGCTCATGGCATCAAGTATAATGGAGGGAAAATATGACAAGTTGATTTAAAATTGGGTACCACTTGTTGATGGCATCAAGTATATTTCTACCACTTGTTGTAGGTTTACAAACTGAATTCGGCCTTCAATGTTCTGATTTACAGGCCACCAGTCGACTGCTATCAGTATGGCAGTCGACTGGCACAAAGGAATCCGAATTTTTGATTTTCTGGACGAATTTCAGAAATGCATTATAAATTCCAGAAAATTCGAAAAATCATGAAATTTGGGGAACATATTTCTTTTAAGTATATCTATCAATGAAAAATAGTTTTTCATGAAAACTCATTATATTTTCTTGTTTTTGCCAAAAATCCAAAAGCTCTAAAAACCACTAGGTTTTTGATCATTCTAGTATCAAGTTAGCTACCTAGTTTTGCATCCAATTGTTTCAAAACATAAATACATGTATTTTAAGGTAAGAAATTGTTTTGAAAACATATGAAATATCCAACCATGATCTTTGGGCAATATGTCTATGAATTAAACATAAGCTTTCCCCATGATTGGTCTATTATTGCTATTTTGATGCTTTAAATGACCATCTAAATGCCATAGGCATTAGTGGACATTTTTATCATCCTAATATCTCACCCATGCTAAGTTTTCAATCAAGTTAGCCTATAGTGAGTGTGAGATGCATCCTAGGGGGTATTTGTATATACTTAACCAATATATTCATGCAATTCTATCATGGTTAAGTATCAACCTAACAATTAACATGATCATAATGACATATATGAATGAATTCTACATTATGATCATAAAAGACATGTATTCATTAAATAATAGTCATGTATTAGGTATTTTATGATGATAATAACCAAAGTGTCACCTAAAGCATGATTCAAACCTATTTCTCATGATAACATGCCAAATATCAAAATCAAATCATGATTTAAAACATACATAGCAATTACATTAATCATCATGATTTAAGCATTATTATCTATTTATGGGCACGTTATCATCACCCAACACTATCTAAAAAAAAATGTTGTCCCGTCATCCTAAGTCAACCAAAATATGATATAGGTCAAGTTCATATGGTTGACTACCCTAGGGGTTTTCTAACCCTTAAGGATGGATTTTGGAACCCAAAATAAATTCTTTCCTATTGGGTTCACTAAATACTCCTTGGGGATCCATTTCCTAGCAATTACTTTCTTTTTATCTTGTCCCCTAGCTATTAGGCATTTATAGGCCTTTTCATTTTTCTTTTCTTTGTATCCTAGGCCTTTCTTGTTGAAACTAGCTCTTTGGCTCCCTAAGATCATATTTAAGGTGTTGGAGCCAATAGTGAATTTTTCTAGGGCTTTTGTTAAATAATCTACTTTTTCCCTTAAGGCCCTATTTTCATTTATACATGCATCACTAACATCTAATGGCACATAAAGGTCATGTGAGCATGCTTCATTTAAGCTAGAAGAAATATTATCATTTAAGCATGCATTTTCTAGTTTATTTTCTAGGTCCTTAATTTGATCTAGCATGCTTTTGTTTTTCTTCTTAGCTCTAAATAAATCTCTAGTTAAGCTAGAAACCATGGAAACTATTTTCTTAGGAGTTAGATTTGTTACCATAGTTTCCATGTCCTCTTCTTCTTCGGATGAGGAGGATGTGGAGGCTCCCCCTTCACTTGAGCTTTCCCCACTTGAGCTTGATTCTTCATTTGAGGAGGAGGAGGAGCAATCCAAGTCATCAAAGGCCATCAAGGCCAAATTGGTGACAAAGGCATTCTCCTCATCGGATGATAAGGAGGAGGATGAGGATGGATCATCCCAAGTCCTTGCCTTGAGAGCCTTAGCCTTTCCCTTCTCCTTTGTCTTCTTCTCCTCTTCCTTCTTTTTCTTGCTCCCCTTTTTCTTCTTTCTTCTTCCTCTCTTCCTTGCTCTTGTTTAGTAGAGGACAATTGTCCCTTATGTGCCCTTCTCCTTGGCAATTGTAGCATATGACCTTCCCCCTTGGTCTTCTATTCCTATCATTAGATTTATCAAATCTAAAATTCTTAAATGCACGTCTTACCCTCCTTACCATATAGGCTTCTTCGGTGCTATCCATGGAGGAGGAGGAAGACGCTTCGTCATCGGAGGAGGAGGGGATTTCCATCTTCTTCTTCCCCTTATTTGCCAACAATGCTACTCCTCTTGAGGGTTGAATTCTAGGCTCCTCTTGTATTCCTTCAAGCCTAGTTTCGTGGAGCTCCATTGTTGAGAAAAATTCCTCCAAGGTACTTACTTCCAAGTTCTTGGAGATGTAGAACGAATCCACCATGGAGCTCCACTTTGAGGACCGGGGAAAGGCATCTATAGCCTTCATGAGCATGTCCCGATTTGATAGCTTCTCACCTACACTTGTTAGCCCAATTAAAATTTCTTTAAACCTAGAGTGTAGTGAGGTTACCTTTTCTCCCTTTTCTAGTTTTATATTGGATAGTTGGGAGCGGAGGAGGTCTCTTCTTGCTAGCTTGGCCTCGGATGTGCCTTCATGGAGTTCTATAAGCTTCTCCCACATCTCTTTGGCGCTAGCACATTCTCCGATCCGGTTGATCTCTTGTTGGGGGAGCACATTGAAAAGATGATGTTTTGCCTTTGAGTTCGCAAGGTGCTCCTCTCTTTGCTTCTTAGTCCATCGTGATTTTTCGATTGGCTTCCCCTCTTCATCCCTAGGCAAAACGAAACCGGATTCCATTGTAATCATAATGTCAAAATCCGTTTCGAAAAATACCTCCATTCGCTTCTTCCACCAAGCGAATTCTCCTTCAAATTTCGGAGGATGGATGTTTGAGCCGGCCATTTTTGAATGTTGCTTGTTGTGGTGGTTAGTCCTCGACAAGCTTTCCTCGGCTCTGATACCACTTGTAGGGGATCGGTACGGTCGGCTAGAGGGGGGTGAATAGCCCTTTTCGTTTGGATGCCGGTATTTGCTTGTCTGCAAAACTAATTAGCACAAGCGGAAGACTAATAAAGACAAGCAAATAGAAATACAAGAAAACAAACGCTAACAAAGAATGTAACGTGGTTCACGGCTACGCCGCTAATCCATGGTCCCCGATTCATCCTCGCTGAATCACTCCGCTAAACCAATCCACTAAATGGTCTTTCCTTTGCACCAAGCTAGGTGGAGGTAACCTTTACAATCAAGATCACTCTTCTTACAAATAGAATGGAGTAAAAGCGAGTAAGAAGAGTTTAGAGCTTGTGGGGCACTAGGAAGATCACTTGGAGTATAAGCATTAGCCTCTCAAAGGCTTACACCCTCCCTTTTTATAGAGAGGGTTGTTTTCTTCCCGTTGGCCGCCATCAGTCGACTGCCGCCCTTGGCAGTCGACTGCCGTCACTACAACGGCCTCCGAACACGTCGGATCCCGACCGTTGTAGTCCAACCTTCGATCGATGGACCTCATCACGATCTCCGTAGTCGACGCCTCCGATTACGAGCGCTATGGCTAAACCCTATTGACTACCGATCGGCGCTTTCAGCCGACTTCGTTCCAGTTACGCATATTGCTGAAAGCCGTGTAGCAGTAATCGGTCGGTCGTATACGGTGGCTCACTTTCGACTGAAGCGATCAGCCTGCATGACATAGCTCGGTGTGTCAAAACCCATCGAAAGCCTGGCCTGATTCACCTAAAACTACCCTTCCTCGGGTTACAATCGCTCACTCTCATTTCTCGGAGTCCCTCGCCTTCGAAGTTCTCTTCGTTCTCGGCCACGTCCCTCGGCAGCATCAGACGCACGGCTCTGCAATGCTCCTTCGCGTCTCTTGCCTCGAAGTCTACTTCCTCCGGCTTCACTCCAAGCTTCTCGTCCGGCGGTCCCTCGGATGCTCCAAGCGCACGACTTCCGCAAAGCTATCCTTTACCGACTCAAGGCACGAGTCATGAGATGTGAAACTCGCCACGGCTCCATGTGCGAATTACTAAGTCCTGCACGACTTCAATGCACATATCACATCAACATATCAAACTAACTTAAACCCTTTGCCACACCATCAAAACCATATTACGGCAAGAGATTGCCCTAACACTTTTGCCATAGTGGTATCCTAATCGACTCACGGCAGTCGACTGGTCATAATCCTAGTTGACTGCTATAAGTCGACTCGGCTGTCAAGTGTTAAAACACTTGACCAATCGACTGGTCCAAAGCCCCAGTCGACTGATAACCTCAACCATGAGGTTTAACCCTATGTATGATGCCCTCATACTTGCTAGACCACACTTGACCTAAGCCTTCTAGACACGTCCATCAACCTCATGCCTATCGGATCCCACCAAGTCATCCATGACTTGTTCATCCATACGCTAGCCTTCAGGTGCTTCCATCAACTATTGTCATGCTAAGCTGGTTTACACTGCCAAGGCACATTGGCTCACGTTGCCAAGACACACGCAGGGACTTTACGTCGCCAACCATTGAACTTATGCTACTAAGAATCCCACTTGGAATTTACGCTGTCAATATCAACTCTTGGACTTTTCTTGCCAACCCATGTTGGACTTTCCATTTGCCAAGACTCAAGCTTGGACTTTCCCTTGCCAAGAATCATGCTTGGACTTTCCATGCCACTTGGACTTCTCCATCATATGGTCAGCCCCATGTCAATCATATAGTCAACCCATTGTCAAACAATGGTCAACTCATTCAAACATCAATGTCAAACATCAAAACACTAATATCAAACTACTATTACTTGAGTAAAACTCGAGTCTAGTAAATCGTGACCTGGGTCGATTGCACCAACATAGTTGATCGTTATTTGACAATGGTGTTGACTATATGGTTGACTTGGGGTTGACCATAATGGAGAAGTGTTGGGTTTCCGGCACCGCGGCGAGTGTGTGTTCGAACATGTTTCGTAAACATGTGCGCAGCGGAATAAATAAAAAGTAATAAATCTAATTTATTACATCACACACACCACACACATGCATAGTACAACATGTGTAGACATAATCATAAATTCAAATTTTGCAATAAAAGGAAATTATTTTACGTATACCTGACATATCATATGTAGCGGGAAAGGCATCAACCAGAGCGACCCTCGCTAGAATCGCCTCTATCCGTATCCACGGCGAGTACCTTCGAGATGATTTCACAAAGTCACGAGCCTCATCTTCATACGAGTCACTAGCCTCGTGTCGAAGATGATGTGATCGAGAGAATATCACAATCCGAATCAAAATTCGGATTCAAAACCAAGTCCCCAAAACTCGCTTCTCCGGAGAGGTATTCGTCAACCGTTTGACGAATCCTTCATCCTCCACCTATGAGGATTACCGGAGATCGAATCTCCGGCAAGGAAGCCGCTGTCGGAGCTCCAAATGTCGTCCAAACGATGCTCCGACAAGAAGCAAACAAGCTGTCTAGAAAACTGGACAGATTTGGTGGAGGATGTTGCGCCGGCCAAATAAGGAAAGCTAGATGCTCACCTTGTCGCCGGAGCCAAGGAAGATCACCGGAGAGTCGCCAACAAGAGCTTGGATGCCGGCGACAACTTGGATGGTGGCACAAGGGGTGGGCGACAGCAAGGGCTTGGGCACCGACTACAAGGAGAGGAGGGAGAGGGGCAGCAAGATTAGATTAGGTTTTCACAAAACCCTTAAGCCCTATTTTTATAGAGAATAAATTCTCCTAATGATTATTGGTTCATAACCAAAAACCCGTTAACCTGCTCCATTAATTTAAGTTAAAATATAACAAACCGATTTGGTCTATTTTAAGTTAAAACGAACCGAACCAACTTTGGTTCATTCGTTTAAAACAAACCAAACCCCTTTGGTTTATTCTCCACCATTGGATTAAAACCAAATCAATTTGGTTCATCCATCATGTCTTCATAAGACACGACCCATCCACACTTCCATTGCGACTGAAACGATTTCATGCTCGCTCCTTGTTTGGTCCAACCAAACCTAGTTTCTCTCGGTCTGAGAATCTCATTCTCAAGCTCGTTTTAAATCCTTTGGATTACGCTCATTGTGCGTGTGACCAAATAGGTTCTCGGTTTATGTTGGCCATCTATAATTAACCATTAATTATAGAACAATCATGAGTGGCACCTAGTAGTATATCATGATCCCCAATTAACCGAAAAGATCAACGATTGATCCAGAACTATTTATGAAACCCTTCAGCAACTATAATGATTTGTGCCCCATTCCCTTCACTCATCTTATACCCACTTGGTTCAGGACATGGTCTATAGTGTCAGTCCCCACTAGGTTGACTAAGTCACACCTAGCCCAAGTATCATTTCCTCGTCCTACGGATTCTAGTTACTGCACATGTATCCAAGAGTACCTTACTCTAAACATGTAATGCTTTGGCCAAAGACTTTAGTAACAATCCGACGAGAGGCCATGGGTATACATATCCTCGCAAGAAGTGGTGAATCCTTTGTTGGAATCGTGCTTCGGAGGCTCATTGGCTCCCATGTCCCCAGATTAAAATTTTCACTAATGAAAACTAATCCGGATGGGATGAGTTTCCTAAGCACAACCAATTCATCATCGTGCTAACAACTTGAGCGATCGCTTGAACAAACTAGTTGTTCAAGCAACACAACTCTTCTAGTTGGTTAGCCGCGTAAGAGACGACGGACGGATCGCCGGTTTTTGTGTTTATCTTCGGGGTCCATGATTATACAAATACATACAAATGCAAACTAGTATAATCAACACATACTAACATATAAATAAGAACATGCAAAGATCAATAATAAAACTTGTAAAAGTTTTATACCTCTCGATCTTCTATCGTATGTCCTAACCTCCTTGTAGACTTCGTGTGGGCGAAGATCCTCCACAAGTTGAAACTTCCTAGATCTTCTTCAATCCAAAGAAAGAAGAACTCTCCTTCCCTTCTTGCTTGAGCCAACCACCAATCCACAAAGGATTGATGCCGCCGGCCCCAAGAATAGAGAGAACAAAATGGAAACCACCAAGGAACCAAACAAGGGACAAACCCTAGCTTCTAGTGCCGCCGCCCAAGATGGAGTGAAGAGGAGAAAAGGAATATGTTGGGCGCCGGCCAAGGTATATGGAATAGAGAAGGAGCCGGCAACACCCTAGGAAGAAGAAGAGCACTTCTCCTATAGTTGCCGCCCACCTTAGCTTCCAAACCCTAGCCGCCCAACCTCAAGATCCAAACCCTAATCTCCTTAGGGTTTTCTTGCCGCCCACCTAAAGATAGGCAAACCCTAACTCCCTTAGGGTTTCTTGCCGCCCACCTTAGGATTGGCAAAACCCTAATCTCCAAAACCAACCAACCTCCATCACCTTTTGCCGCCCACCCTAAGCCACCCTTTTATAGAGTTAGGGATAAGCCTTGGTTTAATCTCCACCGTCGGATCTAGAGACTTAGTCTCCACCGTCGGATCTAGGGTTTCATCCAAACCGTCAGATCTAGGGTTTCATCCCAACCGTCGGATCTAGGGTTTCATCCCAACCGTCGGATCTAGGGATTTAATCTCAACCGTCGGATCTAGAGATTTAATCTCAACCGTCGGATCTAGAGATTTAATCTCAACCGTCGGATCTAGAGATTTAATCTCAACCGTCGTTTCTAGAGATTTAATCTCAACCGTCGGATCTAGAGATTTAATCTCAACTGTCGGTTCTAGAGATTTAATCTCAACCGTCGGATCTAGAGATTTAATCTCAACCGTCGGTTCTAGAGATTTAATCTCCACCGTCGGATCTAGAGATTTAATCTTAACCGTCGGTTCTAGGGATTTAATCTCAACTGTCGGTTCTAGAGATTTAATCTCCACCGTCGGATCTAGAGATTTAATCTTAACCGTCGGTTCTAGGGATTTAATCTCAACCGTCGGTTCTAGAGATTTAATCTCCACCGTCGGATCTAGAGATTTAATCTTAACCGTCGGTTCTAGGGATTTAATCTCAACCGTCGGTTCTAGAGATTTAATCTCCACCGTCGGATCTAGAGATTTAATCTTAACCGTCGGTTCTAGGGTTTTGTTTTCCATCCTTGGATCTAGGCTTCATGAGGATTATATTAGGCTACGATAGGGACCATGAGGAGGAGTTGGATCTTGGCCACCCGATGGATCGGAACCACACAAACTTGATCCATCAATGATGTTCCATTCCACTAGAGGATCATCATTGAATTACCTCACCAACCCCCATAATTTAATATGGGCTCCATATATTATTTGTACATCCATCTCCCCGTGTTTAAGATATCGAATGTCCGTCAATTGATTGATTTATTGACCATCAATCAATTAACATCTAACTCCTCGAGTAGTACCACTCAACTTTTATCATCATGTTGACTAAGTCAACCTGCAGGGTTTACATGATGAACCTTATGAGCTCCTCAAGGGGACATCATCAACCTAATATATAGGACACGGTTTCCTCCTATAATCAACGACACACCATGTAAATAATATCATTTCCCAACTTACCGGGCATATTGATTTAATCCATCTAAATCTCACCCTTTGGTAAATCAAAGAAATAAATACTAAGTACATGTGCCCGTTATTATATCGGGATTAAGAGCATGTACAACATAATATCCGAGGTCCGATTCAATTATGTAGTCAGTAACAAATTGAATCACCTCTATGTCGGTCCTGCTCAATACACCTAAGTGTACTAGTGTAACTCTATGATCAAGACAAACCAATACCAAGCTACACTACAACCATGCCAATGGTTTGTCCAAAACCATCTTGGTTGTGAGCCTCTACTTATATTCCACAAGGGACTGATAACATGATCTTCTGTGCCACACCAAGCACCATGTTATCTACAATGTAAAATATTAGACAATATACACACATATAATAAATATAAGGTGCAAACAATGATCATGTGATTCTTATTTCAAAATAAAAATGTTCATACAAAAGAGCTAGGATTTAAGTATACATCCCAACATCCTTTATAGGCTATTCAAACACCATCGATCACTTCGACTTATACCCAATTATCCCGGGTCTACATCTCCTCAGAGTTGCTTGCTTAAGATGTCAAAGCATAAGTCTTCATGATCAAGATTGTTGGTGCAGGGGCACTAGATAATCGAACTTGTGTTTTGATTATGACAAAGACAAAGTTAAGTTTACATCGTTATCTCACGAGCTATCGAGTGTGCAGAAAAGTATTAATGCTGGAGCTGAAGGCTAGCGACACTCGGAGGAAGCCGCGGTGGTCGGGCGACACTCGAGTGACTTCGGAGGGAGCCGAAGGAATCGAGTGGAAGGCCGGAAGCGAGAGCTACTATCGAGGTAAGCTCATGTGAGTGAGAGATTGTAAGGTCATGTCCTCTTTACGAGGACGACCATAGGCGGCGATTCGACTAAGACTTCCTATGGAAGGTCTAGGTCGAGATCGGACGGTTAGAAACTGTCGTATTTATCATTTTCTGAGCTAACCTCTTATTGCAAGGAAGTGGCCAAGTAGCGGTCGATCACCGGACATGGAAGCGATCGATGCCCATCACGATCGATGGGAGGCATCAATCGATGGCGCGATTACTTTTGCGCTAGGTTAAAACGGATAACGTTTGACGCAGCCACTTCGCGATAAAATTTGGACAACTTCATGATCCGTTCTGAAAAAAGAGGAGACAAATTCAGAGGCCAAATTCTATAAAAGGAGGGGAGGATTCCATCTCCAAAATACATCAAGATTATTCATCAAGTGCTCCTACAACGCCAACGCTCCAACATCGTCATAACGCTGACGCGACGCCAAGTTTTGATCTTCTTCGTCGGCAGCAGAATCAAGTAATATTTTTGATATTGTATTCTTTGTTTTTCTTCATAACGAGGTGAGGTAGGCTTGTTGCCTCATCCTTGTATATTCGGTTTTGTGATCGTTGTCTCCTACCTCCAATGAGGAGGAGGCGTTATAGTGCTTTGCCCTCCGTACGCGGTCTAGGACCGATAGGGCCTTAGAGTAGCAACCGTTGGGTTGTGAACCAAGTAAAATAAACGTGTTCATTTATTTTCTTCTGTGCTTACTTGTTTACTTGTGTATCAATGAATGAATTCGAACGAAAGATTTACGATCGCTATTCACCCCCCCCTCTAGCGACGCTTCTCGATCCAACAATTGGTATCAGATTAGGGGCGCTAAGATTTGGTGAAACCACCGATCTAGCACGTTTTGGTTTTCCGTTCGTATTTTTTTTTAGGTTTTTTCCTCCCGCACTACTAATCCAAGACAAAGTCTTGGTACGTTTCTTTTGGTTGTATGCTTGCAAGTTTTCTCTCTTGGAGTAGCTGACGGTAAAACGGCCATAACTTTTCGCACAAGTGGACTCACATAATGATCTACCTACCAAATCGAAGCTCTCTGAGAGATCTACATTTTTTATGAGGGTTTACCCTCGTAACAAGCAATTTCCAGCCCCAAAATCCGTCGTCTAGTACCCTTTTGGGGACATCGAAGGTTGTAAGTTGTTAGTTTTTGTTAGTTTCTTATTTTTCTCATTTAATTCTGTTTATTTCCTATTTATTTCCCGCATTACTAATCCAAGACGAAGTCTTGGAATTCCCTTTGGTTTTTATTTGTGTTTTGCAAGATACTTAATGGCTCACATTGAGGGGTATAGCACCACCCGACCTCCGTTCTTTAACGGAGATGATTTCCGTTATTGGAAAGGTCGGATGGAGTGTTTCTTGAAAACACAAGTCGAGACTTGGATAATAATCCAAACCGGCTTTGCTTTACCCACCAATGATCAAGGAGAGCCCTTGGATTTCAACAAGTGGACAAATGCAACCAAGAGGCAAATCGAAGCCGATGCAAGAGCAACCCAAATATTGCAATGCGGTTTGTCCAAGGAGGAACTCAACCGCATCGGACCATTCATTAGCGCCAAGGACCTATGGAATAAATTAATCGAGCTACATGAAGGAACGTCCGATGCTAAGGTATGTAAACGTGACCTTCTTTTCAATAAGTTGTATAACCTTAAGATGCAGGAACACGAGACGGCGACGCAACTACACGCCCGCGTCCAAGACATTGTCAACGGCCTGCACACCATCGGACACAAGGTCAAAAACTGTGACATACTAAGGTACGTTCTTAATTCATTTCCTAGGACTACCTTGTGGGCATCCATGGTCGATGCCAACAAGGTCTCTAAGGACCTTTCGAAGCTTAGGTTAGACAAATTATTTTCTGAGTTTGAACTTCACGAGCAAACTAACGTGGTCCGGGCCGAGAGAGGTATTGTTCTACTTGCAGGACAAAGAAGCAAGCCACCTACTAGGCAAGTAGATGAACTCGAACCCGAAGACGAATCGGAGTCCGAATCGAAAAAGGTGGAAGCAATAGTGAACGTAGTGCGGAAGATCGTTCGGAGGGAATGGAGGCTACTAAAGAATCAAAAGAGGGCACAATTCAAATCAAATCGAAAGAAGGCTTTTCAAGCAACATGGGACAACGAAGAAGGAGGTGGCATAGCATGCATGACAAGACCCGAAGAGTCCGAGTCAGAGTCCGAATCCGAATCCAATTACAACATCGACTCCGAACTCGAAGACTACTTCGAGAAGCAACTCAAAGCCGGACCAAAAGAGAAAATTAAGGTTATCCGCTCACTAATTCATACGCTTTACAATACAATTAAAATGCTTAATAGGAAATTAACTAAGTCCGAGTCTAGGGTTGAGTCGTTACTTGAGGAGGTTGAAACCCTCAAGCAAGAGGCTACTCTAACCCCTTCAACTAGTCAAGTTCAAGAGGGAAACTCAACTCAAATTGAAAAACTTGAGGAGGAGAATTCTCTCTTGAAAGACCAAGTTCAAGAGGTTGAGGCTAGGTTGGAAAGGTTCACGTTGGGATCTAAGAACCTTAATCGACTACTTGGAACCCAAAGAGCTGTGTACAACAAAGCCGGACTCGGATTTAGGTCAACGACTACGAATAGGTCATATATGTCTATCGTAAATCGTAGTCATCAAAGAGTCCAAGCATGGGTCCCAAAGGTTTTATTGAACTCACATATAAGGACTAATAAGTATTGGATTCCTCAGGATCAAGTTCATTATTTGAATAGACCATATTGGTTCAATGGTCCAGGGGGATCTAACACAAAAAAAGTATACCCGATTACTTAGCAAAATCATTTAAAATTTTACTTTAAATTTTAGAATGGCTAGATAGGGAAATTAGTTAGTCAACTCTTGACAACATAGTATCGGGCCTTGCGCGAGATGATAGTACGTTAGGGAAAAACAAAGTCCATGTATTCGAGCCAGATAAGGCGATCTAGCTTGGTGCACTTGACCGAGTGGAACTAGCTGAAGCTACCTCGCCGTATCCTAAACTAGTTAGACCAGGAAGTAACCCTAAGTGACTTAAGTGATATTTTCTTGAATTTGGCTTTGTCTAAGGAAGTGGTCGTTGTTCCGATCAAAGAAGGCCCCCGTGCCTCGCCACGACCTGGAAGCCAGTTTCTCGAAAAGTTACTTAACGATCTAAAGGTTAAATCCGAATCTAACCCAAGGTTGACTATCTTTAATCAATTTAAAATCATCTCACAAAACATATAAGGTGAACAAATTATGAGACACATAGAATGGGTGAGATGTTAAGGATAATTGAAATATACTTAAAACAATCTTCAAAATACTACTTATTTTCTCAACTATTGAACTTAATGACTCTTTAGGCCAAAGTTTAGCGCCCCCTACATCTCTTATACTTCATATATTTGACTAAGGGGGAAAGCAAACTAACCCTAAGGGTTATATTATAAACCTTTAGATTATTGGTGCAGAGGGACACACCTCGAACCAATCTATCTAACTATTGCTAGACGCATGTTTGGACTCATAGTTGATTTATCTTGATGCATGCATATACCATATTGTCTTTAAACCCCTATTTTATATAACAAACTTCATTTTTACATAACAAACCCCAATATTTGTTTTGATTTATGGCAAAAAGGGGAGAAGAGCGAAAGTTAAGGGGGAGTAACACAAAATTTATTTAATTTTGAACTAAAGTAAGAGCGAAAGTTAAGGGGGAGTAACACAAAATTTATTTAATTTTGAACTAAAGTATCTCTTTCAAAACTCACCAAGGGTTAAGGGGGAGTTTTGGTTAAGGGGGAGTTTTTGAAAATGACATTCATCATTTACTATACTTGTTTTATGCTTTAATTTCCCTTAACTTTGTGTTGGTTTGCCATAGATCAAAAAGGGGGAGATTGTTGGTGCAGGGGCACTAGATAATCGAACCTGTGTTTTGATTATGGCAAAGACACAAAGTTAAGTTTACATCGTTATCTCACGAGCTATCGAGTGTGCAGAAAAGTATTAATGCTGGAGCTGAAGGCTAGCGACACCCGGAGGAAGCCGCGGTGGTCGGGCGACACTCGAGTGACTTCGGAGGGAGCCGAAGGAATCGAGTGGAAGGCCGGAAGCGAGAACTAATATTGAGGTAAGCTCGTGTGAGTGAGAGATTGTAAGGTCGTGTCCTCTTTACGAGGACGACCGTAGGCGGTGATTCGACTAAGACTTCCTGTGGAAGGTCTAGGTCGAGATCGGATGGTTAGAAACCATCATATTTATCATTTTCCAAGCTAACCTCTTATTGCAGGGAAGTGGCCAAGCTGGCAGTCGACTGCTGGACATGGAGCAGTCGACTGATGCCCATCAGTCAACTGATGGCGATGATTCAGCATTTGCGCTAGGTCAAAACGGATAACGTTTGACGCGGCCACTTCGCGATAAAATTTGGACAACTTCATGATCCGTTCCAAAAAAAGAGGAGATAAATTCAGAGGCCAAATTCTATAAAAGGAGGGGAGGATTCCATCTCCAAAATACATCAAGATTATTCATCAAGTGCTCCTACAACGCCAACGCTCCAACATCGTCATAACGCCGACGCGACGCCATGTTTCGATCTTCTTCGTCAGCAGCAGAATCAAGTAATATTTTTGATATTGTATTCTTTGTTTTTCTTCATAACGAGGTGAGGTAGGCTTGTTGCCTCATCCTTGTATATTCGATTTTGTGATCATTGTCTCCTACCACCAACGAGGAGGAGACGTTATAGTGCTTTGCCCTCCGTACGCGGTCTAGGACCGATAGGGCCTTGGAGTAGCAACCGCTGGGTTGTGAACCAAGTAAAATAAACGTGTTCATTTATTTTCCGCTGTTCTTACTCGTTTACTTGTGTATCAACGAACGAATTCGAACGAAAGATTTACGATTGCTATTCACCCCTCCCTCTAGCGACGATTCTCGATCCAACAAAGATGACTTGAATACCGCAAGTCAAAGGAACATCGCACTTAAGCTGCAGTAAGGACTTCATTGACATATCTATATATGCAAAGAACCATATAAAGTCTTACGGCTGGTCACTCCAATGAACTAGTTACCATAACTAGCATCCACGATTAACTCCGGACATCACAATGTCTCCAGCCAATGAGAATCAACTGCTTGGATACATCAAGGAGTATACCTCGTGCTAGTCTCGACAAAATTGTTGGTGTCCAAATCCATCAATTCATCGACTAGGGATAATTCCAATACATCACAATTACACATGTAGAGATACTCACTAGTTGTGATCCAATCATAAATTCTCTCATGCTGTGAATCGTATCGTGGACATTCAGTAAATAAGTTTAAGATCTAATCAAATATATGAAAACATGTATACTCAAATAGTGAATCTTCATTTATCATATAAATGGTTTAAACATAAGGTGATTGCCTTAGGACATCTCTTATATATTACTAACAAACTCCCACTTGGCCTAATGCCAATCGTTATGGTATCTAATACCATAAGCTTTAACACGACCCTCAAACTTACTTTGAGGTAATGCCTTAGTCAAAGGATCCGCTAAGTTCCTTTCAGTGGGGATTTTCTCGATTTGTATTTCCTTCCTACTAATGATCTCTCTAATCAAATGATAGCAGTGAAGCACATGTTTGGATCGTTGATGAAACCTTGGCTCTTTCGCCTATGCAATTGCTCCATTGTTTTCGTAGTAGACCGGTATTGCTTCAACAATGGCTGGAACCACACCAAGTTCATAAATGAACTTCTTGATCCAAACCGCTTCCTTTGCTGCTTCCAAAGCTACAATGTATTCTGCCTTAGTGGTAGAATCCGCTAGAGTGTCTTGTTTGAAACTTTTCCAACACACTGCGCCCCTATTCAAGGTGAACACGTACCCAGACTGAGACCTGGAATCATCCTTATCTATCTGGAAGCTGGCATCCGTATACTCGCGTATCACCATGTCCCCTTCTCCATATATTAGGAACACATCCTTAGTTCTTATTAAGTACTTAAGGATAGTCTTAACAACCGTCCAATGATCCATTCCTGGATCAGACTGGTATCTACTCGTGATACTCAGAGCTTATGATACATCGGGACTCGTACATAACATAACATATATGATAGATCTTATTAAGGATGCATAGGGAATCTTACTCATGCAAATCCTCTCGTCTTCTGTGCGCAGACACATAGACTTCAAAAGGTGTATCCCATGTCTGATGGGTAGGAAACCTTTTGTTAAATACGAAAAATTTAAAATATAAATTTTAATGGCCAAAATTTAGGAAAAATAATCCTGGAATTTTTTTGGGAATTTTAGGAATTTTTCTTGAATTTAATGACGCTTGTACGAATTTACAAGGATAAAATAAATATGCTTTTGGAGGGCCTATTTGAAATATCAATTTTGAGGGGTTAATGTGTTAACTAAAAAGCTAGGGTTAACGTACGAGCCGTTTCTCGCCGTCGTTTTTATTCCCGAGCGGTTCCTTCCGCGAGTTGACTTCCTCATCTACGCGAGCGGTTTCTCTCATCCCGATTCTTTCTCACACGATCAGTTTCACTTCTGGCTCAGCGTTTTCTTCTTCTCTGCGCCGCCTTCTTCGGCTGTTGGAATGTATAATGAAACCCAAACTCTTTTTGTATGAACATTTTATTTTGAAATAAGAATCACATGATCATTGTTTGCACTTTATATATTTATTATATGTGTGCATATTGTCTAATATTTTACATTGTAGATAACATGGTGCTTGGTGTGGCACAGAAGATCATGTTATCAGTCCCTTGTAAAATATAAGTAGAGGCTCACAACCAAGATGGTTTTGGACAAACCATTGGCATGGTTGTAGTGTAGCTTGGTATTGTTTTTTCTTGAACATAGAGTTACACTAGTACACTTAGGTGTATTGAGCAGGACCGATATAGAGGTGATTCAATTTATTGCTGATTGCATAATTGAATCAGACCTCGGATATTATGTTGTACATGCTCTTAATCCCGATATAATAACGGGCACATGTACTTAGTATTTATTTCTTTGATTTACCAGAGGGTGAGATTTAGATGGATTAAATCAATATGCCCGGTAAGTTGGGAAATGATATCATTTACATGGTGTGCCGTTGATTATAGGAGGAAACCGTGTCCTATATATTAGGTTGATGATGTCCCCTTGAGGAGCTCATAAGGTTCATCATGTAAACCCAGCTGGTTGACTTAGTCAACATGATGATAAGGTTGAGTGGTACTACTCGAGGAATTAGATGTTAATTAATTGATGGTCAAGAATCAATTAATCGATGGGACATTCGATATCTTAAACACGGGGAGATTATTGTACGAATAATATATGGAGCCCATATTAAGTTATGGGGGTTGGTGAGGTAGTTCAATGATGATCCTCTAGTGGAATGGAACATCATTGATGGATCAAGTTTGTGTGGTTCCGATCCATCGGGTGGCCAAGACCCAACTCCTCCTTATGGTCCCTATCATAGCCTAATATAATCCTTGTGAAGTCTAGATCCAAGAATGTAAAATAAAACCTAGAACCAACGGTTGGGATTAAATCCCTAGATCCGATGGTTAGGATGAAACACTAGAACCAACGGTTGGGATTAAATCCCTAGATCCGATGGGTAGGATGAAACCCTAGAATCGACGGTTGAGATTAAATCCCTAGATCCGACGGTTGGGATAAAACCCTAGATTTGGCGGTTGGGATGAAATCCTAGATCCGACGGTTGGGATGAAATCCTAGATCCGACGGTTGAGATGAAACCCTAGATCCGACGGTTGGGATAAAACCCTAGATCTGACGGTGGAGGTTAAATCCCTAGATTCGACGGTGGAGATTAAAGGAGTCCTAAGCCTCACTCTATAAAAGGAAATCTTAGGGTTGGGCGGCAATAATCAATTGATTGAGGAATTAGGGTTTTGGCTCATCCAAAAGTGGGCGGCTAGGGTTTTTGGGTGGCTAGGGTTTTGGAGCAAAACAAGTGGGCGGCAACTCTTCCTTCTAGTTGATTGCCGGCGCCCATCCTCCTCCATCAACACTTGGCCGGCGCCCATCCTAGAGGCCTCTCCCTTCTTCCTTGGCCGGCGGTTCTCCTTCCATAGGTGGCCGGCATTCATCTTCCTCCCTTCATCCTAGAGTGGCCGGCGACAACACTTCTTGAAGTTGGCCGGCGCATCATCCAATTGTTCCTTGGCCGGCGGTTGCACCAAATTCCCTAATTTGGTGGCCGGTTCTAGATAGGAAGGTATTTGTTGTTTCTTCTCTTTGTTCGCAGCGGACAAGGTGGAGAAGAAAGCGATCTAGAAGGCTTCTACTCGTGGAGGATCTTCGTCCACACGTCGTCCACGAGAAGGATAGGACATACGGTAGAAGATCGTGAGGTATAAAGTTATTTTAACTTTATTTACAGATCTGAGCTTGTTCTTTTATGTTTTGATTATACATGTGTGTGTATGAAAATATATTGTATAAT
This sequence comes from Wurfbainia villosa, assembly GCA_025175895.1. NCBI lineage: Eukaryota > Viridiplantae > Streptophyta > Magnoliopsida > Zingiberales > Zingiberaceae > Wurfbainia > Wurfbainia villosa. The sequence goes on from CM045991.1 coordinate 105,261,318, forward strand.
CATGGACCCCGAAGACAAACACAAAAACCGGCGATCCATCCGTCGTCTCTTCCGCGGCTAATCAACTAGAAGAGTTGTGTTGCTTGAACAACTAGTTTGTTCAAGCGACCACTGAAGTTGTTAGCACGACGACGAAATGGTTGTGCTAAGGAAGCTCATCCCATCCGGATTAATTCTTTCATTAGTGAAAATTTTAATCCGGGGACATGGGAGCCAATGAGCCTCCGAAGCAACTCCCTACAAGTGGTATCAGAGCCACGGTTTCCGGTTTTGTGTGTTTAGGATTCGGTTAATTTTTTATGCATTTTTCATATATTATATGTGCCGGATAATAGTAGGATATGCGTAGTTTAACTCTTTGGTTGCAGGCATAAGATCCGACTATTATGGCCATGTGTGTGTATGTGAATGGATGTGTGTAAAAATTTATTATTTGAATCCTCGGGGTTGACGAGGCTAGACTAGTATTTAATTTTTGTAATTAAATACAGCATTGTTTAGCCGCTCATTTTAGTTTACTTTCTATCTAGATTATTTGTACACTCCTTCATGGAGTATAGGATCGATGGATGTAAATTAAAATAGTTTTATCTCGGCTCGGATCTCTTTGGTGACTTGCGCACGGGAAAAGATGGAGCGGACGAGGTGGCGACACGACGAGATGCGTATTGGAGGACAATGCCATAATAGTTGGAAAAATTCTATTTTTTTCATATTTATTGCTGATTTATTTTATATGCATGTTGTGTATGCTTTAAAATTCCTCAATTTCAATTTACTAAGTGGGAGAGGGAAATTTTAATTAATTCCCGTGGCCTCCATTACAATTTGACGTGTGATGTAACAAACTTGTGTGTTGGCTCGAGTGCCTTCCTCCTCGGACTGGGTTTGTTTGGATCACTAGGTTAAATAATGGTTATAGGAAATTATCTAGGAGCATGTGTACTTCCAGTAAGGCACATAATCCAAATAATTCCCTTAGTATCGTAATGGTGCACACTTAGATGCAAATAAAGTATCCTCCCATCGAGTCATCGCTTTTATTTGTAGGGCCAAAGAGGAACCAACTATTAATTTTATTTGTCAAAAAGTAAGGTTGACAAGATAATAAAATTAATGGGTAAAACCTCCTCTTACAAATGTAGAATTGATATCGCCCACACTGACATGGCATGCGATATTCTCGGTGATTTGAGGTGTTGGTTGATTTCGGGATTTTATTGTTTTGAGGAATCAATAATATTTGAAATCTAATATTTTGATCATTGTGATTTTTAGGATTTTCAAATGGATTTCAACCCACTTGCTATGATTTTAAAAGAAAACAAACTTACTGGTCCAAACTACATTGATTGGAAAAGAAACCTGGATATTGTCTTAACTGCGGAGGAGTACAAATTTGTACTCTTCGAGGTCTGTCCTCCTAAGCCCACTGATGACTCTGATGAAAAGGAGAAAGAATGTTATAAGAAATGGGTTAAGGCAGATGAGATGGAGTGGTGTTACATTTTGGCATCTATGTCAAATGTGCTGCAACATCAGCATTAGGCCATAGCCACTGCTTATGACATGATGTTCAATCTCAAGGAACTTTTCGGACATCAGAGTAGGGCGGCTAGGCAGGAGGCAATGAGAAATTTGATGACGACCACCATGGTCGAGGGAACACCCGTTAGGGATCATGTTCTCAAGATGATGGCTCATCTTAATGAGATGGAAGTCCTCGGAGCTGAGATCGATGGGGAAACCTAGGTCGATATCATTCTCCAGTCTCTGCCTAGGAGTTTTGAGCCCCTCAACTACAACATGAACAAGAGGTTGTATTCACATGGAGCTTCCGTGTAACTCTAGGCGGCAAAGGGGCTTTTTCGTCAAAGTGCTCAAGCCATGGTCGCTCAGAAGGTTTCTTCCTCTAAACCGAAAGGTAAGAAGAAGAAGAAACAAGGTGGAGCGAAGAAAGTGGCAGTGGGACCTCAGGAAGGAGTGAAGAAACCAAAAGGCAAGTGCTTCACTTGCAAGGAAACTGGACATTGGAAGGCGAACTGTCCTCGCCGAAAGAACAAAGGTATATCTTCTTGTTTAGTTGTTGAAACATGTTTAGCGGTGTTATCTACCAGTGCCTGGTGTGTAGATACAGGAGCCACTGATCATGTCTGCAATACTTTGCAGGGGTTCCAGGAAACCCGACGACTAGCTGAGGGAGAGATTACCGTCTTCATGGGCAATGCTTCAAAGGTGACGGCTATTGCAGTGGGAGACGTTTATTTATCTTTTGATAGGAATAAAGTTTTGGTTTTGAGAAATTATCTTTATGTACCTACTTTGAGAAAGAATTTAATTTCAGTTTCTAAATTGTTTATGGATGGGTATTCTGTTTCTTTTAATGACAAAGTGGTTATAAAAAGGAACAAGGAGATTATCTGTTCTGGTACATTGGTTGGCAATTTATATACTCTTGAACCGAAAACTCCCACGATGCATATAGAGATCAATAACTCATCTTCTAAGTCTAATAAGAGAAAAGAACCTTCGCAAATGAACCAAACATATCTTTGGCATCTAAGGCTTGGTCATATTAACCTTAGCAGAATTCAAAGGTTGATAGCTGATGGACCTTTGGGTTCATTAGTGGTGGAGGATCTCCCAACCTGCGAATCTTGCTTGGAAGGTAAAATGACCAAGAGGTCTTTCAAGGCCAAGGGGTATAGAGCTAAAGATGTGTTGGAAATGGTTCATTCTGATTTGTGCGGTCCTATGTCTATCCAGGAAAGAGGTGGCTTTGAATACTTCGTCTCTTTTATAGACGATTATTCAAGGTATGGATACATTTACTTGATGCGCCGCAAGTCTGAATGCTTTGACAAGTTCAAAGAATTCAAGGCTGATGTGGAGAACCGTCAAGTTAAAAGTATCAAGACATTACGATCTGATCGTGGTGGCGAGTACCTCTTGGGAGAGTTTAGGAGTTACTTATCAGAGGCTGGGATTCAATCCCAATTGTCTGCACCTGGCACACCCCAGCAGAATGGTGTAGCGGAGCGAAAGAATAGGACTCTTATGGAGATGGTCAGATCGATGATGAGTTATTCTGAGTTACCTATTTCGTTCTGGGGGTATGCACTGGATACGGCAATGTACACTCTGAACTTGGTTCCATCTAAATCAGTACCTTCTACCCCTGTAGAATTGTGGACTGGGCGAAAGCCTAGTCTGAGACATATTCGGATATGGGAGAGTCCAGCACATGTGCTGAAGGCTGATGTCGGTAAGTTGGAACCTCGTACAGAAGTGTGCATGTTTGTTGGCTACCCTAAGGGAACGAAAGGTGGTTTGTTTTATAATCCTAGAGATCAGAGGGTGATCGTTAGCACGAACGCCAGATTTCTAGAGGAGGATTATGTAATGAACCACAAGCCCAAGAGTAGGATTGTTCTTGAGGAGTTGACAGGGGAAGTCCCGACTTCAGTACCATCGGTACAAGAGGAGACACCACAAGTGACTGCACTGCATGTCACGGAGCATACACAGGAGGCACCTCGTCGTAGTGGGAGGGTTGTTAGACAACCCGATAGATTCATGTTTTTGGGAGAGTCTTCGGACTTAGTCCCTGGGGAACATGAACCTGATCCCTGGACATATGATGAGGCAATCCAAGATAGAGATGCAGTATCTTGGCAAAAAGCGATGAATTCAGAGATAGAATCTATGGATTCTAATCAGGTCTGGAAGCTAGTAGAACCACCCGATGGTGTAAAAACCATTGGATGCATGTGGATCTACAAGAGAAAGAGAGGAGTAGACAGGAAGGTTGAGACCTTCAAAGCTAGGCTTGTTGTGAAAGGGTATACTCAGAAAGAGGGTATCGATTATGAGGAGACCTTTTCGCCGGTAGCTATGCTTAAGTCTATCCGAATTCTCTTATCTATAGCTGCTCATATGGACTATGAGATTTGGCAGATGGATGTCAAGACAGCTTTCCTTAACGGAAGTCTTGAGGAGAACATCTATATGCGGCAACTAGAGGGATTCATTGCTAAAGGCAAAGAGCATCTTGTATGTAAGCTTAATCGGTCCATTTATGGATTGAAGCAAGCTTCTAGATCTTGGAACATCCGCTTTGATGAGGTAATCCAGTCATATGGATTTATTCAAAGTCCGGATGAGCCTTGTGTATACAAGAGATGTGACGGAAACGTAGTGGTGTTTCTTGTACTATACGTAGATGACATTTTGTTAGTTGGCAACAATATCAAAGTGTTATCAGATGTAAGGGTATGGTTGTCCAAACAGTTTGATATGAAGGACTTGGGAGAAGTGGGACACATCCTTGGGATCAAAGTTATAAGGGATCGCAAGAAAAGGATGTTGTGCTTGTCTCAAGCTTCATACATTGACATTATCCTTGCTCGTTTTAGCATGCAGAACTCCAAGAAAGGTTTTCTACCTTTTAGGCATGGAGTTCCTTTATCTAAAGAGATGTGTCCCAAAAAATCAAAGGAGATAGAGGACATGAAGGCGGTTCCTTATGCTTCGGCAGTAGGAAGCCTTATGTATATAGAGATTGGATCGCTGCTGTGGCATGGTTAGCATCGAGTAATCTGACGAGGACATTGGATCGCGAAAGCATATATTGAAGTACCTGAGAAGGACTAGGGATTATATGCTGGTTTACCGGGCAGATCAATTAGTCCCTGTGGGTTACACGGATTCGGATTTCCAATCAGATAGGGACAAGAGTAAGTCTACCTCGGGGTTTGTGTTTACTTTTGGAGGTGGAGCCATAGTATGGAGGAGTGTCAAGTAGAAGTGCGTGGCGGACTCTACCATGGAAGCTGAGTATGTGGCAACCTCTGAGGCAGCCAAGGAAGCTGTATGGCTCAGAAACTTCTTGATGGACTTGGATGTGATTCCTGGTTTGCCCAGAACTATCACGATTTATTGTGATAATTGTGGTGTAGTTGCAAACTCAAAAGAACCACGAGCCCATAAGGCGAGTGAACACATAGAGCGCAAGTACCACCTTATACGAGAGATTGTAAAGCGAGGAGAAGTTGTTGTTGCCAAGATTGCATCAGAGGATAACCTGGCGGATCCATTCACTAAGGCCCTTCCGGCGAAAGTGTTTGATAGGCATGTGGAGGACATGGGGATCAGATGTATGGCAGAGTAATGACGGCATAGTCTTTTAGTATAAGTGAGAGATTGTTAGAATGTAAACTGAAAGCCTAGCTCTTTTTGTATGAACATTTTATTTTGAAATAAGAATCACATGATCATTGTTTGCACTTTATATATTTATTATATGTGTGCATATTGTCTAATATTTTACATTATAGATAACATGGTGCTTGGTGTGGCATAGAAGATCATGTTATCAGTCCCTTGTAAAATATAAGTAGAGGCTCACAACCAAGATGGTTTTGGACAAACCATTGGCATGGTTGTAGTGTAGCTTGGTATTGTTTTTTCTTGAACATAGAGTTACACTAGTACACTTAGGTGTATTGAGCAGGACCGATATAGAGGTGATTCAATTTATTGCTGACTGCATAATTGAATCGGACCTCGGATATTATGTTGTACATGCTCTTAATCCCGATATAATAACGGGCACATGTACTTAGTATTTATTTCTTTGATTTACCAGAGGGTGAGATTTAGATGGATTAAATCAATATGCCCGGTAAGTTGGGAAATGATATTATATACATGGTGTGCCGTTGATTATAGGAGGAAACCGTGTCCTATATATTAGGTTGATGATGTTGTTAGGACCTTTGTAACGCTAGAGGGGGGGTGATTAGCGTTTCTTCGTTTCTACAATCAAGTTAGCGGAAGCAATACAAATACAAAACGAATACAAATACGAAATAAGAAACCAAATGCTAACACCCAATTTACGTGGTTCGGAGATGACGCTCCTACTCCACGGCAATCCGTAAGGTGGATTAGCCCTAGCCAAGCTTCACTATCTTCTCCTTTGGATGAACCAAGGTGGAGAAACCTTTCTTACAATACACTCCTCTTCTTTACAATGATGGATGATGAAGAATAAGAGAAGAGGAGGTTTTGGATTGCTAAAAACACTTAGAAAACTTGGTGAGCACGAGGATGAAGTTAGGAGTTAGAGCACTAGCCTCCCCATGCTCCCCATGCCCCCTTTTTATAGAAGAGGGGCTGTTTTTCCCGTTGGGCCTCGATCAGTCGACTGATGCATGCCATCGGATCAGCCGGCCAACGGCTCAACGCTGATCTCCGCGAGATTCGTAGCCGCAATCTCCAACGGCTGATCACCGATCCGATCTCTCCATCACCGACCGATGGAGTGATCAGTGATCGGCAGCGAATGAGTAAGACGCATTCTGCGCATTTCTTTCCTTGATCACCGACCGTGCCCATAGCAATGATCGGATCACGATCCGACATGCCCAAAGGCGATCGATGGTCGTGGTTTCACCGACTCGACAAACGACTACGATCGATACATCGACACGATCGATACTCATTAAGTATGAATAATTCATACTTGTTTTTATACCCTAGACCTAGACTCAACCTTCTAGCTCGATTAAGCCTTGCGCCTCAGATCCTCCGAGTCCGCGACTTGTTCATCCTTTGCGCTTTGCTTCCAAGAGCTTCCTTCGGTTTCGTCATGTCTTGGGTTGCCAAATGCTTGGACTTTACGCCGCCAAGACTACAAGCTTGGACTTATGCTGCCAAGACCTTACTTTGGACTTCCTTTGCCAAAGTTCACTTGGACTTTACGCTGCCAAGACTACAAGCTTGGACTTATGCTGCCAAGACCTTACTTTGGACTTCCTTTGCCAAGGTTCACTTGGACTTTACGCTGCCAAGACTACAAGCTTGGTCTTATGCTGCCAAGTCCATCCCTTGGACTTCCTTTGCCAAGATCATACTTGGACTTCTCTTTTACCTGTCACTTAAACACATTCGCAATTAGATCACAACACATTGCCTTACTTAAATGATTATCCAAACATCAAAACATATAAATGCTTGGAGCATTGTTGCACCAACAATCTCCCCCTTTTTGATGTTTGACAATCATTTAAGTTAGGTCTTTTTAATCATATTTCCAATATAGATTCTAACTTAAACATTCCTTCTCCCCCTTTGACAGACATCAAAAAGAGAAGGATTCATAAATGAAAGAGTTAAGGGTATTGGATCATGGACTAAGGTATAAGAATGAAATTAAGCTCCCCCTTAATCTAAGATATGATGTGTAAACCATATTTGAAGCAAAGCATATCAAGGAATTAAACATGAAGTTCTAACTTTGCACCAACAATGGATTTTAGGGAAGAAAACGATATTATATATGAAACTCCCTAAAACATCATTAATCATTCTAAAACTTTGTTTATTGCAACATTATCATACCATAGTTTTAGGACATCAAGGATACACTACATATCAAAAATGGAGCTTAATATCAGAAAACTGTATCATCATTGGTTTACGAACGATCGCTAGACTCGAATCGAAATTTCACCTTTTCACCAACTTTAGAAATGCGTAGAAATTCCAGAAATCTTGAAAAATCACGAAATTTGCGTACACATTTCTGAAATCATACTTGATGAAGGAAAATAATTTGAAAAATATATGTTTTCAGATTTCAAGATTGATACAACTTGAATCTAACAAAGTTCTAAAGAGTTTGCAACCTTTGTATCACTTTTGTGTTCATTTGAAATTGTTTTTCAAAATATGATGAACATAGTTTAAAATATATATTATTTGGAATTTCCAACCATGTTCTTTGAGCTATGTATCCATTACTTGAATACAAGCCTTCCCAATGATTGGTCCATAAGGTGTTTATGTCTCTAGGTGTGTCATTGGCTCATAATAATGCATCATAACAAGCATGATGAGCCAAGTACACCTTCCCTATTATCTCACATGGTTCTAGGTGTCTCAATACAAAAATCAAGGTTCTTAAGGCTTTTTGTGAGATGTAACAAGGTATAAAGATAACATATAATCATGGGATTATCAAGCCTAGAATTTTACTCCATTAAAGCACATACCAAGCTCTCTCCTTAAAGATGAAAATTCATTTTCGGGAAGAGCTTTGGTGAAGATATCGGCAAGGTTGGACTTAGATTCTACATAATTAAGTTCAATGTCCCCTCTTGCCACATGATCTCTTATGAAGTGATGTTTCACTTCAATGTGCTTGGTCCGAGAGTGATGTACCGGATTTTTGGTCAAGTTGATGGTACTCACATTGTCACAATAAACCTTAATGTTAGAGTAGTGTAGCTCATAGTCCACAAGAGTATGTCTCATCCAAAGCAATTGAGCTACACAACCACCCATAGCCACATATTCGGCTTCGGTGGTTGATAAAGCAACACAATGTTGCTTCCTACTACTCCAACTAACTAGGGAGGACCCAAGAAATTGGCATCCACCACTAGTGCTTTTCCTATCCAATTTGCACCCGGCATAATCGGAATCGGTATAACCAATCAATTCAAATGACCTAGTCCTAGGATACCAAAGTCCTACATTTAGAGTACCTTTAATATATCTTAAAATTCTTTTGACGGCCACTAAATGTGATTCTTTGGCACAAGATTGGTATCTTGCACACATACCTACCGCAAATAAAATATCGGGTCTACTAGCGGTTAGGTATAGTAGACTACCTATCATACTCCTATAAAGTTTAAGATCGATTGATTTACCATCATGATCACTATCTATTCTAGTGCTAGTGGCCATAGGAGTGCTTACAATTTTGGCATTTTCCAAACCAAATTTCTTGATCATTTCATTTGCATATTTGGTTTGATAAATATGGATACCTTCATTGGTTTGTTTTACTTGTAATCCTAGGAAAAAATTGAGTTCTCCAACTAAGCTCATTTCAAATTCTTTTTCCATATTTTTTATAAAGTCTTGAAGTAGATCATCATTTGTAGACCCAAAGATGATATCATCAACATATACTTGGGCTATGAATATATCTTTCAATGTTGACTTTATAAATAAGGTTTGATCTACTTGTCCTCTTCTAAAATCCTTAGAAATTAAGAAGGATGACAATCTTTCATACCATGCCCTAGGAGCTTGTTTTAACCCATATAATGCTTTCCTAAGCTTATATACATGATTTGGATAATCTATGTTCTCAAACCCGGGTGGTTGCTCTACATAAACTTCAACATAAATAAAACCATTTAAAATGCCGATTTAACATCCATTTGGTAAAGTTTAAATCCCATGTAGGAAGCATACCCTAAGAGAATTCTAATAGATTCTAATCTAGCAACCGGGGCATAAGTCTCATCATAGTCAAGCCCTCAACTTGATTGAATCTAGCAACCAACCTAGCCTTATTTCTAGTGATATTCCCTTGGTCATCTAACTTATTCCTAAAGACCCATCTTGTAGTAATTATGGTGCTATCATTGGGTCTAGGTACTAACTCCCAAACTTGACTCCTCTCAAATTGAGCCAATTCATCTTGCATTGCCAAAATCCAATCCGGATCATGGAGTGCATCATTGATCGATTTAAGCTCAATTTGTGAGATGAGAGCAACTTGACTAGTAGGAGCCCTATGAAATGACCTAGTTCTTACTCCTTGAGATAGATCTCCTACTACTTGGTCAAGTGGATGATCTTGATGAATTCTTAGGTTTCTAGAAGGGGTTTCAAATTGATCATTGTTATCCTCCACCCTTCTTTCATCATCGGAATCTTCTTTTCCTCCCCCTTGATCATTGCCTCTAATGGTCAAATTTTGAAGTTTTTGGGTAATGTCTTGATTATTGTCATTAATATCCTTATCAATGGAGGACTTTCTAGGGTAGGTACTCGTAGTTTCATCAAATTTAACATTTGAGGACTCCTCAATCCCTTGGGTTCTCTTATTGTAGACTCTATACCCTTTACTTGTGGATGAGTATCCAACTAGAATTCCTCATCCGCTTTAGATTCAAATTTCCTAAGTTGTCTTTGGTATTTAAGATATAAACTTTACATCCAAAGACTTTGAAATAGTGAATTGGGAATAGTTCCATTCCATAGTTCAAAAGGTGTCTTTCCTAAAAACCTATGGATTTGAACCCTATTTTGGATATAGCAAGCGGTATTAACTGCCGCCACAAGTAGCTAGGTAGAGAATATGCATTTAGCATAGTCCTAGCCGCTTGTAGGGCACGATTTCTCCTTTCCACCACCCCATTTTGTTGGGGTGTTCTAGGACAAGAGAACTCATGCTTGTACCCTTGCTCTAAACAAAATTGTGAAAATTTAAAGTTTTCAAATTCACCACCATGATCACTACGGATCCGGTTGATTTTGAGTTTCTTTTCATTTTCAACCCTTTTACTAAATCCTATGATTATTTCTAAGGTATCATCCTTATGTTTCATAAAGTAAACCCAAGTATACCTAGAAAAATCATCCACAATGACTAAACAATATTTGTTACCATTTAAAGATGGAGTGCTATGGCAATCAAATAAATCAAGATGCAATAATTCTAATGGTAAAGACGTATTAGTTAAGGTTTTACCTTTGTGTGATGCTTTGTTTGTTTTCCTTCTTGGCATGCATCACACATTTTGTTCTTGACATACTTGATCTTTGGTAACCCTTTGACCAACTCCATCTTGGCTACCTTGGCTATGTTTTTCATGTTGACGCGTGCCCCAATCTTCTATGCCATAGCCAACATTCTTCTTCTTTTGCCACAAGACACTTAGTAGAAATGTTAGAAGCATATGAAAGATCAACATAATAGATGTTTGATTTCCTATATCCAACTAACATGCAATCATTTAATTCCTTGTGTTTAATCATGCATTTAGAGGATTCAAACGAGACATGATAGTTTGCATCACAAAGTTGACTAACACTTAATAAATTAAACTTCATATTTTCAACTAGCAAGACTTTGTGAATAACAATTTTAGGGGATACCTCAATTGTACCTCTACCTAGTATCTTGAGTTTTCCACTATTCCCAAAAGATACCGCCCCTTCTTCACATATTTAATTGTGGAGAACTTGCTCACATCCGGTCATATGTGTTGAGCAACCGCTATCCACAATCCACATACCTCGCTCTCCTACCTAAATCACATGAAAAACACAAGCTTTTGGTACCCAAACATTTGGACCGGTAACATTAATTAAAAATTTCTTAGGTACCCAAGCTTTCTTAACCTTACCCTTAATGGTTCCTTTCCTATTAATTAATGAAATATAAGCAACCTCTTTCTCTTTGGCTTATATCCTAAACCGCCTTGTTATAAACCGCTCTTTGCCTACTAAGGATCATGTCAAGACCTTTTGAGCCATTTGAAAATTTTTCTAAACATGTTTTCAATTTACTAACCTCATCCTTAAGTTTTTCATTTTCTTCCCTAAGCATGCAAGAGTCAACATGTAAAAGTTTTTCATCCCTAATGGCTTTTAATTCTATCTTCATGCTCTTAACCTTACATTTAGATTTATCTAGAGCTTCTTGAAGATATGCAATTGATTTATAAAGAAGTTCTACTTTAGGAGAATTCATTACCTCATCGTCACTAGATGACGATTCATCACTTGAGGAGCTGTCTTGGCTTGACGCCCGGAATCATCTCCTAGTGCCATAAGTGCCACATGGCGAGTGATGTGGCAAAGCTCATCATCGGAAGATGAGTCTTCAACGCTTGGTGTGTCCCATGTGGTTTGAGCCACCATAGCCTCCTTCTTCTTCTTCTTCTTGTCCTTCTTCTTCTTTTCTTTTCCTCCTTCTTCTTTAGCTCCGGGCAATTTGGCTTTATGTGCCCCTTCTTATTGCAAGCATGACAAATCACATTATTGTTAAAATTTGAATTACCACTACTTTTACCTCTTGATGAGTGGAACCCTTCCTTGCTTCTCTATTCTTGAATTCCTTTGATTTTCTAAGGAACTTCTTGACAAAATGGGCCACCTCACTAGCTGAGTCTCCATCACTACTTGACTCTTGCTCCGACTCGGATGAAGATGACACCTCTTTCCTTTCTTTCTTCTTCTTTTCTTTCTTTTCAACAAATAGGGCCAAACCCTTTTCCTTAGAAGACATGTTAGTTTGTTCATGCAATTCAAACTCACAAAATAGTTCATCAATTTTAATTTGTGAGAGATCCCTAGTTACCTTAATGGCATCAACTATAGAGGTCCATAAAGAATTTCTAGGAAAAGCTTGTAAAATATACCTTACTAAATCCCGGTTGTCAACTCGCTCACCTATGATATGGAGTCCGTTCACAATTTCCTTGAACCTTCCATGCATTTGGCTTACGGTTTCATGCATCTTCATTTGGAAGGCTTGAAGTTGTCCAATTAGAAGGTCCTTCTTTGCCCTCTTTGACTCCTTGAACCTTCATTTAGCTCAATGAGCTTTTCCCATAGCTCCTTGGCGGATTCAAAAGGCCCCACCTTGTTGAGTTGCTCCATTGTGATGCCGCATTGGATGGTGAGGATGGCTTTTGCATTTGACTCGAAATTGCGGTTCATCTCCCTTGTCCAATCCTTGCTTGGAATAGGCTTTCCACGTTCATCCACCGGTTCCTCAAGCCATCTACAACACTATGCCAAATTTCAATATTACTCATTAAATAGTAATTCATCCTAAATTTCCAATATGCGAAGTGACTCCCATCGAAGAGTGGTGGCTTGGCGATGCTATATCCCTCTTGAAGAGCCATTGATGCCTTGGTTGATGGTGAGATCTTCCAAGCGATCCGGGCTCTGATACCACTTGTTAGGACCTTTGTAACGCTAGAGGGGGGGTGATTAGTGTTTCTTCGTTTCTACAATCAAGTTAGCGGAAGCAATACAAATACAAAACGAATACAAATACGAAATAAGAAACCAAACGCTAACACCCAATTTACGTGGTTCGGAGATGACGCTCCTACTCCACGGCAATCCGTAAGGTGGATTAGCCCTAGCCAAGCTTCACTATCTTCTCCTTTGGATGAACCAAGGTGGAGAAACCTTTCTTACAATACACTCCTCTTTACAATGATGGATGATGAAGAACAAGAGAAGAGGAGGTTTTGGATTGCTAAAAACACTTAGAAAACTTGGTGAGCACGAGTTTGATTTTAGGATATAGAGCAGTAGCCTCACCTTGCTCCCCATGCCCCCTTTTTATAGACGTGGGGCTGTTTTTCCCGTTAGCCTCGATCGATCGATGCATGCCATCGGCCGATCGCAGCTAGCCACCCGAAACGCGATCTCCGCGGAGATTCGTAGCCGCAATCTCCAACGGCGTGATCACCGACCGATCTCTCCATCACCGATCGATGGAGTGATCGATCGAGTGATCAGGCAGCAATGAGTAAGGCGCATTCGTGGCATTTTTCCTTGATCGATCTGCCCATAGATCGTGATCGATCATAGAATCACGACCGACATGCCCAAGGCGATCGATCGATGGTCGTGGTTTCACCGACACCTACCGACGACCGATCGATACATCGTATCGATCGATACTCATTAAGTATGAATAATTCATACTTGTTTTTATACCCTAGACCTAGACTCAACCTTCTAGCTCCGTATTAAGCCTTGCGCCTTCAGGATCCCTCCGAGTCCGCGACTTGTTCATCCTTTGCGCTTTGCTTCCAAGAGCTTCCTTCGGTTTCGTCATGTCTTGGGTTGCCAAATGCTTGGACTTTACGCCGCCAAGACTACAAGCTTGGACTTATGCTGCCAAGACCTTACTTTGGACTTCCTTTGCCAAAGTTCACTTGGACTTTACGCTGCCAAGACTACAAGCTTGGACTTATGCTGCCAAGACCTTACTTTGGACTTCCTTTGCCAAGGTTCACTTGGACTTTACGCTGCCAAGACTACAAGCTTGGTCTTATGCTGCCAAGTCCATCCCTTGGACTTCCTTTGCCAAGATCATACTTGGACTTCTCTTTTACCTGTCACTTAAACACATTCGCAATTAGATCACAACACATTGCCTTACTTAAATGATTATCCAAACATCAAAACATATAAATGCTTGGAGCATTGTTGCACCAACAGATGTCCCCTTGAGGAGCTCATAAGGTTCATCATGTAAACCCAGCTGGTTGACTTAGTCAACATGATGATAAGGTTGAGTGGTACTACTCGAGGAATTAGATGTTAATTAATTGATGGTCAGTAAATCAATTAATTGACGGACATTCGATATCTTAAACACGGGGAGATTAATGTACGAATAATATATGGAGCCCATATTAAGTTATGGGGGTTGGTGAGGTAGTTCAAAGATGATCCTCTAGTGGAATGGAACATCATTGATGGATCAAGTTTGTGTAGTTCCGATCCATCGGGTGGCCAAGACCCAACTCCTCCTTATGGTCCCTATCGTAGCCTAATATAATCCTTGTGAAGTCTAGATCCAAGAATGTAAAACAAAATGTAGAACCAACGGTTGGGATTAAATCCCTAGATCCAATGGTTAGGATGAAACACTAGAACCAACGGTTGGGATTAAATCCCTAGATCCGATGGTTAGGATGAAACCCTAGAATCGACGGTTGAGATTAAATCCCTAGATCCGACGGTTGGGATAAAACCCTAGATTCGGCGGTTGGGATGAAATCCTAGATCCGACGGTTGGGATGAAATCCTAGATCCGACGGTTGAGATGAAACCCTAGATCCGACGGTTGGGATAAAACCCTAGATCCGACGGTGGAGGTTAAATCCCTAGATTCGACGGTGGAGATTAAAGGAGTCCTAAGCCTCACTCTATAAAAGGAAAGCTTAGGATTGGGCGGCAATAATCAATTGATTGAGGAATTAGGGTTTTGGCTCATCCAAAAGTGGGCAGCTAGGGTTTTTGGGTGGCTAGGGTTTTGGAGCAAAACAAGTGGGTGGCAACTCTTCCTTCTAGTTGATTGCCGACGCCCATCCTCCTCCATCAACACTTGGCCGACGCCCATCCTAGAGGCCTCTCCCTTCTTCCTTGGCTGGCGGTTCTCCTTCCATAGGTGGCCGACATTCATCTTCCTCCCTTCATCCTAGAGTGGCGGCCAACAACTTTGAAGTTGGCCGGCGCATCATCCAATTGTTCCTTGGACGGCGGTTGCACCAAATTCCCTAATTTGGTGGCCAGTTCTAGATAGGAAGGTATTTGTTGTTTCTTCTCTTTGTTCGCAGCGGACAAGGTGGAGAAGAAAGCGATCTAGAAGGCTTCTACTCGTGGAGGATCTTCGTCCACACGTCGTCCACGAGAAGGATAGGACATACGGTAGAAGATCGTGAGGTATAAAGTTATTTTAACTTTATTTACAGATCTGAGCTTGTTCTTTTATGTTTTGATTATACATGTGTGTGTATGAAAATATATTGTATAATCATAGACCCCGAAGACAAACACAAAAACCGGCGATCCGTCCGTCGTCTCTTCCGCGGCTAATCAACTAGAAGAGTTGTGTTGCTTGAACAACTAGTTTGTTCAAGCGACAACTCAAGTTGTTAGCACGACGACGAAATGGTTGTGCTAAGGAAGCTCATCCCATCCGGATTAATTCTTTCATTAGTGAAAATTTTAATCTGGGGACATGGGAGCCAATGAGCCTCCGAATCAACTCCCTACAAGGGCAAGCATTGTCACTACGCGCACACGACCGACGCCTTCACCCCTTTTCGCGAGCACAAGTTGTTGTCGCCGCAACGCCCTTCTGCACCGCCGCCGCGCTGACGCCCACCGCCTATCGGCCTTCCTCCACGCGATCGCACCACACCGGCCGACATAACACCGCCACCCAGACTTCCTCAACCAAATCCAAACATGTTCTTCGCTAATCAAATCCAAGTAATGTACTTTAATGTAGCCACTCTGAAGAAGGCAAGCATATTGAGGGAGGCTTCTCGAATTGTTTCTGAAGGTCTTCGAGCAATTTGAAAAGGGAAATTGGTGACAATTGCTTACGGTTTGTCATTTTCTTCTATAAGTTTTTATGCTTATGAGCAATACAAGAGTAGTGGCAAATGATCCCTGGGTTAGATAATTATAGAGATTATGTCCCTACAGATGTTTTGTAATATTGTTGCTGGCGGTTTGTGTTGGTGCAATCGGCCCAGGTCATGATTGACCAGGACTCGAGTTTAGCTCGAGTGATGTTTTGATGTGTTTTGATGTTTCGACAAAAACATATGACAATATAATTGTCATGGAAAGTCTGTAAAGTCCAACATGGGTTGGCAAGGAAAGTTCAAGCATGGTCTTGGCATGGAAAGTCCAACATGGGTTGGCAAGGGAAAGTCCAAGCTTGAGTCTTGGCATTTGAGAAGTCCAAGGGTTTGATATTGGCGGCGTAAAGTCCAAGCGGGAGTCTTGGCAGCATAAATCCAATGGTTGGCGGCGTAAAGTCCAAGCGGGAGTCTTGGCAGCATAAGTCCAATGGTTGGCGGCGTAAAGTCCAAGCGGAGTCTTGGCGGCGTAAGTCCAATGTGCCTTGGCGGTGTAGACACCGTTAGCATGACATAGCCGATGGAAGCACCTGAAGGCTCGCGCGATGGATGAACAAGTCATGGATGACTTGGAGGGATCCGAGAGGCGTGAGGCTGATGGAGGTGGCTAGAAGGCTTAGGTCTAGGCTAAGGGTGGTCTAGCAAGTATGGGGGAACCATACTTGAGTTAAAACCTCATGGTTGAGGTGTGCCGATCGGTGCCATGTGGCGATTGAGGACCGAGTCAACTAGGGTTTATTTGCGGGTTATGGCCTAGCGATGCCATGGGTTAGCGATCGGTGATGGCTCAGCGATCGATAGTCGATCGGATCGGTGGTGCTCGAAATCGGCCAGAATGGAGTCGAGACTCGACTGGTCGAGTGAGGACTCCATCAGTCGACTGATGGTCACAATCAGTCGACTGATGGTAGTTCCGTTGGACTTATCAGCGTGGAACTAGCCGTTGTCTCACGCGACAGCGATGGCATCGATCGTGATGGTCTCGATCGATCGTGATAGACTTTTCCAGACAGTTGAAGCTATATATGGAGCTCGTGATGGAGGAAAAAAAGCGGGTTCTTGAGGGCTATTGGGGCGATTTGTTGGTGCAAATCAGGTCTCCAAGTGCAAGCAAGAAACCAAGCATTCAAGCAATCAAAACAAGTGTTGTAAAGTCTTTTCTTTACTTGTATTTCATATTTACATTGTATATTGCTTGTATTTCATTCTTACTGTTGTAAGATTTATTGTAAGGGGTTTCTCCGCCTCCGACTTGTGTCGAGAAGGAGTGTTTATCATTAGTGAGTGCGTGTGCATCACTAGGGCTCTTTAGAGCTCGATCCGTGGAGTAGGAACCGTGCGGTTTCGAACCACGTTATATCATTGTGTTAGCTTGTTGTCTATTTCGTTATCGCTTTTATTATTTCTATTTCCGCTGCGCACTAACGAAATTGTAGACACAAACGAGAGCGAATTTCATCTACGCTATTCACCCCCCCTCTAGCCGTTCCAAGGGTCCTATCAAGTGGTATCAGAGCCTGGTGGCTCTTCAACGGATTAACAACCGGGAGCAAGACGCTAGAGGGTAAAAGATGGAAGTCCAAGATCAATTAGGATGGGACATCAACACACCAGTCCCTTATTCATTCTATGGACGAGAAGGTTTCAATTCTTGGAAGGCGAGAATTGAAGAGTTTTTGATGATGAGAGACCTTGAGGAATGGTCCGCCTTGATGGAAGGATTTGAGTATCCTAAGGGACCAAAGGGAGGGTTTCTCAAGAAGAAGAAATGGAGTGAGGAGCAACTCCGGCAATTCGAGAAAAATAAGAAGGTAATCAAATTTATATTTGATTTAGTACCTAATGACATATTGTGTAGCCTAGGTGACTATGTGGATTGTAAAGACGCCAAAGAGGTATGGAACATTTTGGCGAAATTCCATGAAGAACCTCATTCAATCCAAGAAGACAAGGAGGATGAAGAAGAGAGCTCATCCTCAAGTGAAAGTGAGGAATCGGAAGAAAGTGAGGAGTCAACTTCCGGATCGGAAGAGAAAATAGAAGAGGTGGGAGAAGCATCCACCTCGTGATTGAGGAGAGACCATCTACACCGGGCAACCTCAAGAAGTGCCTTCAACATCCGGTCGAGATGAGAAGCTCAAAATTCAACTCCGGCACCTACCACGGACCTAGGTAACTCGAGCATTTCAAATAATAATAAAATTCATATTATATGCTTTGAGTGTAGGAGCAAGGACACTACAAGAGTAAGTGTCCTAAACGGGTTAAGAAGGCTCCACCGACACCAAAAGTCAAGGATGCCGGTTCCCCAACACCTAAAGGCAAGGAGCACATCATATGCTTCAAGTGCAATTCGAAGGGGCATTATCGAGTCAATGCCTAGGGGAAGAAGAAGGGGCAGAAGGAGCATCATATGTAGGGGAGCCTCCAAGGCAAACCCTAAGGTATATTTCAATAATGCACCTTCTAGATTTAATAGGCAAAAGCATGCTAGAAATAATTTTAATTCTCTTGCAATTTATGAAATGCATGCTAATAGGAATGAATATTGCTTAGGAGCTAAAAATATTCACTTAGATAATAGGAAGAAATTTGGGACTAATGTCCCTAAAAATAATTCATCTAAGGATAAACCTAGGTCAAATAACACTAGACCAATTTTACCTAGGGAGACCATTAGAAAGGTGCAAGAGCACCTAGGTATTAACCCTAAATGGACTAGGCATATGCCTAGAAAGTCTCATGCCCATGGTCTAAATCAAAATTCTAAAATCGGGCAATTAGAATTAGAGAACCAAGCCTTGAGGTCAAGGCTTGAGAAATTGGAGAAGACCCTTAAAGTTATGAAAAGTCAAACTTTTGGGTCAATTAGTCAAAGTCAACACTTAGGACTCAAGAAGCAAAAGTCAACCAAGGGCAAGAATGGTTTGGGTCACAAACCTAAGCCTAAGGTGGCTTATCATAGTGTTCCATTTGACTATGGAGCACAAACTAGGTCTAGGAAGACCAAGGCCAATAGGGAAGTCATCCCTAGAGTTGACCAAAGGGTGTGTCTAGTGGCTAGGGTTTCAAGGAAACCTAGGGTGGCCACTAAGAAGGTTGCAAGGGGAGTTACCCCTAGAGTCAACCTAGGTAAGACCCAAATGACCAAGGCTAATAAGCCTAGGAGGGTCATTAGGAAGGTATCTAGGGAGGTTATCCCTAAGGAATACCTAATTAACCCTAGGAGCTCAAATCGGTTTTGGGTTCCTAAGAGCGTGATTGATTCACGCTAGATGGGTTTAGGGTGTGCCAACCTTGATTGGATGGGTAGTTAACTCAATCATGGTAAAGGTGGCACTTTAGGATGTTTTCAAGGTTATGGATACCTTGGAAATAGATTTGAATTATCATCCTAAAAGATTTTAGGGTGTGCCAATATTATTTGAGAAGCTTGATAAAATGGTCAAATTGGCACAATTTAGGTTTAGAGTGTTAGTGTGTCATTTTGGGTTGTTGGCACACTAGGGAGATTAATGATAATATGGCAAAATATATCTAACTATATCAAATGGCAATTAATATTAAAATTTTGGTATTACTATACCTATATATTTTATATGTCATGTTTTGATTGTCATATGCCATGTCATGACATCATGCCTATTTCTATGATTTTATATGTCATGTTCATGTTTAGGATTAAGGATTAAATGTCATGTGTTTTTAGATTTCATATTATGCCATGACATCATGATTATGAGCATGTGTTTATCTATATCATCTCAAATGCCATAATCATTCATGCATTTAATTAAAATTAATTTAAGGACTATGACATGACTTGGAGTCCCATTTATAAGGGAATCAAGTAGGTTTGCTTTAGAAAATGCATGAAACCCTAGTTTAGGGAGAACAAAACCCACATCTCACATCTAATTGACATGTATGTGTATTTATACACCATAGATACATGTGAGATGCTAGAATATGAGCTAAGTTCAAAGTGCATAGTTTTGCATCTAGATGAACTAAACCTCATCTAATTTTAGTTGTGGATCATTAGGAGAGCTCGTGTACAAGTCACACACATAGAGCCTAAGGAATATGATCCAAGATAAGGTCTTGAAAACATTTTAAAATCATTTTAGAAAACCTTGGTGAAGTCTATCTTTTGATAGCAATCACCATTGATGAAGTTGATACAAAATAGGGCCAAAACATTGAAAGTTTCAATGGTTTTGAGTTTTGTATCAAATTCACTATTTATAGTAAAATAATTTTCAAACATTTTTCACCCATTGTATTGGTCATAGGTATTATCGTATCAAATTTTGTGATTTTTGATATCGTATAATTATTTATGATTTTACGAAACTCGATTACGATAAGCGAAATTGGAAATTTCAGTTATCGATCAGCCTACTGGTGTGATCGGTGATGATGTGATCGTAGTAGTGACAGTCATTGCCAAGGCTGATTTCGGAAAACTAAGTTTGGTTAGTCCGTGTTCAGCCATGGCAAAGGTCCCTAACCACTCCTAACCCTAGGATATGCTTTGGGAAGCATTATAAAGGGTGAAAAGCTATTGGATATGGATTAGGAGAGTTGTTTAGGGTTTGTATCAATTTTAAGGTGTGGAAAGTTCAATGTTGAATTTCTAACCTTAATTTTGATGGTTTAGAGTTCCTATTGGCTTAGGGACTTCCCAAGGACATTGTTGGTGCAATGGTGAGGAGCTAGCCTTTGGGGGAAGATATCCATCTTGGGATGATGGATGTGTTTTTCTCCTTGAAAGGGAGAATGTTATCAATTTGGGAAATTTATGGATTTTTAGAAACCCAATTTAGAAATTGGGAGAGTGAATAGGATTGCCTCTCTTGAGTGATATGGGACTTATCACTAGGAAGATGGTAGGCATCCTAGGTATTTTTGGATCAAGGGGGAGATTGTAAGATCTCATTGGGACATGAGACATTGACCTCCTTGGAGAAAACCTTTTGATGTTAGTCAAAAGGGGAGAATATGTTTGGGGGAGAACATTTGGGATAATTGGTAAAGGATTTGAGTTAGTATTCTAACTCAATTATTTGTTTGGTTTTGTCAAACATCAAAGGAGATTGTTGGTGCAATCGGCCCAGGTCACGATTGACCAGGACTCGAGTTTAGCTCGAGTGATGTTTTGATGTGTTTTGATGTTTCGACAAAAACATATGACAATATAATTGTCATGGAAAGTTTGTAAAGTCCAACATGGGTTGGCAAGGAAAGTTCAAGCATGGTCTTGGCATGGAAAGTCCAACATGGGTTGGCAAGGAAAGTCAAGCTTGAGTCTTGGCATTTGAGAAGTCAAGGGTTTGATATTGGCGGCGTAAAGTCCAAGCGGAGTCTCGGCAGCATAAGTCCAATGGTTGGCGGCGTAAAGTCCAAGCGGAGTCTCGACAACATAAGTCCAATGGTTGGCGGCGTAAAGTCCAAGCGGAGTCTTGGCGGCGTAAGTCCAATGTGCCTTGGCGGTGTAGACACCGTTAGCAAGACATAGGTGAGCGATGGAAGGCTAACAAGTCATGGATGACTTGGAGGGATTCCGAGGCGTGAGGTGATGGAGGTGACTAGAAGGCTTAGGTCTAGGCTAAGGGTGGTCTAGCAAGTATGGGGGAACCATACTTGAGTTAAAACCTCATGGTTGAGGTGTGCCAGTCGACTGGTGCCATGTGGCAGTCGACTGGACTGAGTCAACTAGGGTTTGACTGCGGGTTATGGCCTAGCGATCAGCCATGGGTTAGCGATCGGTGATGCTTCAGCGATCGGTGATAGTCGATCGGTCGTGGTGCTCGAAAATTGACCGCAGAATGGGTCGAGACTCTGGTCAGTGAGGACTCCATCGGATCGTGATGGTCTGTCGGTCTCCAAGCGTGGAACTAGCCGTTGTCTCACGACAACGATGGCATCGATCGTGATGGTCTCGATCGATCGGTGATAGACTTTTCCGGCCATAGGTTGAAGCTATATATGGAGCTCGTGATGGAGGAAAAAGAAACCGGTTCTTGAGGGCTATTGGGGCGATTTGTTGGTGCAAATCAGGTCTCCAAGTGCAAGCAAGCAACCAAGCATTCAAGCAATCAAAACAAGTGTTGTAAAGTCTTTTCTTTACTTGTATTTCATATTTACATTGTATATTGCTTGTATTTCATTCTTACTGTTGTAAGATTTATTGTAAGGGGTTTCTCCACCTCCGACTTGTGTCGAGAAGGAGTGTTTATCATTAGTGAGTGTGTGTGCATCACTAGGCCTCTTTAGAGCTCGATCCGTGGAGTAGGAACCGTGCGGTTCCGAACCACATTATATCATTGTGTTAGCTTGTTGTCTATTTCGTTATCGCTTTTATTATTTCTATTTCCGCTGCGCACTAACGAAATTGTAGACACAAACGAGAGCGAATTTCATCTACGCTATTCACCCCCCCTCTAGCCGTTCCAAGGGTCCTAACAGTTTGGCTAGAATACCATATGCATTAAGCTACATATCCGTTGGATCTGAGATGAGGGTATGCGAGGCTTAATTAGGATGGCAAGCAGATTAAAAAGTTGGGCGAAGAGGAATCAACGTGAGGCCCTTGATTAGGAATAGTCTTCTGGCCACTGAAATTTATTTTGATATTCTACGGTTCAGGTTTCAGTCACGAGACAAGTCCATCGGCATAAAGACAATCGACATTCTACAGATAAGCAGGGTATTTTGACTTATCTCCTAGATATAGTCATGTTGATATGCTAGTTAGGATAGCTTGCAATAATTTTCATGTTTATATGCCTAGAATGTTTTTGTGCCTACTTGATACATGCATTTGATCGGATATGATTATATATTCCCTATTTTACTTGGATTATAGATATATACTTATTGGTTGTGCATATTATTCGGATATGTGTTTTAGTTGGATTTACATGCTTTAGTATCATGCACCATCTTGCATGATTGCATGCTGGCTGGACGGGGTTCCTTTATAGTTGAGCCCGCAACCAGTTACATGGCCTACACACGCTGCCACTCATGGGTTAGTGGTACATCAGGAGGGTGTGTGTAGTTGCTCTGTCAGGCTCCGCTGGTCCGCTCATGGGTAGCGATGAGGCAGCGTGGTAGCGGGCAGGGATCCCTCCTCTAGTCTATGACACCGGGAGATGAGAGCTTAGCTCCCCCACTCTATTTGGGGTAGGAGGATAGGTGTACTCCGACAACATCCTATCCACTCGGTCACTCAGGAGCAGTGATGACAGAGTGCACAGTTGTCATAGCCCTATCCACTCGGCTTCACCATCGTGTGTGAGGCGACTGACTAGCATCAGGGGTTTATGTCATTTGCACGACATGCATTTTGCATGGATAGCATTTGTATTGTGTTTGCTGTATTTTTATTGATGCCTTGGATGTTGCATATGATTGTCATGCATATAGGACACATATTTGTATATGGTGATGACTTTATCTCTTATAGTATGACACATGCTCCTATATCAGGGTAGGAGATTCAGGTAAGTACAGTCCTTTTGTATTTCTTTCTTGCATACCCTATATGTGAGACTGTACTGGCATGATTCTTATTGTTAGCTATATCTTACTTTGCATATCGACCATATCCTCTGAGTTCTTTGAACTTACCCATGGGAAGAAACCCTCATCTCCTATTCCTATCCCAACTAGAATTGGTTGCCGCCCATGGGAAGCAACCCTCATCTCATCCACCACAAGCCATAGATCAAGGGGAGAAGCTTGGGCGCTGGCCAAACCAAGGAGGAAGGAGGAAGAAAGGGTGCCGACCACCATTGGGAAGAAGAAGAAGAAGCTCCCCTTATCCTTGTTGCCGCCCAACACCATGAACCAAAACCTAACCCTAGCCTCCTCCTATTTCTTGCCGCCCAAGCCACCTTATCTCAATTAGGTTTTTTCATTCTCTTTTGCCGCCTAAGCCTAAGCCCATATATATAGAGTTAGGTTTAGACATTGGTTTAATCTCCTCCATTGATTCTAGGGATTTAATCTCAACCGTCGGATCTAGAGATTTAATCTCAACTGTCAGATATAGAGATTTAATCTCAACCGTCGGATCTAGGGATTTAATCTCAACCGTCGGATCTAGAGATTTAATCTCAACCGTCAGATCTAGAGATTTAATCTCAACCGTCGGATTTAGAAATTTAATCTCAACCGTCGGATCTAGAGATTTAATCTGCTCCGTCGGATCTAGAGTTTTGTTTTCCATCATTGGATCTAGACTTCATGAGGTGTTAATAGGCAACAATAGGGACCATGAGGAGGAGTTGGATCTTGGCCACCCGATGGATCGAAACCACACAAACATGATCCATCAATGATGTTCCATTCCACTAGAGGATCATCATTGAATTACCTCACAAACCCCCATATGATAATATGGGCTCCATATATTATTTGTACATCCATCTCCCCATGTTTAAGATATCGAATGCCCGTCAATTAATTGATTTACTGACCATCAATCAATTAACATCTAACTCCTCGAGTAGTACCACTCAACCTTATCATCATGTTGACTAAGTCAACCTGCAGGGTTTACATGATGAACCTTATGAGCTCCTCAAGGGGACATCATCAACCTAATATATAGGACACGGTTTCCTCCTATAATCAATGGCACACCATGTAAATAATATCATTTCCCAACTTACCAGGCATATTGATTTAATCCATCTAAATCTCACCCTTTGGTAAATCAAAGAAATAAATACTAAGTACATGTGCCCGTTATTATATCGGGATTAAGAGCATGTACAACATAATATCCTAGGTCCGATTCAATTATATAGTCAGCAATAAATTGAATCACCTCTATGTCGGTCCTGCTCAATACACCTAAGTGTACTAGTGTAACTCTATGTTCAAGACAAAACAATACCAAGCTACACTACAACCATGCCAATGGTTTGTCCAAAACCATCTTGGTTGTGAGCCTCTACTTATATTTACAAGGAACTGATAACATGATCTTCTGTGCCACACCAAGCACCATGTTTTCTACAATGTAAAATATTAGACAATATGCACACATATAATAAATATAAAGTGCAAACCATGATCATGTGATTCTTATTTCAAAATAAAAATATTCATACAAAAAGAGCTAGGCTTTCAGTATACATCCCAACACCGACATGCCAAACCTCTTTAGCACTCGGTCTATATATGTAGACTGTGAAAGACCAAGCAACCATTTTGATCTATCTCTATAGATCTTAATCCCAAGGATGTAGGTTGCTTCTCCCAGATCTTTCATGGAGAATGTCTTGGACAATCAAATCTTAACTGACTGTAAGACTGAAACATCATTTCCTATAAGTAATATGTCATCGACATACAATACTAGGAATACGACTGCACTCCCACTAACCTTCTTGTTCACACAAGGGTCGTCTGGATTTTGTGAGAAATCAAACTTTTTGATTGTCTCATCAAAACGGATATTCCAGCTCCGGGATGCTTGCTTTAATCCATATATGGACCGTCGCAATTTGCATACCTTGGTTTTATCAACCGATGTGAAACCCTCAGGTTGTATCATATACATGTCCTCGAACAGGTTTCCATTAAAGAAAGGTATTTTCACATCCATCTGCCATATCTCATAATCATAATGAGTCGCCGTGGCCAGGAGCATCCGACGAATAGGTTTCGTCATAATCAACACCTTGCTTTTAACGATATTCTTTCGCCACCAATCTAGCCTTATAGGTAATCACATTATCATCCATGTCGGTTTTCTTCTTGAAAAACCACTTGCACCCTATAGTCTTTATTCCTTCAGGTGGGTCAACTAAGTTCCAAACTTGGTTTTCATACATGGAATCCATTTCCGACTTCATGGCTTCAAGCCACTTATCCCTTTCTGAACTTGTCAGAACTTCTTCATAACTAGTAGGCTCCTCATCATCAATGAGTAACACATCGTTCGATTCACTTATGAGAAATCCATATCTCTCAGGAATATTGCGTGTTCTACAAGATCTACGAAGATGTAGTGTCTCAATAGGTCAAGTCGATGGCTCATCACTATGAGTGATTGGCTGTGATACTTCACCAGGTATCTCATCAATGTTTATTTGAGTCTCTCGAGCCTCCTCAAGCTCAACGACACTCTCACTGTTTTCTCTCAAGAGAAACTCTTTCTCTAGAAACACAGCATGCCTTGAAACAAACACCTTTTGTTCCACAGGATGATAAAATTGGTAACCCCTTGTTTCCTTAGGGTATCCAATAAATAGACATTTATCAAACTTAGCATCCAATTTATCTGATACAGTCCGCTTCACATAAGCAGGACAACCCCATATCTTCAAGTAAGATACATGATGTTTCTTACTTCAAGTCATGCCAATTGTCCTTAACTCAATTTTAATCAAATGCATGAATGATTATGACATTAATGATGATATAAATAAGCATATGCTCATAATCATGATGTCATGGCATAAAATGAAATCTAAAAACACATGACATTCAAAAACCTTAATCCTAAAACATGATCATGACATATAAATGATAAAAATATGCATGATGTTATGGCATGTTATATGGCAAACAAAACATGGTAAATAAAATACATAGGTATAATGATACCTATATTTTAATATTAGTTGCCATTTCATATAATTAAGTATATTTTGCCATATTATCACTAATCTCCCTAGTGTACCAAAAACCCAAAATGGCACAATATGACCTCTAAATCTAAAATGTGCCAATTTGATCATTTTATCAAACTTCTCAAATAATATTGGCACATCATAAAATCTTTTAGGATTAAAGCTCAAATGTATTTCCAAGGTAACCATAACCTTGAAAATAACCTAAAGTGTCACCTTTACCATGGTTGAGTTAACTACCCATCCAATCAAGGTTGGCATACCCTAACCCATCTAGCGTGAGTCAATCACGCTCTTAGGAACCCAAAACCTATTTGAGCTCCTAGGGTTAATTAGGTATTCCTTAGGAATAACCTCCCTAGATACCCTCCTAGGCTTGTTAGCCTTGGTTATTTCGGTCTTACTTAGGTTGACTCTAGGGGTAACTCCCCTTGCAACCTTCTTAGTGGCCACCCTAGGTTTCCTAGAAACCCTAGCCACTAGGCACAACCTTTGGTCAACCTTAGGGATGACTTCCCTTGTGACCTTGGTCTTCCTAGACCTAGTTTGTGTTTCATAATCAAATGGAACACTATGGTAAGCCACCTTAGGCTTAGGTTTGTGACCCAAACCTTTCTTGCCCTTGGTTGACTTTTGTTTCTTTGGTCCTAGATGTTGACTTTGAGGTTTTGACCCTTGACATTGACCATTAGACCCTTGCATTTGATTTTGCATAATCTTGAGGGTCTTTTCTAGTTTTTCAAGCCTTGACCTCAAGGCTTGGTTCTCTAATTCTAATATCCCAATTTTAGAATTTTGATTTGGTCTTTGGGCATGGGACTTCCTAGGCATATGCCTAGTCCATTTAGGATTAAAACCTAGATGTTCTCCTATTTTCCTAATTGATTCCCTAGGTAAAATATTTTTAGGGACATTAGTCCCAAATTTCTCTAGTCCCAAATTTCTCCTTATTCCTAAGGTTAATTTTCTTAGCTCCTAAACAATATTCATTGTTTCTAGCATCCTTTTCATAAATTGCAAGAGAATTAAAATTCCTAGCATGCTTTTGTCTATTAACTTAAGAAGGAGCATTATGAAAATATACCTTAGGGTTTGCTTTAGAGGCTTCCCCTATTTGTGTAGCTTCCTTTTGGGTCTTCTTCCTCCCCCTAGGACATTGATTCCTATAATGTCCTTTTGAATTGCACTTGAAGCATATAACATGCTCCTTGCTCTTTTGACTTGGGGAACCGGCATCCTTTGACTTTTCTTGACTTTTAGGTGTCGGAAGAGCTTTCTTAACCTTCTTTGGGCACTAGCTCTTGTAGTGCTTGGCTTCCCTACAGTCAAAACATATGATATGATTTTTATTACAAATTGATATGTTTGAGTTACCTAGGGTGGTGGGTGTAGGTGCCGGAATTGGATTTTGAGCTTCCTCATCTTGACCGGATTTTGAAGGCTCTTCTTGAGGTTGCTCCGGTGTAGATGGTCTCTCCTCCTCAATCCTAGAAGTGGATACTTTTTCCACTTCTTCCACCTCTTCTTTCTCTGATCCGGAAGTTAACTCCTCACTTTCTTGTGAGGATGATGAAGCTTCCTCTTCGGTCTCCTCCTCTTCCAAATCTTCTTGGACCGATTCGGGATTGTCGTAGAACTTGACCAACTTGTTCCACAACTCCTTGGCATCCCTATAGCTTCCTAATCTAGACAAAATGTCATTAGTGTTGGTGCAGTAGGCACCTAAGTCGAACCTAAGTTTTGATTATAGCAAACGATACAAAGTTAAGCATATATTGTTATCTCATGAGCTAAATCAAGTGTGCAGAAAAGTCTCAACGCTGGAGCTGAAGGCTAGCGACACCCGGAGGAAGCCGCGGTGGTCGGGCGACACTCAAGAGATTTCGGAGGGAGCCGAAGGAATTGAGTGGAAGGCCGGAAGCAAAAGCAACACGTAAGTACTAAGGTAAGCTCGTGTGTGCGAGTGTAAGCAAGGTCGTATCCTCTTTACGGGGAAAGACTTAAGCGTAGATCCGACCCAAGACATCTCATAGATGGTCTAAGTCGAGATCGGATGGTCGACGACCATCGAAATTATGTTTTTGTTGAGCTAACCTTGCCTTGCAGCTAGCATCAGTCATTGCCGACGGAGGACTCATTGCCAAACGATCGCCGAAGGTCAAGATCGATCGATGCCGCCTTGATCGGTGATGGCCATCCGATCTGGTCAAAGGATCAGCCTCGAGGAGTCAAGCTTTATCACCATTTTTCAAGGAGTTGTGTGCCCAATTCTTATTGGTTGTGTTGGATCGAAGCGGATCGGTAGAGGGGGGGGGGGTGAATAGCGATAAAAACTTTTCTTTTAAATCGTTCGATAGACAATTAAACGCAGTGGAAATGTAAATAAAAACTAAATGAGACAAATAATTTTTTTACTTGGTTCGTAGCCTTCGGCTACTACTCCAAGGCCCTAACGGTCCTAGACCGTGTACGGAGGGCAATTCACTAAAACACTCCTCCTCGTTGGAGGTAGGAGTTTTACGATTACAAAAGCCTTTGAAGCAAAAAGATAGAGAGACAAACCCTCTCTTCTATTAAAGTAAAATGCAACGAAAAGCCTCGATTAAAAAGAATTGCAATATTGAAAGCAATAACAAATTAAGATTATACCAACAACTAAACAAAAGAAACTTTAAGCTAGGGTTGTTGGCAGCACTTCGTTGTTGTAGAGTCGTCGGAGAGTTGCAGCGTAACGGAGGCTTTTGAGCACTTAGAATTTTGGATGAAACCCTAGGTTTGGCCATCCTTTTATAGCCTTTAAGCCCCTCAACGAATGGGTCTTCAACCAATCACAAATGGGCACAAAACTCCTTGAAAAATGGTGATAAAGCTTGACTCCTCGAGGCTGATTTTTGACCACCGATTGAACTGGCCGGTTGAACTGATGGCCAGGATTTTTGACTACAATAAAGAGTTAGCTCAAAATATAAGTGGATTCGACGACCACTTGCCGTCGATCTCAACATAGACCTTCCATGGGAATTCTTGGGTCGGATCGTCGCCTAAGATCATCCCCGTAAAGAGGATACGACCTCACTTACGCTCGCTCACACGAGCTTACCTCGATACTTACATGTCGCTTTTTCTTCCGGCCTTCCACTCGATTCCTTCGGCTCCCTCCGAAGTAACTCGAGTGTCGCCCGACCACCGCGGCTTCCTCCGGGTGTCGCTAGCCTTCAGCTCCAGCATTGAGACTTTTCTGCACACTTGATTTAGCTCGTGAGATAACAATATAAGCTTAACTTTATATCGTTTGCTATAATCAAAACTTAGGTTCGACTTAGGTGCCCACTGCACCAACAATCTCCCCCTTTTTGATTTATGGCAAACCCACATACAAAGTTAAGACAAAAATAAGTATGAGATTATGCATGAATGAGTAGGAGTATATAAAAATTCTTTTTCAAGTGCTCCCCCTTGAGGAATCCTCCCCCTTGACCGAGGGTGAGTACTTGAGAAAGGGTTTTAACTCTCCCCCTTGATATGTGCTACTAAGAAAAAGAATTAAGTAACCGAAATTACTTAATATTGGCCATAGTGTTTAAAATAAGTTTTAAGTTAAGAAACCAAATGATTTCTTAACCTTGGCCTTTTGTTAAAAGTTAAATAAGTTTTCAAAACTTAAAGTTAACTTTTGGTTTAATTATGAAGTAAGAGTTAAGTTATCAAAAAAATTTTTTTTGACCCCTTAACTTTTGTCCTTTTTCTCCTTTTTCTCCCCCTTTTGCCGTATATCGAAAAGAGTAAGGGGTGTGTGGAAAACAAAATAAATGTTAAATTTAAAGTCCAAGCATGTTCCACATTTTTATTTTTAAAAATAATATACTGAAAATAAGTTCATCTATAAAATGTTTGACTCATATTTGGCTTGATTGATATGAAGGATCAACATCTGAGTAGTCGGTATGATTATACTCCGTGGTTCATAGCGATGCACTAGCTCTACATCTGGAACCAGGAGTAAGGTCCTAACATCTCACGCCCATCTACGTGACTAAGTACACAAACACATTAGTCCTATGTGTTGTGAGATGTATTGGCTCCTTAAATCTATAGGTGCATGATATCTAAGGTATGTCCTATGCTAGTTCCATGAAAAAAAAAGTAAGAAATAGTAGTAAGAAAATATAATTTGCAAGTTCCTATTCTATTACGCACATGCCTAATCTTCGTCTCAAGAGACTAAATTCGGCTTCGGGTAGTGGTTTAGTAAATATGTCTGCTAGGTTAGACTTCGAGTCAACATATTCAAGTTGTATGGAGCCGTTGGCTACATGTTCTCGAATGAAATGGTGTTTTACCTCTATATGCTTTATCCTTGAATGGCATATAGGGTTCTTAGTTAGATTTATCGAACTTATGTTGTCTACAAAAATTTTAGTTTTGGTGAAGTCCAACCTAAAGTCTCGGAGAGTGTGCTTCATCCAAAGAAGCTGAGTTACACACTCACCCATCGCAACGTATTCGGCTTCGGTGGTAGATAAGGTAACACAATGTTGCTTCGTACTGCACCAACTCACTAGACTTGAGCCGAGTAGTTGACAACAACCACTCGTGCTCTTTCTATCGAGTTTACTACCGGCATAATCCGAATCGGAGTAGCTGATTAGTTCGACCTCCGTAGATCTAGGGTACCAAATACCAACGTTAAGTGTACCCTTAAGATATCTAAGGATACGCTTAACTAGGGTTAGGTGAGACTCCTTAGCACAGGTTTGAAACCTGGCGCACATACTTACTGCGAATAGGATGTATTAAGTATCAGAGACTTCCTATCGCTCTATAGTACTTTAAGTCAATGGACTTACTTTCTAGGTCTTCTCCTATGTTAACATTAATCGCCATTGGGGTGTTTATTATCTTAGCGTCTTGCATTCCAAATCTTTTAATTAACTCCTTAGTGTATTTTTGTTGATATAGGTATATACCATCCTTAGTTTGTTTAATTTGTAGACCTAAAAAGAAACTTAACTCGCCTACCAAGTTCATTTCAAACTCACTTTCCATGAGTGAAAGCGAACTCGTTTAGTAATTTGAGTTAGAGGTTCCAAAAATTATATCGTCTACGTAAATTTGAGCTATGAATATTTCTTTACCTAAGGTTTTTACGAAGAGAGTTGGGTCAACTAAGCCTTGGTTAAACCCTTTTGACTTAAGATGGATTGAAAGTCTCTCGTACCAAGCTCGAGGAGCTTGTTTAAGTCCATAGAGAGCTTTCTTAAGTTTTAGAACATGGTCGGGTTTATCTAGATTTTCGAATCCGGGGGGTTGGCTAACATAAACTTCTTCTTTAATGTATCCATTTAGGAATGCCGACTTAACATCCATTTGAAAAAGCTTAAATCCTCGATGTGCGGCATAAGCTAGCAACATTCGAATGGATTCGAGTCTAGCTACTGGGGCATAGGTTTCATCGTAATCTAAGCCTTCGACTTGACTAAACCCTTTGGTGACTAACCTAGCCTTGTTTCTAACTACTTCACCTTTATCATCAAGCTTATTTCGAAACACCCACCTTGTTCCAATTATCGTTTTGTCTTTAGGTGGTGGTACTAATTCCCACACTTCATTCCTAGTAAATTGAGCTAGCTCTTCTTGCATTGCAATAATCCAATCGGGATCAAGAAGAGCTTGTTCAATTGATTTGGGTTCTATCTTTGAAATTAAGGAAATTTGACTAAGGTTCCTATAGGATGCTCTAGTTAGAACTCCTAGATTAGGATCTCCTATCACTTGATCGATAGGGTGGTTAGTCTGAATCCTAGATTGGGTTGGGTTTGTGTCACCTAATGCTTGATCAATGGGGTGACTTGGTTGAACATTAGTTTGGTTGGAGTCATCTATCACTTGATCAATAGAGTGACTTGGTTGACTTAGGTTAGGATTAACACTAGACTGATCTCGGATCGAGTTAGGTCTAGTATGAATCGGCTCGCTAATTGGGGTTGCCTGGGGTTTTGTAGGTTCATGTCCTTCATCAAATACTACATTGATAGTCTCCTCGACTCTAAGGGTGTCGTGGTTATATACTCTATAAGCTCGACTTGTAGTCGAGTATCCTAGAAAGATTCCGGTCGTGGTCTTGGATGTAAATTTCCTAGGTAATCCTTAGTGTTTAGGATATGTACCTTACACCCAAATACCTAAAGTACTTGATGTTAGGTATTTTATCGTGATAAATCTCGTATGAGGTCTTAAGGTGCCTCTTTACCATAAGGATCTATTTTGGACATAGCATGTCGTGCTACGGCCGCCCAAAACCTATCGGGTAGGTCATATTCGTTAACATGGTCCTAGCGGCTTCTTGTAGAGTTCGGTTTTCCGCTCCACTAGGCCATTTTGTTGAGGGTCCTAGGGCAAGAGAATTCATGGTGGTATCCGTTTAGGTTCTGAAGTCGGTGAACCTTTGATTTTCGAATTCACCACCATGATCGCTTCTAAGTCTTTTAACCTTAAGGTTTTTTGATTCTCGATTAATTTGAATAGATTGATTAATTGATCTAGGGTATCATTTTTATGTTTGATGAACCTAACCCGGGTAAACACTGGAGTAGTAAATCAATTATGACTAAGCAATATTGACTTTTATTGAGTGACTTGGCTCCATGTGAATCGAATAGATCCATATGTAGGAGCTCAAGTACACTTGAGGTTCATTCTTGGTTAGTTAACTTGTGTTGTGTCCTAGGTTGTTTTCCTTGTTGACAAGCATTACGGATTTTATTAACCAAATTGTTGAGGTTAGGTAAGCCTCGACTAAGCCACTCGACTCATCTTGTGGGCGAGTCTTGGGTGCAGTGACCCAGTCGTCGGTGCCACAACCATGATTCCTCTTCTGTGTCATAAGACATTTGGTGAGGATTTGATTAAGTTAATTGTATAAATATTATTTGTCCTAGTTCCTTTGAGTATTGTTTTATTTGTTTCATTTGTTTTAATTACACATTCATTTTCTAAAAATACGACCTTATAGTTATTGTCACATAATTGGCTTACGCTAAGCAGTTATATTCAAAATTCTCTACAAGTAATACATTTTTAATAACAAAATTTGAGTTAAGCTCGATATCACACGATCAGATGATTTTGAGCTTGCCGTTATTCCCAAAGGCTACGATCCTTGTCGTTTGAATCGAAGCTTGTGAATTTGAGTTGATCCCGGTCATGTGTAGGGAGCAACCG
Source organism: Wurfbainia villosa (assembly GCA_025175895.1). NCBI lineage: Eukaryota > Viridiplantae > Streptophyta > Magnoliopsida > Zingiberales > Zingiberaceae > Wurfbainia > Wurfbainia villosa. The sequence continues at coordinate 105,295,195 of CM045991.1, forward strand.
TCTAACATCCATTGATCCTACACACAAGGTGGTTGGATTGGATGTTAGATTATTATATTTTTAAAAAAATTGGTTGTAAGTTGTTAAACCTAGGTCATCTCACCGGAGTCTATATGATCAAGCATGTTATACTGATGTGTTCTTTGTGAGATGACTTCCAATTTAGTTGATTAAGTGCATTTATGTTTAAGTAATGTTAGATTTGGATTTGACCCTAGGCTTGTCAAGTTTACCTTTTCAAGATCATGGCTTCAGTCGTGGCGAGGCATGAGGCCTTCTTTTATCGGATCATCGACCACTTCCTTAGACAAAGCCATTTTCAAGAAAATGATGACTTGACTCACCTAAAATTATTTCCTCGTCTAACTAGTTATTTTTGAAAAGAGGCTCCCTAAGGCTCAATCTTTTCGAAGGATTTTAGTTGATTATTTGAAAAGAGGCTCCCCGAGGCTCAATCTTTTCGAAGGATTTTAGTTGGTTATTTGAAAAGAGGCTCCCCGAGGCTCAATCTTTTCGAAGGATTTTAGTTGGTTATTAACGTGTTCTAAGTGAGTTCACGAAAGAAAAAAAACAAAAATAAATCTAAGCATGCAATTTCTAAGTTAAAACACAAACATGTTTTTATCTTGGCTCCCCCTAGACCATTGAATCGGTTCGGTCTATCCACATAGTGGATTTGGTCCTTGGGAACCCAGTACGAGTTGGATCCTAGAGTTGAAATCAAAGTGGTCTTAGGGACCCATGCTTGGACACATTTTTTATGTCTACTTACGATTGACATATACGACTTATTGGTCGTGTTTGAGCTAAACCCTAGTCCGGCCTTGTTGTACACGGCCCTTTGTGATCCAAGTAGGAGGTCAAGTCCTTTGGATCCGAAAGTAAACCTTTTCAACGTATTCCTAAGATCTTCGACTTGACTTTTCAAGAGTGAGTTCTCAACTTCGAGTTTTTCAACCCGAGTTGAGTCCTTCTCTTGAACTTGACTAGTCGAAGAGGTTAGGGAGACCTCGTGTTTGAGGAGTTTAACTTCCTCAACCAGGGTCTCGACCTTGGACTCGAACTTAGCTAACTTCCTAGACAAAAACCTAACCGTATTATGTAAAGTATTAAATAAGGTTCGACTCACCTTAAGGGTATCTTTTGAACCGAATGCGTATCCGTGGCTTGACTTGAAGGTAACCGTGGTCAAAGTCATCCTCGAGTTCGACTCAAGTTCGAGTTCGGTCTCCGTGTCGGACTCAATCGATTTTGCCATGAAGACGTGGTCTTCGTCTTCTTCGGATGACGCTTCTTCCCATGTCGCATTGAGGGCCTTCTTGTGCTTAGGTGCTTGGTGGTTGAGCTTGGGGCACTCGGACTTTATATGTCCAAACTTGTTACACTCATAACACCTAATATTAGAACTTTTAGGCTTACCTTGGTTGGGTCGAGTTGTGGTTCACTTTCGTCCCTTGGCTATCCTTCGAGCTAGGTTCATTAGTTCGTGATCAATTCGGTCAACTTCTTCTTGGACTCATCTTCCTCCTCGGTTGGTGGTGGCTTGCTTGCGATTTCTTCTTCTTTGAACACCGCAAACAAGGCTATACCCTCTCGGGTTCGAGTTGGTTCATGTAATTCAAAATCGAAAAGAGTTCATCTAATCTAAGTTTAGAAAGGTCCTTGGAGACCTTGTAGGCATCGACTATGGATGCCCACAAGGTAGTCCTCGGAAAAGAGTTTAGAACATACCTTATAAGGTCGCGGTTTTCGACCTTTTGCCCGATTGCGTGTAGGTTGTTGACTATGTCTTGGACACGGGCGTGGAGTTGCGTCGCGGACTCGTGTTCCTGCATTTTTAGTGTGTACAATTTATTGAATAACAAATCACGTTTGCAAACCTTAGCTTGATCCGATCCTTCGTGTAACTCGATTAGTTTGTCCAAAGGTCCTTTGCGCTTATGAAGGGGCGATCGCGATTTAACTCCTCCTTGGACAAGCCGCATTGGAGGATTTGTGTTGCCTTGGCGTCGGCCCGACTTGTCGTTTTGTTGCATGGTCCATTGATCATAATCCAAGGAGTCACCCACTTCATTAGTCGGAAGTGTGAAACCCGTTTGGATTATGATCCACATCTCGATTTGGTTTGAGAGCATTCCATCCGACCTTCCAATAACTAAGTCATCTCCATTGTAAAACGGAGGTCGGACGGTGCTAAAACCCTCGAGATGGGCCATTAGAACAAAAGACAAAAAGGGACGAAGACGAAGAAACTAGCAACGACAAAAACACAAAACAAAGTACCAAGACTCGCGTCTTGGATTAGTAAAAGGGAGTAAATTTAACAAAGCGAAATAAATCAGAAATAAACAGAAATAAAAGAAAATAAATCTGTGAAAATGGCTAGATTGGTGGTTTCACCAAATCTTAGCAACCCCCGGCTCTGATACCAATTGTTGGATCGAAGCGGATCGCTAGAGGGGGGGGTGAATAGCCATAAAAACTTTTCTTTTAAATCGTTCGATAGACAATTAAACGCAGCGGAAATGTAAATAAAAACTAAATGAGACAAATAGTTTTTTTACTTGGTTCGTAGCCTTCGGCTACTACTCCAAGGCCCTAACGGTCCTAGACCGTGTACGGAGGGCAATTCACTAAAACACTCCTCCTCGTTGGAGGTAGGAGTTTTACGATTACAAAAGCCTTCGAAGCAAAAAGATAGAGAGACAAACCCTCTCTTCTATTAAAGTAAAATGCAATGAAAAGCCTCGATTAAAAAGAATTGCAATATTGAAAGCAATAACAAATTAAGATTATACCAACAACTAAACAAAAGAAACTTTAAGCTAGGGTTGTTGGCAGCACTTCGTTGTTGTAGAGTCGTCGGAGAGTTGCAACGTAACGGAGGCTTTTGAGCACTTAGAATTGAGGATGAAACCCTAGGTTTGGCCCTCCTTTTATAGCCTTTAAGCCCCTCAACGAATGGGTCTTCAACCAATCACAAATGGGCACAAAACTCCTTGAAAAATGGTGATAAAGCTTGACTCCTCGAGGCTGATTTTTGACCACCGGTTGAACTGGCCGGTTGAACTGATGGCCAGGATTTTTGACTACAATAAAGAGTTAGCTCAAAATATAAGTGGATTCGACGGCCACTTGCCGTCCGATCTCAACATAGACCTTCCATGGGAAGTCTTGGGTCGGATCGTCGCCTAAGATCATCCCCGTAAAGAGGATACGACCTCACTTATGCTCGCACACACGAGCTTACCTCGATACTTACGTGTCGCTTTTGCTTCCGGCCTTCCACTCGATTCCTTCGGCTCCCTCCGAAGTAACTCGAGTGTCGCCCGACCACCGCAGCTTCCTCCGGGTGTCGCTAGCCTTCAGCTCCAGCATTGAGACTTTTCTGCATACTTGATTTAGCTCGTGAGATAACAATATAAGCTTAACTTTATATCGTTTGCTATAATCAAAACTTAGGTTCGACTTAGGTGCCCACTGCACCAACAGGTTGAAGACCCATTCTATGAGGGGCTTAAAGGCTATAAAAGGAGGGCCAAACCTATGGTTTTTCATCAATTAAAAAGCTTCCAAGTGCTTCCGATACGCTCCGACTCTCCGACATCCCTACGACGAAGCGCTGCCGAGACGACGACTAGAGCTTCAACCTCCAATCTTTGAAGTCGTCGGTATAATCTTTAAATTTTTATAAGTTGTTTTTATTTCAAGCTTTAAATCATATCAAGGAGAGGGGGAGTGTCCCTCTACCTTGAGTCTTTCTCGAGTTTTTGTATTCGTTTAACTCCTATCTCCATCGAGAGGGAGTTCATTTAGATTTGCCCTCCGTGCGTGGTTAAGGACCATTAGGGCCTTGGAGTAGTAGCCGAAGGCTACGAACCAAGTAAAACCTATTTGTCTCTATTTACTTTACATTTCCGCTGCAATTAATTTTCTCTCGAGTTTTAACGAAAGAAACGAGAAAAAGTTTTTATCGCTATTCACCCCCCCTCTAGCGAACCGCATCGATCCAACAATTTGTATCAGAGCCGGGGGTTGCTAAGATTTGGTGAAACCACCAATCTAGCCATTTTTCACAGATTTATTTTTCTTTTTTTTCTGTTTATTTCAGATTTATTTTGCTTTGTTAAATTTACTCCCGCACTACTAATCCAAGACGCGAGTCTTGGTACTTTTTGTGTGTTTTTGTCGTTGCTAGTTTTTTTTCTTCGTCTCCTTGTGTTCTTTGTTCTAATGGCCCATCTAGAAGGGTTTAGCACCGTCCGACCTCCATTTTACAACGGAGATGACTTCCGTTATTGGAAGGGTCGGATGGAATGCTTTCTTAAAACCCAAATCGAGATGTGGATCATAATCCAAACGGGTTTCACACTTCCGACTAATGAAGTGGGTGACTCCTTGGATTATGACCAATGGACCATTGCGACAAAAAAACAAGTCGAAGATGACGCTAAGGCAACGCAAATCCTTCAATGTGGCCTATCCAAGGAGGAGCTAAATCGCGTCGGCCCCTTCATAAGCGCAAAAGATCTTTGGACAAAACTAGTGGAGCTACACGAAGGGACTGATGAAGCCAAGGTATGTAAGCGCGACCTTTTGTTCAATAAATTGTATAATCTAAAAATGCAGGAACACGAGTCCGCGACACAACTTCACGCCCGAGTCCAGGACATAGTCAACAATCTACATGCAATCGGGCAAAAGGTCAAAAACCGCGACCTTATAAGGTATGTCCTAAACTCTTTTCCGAGGACTACCTTATGGGCATCCATGGTCGATGCCTATAAGGTCTCCAAGGACCTTTCTAAAATTAGGTTAGATGAACTCTTTTCGGATTTTGAACTTCATGAGTAGTATAACTCGGAGCCCGAGAGGGGTATAGCCTTGTTTGCAGGTTCAAAGAAGAAGAAAATCGCAAGCAAGCCACCACCAACCGAGGAGGAAGACGAGTCCGAAGAAGAAGTTGACCCGGAGTTGACTGCCGAACTAATGAACCTAGCTCGAAGGATAGCCAAGGGACGAAAGCGAACCATAACTCGACCCAACCAAGGTAAACCTAAAAGTTCCAATATTAGGTGTTATGAGTGCAACAGGTTTGGACATATCAAGTCCGAGTGCCCCAAGCTCAACCACCAAGCACCTAAGCACAAGAAGGCCCTCAACGCGACATGGGAAGAAGAGTCATCCGAAGAAGACGAAGACCACGTCTTCATGGCGAAATCAATTGAGTCGCATACACGAGACCGAACTCAACTTGAGTCGTAACTCCGAGGATGACTCGACTACGGTTACCTTCAAGTCAAGCCACTGACACGCATCCTGCTCAAAAGATACCCTTAAAGTAAGTCGAACTTTATTTAATACTTTACATAATACGGTTAGGTTTTTGTCTAGGAAGTTAGCTAAGTCCGAGTCCAAGGTCGAGACTTTGTTGAGGAGGTTAAACTCTCAAACACGAGGTCTCTAACCTCTTCGACTAGTCGAGTTCAAGAGAAGGACTCAACTCGAGTGAAAAGCTCGGTTGAGAACTCTCTTGAAAAGTCAAGTCAAGATCTTAGGAACACGCTTGGAAAGGTTCACTGGGATCCAAAGGACTTGACCTCCTACTTGATCTCAAAGGGCCGTGTACAACAAGGTCGACTAGGGTTTAACTCAAACACGACTAATAGGTCGATATGTCGATTGTAAGTCGACATAGAAACATGTCCAAGCATGGGTCCCTAAGAACTTTTGATTTCAACTCTAGGATCCAACCCGCATCGGGTTCCTATGACCAAATCCACTATGTGGATAGACCAAACCGATTCAACGGTCTAGGGGAGCCAAGATAAAACATGTTTGTGCTTTAACTTAGAAATTGCATGCTTTAACTTAGAAAGTTTGTGCTTTAACTTAGAAATTGCATGTTTTAACTTAGAAAGTTTGTGCTTTAAAACTTGTGAACTCACTTAGAACATGAACATAACCAACTAAAATTCTTCGAAAAGATTGAGCCTCGGGGAGCCTCTTTTCAAAAAAAATAACCAACTAAAATTCTTCGAAAAGATTGAGCCTCGGGGAGCCTCTTTTCAAAAATAACCAGTTAGACTAGGAGATAGTCTTAGGTGAGTCAAGTCATCATTTTCTTGAAAATGGCTTTGTCTAAGGAAGTGGTCGATGATCCGATAAAAGAAGGCCCTGGCCTCGCCACGACTGAAGCCATGATCTTGAAAAGGTAAACTTGACAAGCCTAGGTTTAAATCCAAATCTAACATAAAATTACTTGAACCTAAATACACTTAATCAACTTAATTGGAAGTCATCTCACACAAAACACATAAGTATAACATGATTGATCATATAGACACAGGTGAGATGACCTAGGTTTAACAACTTACAACCAATTTAAAAAATCTAACATCCAATCCAACCACCTTGTGTGTAGGATCAATGGATGTTGGACAGTGGTTGCTCCCGACACATGACCGGGGATCAACTCAAATTCACAAAGCTTCGATTCAAACGACAAGGATCGGTAGCCTCTGGGAATAACGGCAAGCTCAAAATCATCGGATCAGGTGATATCGAGCTTAACTCGAATTTTGTTATTAAAAATGTATTACTTGTAGAGAATTTTGAATATAACCTGCTTAGCGTAAGCCAATTATGTGACAATAACTATAAGGTCATATTTTAGAAAATGAATGTGTAATTAAAACAAATAAACAAACTAAAACAATACTCAAAGGAACTAGGACAAATAACATTTATATAATTAACTTAATCAATTCCTCACCAAATGTCTTATGACACAGAAGAGGAATCATGGTTGTGGCAATCGACGACTTCACTGCACCAAGACTCGCCCACAAGATGAGTCGAGTGGCTTAGTCGAGGCTTACCCAACCTCAACAACTTGGTTAATAAAACTGTAATGCTTTGTCAACAAGGAAAACAACCTAGGACACAACACAAGTTAACTAACCAAGAACGAACCTCAAGTGTACTTGAGCTCTCGTGATATGGATCTATTCGATTCACATGGAGCCAAGTCACTCAATAGAAGTCAATATTGCTTAGTCATAATTGACGACTACTCCAAGTTTACCTGGTTAGGTTCATCAAACATAAAAATGATACCCTAGATCAATTAATCAATCTATTCAAATTAATCGAGAATCAAAAAGTCCTTAAGGTTAAAAGACTTAGAAGCATCATGGTGGTGAATTCAAAATCAAAGGTTCACCGACTCAGAATCTAAACGGATACCACCATGAATTCTCTTGCCCTAGGACCCCTCAACAAAATGGCCTAGTGGAGCGGAAAAACCGAACTCTACAAGAAGCCGCTAGGACCATGTTGAACGAATACGACCTACCCGATAGGTTTTGGGCAGAAGCGTGAGTACGGCATGCTATGTCCAAAATAGGATCCTTATGGTAAAGAGGCACCTTAAGACCTCGTACGAGATTTATCACGATAAAATACCTAACATCAAGTACTTTAGGGTATTTGGGTGTAAGGTACATATCCTAAACACTAAGGATTACCTAGGGAAATTTACATCCAAAACCACGACCTAATCTTTCTAGGATACTCACTACAAGTAGAGCTTATAGAGTATATAACCACGACACCCTTAGAGTCGAGGAGACTATTAATGTAGTGTCTGATGAAGGACACGAACCTACAAAACCCCGAACCCCAATTAGCGAGCCGATTCATACTAGACCTAACTCCGATCCGAGATCGTCTAGTGTTAATCCTAACCTAAGTCAACCAAGTCACTCTATTGATCAAGTGATAGATGACTCCAACCAAACTAGTGTTCAACCAAGTCACCCCATTGATCAAGCATTAGGTGACACAAACCCAACCCAATCTAGGATTCAAACTAACCACCCTATCGATCAAGTGATAGGAGATCCTAATCTAGGAGTTCGAACTAGAGCATCCTATAGGAACCTTAGTCAAATTTCCTTAATTTCAAAGATAGAACCCAAATCAATTGAACAAGCTCTTCTTGATCCCGATTGGATTATTGCAATGCAAGAAGAGCTAGCTCAATTTACTAGGAATGAAGTGTGGGAATTAGTACCACCACCTAAAGACAAAACGATAATTGGAACAAGGTGGGTGTTTCGAAATAAGCTTGATGATAAAGGTGAAGTAGTTAGAAACAAGGCTAGGTTAGTCGCCAAAGGGTTTAGCCAAGTCGAAGGCTTAGATTACGAAAACCTATGCCCCAAGAGCTAGAATCGAATCCATTCAATGTTGCTAGCTTATGCGCACACATCGAGGATTTAAGCTGTTTCAAATGGATGTTAAGTCGGCATTCCTAAATGGATACATTAAAGAAGAAGTTTATGTTAGCCAACCCCGATTCAAAATCTAGATAAACCCGACCATGTTCTAAAACTTAAGAAAGCTCTCTATGGACTTAAACAAGCTCCTCGAGCTTGGTACGAGAGACTTTCAATCCATCTTAAGTCAAAAGGGTTTAACCAAGGCTTAGTTGACCCAACTCTCTTCAGAAAAACCTTAGGTAAAGAAATATTCATAGCTCAAATTTACGAGATGATATAATTTTTGGAACCTCTAACTCAACCTTACTAAACGAAGTTCGCTTTACTCATGGAAAGTGAGTTCAAATGAACTTGGTAGGTGAGTTAAGTTTCTTTTAGGTCTACAAATTAAACAAACTAAGGATGGTATATACCTATATCAACAAAAATACACTAAGGAGTTAATTAAAAGATTTGGAATGCAAGACGCTAAGGTAATAAACACCCCAATGGCGATAAATGTTAACATAGGAGAAGACCTAGAAAGTAAGTCCATTGACTTAAAATACTATAGGAGCATAGGAAGTCTCCTATACTTAATCAGTCGACCGACATCCTATTCGCAAAGAAGTATGTGCGCTGTGTTTCAAACTCGCTAAGGAGTCTCACCTAACCCTAGTTAAGCCGTATCCTTAGATATCTTAAAGGGCACACTTAACGCTGGTATTTGGTACCTAGATCTACCGAGTTCAACTAATCGGCTACTCCGATTCGGATTATGCCGGTAGTAAACTCGATAGAAAGAGCACGAGTGGTTGTTGTCAACTACTCCGAGTCTAGTAAGTTGGTGCGAGAGGGAAGCAACATTGTGTCGCTTTATCTACCACCCGAATACATCGCGATGGGTGAGTGTGTCACTCAACTTCTTTGGATGAAGCACACTCTCCGCGACTTTAAGTTAGACTTTACGAATACTAAACTTCACATAGATAACATTAGTTCAATTAATCTTACAAAGAATATATGTCACTCTAGGACCAAACATATAGAAGTTAAACACCATTTCATTCGAGAACATGTGGCCAATCTGAGCCATACAACTCAATACGCCTAATCAAGTCTAACTTAGCGCATCTATTTACTAAACCCCTACCCGCCGAATTTAGTCTATTAAGACGAAAATTGGGCATGTGTGTAATAGAATAGGTACATGCAAATTATATGTTCTTACTACTATTTCTTTAATTTCATTTTTATGGAACTAGCATAGGACATACCTTAGATATCATGCACCTATAGATTTAAGGAGCCAGTACATCTCACAACACATAGGACTAATGTGTTTGTGTACTTAGCCACGTAGATGGGCGTGAGATGTTAGGACCTTACTCCTGGTTCCAGATGTAGAGCTAGTGCATCGCTATGAACCACGGAGTATAATCATACATACTAACCGACTCGATCAGATTGGTTGATCTTACATATCAATCAAGCCAAATATGAGTCGAACATTTTATAGATGATTTTTTTATAAAGAATTTTAAATTTAACACTTTTGTTTTCCACGCTTTACTCTTTCGATATACTTAAAGTTAAGAACTCTTACTTCATATTTAAACCAAAAGTTAAAACTTTTTACTAAGGGCTTAACTAAAATGTTTTACTAAGGCCAACTTTAAGTAATGTTAATTACTTAAAGCAACCCTCAAGGGGGAGGATTAAGGTCTTTCTTCAAGACTCACCTTCGGTCAAGGGAGAGGTTTCCTCAAGGGGGAGTACTTGAAGAAAATCCTTACTACTCCAACTTAATCTTCATATTTTTTGTTTCTCATGCACATTATTACTCTTCATGCTTGCTATTTACTTAACTTTGTATGTGGGTTTGCCATAAATCAAAAAGGGGGAGATTGTTGGTGCAGTAGGCACCTAAGTCGAACCTAAGTTTTGATTATAGCAAACGATACAAAGTTAAGCATATATTGTTATCTCATGAGCTAAATCAAGTATGCAGAAAAGTCTCAACGCTGGAGCTGAAGGCTAGCGACACCCGGAGGAAGCCGCGGTGGTCGGGCGACACTCAAGAGATTTCGGAGGGAGCCGAAGGAATTGAGTGGAAGGCCGGAAGCAAAAGCAACACGTAAGTACTAAGGTAAGCTCGTGTGTGCGAGTGTAAGCAAGGTCGTATCCTCTTTACGGGGAAAGACTTAAGCGTAGATCCGACCCAAGACATCTCATAGATGGTCTAAGTCGAGATCGGATGGTCGACGACCATCGAAATTATGTTTTTATTGAGCTAACCTTGCCTTGCAGCTAGCATCACCGACCGCTCTGGAGGACTCGATCGCCGCCAAACAATGACTACCGAAGGTCAAGAATCGATCGATGTTGCGCCAGAATGATCGGTGATGGCCATCACGATCAAAGGATCAGCCTCGAGGAGTCAAGCTTTATCACCATTTTTCAAGGAGTTGTGTGCCCAATTCTTATTGGTTGAAGACCCATTCGATGAGGGGCTTAAAGGCTATAAAAGGAGGGCCAAACCTATGGTTTTTCATCAATTAAAAAGCTTCCAAGTGCTTCCGATACGCTCCGACTCTCCGACATCCTTACGACGAAGCGCTGCCGAGACGACGACTAGAGCTTCAATCTCCAATCTTTGAAGTCGTCGGTATAATCTTTAAATTTGTATAAGTTGTTTTTATTTCAAGCTTTAAATCATATCAAGGAGAGGGGGAGTGTCCCTCTACCTTGAGTCTTTCTCGAGTTTTTGTATTCATTTAACTCCTATCTCCATCGAGAGGGAGTTCGTTTAGTATTTTCCCTCCGTGCGTGGTCAAGGACCATTAGGGCCTTGGAGTAGTAGCCGAAGGCTACGAACCAAGTAAAACCTATTTGTCTCTATTTACTTTACATTTCCGCTGCAATTAATTTTCTCTCGAGTTTTAACGAAAGAAATGAGAAAAAGTTTTTATCGCTATTCACCCCCCCTCTAGCGAACCACATCGATCCAACAATTAGGTATCAAATTAACCAACATTTTTGTTACCTTAACGGTTGTCTTGAATTTTTGCCATTGCTCCTCGGTCCATCGCTTCTTTTTGAGGATTTCGTCGTTCTCTCCTCTCGGAACATCAAAACCTATAATCACGGCAAACCAATTTTCTATATTCGACATTAGAAAATATTCCATCCTACCTTTACAATACGCGAAATCTTCGCGGTCAAAGGTGGGCGGAGTCACTATGTCATCGCCCCATCTTTCTTGAAGATCCATCGTCTTCCCTCTAGCTTCTTTAGCTCCCGGCGGTTAATCCGTAGAAGAGCTCTGGGCTCTGATACCAATTGTAGGAGATTTGAGGCCGCTAGAGGGGGGGGGGTGAATAGCGACGTGTTCGTACGATGATGGAATTTGTTCACGTTCGTCTCTACAAAACTCGTTATGTGCAGCAGAATAATAATAGTAATAACGAAAAGCAAGACAAACACGCAAATATAATTGTTTAACGTGGTTCGGAACCTCAAGGTTCCTACTCCACGGATCGAGCTCTACGAGCTCTAGTGATGCACACGCAACCACTAATAAACACTCCTTCTCGGAACAATCCGGAGGCGGAGAAATCTCGTACAATATGATTACAACAATAATCAAAATTCTACAAGAAAATAAAATGAAATACAAAGCAATACAAGTAAAGAAAACACTTTACAAATGCTCTTGAATGCTTGATCGCTTGGTTGCTTGATATCAACTTGGAGACCCTGATTTGCAGCAACAAATCGCCCCAAAAGCCCTAAAAAAACCATACCATTTTCCTCCATCACGAGCTCCTTATAAAGCTTCAACCCATGCTGGAAAAAGTCGATCAGTCGACTGATGACACTGTTGTCGTGAGACAACGGCTAGATCCACGTTGGATAAGTCCAACAGATCCATCATCAGTCGACTGATCATACCCATCAGTCGACTGATGGAGCCTTCACTCGACCAGTCGAGTGTCGACTCCATTCTGTGGCCGATTTCTCGAGCACCAGTCGACTGATCACACGATCAGTCGACTGCTCGAGCCAGCAGTCGACTGCTAGGCCACTTCCCGCAGTCAAACCCTAGTTGACTATGCCAGTCGACTGCCACATGACACCAGTCGACTGACACACCTCAAACATGAGGTTTTAGCCCAAGTATGGTGCCCCCATACTTGCTAGACCACCCTTAGCCTAGACCTAAGCCTTCTAGCCACCTCCATCAGCCTCACGCCTCTCGGATCCCTCCAAGTCATCCATGACTTGTTCATCCATCGCGCTAGCCTCCAGGTGCTTCCATCGGCTATGTCATGCTAACGATGTCTACATCGCCAAGGCACATTGGAATTATGCCGCCAAGACTCCACTTGGACTTTACCATCATTCCTCCTAGTGTGCCAAAAACCCAAAATGGCACACCAATACCTCTAAGACCTAATTGTGCCAATTTAATCATTTTTCAATTTCTCAAAGCATATTAGCACATCCTAATGCATCAACTCATCATGGCTAGGTTAACTACCCATCCACTTAGGGTTGATACACCCTAACCCATCTAGTGTGAATCAATCACGCTTCTAGGAACCCAATACCTATTGGAGCTCCTTGGGTTAACAAGGTATTCACTAGGGATAACTTCCCTAGATACCTTCCTAATGACCCTTTTTGGCCTTGAAGCCATAGTCTTTTGGGTCTTAGCTAAGTCAACTCTAGGGGTAACTCCCCCTTTGACCTTCTTAGTGACTTTCTTGGTTTTTCTTAAGTCCTTAGCCACTAAGCAAACACCATGACTAGTCTTAGAGATAGCTTCTCTATTAGTCTTGGTTTTCTTAGACCTAGAAATTGTTCCATAATCAAATGGAACATTATGATAAGTCTCCTTGGGCTTAGGTTTGTGACCCAAACCTTCCTTGCCTTAGACCATTTTTGAACCTTAGGTCTTGACTTTTGGGTATTTGACCCTTGAATTGAACTTTCTATAATTCTAAGGGTTTTCTCCATTCTCTCAAGTCTTGACCTAAGGACTTGGTTTTCTAACTCCAATTTCCTCAATTTTGAATTTTTATTAGGTTTTTGGGAAGGCCTCTTGTTCTTAGGCATGTGCCTAGACTTTTTGGGATTAATACCCAAATTTTCTTCTATTCTCCTAATGGACCCCTTTGGTAAAATATTTCTAGAATTATGAGTCCTAGGTTTGTCCTTAGTTACATGAACTTGCTTAGCACATAAACAATAAACCTTATTATTTCTACAAGCATGCTTTTCATTTATAATGGAAAGAGAACTAAAATAATTTTTAGCATGCCTTTTAACTTTAGGAATTGAAGGTGCATAATTTAAATATACCTTAGGGTTAGCTTGGGAAGCTCCCCCTACATGAGATACACCTTCTTGCCCTTTCTTCCTCCCCCTAGGGCATTGACTTCAGTAGTGTCCCCGTTGGTTGCACTTGAAGCACACAAGCACATGCAATACACCAAGCACATGCAATACACCAAGATATACGTGGTTCGGAACCGAATGGTTCCTACTTCACGGGCGAGCTCTCCGAACTCTAGTTATGCGCACGACACTAACTAAACCACTCCTTCTCGACAACACGTCGGAGGTGGAGAAACCTCTCACAAGCAATTACACTAAGTAATGAAATACAAGCAATACAAAGACAAATACGAAATACACGTAAAGAACACTTTACAACGCTTGCTTTGAACCTTTTGCTTGTTGCTTGCTTTAGATGGCTCTTGAAGGTCTGGAATGCAGCAGCAATTCCCCTTCAATAGCTTCACAAAAGGCTTGGTGAAATCCTCCTACTTGAGCTTCATTTATAACCTGCATCAAGCTGATTTCGTGCGCATCAGTCGACTGATCGTGACCATCAGTCGACTGGTCTTGTAGCCGTTGTCTCACAACGGCCAGATCCACATTGGTTAAGTTTCAACAAATCACACATCAGTCGACTAATAGCACCCATCGATCAGAACCCATCACGATCAGGCGAGCTCGACTAGCTTTGTGCCCGCACGCGATCGCTTGAATGCTTCCTTAAATGATTGATGTTGTCAATAGTCGACTGCCCTCCCATGGTAGTCGATTGATCAGTCAGACTTTGTTCAGTTGAACACTGGTCGAACCCATACGACCTAGAGCAGTCGACTGGCACCTATGCCAGTCGATTGATGTCGGGTAAAACCTCAAACATCAAGTTATTTGAGCGTCCGACACTCAGTCTTAGCCACTTGGCCAAGTCCATCTCATCCCTCATGGAGTTCTCCACCGAAGCTCTCTTCCCTCGGCCTACGTCCCTCGGATGCATCAAGCACACGGCTTCGCAATGCCATCCTTCACGTCTCATGCCCTCAAAGTATGCTCCCTCGGCCTACCAAGTGCACGACTTCGCAATGCCATCCTTCACCGACTCAAGGACCCCGAGCCTAGTGAACTTACCAAGTCCTCAAGACTTCCCACATGCACCAAGCGCACGGCTCCACAATACATTTCTCACCAAGCACCAAGCGCACGACTTCGTAATGCTTTGGATTTTCCCACACCAAGCCCCATGCTTGGATTTTCAATGCCAACTCCATGTTGGACTTTCCATGACAATCCCATGTCATGAGTTTTGTCTATCATCAAAATACTATCAAGGTATTGCTCGAGTCAAACTCGAGTCAACCTAGGCCGATTGCACCAACAATAAAGCACAGAAATAGAGATATACGATGCTTCGTGATCTTCTCTCCGGCGTTGTATTGCAAGTTGTGGACCTCCGACGGTGTTCCTCCTCCCCGCTGCGAGTTACCGAAGCTTTTTAGGGATTTGGCGTGCCATCCTAGCCATCGTGCCTCCCCCCTAGGGTTGGGTAGAGCCATCCTTATATAGACATCGCCTCAGACCGCTGCAAAATCTGGAAAAAGCCCTAGTCGTGCAAATCCATCGGGCCGCCACACGGCCAGGCCGTGTGCAACTCTGGAGTGCTGTTCTTTTCCCATTGGACACAACTGTGTGAATTCACACGCCTTGGCCATGTCCCACTCTGCGTCTAGCTGCGAAAGTCCTTCTTTTGCTCTGAAAATGTGTCTTTTTCACAAGAAAAACTAACCTGCACACAAAAGTACGATGAGCTGACCTCCGAACCAGAAAATAGGCAATGCGTGCAAGAATATAGTAACATATGCATGAAACTAAGACAAAATGTAACAAGATGTGAGCGAAAACTACTCCTAAAACCCTATATGTTTTGCTCACATTGTTAGTGAAAGCCCTAGAGCCAATCATGTGATGATTGTTGTATGGACTTTATTGTATCATATTCCTATTTATAAAGGCATGGTTATTATATTTACTTGTATTGGTGCCAAATAACTAAATATAATAATGTCCTTGAGTAGTAGGTTCTTATCTATATCAATCGATTGGTTGAATCGATAATGAGATGATATAGAGAACACTACTCTTAATCATTCCTGGTCGAGTATTAACATTCAGGGACAATGTTAATGCGTAGAGACTAGCATGTAGGTCAATAAGATGACTTGATCTCACAAGTCATGGATATGAGATATCAAGTTGACACATGGGTATGCATTGGAGAATGTATACTGAATGACCCGCCATGAGAAAGTATCATGGATCGTTATATGAGTGTCATATACTTTCTCATGTGGCTATTAGTATGACTATTAGTCCTTAGACCTGAAGTCACCATGGTTCCCTACATAATGAGTTGCATACTTTGGCTTCGTCAAACGTCACCCGTAAATGGGTGGACTATAAAGGTGATTACTGGGTATGTAACAAATTATGTGGAGGGATGTGAGTGATGTAGATGGGATCTATCCCTCCTATATGACGGGGGTGACATCGATATTCTTGATAGAGTGAGACCACAGCATGGTTATGCCCAAATGAGTCAATATGAGATATTGAGCTCATTTGATTAGAGTGAGTCTACTTGGAGTTCAAGATTTAGATCACCAGGATGACACGGTCTATGCCTCGATTGGTCAATCTAGATGTCAAGGATAGAGGACATTGTCACATATTGTGAGAGTCACAATTAGTAGTCACAAAGGTGATGTTGGAGCTCAACATTCTTGTAACTTGGGTAGCAATGATGTGTTGCTAGATACCGCTCATTGCTTATGTTCCTAAATCGGTTTAGGGACATTGCCAATGTTACAAGAACCTATAGGGTCACACACATAAGAGCAATTAGATGGAGATTAGGTTCATATGATGAACCATGAGGATTAGGTTCATGGGATGAACCAAATTGGATTAAGAGTAATCCAAATTAGACTAATTGAGTTAGACTCAAGTTGATTCAAGTGTTGAATGAGTCTAATTGAGATTTGATTCATCAAATCAATTTAAATTAATGAATAGAGATTCATTATATTAAATTGACTTGAGTCAAGTGGTTAGATTTGATCAACCATGGGAGATTAGAGGTCAAGTTTGACTTGACTTGAGAGGGAAGATGAAAGGTCAAGTTTGACTTGACCAAATGCCATGTCATGATGATAACTAGGCATGGCCGGCCAATGATGATGCTCCACATCATCATTGACTTTGTCAATTGGTGCCACCTCATGAGGGTGACCAAGGGACATGGGAGTTACATGCATGCATGTAACTCCCTCTCCTTGAAGTGGTCGGCCACTTTAGAGGTTTCATTAGGTGAATTCATTTGATGAGTTATTCCAATTACTTCATCTTCAACCTTGGAACCTTTCCTCTCAAGCTCTCCCTCTCCCATCCCTCTCTTTGGCCGAAATTCCTAAGGGAGTGCTAGCACACTCTAAGGCATTTCTCTCCACCTATTGCTTGTGTGGATACCATAGAGGAGTGTGCACTTGACACTCTCGAGTTCCGGCGAACTTTTGGACGAGCGGGATAAGCGAAGGGCGTCGCTACGAGGGTAACGTTCTAACCTCTTAGATCTAAGGTAGATCTAGGATTTCTGTAAGCACATGCATGTAATTGTAATTTTTATACTTCGCACGGATCCGTGGCCGGGGGCTTCCGAGGTTTCCGCAACGCAAAAAGCGGTTTTTGCGGTTCGGAAAAACCCAACAGTGGTATCAGAGCCACGTGCGAAGCATGTATGTGTTTCGTTTTTGTAGTTTTTATATTAGATATAAAAATTACAGATTTATATGTTTCTGTAAATTTTCTTATTTTATAGAATTTTTGGGTATTTTTCTCGTAGAGTCGAAGCAACGAGTGTTGGGACACTCGTAGGCTTCAACCATCGAGAAAAACTCTCCGAATCGGCGAGTTCTCGCTTTAGGTTTTTGGGACAGCGACTTAAGTCGCTGTAAGATCATTGTAGGGACACTCGCGAAGTTTATTTTGTAGTAGGGCGCTGCCCCTATCCTAGAAGGGCCCTTGTCCCGCGATCGCTGAAACCGCTTAGCGGACTGCTTTGAGGGGTAACTCATAAATTCAAAATAAATTAGGAAAAATTATAGAAATTTTCTGTAAAAATACATAATTTAGAATTATGTATAATTCTGTGATTGTCATGGCCCAATAACCCAATTGGATTGGATTATGTGTGTTGTAATTCATAATACTACTCGGCCGCTTTGTGGTTGGCGTGTTGTAAAGTGTATGCACTGCAAGGCCGCACCTATTCTTTTAATATTCTAGTTGTAAATAGTTTTAGACTCGAATGTAACTCGAGTTTCGTATTTGTAATGTACAAAATGGAGCGGTGGAAAGTCCACTTGAAGACGAGCTTACGAGAAGGGTGACGACGACACATGGCGGTCAAAGGAAGCGCTTGGAGAAGCCGCTAGCCTTAGGTTGACCGTCCGATCTTCTCATTGGCTTGAGAAGATCGTAGTAGGGCCATGACTATACCACATTTAATGATATATATATATGTTGATATATATATATGTATATTTAATTGATTTTGCTTGTATGTATGTGATGCATGCTAGTAGAAAAATGTTTGTATGTATATGATGC
Source organism: Wurfbainia villosa (assembly GCA_025175895.1). Lineage (NCBI taxonomy): Eukaryota > Viridiplantae > Streptophyta > Magnoliopsida > Zingiberales > Zingiberaceae > Wurfbainia > Wurfbainia villosa. The sequence continues at coordinate 105,313,461 of CM045991.1, forward strand.
ATGCTAGGTTAATTTTCTTGTATGTATATGATGCATGCTAGAATAATTAATGTATGTATATGATGCATGCTAATATAGGATAATAAAGGCCTAAATGCGTATAAGATACACATTACGATTAGATTAGATCATAATCGAATCAACTCGAAAATGCCTACCGAGCCTTGATACCCATCACTACCTCGATCATTTGTTGTTGTTGAATCTGCCAAAGCAGAGCAACGCATATTATCTTGGTAGGGTGCGGAGGGACAATCTTGGTCCCGCCTATCACGACTCGGGTTAGAGTAAGCTCAATTAGATTGAGCAAAACTAGTTAACTCAATTGGATCGAGTAGAACTATAGGTATATTCAAATCGTTCGAAAGATAGGTTAAGATCGCATTTACACTAAATCTTGGGCGATTTAGCCAAAGCTAACTCAAGGTCTTTTGTAAATGTGGGTCTTAATCCTATAAACAAGAGTTGCATAGAGATGTAATCGGTAATGTGTTACCCACCGATCGCATTTACACGAAGTCTTGGGCGATTTAGCCAAAGCTAACTCAAGGCTTAGTATGATGTGGATCTTGTCCCGCAAGAATTATAGCTAGTTTGTATGAATCTAGTAAAAGTGGTTTGACCACATCCATAACTCGATTCTACAAAATTCCTATAATTCAGTGGGAGCATCATTTGATTAAAGGCCTAATTAAATGATAAAAGGAATATGATATTAATCCTCCGTGATTGTATGTTGTAGATTACTATGTCAACAAACATGAACACTCTCTCTCGCGATCCGTCTGAGAAGGACAAGCTCAATGGAGCAAATTTCCTGGACTGGTACAGGAACCTGAGAATTGTTCTCACCCAAGAAAGGAAGTTGTACATCCTGGAGCAGCCCATTCCGGAGGCACCTCCTGCCAATGCCTCGCGAGCTGACAAAGATGCTTACAAGAAGCATCAAGATGATGCATTAGATGTGTCATGTCTAATGCTCACGACCATGAACTCTGAGCTTCAGAAGCAACACGAGTTCATGAATGCTTATGATATGGTTGGACATCTTCGTCAACTATATCAAGGACAAGCTAGGCATGAGAGATATGAAGTCTCTAAGGCATTATTTGGGTCCAAAATGCAAGAAGGGACTCCCGTAGGTACATATGTACTCAAGATGATTGGGTACGTAGAAAACCTACAAAGGCTGGGATTCCCACTTGGCCAAGAGCTGGCCACTGACCTAATCTTGCAATCTTTGCCACAAGCCTTCAATCAATTTGTCATGAATTATAACATGAATGAAATTGATAAGCCATTGCCTGAAATGCTCAGCATGTTGAGAACTGCAGAGCTTAACCTTAAGAAGGGTAAATCTGACACCATTTTGATGGTGCAAAAGAAGAAAGGCAAGGGCAAGCCTAAAGGTAAGGGAAAGTCCCAAGCCAAGGGCAAAGGCAAAGAACTTAAACCCAAAGGAGGGGTAGCCAAGGAAGGGGCTTGCTTCTTCTGCAAGGAAGCAGGACACCGGAAGCGTAACTGCAAGGCATACCTGGAAGATCTTAAGAAGAAGAGAAGTGAGACTTCTACTTCAGGTATAAATGTTATAGAAGTCAATCTATCTATTTCTTCATCATGGGTATTAGATACCGGATGTGCATCTCACATTTGTACCAATGTGTAGGGGCTGAGAAATAGCAGGGCATTGACAAAGGGCGAGGTGGACCTACGAGTAGGCAATGGAGCAAGGGTTGCTGCTGTTGCTGTAGGAACTTATGATCTATCTCTGCCCTCTGGGCTTGTACTAGAATTAGATGAATGTTGTTATGTGCCTGCCTTAACTAAGAACATCATTTCAGTTTCTTGTTTGGACAAGAAAGGTTTTTCATTTATAATAAAGAACAAATGTTGTTCAGTTTATTTAAATGATATGTTCTATTGTAGTGCACCTCTAATGAACGGACTCTACTTTCTAGACTTAGAGAGCCCTATCTATAACATAAGTACCAAGAGGTTCAAGTCAAATGAGTTGAACCAAACCTATCTCCTCGCATTTTGACACTCAATCCTGATTTGACATCCTTCATCAGAGCATTCTTATTTCCTGATAGAGGCACTTACCTCGCTTTAATGCATGGATCATTCTTACCTATCATCAAAAGGTCTCAAAGGAGCACTTTCTAAGAAGAGAGAAGGAAAGGAATTATAGAGAGCATTTCCCCAGTAACTAGTTAGTCTCAAAGGGGCACCTTTTAGGTGTTTCCCCAGTAACTACTTGGTCTCAAAGGGGTGCTTGAAAACAATTCCAATCATTTTTTTTTTTACCATACTTCTAGTGAAAGTGTTTCTCCAAAGAACTAAGTCAGCGCAGTAAGTCTCCAATGGAAAATCGAGTACTCCGATATGGGGATTTAAATCTTTTCTTTGGATACCTCGGACCTATAGACCGTGTTAGAGGTGAAATAGGGTTCTTATCAAATAGGCAAAAGGAATTTCATGATCCACCAATGTTCGATTGTATTACGCTAGATGATATAAAAATGCAATGTTATGATATATGAAAAGATGCAAATAAAATAGCAATAACCAAACTAAAAATCTAAGTAGAAATGGCATAAGCAGTAAAGGATGTGCATCAAAACTCACAAAATAGTTGAAGGTGGTCAATGGTCATCGTCTTCGCTACTAGCATCCTCCTCTGCCCACCTACGCCGCTTGCTCCCGTAAAACTCCGGGACTCTTGTAAAATCTATCATCATCTTCCCTCCGGGCGGACTCAGCAGTGAAAAACTCATCAACTCTCCTGTAAAAATCAGCTGCCCTATCCAAATGTTGTGTCACCATGCGATGGTGCTCCTCTGTAGCTTGGGCATACCGATCCCACACACCAATGTGCGAGGTATGCTCGACCCTAAATGCTTCGAATGATGATCATAATCCTGAAAAATCAAAAGAAGAGTACCCTGCAGAAACATTGTCAGTAGGAAACCGTGGGGGTTCAAGAGTCGAATGTGATGGCTCAGGGGCTATGTGAGATGGCTCCCTAGCAGGGGGTGATGGAGCATGGGCAGTGGGGGTAGGAAAGGGTTCCTGAACATCTCTAAAAAGCCAATTGGATGAATTACGCATACCATCCGCTGTGGTTCGAAGAGGGATTTTAATTCCATTTCTTAACACCAAACGATATCCCTCGTCACATGCCTCAATCATCTTCATATTTATACAAGCATCCAAATCCAATCTAGGGCTAGAAGGACAATATTCAAGGTCATCCAAATCACATCCTAAGGCTACAGCAATCCTAGTGATAATACCCCCTATGACTATGACTCGGATGGGCTATTACTAACCTTAACTAAATGTCTAACCATATGGGCTTAATCAATCTTAACTTCATTTAGCATGGCCCATAAAATTGTAACTCACTCGCTTAGCCACCCTCGCACTATCATATCTCCGAGATTGTATTAGCCATGAATCTAAGGAGATAACGGAAAGTAGGATTAGGGATGTTAAATGATTTAGATCTAGATGCATCGTATAAGGGCGAGGGTCATCAGTAATTAATGTCCAAAATTGATGATCAATAAAATGTCTATGAATTTGCCTCTCCCCTCCGCTAGTAAAATCAAATATCATATTAAAATCACTTAGAGAAAGGGTAAATTCATGGTTCATTAATCTAAATTTTATTTTTCCTTCCTCACAATCCTTTCCTTGCATGATTTCAAATGGACAGGAGCTAAGGAATTCAAGAGTGATGCTAGGGTAAGTAAGGTGATGGTGCGTGATAAACTCGGTCCATCCTATCCTATTTGTTAACCAAGTTATGTCATCTCTTAACCCTAAGGTGGTCAACGGTAGAAGTCTATAGTTCTCGTAGATACTAACTTCCTTTTTCAAGCTTATCAATTTAGTCTTCATAATATCATCCCTAAAAACAATTCCATAAGGATGGCTAGAGGTCGGAGGAGGTTAGTTACCCAAATCTGAGCTTTTCTTTTCCCTTGTCCTTCTCAAGAGGAAGAAGCTCCTCCTCTAGTCTTCACTCGCTTACTCATGGCGCTGGGAATGGAGAGACAAGAGGTTTGCTCCTACCGCTTGAGAGGAGACCGTGGTGGTACGCCAACCTTGTATCGCGAGTGGAAGATTAGGGCGTGCTCGGGCTGGTTTTAGAGGGCTATCCGCAGCATAGGCGTGTCGGGCATGCTCTTACGCAAATACCCGACCCGTTTAGGTGCGACATAGGCGTGCTCCGTCGCTCCCCAGGCGTGTCGCAGTCCAGCCCAGGCGTGCCTAGGTTGAGAAGTGTGCGACACGGGCGTGCTAGTCAGCACGCCCTGCCTATGTTGTCTTCGGGTACCAACAACACGCCTGTGTCGTTCGGCACAGGCGGGTCGTGTCAACTTGGCACGCAGTGGCACGTATCCTGAAAACCTAAAACAAAAAATGTAAAACTCAAAATAAAATAAAATAAAATTACTAAAAAATGAAAATAGCTTGGGTTGCCTCCCAAGAAGTGCTTGTTTAAGGTCGTTAGCTTGACCCCTCAGTTATCCCCTAGTTTTGGGGATATGGCTCGAGGAGTGTGCTCTGCCCCTCTTCCTCCTCAACCAGCTCTGTGGTGTTAGGTTGGGGTCGGAAATCTCCAGCTCTTTATCCTCAAAATCCCCTTCGAGCTTATTAAGATAAGTTTGTTCTGATGCTCCTTCTAGTGCTATTGACTGGAAACTATCAATCCTACAACAAACATCAAAAATAGAAGGCTATTTAACAGCTTTTGAAAGGTTGAATTCAATTTTGTCATTTCCAAATGCAAGTGAGAGTTTGTGGTTCTTGACATCTATCATTGCCCCTGCAGTAGCCAAGAAAGGTCTCCCCAAAATGAGTGGAATGCATGGGTCTTCATCCATGTCAAGCACTACAAAATCGGTAGGAATAATAAAATTTCCCACCGAGACTGGGTACATCTTCTAAGATTCCCAAAGGATATCTAATTGAGCGATCCTAACCAAGGCCATAGTAGTTAGTTTCTTTTCTCCCAAATCCAATTTCTTGCATATTGAAAGAGGTATAAGATTGACACTTGCACCCAAATAGCAAAAAGCCTTATCTAAATTTGAGTCATTAATTATGCAAGGTATAGAAAAGCTACCTGGATCATTTAGTTTGGGAGGTACCATGTTCTTAATTAAAGCACCTTTGCACTCCTCGAAGAGCCACCGCTTACATGCTCCTCGACTTTTATTTTATTGGTTAAGATATCCTTCAAGAACTTGGTGTATGTAGGCATTCGTTGAAGAGCTTCTATAAAAGGTATATTGATATACAACTTCCTAATTACCTCAAGGAACTTACCAAATTGTTCATCCAATTTTTCCTTAATCACCTTTGAGGAGCGGGATAGGGGCTTATATGTTCTTGGTTCCCTATTCGACACGCTTTGTGTCGTTTGAGTGGGTGTGTATTTCTTGGAGTTACCCGACACGGGTGTGTCGACACACCGTGTGTCGCTTTCCTCAGCGTGTTGAACAACACACCCCGGGTCGAGGTGTGTCGGCTTCTTGCTATTGCGTCTTTGTCTTCTTCCAACTCGACACGCTGTGTCGAGGTCGCTGTTGAGCTCTGTCTCCTTCTAAAATCCTTCCACTTCTCAAACTTATAGAATTACAATGCTCATGGGTTTACTGAATTTCGGAAATCTGTAGGCGTCCTTGATCTTGGTGCAATTTGGGAAATTTGATTTTCCAGCATTCTAGTGTGATTAGTCAAATTATCAACCTTGCCTCCCAATTGCTTGATTGCCTCGGTATTATTTTGATGTTGCCGATTTGATTCTACAATATGCTGTCGAAATTCATCATTTATCTTCCCCTGACACGTAATAAAATTTTCCATCATCTTTTCTAAGCTCGACTTGGGTCCTGGCTGAAATCCCGAAGGTGCTCCAAAGTTGTTACATCGGAAGAATTTTGATGTGCTCTATACGAAAAGTTGGGATGATTTCTCCAACCGGGATTGTACGTGTTTGAGTAAGGGTTGCCACCATTAGGCTTCTGATTAAAATTATTCAACGCATCAACTTGCTCAATCCCAGCTTCCGATGATGGTGCGTGTAGGATTTGACAGTTCATCGCTACGTGTCTGTTACACCACGATCTCATAAGTGACATTAGATGAGTTTACAGCTGATACATTAAAATGTTCGAGATTTTGAGTTAATGCATCGACTTTATCACTGAGTAGATCAATGGTACTTAACTCAAACTTACCTGGCATTTTAGTTTGATATCCTCGTTCTGTAGCCCATTGGTGAGAATTCATTGCCACATTCTCGATGATCTCAAAAGCTTCATCCAATGTTTTGTTCATAAGAGCTCCTCCTGCAGCAGAATCAAGAGAAACCTTAGTAGCATATGAGATTTCATTGTAGAAAGTATGAACAATGAGCCACTTCTCCAGCCCATGATGAGGGCATTGCTGTAGTAATCCCTTAACTGTCCCGAGCTTCAAATAATGTTTCTCCATCCTTTGCGCAAAATTAGTGATTTGATGGCAAAGACTTGCGCTTTGGGTGGAAAATACTTGTCTAAAAATCTTTGCTCCAGCTGATCCCAGGTAGTTATACAATCTGCTGGAAGAGAGTGTAGCCAAGCTCTAGCTTTGTCCCGCAATGAGAAAGGAAACAAGCGCAATCTAATAGCATCAGCTGAGGCTCCATTCAGTTTTAAAGTCTCGCAAAATTCCAAAAATACTTCCAAGTGCAGATTTGGATCTTGAGGTGCTCCTCAATTGATCTTTGTTGGACCATAGATAGTAGCGCCGGTTTTAATTAAATTGTTTGCTTCAATAGGGTCTTCTAATACTCGATCTCAATCCTTGTACTAGGTGCCGCATAATCCCTTAAAGGTTTATTTTAGTTACAGTGTCACCATGCCGAGGTCAGATTGTTTTCCTGAGGTTGTTGAAATCGTCTTCTAGCAAGGAAAGTTCTCTCTATCTCAGGATCAATATCGAGAATTTCCCTATTAAGTCTGTGCATGCAACAACAAGAGAGGCTCCCAAAACAAGAATTCAGAATAGATACAAAAGAAAAATAGGAACAATCAATATTCAGAACAAGAATTCAGAACAGAAATCTAGATTAACTAAATCACGCTCAATTCAATATTGAGTGTTAATCCCGACAGCGGCCAAAAAACTTGATGTGTTATTTTTCGCAAGTGCACGGTTGTCGTCAAGTAATAAAAATATCGATCCCACAGGGATTGGAACAATTACCGAATGATCGTGATACCAAGTTATCTAGTAAATCGATTATTGGTTTAAGCAAAGAAACTGAGTAGTCAATAACAACGAATGAGAAGAACGAGCTAAAAGTCAAGAGTTGAGGAAAATCTCAGGATATGGGTTTCACCACGTCAACGATTTATAAGGTGATTTAATTCTTTCCTACCCCTAGTAGAGTTGTTTTGATGGAACCTATCCTAAGGTAAATCAACGGCCCCTTTCGAGGTCTACGCTAACTGTACCTATCAAACTCAACTTACCTGTCACGGTGTTCGAGCATAGGGGATCATAATCAGCTAAGGGGACCTGTCACGAGACCCCCGCAAACCTCCCTAGTCTTGCCTCCGTTACCTGGTAAAAACTGGATTTGATAGATCCATTAAGTCCATAAGAGTTCCTCTATAGTCAAATTTCCTTTTCACGGTTTTTTTGCACACGGGACCATAATCAGCTAAGGGGACCTGTCAAGAGACCCCCGCAAGCCCTCATAGATACACTACCGCTACTTGATGGGGAGTTATTCCCTAGTTGATTCGGGTTTCGGAACTCGGGTTCACCGTTAGGTACTTCCCTTAGCTCCTTAGGTTTATCAATAAGAATCCAAAAGAACCGGATCAAAACAAACAATAGTTCGAGTAGTATAGATTATATCATCCATCATAAATCGTCAAGGGCTACTCCCCATCCTAAGATTACAAGACACTACTCCATAGTCGACAAGAGTTGCTAGAGAAAGAAAATACAATACTGGATGCCATCTGTGTTCCTCTGCTGACTCCTTCTCTTTTGCTTCTTCTGTTGTCGATCCCTTTGCCGTCTTCTGTCCTCCTTTTTGACCATCCGCCGTCCCTTTTTAGGGTTAGAATATCTTCTCTTTTATAGCTTTGGCCACCTCTTCAATTAAGGCAATAGATTTCCCTTTAATTCAGACGAAGATCCTGATTGCTCACAGAAAAGGAATCCTGGAGTCAGGCCAACACGCCCGTGCCACATGAGACAGCAGCGTGTCGCTGTAGGCGTGTTACGGTTTGAGGCGTGTCGCGCACTAGGCGTGTTTCGCTGCTGGAATCACTGACACGGGCGTGTTGTTCTTTGACTCGGGCGTGTCGTCCACTGGTTCTCATGACACAGGCGTGTCGATTCCCAACACGGCTGTGTTGTTTTGATACGCCTTCTCCTTTGCCCTGTTAACACAAAAACACCCAAAAGCAGTCTCTTCTTCCCAAAATATGCTAAACTTAACTGAATCATGATAAAATACATGCCTAGGATATGAAATGAGATAAAATGCACATATATAAAGTAGTGAAAACATAGCATAATTTACACACATCAGGTTGGCGTGGAGAACACATCAAGAGAGCTAGGGTTTTTGAAGTTGGCGGCAAGGGCTTAGGAATTAGGGTTTGGGCTTGGGCGGCACCAAATAAGGAAGGTAATTCCTTTTCTTCTTCTTCCTTCAAGGTGGCCGGCGTTCAGCTTGTTTTCTAGCCCTCTTCCAGCCTTTGGCCGGTAGCCAAGCCTCTCTTCTCCTTCTCCTTAGGTGGTGGAAACTAGATATAGGGCTTCCCTTGGTGTCTTGGTTGTTTTCCATCATCTTCTCCTCCTCCTAGTTGGCCAGCGACAAGGAATTATTTTGTTCCTTGTTGGTTGGCTTTAGGGAGGAGAAGAACCTTATTTCTATTCTTCCTTTTGCTTTGGAAGAGCAAGGAAGGAAGATTTGTGATCTAGGTGCTTCGACTTTTGGTAGATCGTTGCCCACACGACGTCCAAAAGGAGGAAGGTCATACATTAGAAGATCAAGAGGTATATCTATTCTCTTTTCTCTTTTGTTTCTTGCTTGTTTTTGTTTTTCAATTATAAGCATGTTATAAATCTGTATATGGCTAAATAATACTTGGATCCCGAGCATAAACATGAAAACCGGCGATCCGGATATCGTCTATTCCGTGGCTACTCGTAGAATAGAGGATGTTCACTTGAACAATGAGTTTGTTCAAGTGACCTCTCTAAATGAATAGCACGATGATGACTTGGTTGTTTGGGCAATCCCTTGTGTCTAGGATTAAATTTTTTAATCCGGGGACATCGATGGGATCGCCATGAACAAACGACTGAGGTGAAGTGGGAAGCGAAGTTTCCCCTCACGGACTCGATAAGCAAAACTGTTAAATTGGTATCAGAGCCAAGGTTTCTGGTTTTGTGTGTTTAGGATTCGGTTATTTTTTTATCCACTTTTCATATATTATATGTGCCAGATAATTGTAGGATATACATAGTTTAACTCTTTGGTTGTAGGCATAAGATCCGACTATTATGGCCATATGTGTGTATGTGATTGTATGTGTGTAAATATTTATTTTGTTGAATCCTCGGGGTTGACGAGGCTAGTATTTGATGTTTCGTAAATTAGATACGGCATTGTTTAGCCACTCTTTATTTTATTTTACTTTCGATCTAGATTTCATGTACACTCCCTCATGGAGTATAGGATCGATGGATGTAAATTAAAATAGGTTTTAGTCTCGGCTCGGATCTCCGGATGGCTTGTACATGGCGTAGGAGGAGCGAACGAGAAGGCGTTGCGACGGGAGACATATTGAAGACAAAAGCCATAATAGTTGGAAAAAAAATTATTTTTCATATTTATTGCTTTTTGTTTGATATGCATGTCGTAGGCTAGGAAAATTCATCAATTTCAAATTACTAAGTGGGAGAGGGAAATTTCTATATATTCCCACGGCCTCCATTACGATTTGACAAGTGATGCAAACAAACTTGTGCGTCGGCTCTGAGTGCCTTCCTCCACATCGGATGAGTTTGTTTGCAGATCACAAGGTCAAATATGGTTATAGGGAATTATCAAGGAGCGTGTGTACTTCCCCATCGAAAGGAACATAACCCGAGATAATTACCTTGGTACCAAGTAATGGTGAACACTTAGATACAAATATAAGTATCCTCCCCATTGGAGTCACTGCTTTTATTTGTAGGGCAAAGAGGAACCAACTATTAATTTTACTTGTCAAAAAGTTAGGTTGACAAGATAGTAAAATTAATGGGTAAAACCTCCTCTTGCAAATGTAGAATTCGTATACGTCCACACTATCGTGGCATACGATATTCTCGGTGTTTTGAGGTGTTGGTTGATTTTAAAATTTTATTGTTTGAGGAATCAATAATTTTTTAAAATCTATAGTAATGATCTATGTGATTCTTAGGATTTTTATAAATGACTTTCAATCCACTTGCTGTGATACTAAAGGAAAATAAGTTTACTGTACCCAAATTATATTGATTGGAAAAGAATCTAGATATTGTCTTAACTACTGAGGAGTACAAATATGTACTCTTCGAAGAGGGTCCTCCGAAGCCTGCGAATGAGATGGAAGTCCTTGGAGCTGATATCGATGGGGAAACCCAAGTCGATATCATTCTCCAATCGACAAAAAGGCTTGCCCAGGCTGAGCCCATGGTTGCTTAGAACGTTTCTACTTCTAAGCCGAAAGGCAAGAAGAAGAAGAAACAAGATGGAGCAAAGGTGGTGGGAGGATCTCAGGGCAAGTACTTCACTTGTAAGTAGGATGGACATTGGAAGAAGGACTGTCCCAATCCAAAGCAGAACAAAGTTATATCCTTTGGACTAGTCGTTGAAACATGATTAGCGGTGTTATCTACCGGCACCTAGAGTGTAGATACGGGAGCCACTGATCATATCTACAATACTTTGCAGGGGTTCCAGGAAACTCGACGACAAGCTGAGGGAGAGATTACCATTTACTTGGGCAATGCCATGAAGGTGGCGGTTATTGCAGTGGGAGAAGTTTTATTTATCTCTTGAGAAAAATAAAATTTTGATTCTGGAAAATTCCCTTTATGTACCTTTATTTAGAAAGAATTTAGTTTCAGTTTCTAAATTGTTTATGGATGGATATTCTATTTCTTTTAATGACAGACTTGTTATAAAAAGGAATAGGGAGAATATCTGTTCAGGTACATTGATAGGAAATTTATACACACTTGAACCAAAACCTCCCACGATGCATATTGAAATTAATAACTCATCTTCTAATTGCAATAAGAGAAAAGAACCTTCGAAGATGAACCAAACGTATCTTTGGCATCTTAGGCTTGGTCATATTAACCTAAGCAGAATTCAAAGGATGATAGCTGATGGACCTTTTGGGTTCATTAGTGGTGGAGGATCTCCCAACCTGCGAATCTTGCTTGGAGGATAAAATGACCAAGAGGCCTTCTAAGGCCAAGGGGTATAGAGCCAAAGATGTGTTAGAATTGGTTCATTCTGATATGTGTGGTCCTATGACTATCTAGGCTAGAGGTGGTTTTGAATATTTCATCTTTCTCATAGACGATTATTCAAGATATTGATGACACTACGATCTGCTCGTAGTAGCGAATACCTCTTGGGAGAGTTTAGGAATTACTTATCAGAGGCTGGGATTCAATCCCAATTGACTGCACCTGGCACACCCCAGTAGAAAGGTGTAGTAGAGCGAAGGAATAGGATTCTTATGGAGATGGTTAGATAGATGATGAGTTATTCTGAGTTGCCAAATTCGTTCTGGGGATATGCTCAAGATACGGCGGTGTACATTCTGAACTTGGTTCCATCTAAATCAGTACCTTCTACTCCCACAGAATTGTGGACTGGGCGAAAGCCTAGTCTAAGACATATTCGGAAATGGGGGAATCCAGCACATGTGCTGAAAGCAGATGCTGGTAAGTTGGAACCTCGTACAGAAGTATGCATGTTCATTGGCTATCCTAGAGAAACGAAAGGTGGTTTATTTTATAGTCCTAGAGATCAGAGGGTGATCGTTAGCACGAACGCCAGATTTCTAGAGGAAGACTATGTGATGAACCACAAGCCCAAGAGTAAAATTGTTCTAGAGAAATTAAAAGGGGAAGTCACTTCTTCAGTACCACTGGTACAAGAGGATATACCACAAGTCACTGCACTGTGTGTCACAGAGGATACACAGGTGATACCTCATCGTAGTGGGAGGGTTGTGAGACAGCCTGATAGATTCATGTTCTTGGGAGAATCTTCTGATTTGGTCCCAGGCGAACATGAACCTGATCCCTGGACATATGATGAGGCAATCCAAGATAAAGATTCAGTATCTTGGCAAAGTGCAATGAATGCTGAGATTGAATCTATGGATTCAAATCAGGTCTGGGAGCTAGTAGAACCACCCGATGGTGTAAAAACCATTGGATGCAAGTGGATCTACAAGAGAAAGAGAGGAATAGATGGGAAGGTTGAGACCTTCAAAGCGAGGCCTGTTACGAAGGGGTATACTCAGAAAGAGGGTATCGATTATGAGGAGACCTTTTCGCCGGTAGCCATGCTTAAGTCTATCCGGATTCTCTTATGCATAGCAACATATGGATTATGAGGTGTGGCAGATGGATGTCAAGATAGCTTTCCTTAATGGAAGTCTTGAGGAAAACATATATATGAAGCAATCAAAGGGATTCATTGCTAAGGGCAAAGAGCATCTTGTATGTAAGCTTAATCGGTCTATTTATGGATTGAAGTAAGCTTCGAGGTCTTGGAACATCCGCTTTGAGAAGGTAATCCAATCTTATGGATTTATTCAAAGTCCGGATAAGTCTTGTGTATACAAGAGATGTGACAGAAACATAGTGGTATTTCTTGTACTATACGTAGATAATATTTTGGTGATTGGCAACAATATCAAGGTGTTATCGGACGTAAGGGTATGGTTGTCTAAAAAATTTGATATGAAGGACTTGGGAGAGGTAGGACACATCCTTGGAATCAAAGTTATAAGGGATCACAGGAAAAGGATGTTGTGCTTATCCCAAGCTTCATACATAGACACAATTTTGGATCGTTTTAGCGTACAGAACTCCAAGAAAGGTTTTCTACCTTTCAGGCATGGAGTACCTTTATCTAAGGAGATGTGTCCTAGAACATCTGAGGAGATAGAGGAAATGAAGGTGGTTCCTTATGCTTCGGCGGTAGGAAGCCTCATGTATGCAATGCTATGTACGAGACCAGATATCTGCTATGCCGTGGGCATGGTCAGCAGATATCAGAGTAATCCAGGACAAAGACATTGGACTACGATAAAGCATATATTGAAGTGCCTGAGAAGGACTAGGGATTATATGCTAGTTTACCGGGTAGACCAATTACTCCCTGTGGGTTACATGGATTGTGACTTCCAATCAGATAGGGATAATAGTAAGTCTACATTAGGTTTTGTGTTTACTTTGGGAGGTGGAGCCATTGTATTGAGGAGTGTCCAGCAGAAATGCATGGCGGACTCCACCATGGAAGCTGACTATGTGGCAGCCTCTGAGGCGACCAAAGAAGCTGTGTGGCTCAGGAACTTCCTGATGGACTTGGATGTGATTCGTAGTTTGCCCATAACTATCACAATTTATTGAGATAATAGTGGTGCAGATGCAAACTCGAAGAAACCACGAGCCCATAAGGTAAGTAAATGCATAGAGCGCAAGTACCACCTGATACGAGAATTCGTAGAGGGGGTAGAAGTTGCTGTCGCCTAGATTGCATCAGAGGATTACCTAGTAGACCCTTTTCACTAAGGCCCGTCTAGAGAGAGCTTTGATAGGCATGTAGAGGGAAGGGGAATCATATGTATGGTAGTATGAGGACAGCATAGTCGTTTAGTATAAGTGGGAGATTATACGGATGTATACTGAAAAGTTTATCTTTTGTATGAACATCTTTATTTTGAAATAAGAATCACATGATCATTGTTTGCATTTTTATGGTTATGCAATATTGTCTAATACATTACATTATAGATAACATGGTGTGTGGTGTCACATGGGAGATCATGTTAGTAATATATGAGAGATGTCCTAAGGCAATCGCCTTATGTATGAGCCATTTATATGATAAATGAAGATTCACTATTTGAGTATACATGTTTTATGTATTTGATTGGATCTTAAACTCATTTACTGAATGTCCACGATACGATTCACAACATGAGAGAATTTGTGATTGGATCACAACTAGTGAGTATCTCTACATGTGTAATTGTGATGTATCGGAATTATCCTTAGTCGATGAATTGATGGATTTGGACACCATCAATTCTGTCGAGACTAGCACGAGGTATACTCCTTGGTGTATCCAAGCAGCTGATTCTCACTGGCTGGAGACATAGTGATGTCCGGAGTTAATCGTGGATGCTAGTTATGGTAACTAGTTCATTGGAGTGACCAGCCGTAAGACTTCATATGGTTCTCTGCATATATAGATATGTCAATGAAGTTCTTACTGTGGCTTAAGTGCGATGTTCCTTTCACTTGCGGTATTCAAGTCATCTTGATCATGGAGACTTATGCTTTGACATCTTAAGCAAACATCTCCAAGGAGATGTGGACCCGAGATGATTGGGTATAAGTCGAAGTGATCGAAGATGTTTGAATAGCCTATAAAGGATTCACCACTCCTTGCGAGGAGATGTATACCCAAGGCCTCTCGTCGGATTGTTACTAAAGTCTTTGGCCAAAGCATTACATGTTAAGAGTAAGGTACTCTTCGATACATGTGTAGTAACTAGAATCCGTAGGACGAGGAAATGATACTTGGGCTAGGTGTGACGTAGTCAGCCTAGTGGGGACTGACACTATAGACCATGTCCTGAACCAAGTGGGTATAAGATGAGTGAAGGGAATGGGGCACGAATCATTCGATCTACTGAAGGGTTTCAGAAATAGTTCTGGATCAACCGTTGATCTTTTCGGTTAATTGGGGATCATGATGTACTACTAGGTGCCACTCATGATCGTTCTATAATTAATGGTTAATTATAGATGGCCAACATAAACCGAGAACCTATTTGGTCACACGCACAACGAGCGTAATCCAAAGGATTTAAAACGAGCTTGAGAATGGGATTCTCAGACCGAGAGAAACTAGGTTTGGTTGGACCAAACATAAAGCGAGCATGAAATCGTTTCAGTCGCAATGGAAGCGTGGATGGGCCGAATATTATGAAGACGTAATGGATAAACCAAAATGATTTGGTTCTAATCCAATGGAGGAGAATAAACCAAAGGGTTTGGTTTATTTTAAACGAATGAACCAAAAGTTGGTTCGGTTCGTTTTAACTTAAAATAAACCATCATGGTTTGGTTTATTTTAACTTATCTTAATGGAGCGGGTTAACGGGCCTAATGGTTATGATCCAATAACCATTAAGAGAATTAGTTCTCTATAAAAGAGGGCTTAATGGATAATTAAGCCCTAATCCAAAAACCCTAGCCTCAAGAGTTACCGCCCACCCCTTGAAGGATTCGGCGCCAACCCTAGGCTGCCGCCCCTCGTCTCCTCCAACCGGCGTCCAGAAGGAGCCTTCCTTCCCCCTCGCCGGGGTCGAGCTGCTGCCGGTTGGTGCTCCAGTGATCTTCCTTGGGTGTGGCAATAAGGTGAGCACTTGGCTTCCTTGTTTTGGCCGGCGCCTACTCCTCCACCAAGCTGTCCAACTTTCTTGACAGCTTCTTCTCCTCTCGTCGGAGTGTCGTTTGGACGGCGGTTAGAGCTCCGACAGCGGCTAACTTACCGGGGATTCGATCTCCGGTAATCCTCTGAGGTGGAGGACGAAGGATTCGTCAATTGGTTGACGAATACCTCTCCGGAGAAGCGAGTTTGGAGAACTCGTATTAGGATCCGAATTTGGATTCGGATCGTGATCATCTCTCGATCACGTCGTCTTCAACACGAGGCTAGTAACCCGTACGAAGACGAAGCTCGTGGCTTAGCGAAGTCATCCCGAGGAACTCGGCATGGATACGGATAGAGACGATTCTAGCGAGGATCGTTCCGATTGATGCCGTTCCCGCTACACGTCATACGAAAGGTATAACGTAGATAAATTTCCTTTTATTGCAAATTTAAATTTACGGTAATGTCTACACTTGTTGTAATATGCATGCGTGTGTTGTGTGTGTTGTAATAAATGTAGATTTATTATTTTTATTGCTTCCGCTGTGTTCATGTTTACGAAACATGATCGAACACACACACGCCATGCGCCGAAACCCAACAAAGGGTATCAGAGCCTGTGTTGTGTTTCACATAATCGTAAAAATGGTTTTATGATAGTCATAATGTATTTCTGGAAATTTTCTAATTTTGGAAATTTAGAAGTATTTATGGAAATCTTCCACTTTTGGAAAGTTGAAGTATTTATGGAAATTGATATTTTCCATAAATAAAATATTTGATTAGATTCTGAAATTTGTTTCTAATTTAATCATGATTTGATTTGGGAAATCAAATCTTAAAATATTTTATTTCCATAAGTAGTTTTAATGATTTAGGAAATTGGTTTCCTAAATAGATTTTCCTTAATCAAATAATTCCATGAATAAAATATGTGATTAGATTTGGAAATTTGTTTCTAATTTAATTATGATTTGATTTGGAGAATCAAATCTTAAACATATTTTATTTCCATAAATAGTTATGACATATAAGGAAATTATATACATGACATAATTGTATGCCATGTAATTGCATTAGATGCATAACATTATGCCATGCGTGTCGTGACATGTAGATGTATACCATGTATGCCATGCCATGTAGATAATAGTTATTTGCATGCAAAGAGGATGAGACATAAAACCCTTAAACAATATTAAAGCCTACACCTTCCATTAATATGGTTAGAACCAGAGTTCCGCTTCTTGTTTGGGTTGTTGACTCTCTCCAAGCCCTACAACCCAACATGTTCAAACCATGGAATAGTTTAATACTAATATGGTAAGAGTCGAGGTCAATCGTTAGCTTTGGTTGTTGGACTCTCCAAGCCGGGCTAATTGGTTGAATGCGCCTAACCATATTAAAACTATTTCCGATTAATGGGTTGGCTTTAACCTCGAGCATCGGCTTGTTGGACTCTCTCCAAGGTCGATGTAAAGGGAGGTGAAGTTGGGTGCTATGCATATGATGCATACTTGTTAATGTGTTAACAACCCGATGTATGTGTGAACATTCAATTAGTTGATAGCACATTGTGATAGTTGCATATACGTGATATGCAATCAGTATAGATGATACCTACCGTCATAGTTATGAATGGCTTGTTGGACTCTCTCCAAGGTTGTTCATAACTATGATGGATATCAGCCCATTCGGAGATGGACCTACGATCTCCCGAAGTGATTTTGGGGTTTTTGAAATTCAAAAAATGAATGGGATTTATAAATGTATATTGATGCATTTTTAAAAATCATCTTTCTCATATATGCTCGTTTTGTATTTCTAAAATTGATCATGTTATCTTTTAATTTGTGTTCCATTTTGGATTCGAATAAATTGACTGGGCCGAGCTTCTTGGATTGGCTTAGAAGCTTGAGAATTGTTCTCAAGGTTGAAAAGCTTGCAAATGTCCTCGAAGCGCCTCTTCCCGCCCGTCCTAGTGACGATGCAACTCTGGACCAATTGTTAGCCTATCAGAAACATGTGAGTGATTCTGAATAAATGAGTTGCATCATGCTAGCCGCGATGGAACCCAAGCTACGAAAGCAGCATGAGCATATGGATGCTCATATCGTAGTCCTTCATCTTTGTGAGTTGGTTGATGAGCAAGTGAGATTCGAAAGGTTCGAAGTCTCAAAGCTCCTCTTCACCTCTGAGATGCTAGAAGGTTCATATGTGGTACTGCTCAATATGCTGAAGACTGTGGAGTCTTCTGAGAAGCATGAGCAGGGGACGGTGCTATTAGTTGATTCCTCAAAGAAAGGTTCTAAGAGGAAGTCAAAGGAACAGTAGAAGGGAAAGAAGAGAAAGGCTAAGAAGGTAGAACTAGCACAAAAGGAAACTTGCCATCATTATGGCAAGGAGAGCCATTTGCGAAGAAAGTGCAAGATTTATCTTGAGTCCGTGAAGAAGAATAAGGCATCGGATGCCCCATCTTCTTCAGATATCTTCGTTATTGATTGTCATTCTATTTCCTCACACACTTGGGTATTGGATACTGGGTGTGGCTCACATATATGTAATGACATACATGGGCTAAGGAATAGAAGAAGACTCATCAAGGGAGAGTCAAATTTGCGTGTTGGGAATGGAGCAAAGGTTGCTGCAGTCGCCATTGAACGCATTTGTTGAAACTCCTACAGAAAACTTGTCTTAGAACTGGACAATTGCTTTTATGTTCCTTCGTTGATAAAGAACATCATTTCTATTTCTTGTTTAAATAGAAATGGGTACCATTTGACTTTTAGTAACAATTGTTGTTACATAAATTTGAATGGAGTTCTTTATGGACCGAACTTTAAGCAATGGTGTTTATACGCTGGACGATCCAAAGGGCATTTTCAATATCGAAGCGAGCAACAAGCGTGCTCGAAAGGATAATCAATTAGACTCCTACATGTGGCATTGTCGTCTTGGCCATGTAAGCAAGACACGCATGTCCGAATTACACCGATGTGGAATTCTGGAATCGTTTGAATTGGATTCATACGATACATGCGAATCATGCTTAAAAGGCAAGATGACTAAGTTACCTTTTACTGGAAAAGGTGAACGAGTGGGAGAGTTACTAGGTCTAATGCATACTGATGTATGTGGACCTATGTCAACTCAAGCATTAGGAGGCTATAGCTACTTTATTACCTTCACCGATGATCACTCACGGTTTGGGTATGTGTTCTTGATGAAACACAAGTCTGAAGCCTTTGAAAGGTTCAAAGAATTCAGAAATGAAGTAGAGAAACAACATGACAAGAGTATTAAAATACTTCGATCGGATCGAGGTGGTAAATACTTAAGTCAAGAGTTTCTTGATTATCTAAGAGACAATGGCATATTGTCTCAATGGACTCCGCCATATACACCACAGCATAATGGTGTATCTGAGAGGCGAATCGACCTTGTTGGACATGGTCGTGTCAATGATGAATCATGCGAATCTTCCCAAGTCCTTTGGGGCTATGCACTTCGCATACCGCTTACTTGTTAAATGTAATGCCTACCAAGGTAGTCTCAACTACTCCATACGAGATATGGAATAGTAAGAAACCTCATGTATCTTACTTGAAGATATGGGGTTGTCTCCGCTTATGTGAAGCGGATCAGACGTATAAACTGGATGCTAAGTCTGATAAATGTCTATTTATTGGATACCCTAAGGAAACAAGGGGTTACTAATTCTATCATCATGTGGAACAAAAGGTGTTTGTTTCAAGGCATGCTGTGTTTCTAGAGAAAGAGTTTCTCTTGCAAGAAAACAGTGGGAGTGTCGTCGAGCTTGAGGAGGCTCGAGAGACTCAAATAGACATTGATGATATACCTGGTGAAGAACAACAGCCGACAACTCATAGTGATGAGCAATCGGCTGGACCTATTGTAACACCACATCTTCATAGATCTGGTAGAACACGCAATATTCCTGAGAGATATGGATTTCTTGTAAGTGAATCGAACGACGTGTTACTCATTGATGATGAGGAGCCTACCAGTTATGAAGAAGTGCTGACAAGTTCAGAAAGGGATAAATGGCTTGGTGCCATGAAGTCGAAAATGGATTCCATGTATGAAAACCAAGTTTGGAACTTGGTTGACCCACCTGAAGGCATCAAGCCTATAGGGTGCAAGTGGGTTTTCAAGAAGAAAACTGACATGGATGGTAATGTGATTACCTATAAAGCTAGATTAGTGGCGAAAGGATAACGTCATAAACAAGGTGTTGATTATGACGAAACCTATTCGCCTGTAGCTATGCTTAAATCCATTCGGATGCTCCTGGCCATAGCGGCTCATTATGATTATGAGATATGGCAGATGGATGTGAAAACAACTTTCCTTAATGGAAACTCCGCCGAGGACGTGTATATGATACAATCGAGGGTTTCACATCGCTGATAAAACCAAGGTATGCAAATTGCGACGGTCCATTTATGGATCAAGCAAGCATCCAGAGTCGGAATATCCGCTTTGATGAGACGATCAAAAAGTTTGATTTCTCACAAAATCCGCATTTAACCTTGTGTGTACAAGAAGGTTAGTGGGAGGCAATGTGTTCCTAGTATTATATGTTGATGACATATTACTTATAGGAAATGATGTTTCAATCTTACATGATCGCTTAAGGTTTGGTTATCCAAGACATTCTCCATGAAAGACTGGGAGAAGCAACCTACATCCTCGGATTAAGATCTATAGAGATAGATCAAACGTTGCTTGGTCTTTCGCAGCTACATATATAGACCGAAAGCAAAGAGGTTTAGCATGTCGGAATCCAAGAAAGGTTTCTACCCATCGTGCATGGGGTACACCTTTCAAGTCTATGTGTCCGCGCACGTAAGACGAGAGGATTTGCATGAGTAAGATTCCCTATGCATCCGCAATAGGATCTATCATGTATGCTATGTTATGTACGAGGCCCGATGTATCGTATGCTCTGAGTGTCACGAGCAGATACCAGTCCGATCCAGGAATGGATCATTGGGTGACTGTTAAGACGATCCTTAAGTACTTAAGAAGAACTAAGGATGTGTTCCTAATATATGGAGAAGGGTACATGGTGATACGTGGGTATATGGATGCGACTCCCGCATGCATAAGGATGATTCCATGTCTTTGTCTCGGTATGTATTCACCGAATGGAGGCGCAATAAGTTGGAAAGGTTCCAAGCTTGACACTATAGCGGATTCTCGCCACTAAGGCGAATACATTGCGCCTTTGGAAGCAAAGAAGGAAGTGGTTTGGATCAAGAAGTTCATCTCTGAACTTGATGTGGTCTCATCAATGATCCAAACATGTGCTTCGCCGCTATCATCTTATCAGAGAGATCATCAGTAGGAACGAAATAGAAATCGAGAAAATTCCCACTGAAAGGAACTTAGCGGATCCCTTGACTAAGGCATTACCTCAAAATAAGTTTAAGGGTCATGTTCGAGCTTATGGTATTAGATACCGTAGCGATTGGTATTAGGCCAAGTGGGAGTCTGTTAGTAATATATGAGAGATGTCCTAAGGCAATCGCCTTATGTATGAACCATTTATATGATAAATGAAGATTCACTATTTGAGTATACATGTTTTATGTATTTGATTGGATCTTAAACTCATTTACTGAATGTCCACGATACGATTCACAGCATGAGAGAATTTGTGATTGGATCACAACTAGTGAGTATCTCTACATGTGTAATTGTGATGTATCAAAATTATCCCTAGTTGATGAATTGATGGATTTGGACACCATCAATTCTGTCGAGACTAGCACGAGGTATACTCCTTGGTGTATCCAAGCAGCTGATTATCACTGGCTGGAGACATAGTGATGTCCGGAGTTAATCATGGATGCTAGTTATGGTAACTAGTTCATTGGAGTGACCAGCCGTAAGACTTCATATGGTTCTCTGCATATATAGATATGTCAATGAAGTTCTTACTGTGGCTTAAGTGCGATGTTCCTTTGACTTGCGGTATTCAAGTCATCTTGATCATGGAGACTTATGCTTTGACATCTTAAGCAAACATCTCTAAGGAGATGTGGACCCGGGATGATTGGGTATAAGTCATGATCGATCGAAGGTGTTTGAATAGCCTATAAAGGATTCACCACTCCTTGCGAGGAGATGTATACCCAAGGCCTCTCGTCGGATTGTTACTAAAGTCTTTGGCCAAAGCATTACATGTTAAGAGTAAGGTACTCTTCGATACATGTGCAGTAACTAGAATCCGTAGGACGAGGAAATGATACTTGGGCTAGGTGTGACGTAGTCAGCCTAGTGGGGACTGACACTATAGACCATGTCCTGAACCAAGTGGGTATAAGATGAGTGAAGGGAATGGGGCACGAATCATTCGAGCCATCAAGGGTTTCGTAAATAGTTCGATCAACCGCTGATCTTTTCTTAATTGGGGATCATGATGTACTACTAGGTGTCACTCATGATCGTTCTATAATTAATGGTTAATTATAGATGGCCAACATAAACCGAGAACCTATTTGGTCACACGCACAACGAGCGTAATCCAAAGGATTTAAAACGAGCTTGAGAATGGGATTCTCAGACCGAGAGAAACTAGGTTTGGTTGGACCAAACATAAAGTGAGCATGAAATCGTTTCAGTCGCAATGGAAGCGTGGATGGGACGAGTCTTATGAAGACGTAATGGATAAACCAAAATGATTTGGTTCTAATCCAATGGAGGAGAATAAACCAAAGGGTTTGGTTTATTTTAAACGAATGAACCAAAAGTTGGTTCGGTTCATTTTAACTTAAAATAAACCATCATGGTTTGGTTTATTTTAACTTATCTTAATGGAGCGGGTTAACGGGCCTAATGGTTATGATCCAATAACCATTAAGAGAATTAGTTCTCTATAAAAGAGGGCTTAATGGATAATTAAGCCCGCGCCAACCCTAGGCTACCGCCTCTCCTCCTCCAACCGGCGCCAGAAGGAGCCTTCCTTCCTCGCCGGGTCGAGCTGCTTCCGGTTGGTGCTCCGGTGATCTTCCTTGGGGTGTGCATAAGGTGAGCACTTGGCTTCCTTGTTTTGGCCGGGCGCCTACTCCTCCACCAAGCTGTCCAGTTTTCTGACAGCTTCTTCTCCTCTCGCCGGAGCATCGCTTTGACGCGGTTAGAGCCCGGCAGTGGCTAACTTACCGATTCGATCTCCAGTAATCCTCTGAGGTGGAGGACGAAGGATTCGTCAATTGGTTGACGAATACCTCTCCGGAGAAGTGAGTTTGGAGAACTCGTATTAGTATCCGAATTTGGATTCGGATCGTGATCATCTCTCGATCACGTTGTCTTCAACACGAGGCTAGTAACCCGTACGAAGACGAAGCTCGTGGCTTAGCGAAGTCATCCCGAGGAACTCGGCGTGGATACGGATAGAGACGATTCTAGCGAGGATCGTTCCGGTTGATGCCGTTCCCACTACACGTCATACGAAAGGTATAACGTAGATAAATTTCCTTTTATTGCAAATTTAAATTTACGGTTATGTCTACACTTGTTGTAATATGCATGCGTGTGTTGTGTGTGTTGTAATAAATATAGATTTATTATTTTTATTGCTTCCGCTGTGTTCATGTTTACGAAACATGATCGAACACACACACGCCGCGGTGCCGAAAACCCAACAGATCATGTTATCGGCTCCTTGTAAAGTATAAGTAAAGGCTCACAACCAAGATGGCTTTGGACAAACCATCGGAATGGTTGTAGTGTGATTTGGTATTGGTTTGTCTTGACCATAGAATCACACTAGTGCACTTTGTGTGTATTGAGCAGGACCAACATAGAGGTGATTCGATTTATTGCTGACTACATAATCGAATCGGACCTCAGATATTATTTTGTACATGCTCTTAATCCTGATATAATAACGGGCACATATACTTAGTACTCATCTCTTTGATTTACCAATGGGCGAGATTTATAGATTAAATCAATAGACTCAATAAGTTGGGAGATGATATTATTTATATTGTGTGTTGTTGATTATAGGAGGAAACCATGTCCTATATATTAGGATGATGATGTCCCCTTGAGGAGCTCATAAGGTTCATCATGTAAACCCTGCAGGTGGACTTGGTCCGGCATGATTAAAAAGTTGAGTGGTACTACTCAAGGAGTTAGATGTTGATTAATTAATGGTTAGTAAATTAATTAATCGACGGACATTCGAGATCTTAAACATGGGGAGAAAATGTACAAATAATATATGGAGCCCATATTATCATATGGGGGTTGGTGAGGTAGATCGATGATGATCCTTTAGTGGATTGGATTATCATTAGTGGATCGGACTTTATGTGGGCTTGATCCATGGGTGGCCATGATCCAACTCCTCCTCATGATCCCTAATGTAGCCTATTAACACCTCATGAAGCTTAGATCCAATGGATAGAAACAAAACTCTAATATCCATAGGTAAAGATTAAATCTCTAAGATCCGACTGTTGAGATTAAATCTCTAGATCCGACGGTTGAGATTAAATCCCTAGAACCAATGGAGGAGATTAATTCATGATTTATCCCTAACTCTATAAAAGGAGGGCATGGGGTTGGCGTGGAGAACACATCAAGAGAGCTAGAGTTTTTGGAGTTGGCGGCAAGGGCTTAGGAATTAGGGTTTGTGCTTGGGCGGCACCAAATAAGGAAGGTAATTCCTTTTCTTCTTCTTCCTTCATGGTGGCCAGCGTCCAACTTGTTTTCCAGCCCTCTTCCAGCCTTTGGCCAGTGGCCAAGCCTCTCTTCTCCTTCTCCTTAGGTGGTGGAAACTAGATATAGGGCTTCCCTTAGTGTCTTGGTTGTTTTCCATCATCTTCTCCTCCTCCTAGTTGGCCGGCGGCAAGGAATTGTTTTGTTCCTTGTTGGTTGGCTTTAGGGAGGAGAAGAACCTTGTTTCTATTCTTCCTTTTGCTTTGGAAGAGCAAGGAAGGAAGATTTGAAATCTAGGTGCTTCGACTTTTGGTAGATTGTCGCCCACACGATGTGCAAAAGGAGGAAGGTCATACATTAGAAGATCAAGAGATATATCTATTCTCTTTTCTCTTTTGTTTCTTGCTTGTTTTTGTTTTTCAATTATAAGCATGTTATAAATCTGTATATGGCTAAATAATACTTGGATCCCAAGCATAAACATGAAAATCAGCGATTCGGACATCATTTATTCCGCAGATACTCGTAGAATAGAGGATGATCGCTTGAACAACAAGTTTGTTCAAGTGACCTCTCTAAATGAATAGCACGATGATGCCTTGGTTGTTTGGCCAATCCCTTGTGTCTAGGATTAAATTTTTTAATCCGGGGACATCGATGGGATCACCATGAACAAACAACCGAGGTGAAGTGAGAAGCGATGTTTCCCCTCACGGACTCGATAAGAAAAACCATTAAATTGGTATGAGAGCTTCCGGGGCAAAACCCTTCACTTAGAGCCAACGCGCAAGTTTGTTCGCATCACATGTCAAATTGTAATGGAGGCCGCGGGAATTAAAAAATATCGCTCTCCCACTTAGTAATTTAAAATTGAGGAATTTTCACACAACATGCATATCAAACAATAAGCAATAAATATATAAAAAAAACTTTCCAACTATTATGACTTTTGTTTTCCAATATGCTTCCCGTCGTGTCGCCACCTCGTCCACTCCTCCCTTTACCATGCTCAAGCCACAAGGAGATCCGAGCCGAGATAAACTATTTTAATTTACATCCATCGATCCTATACTCCACGAAGGAGTGTACAACATATCTAGATCAAAAGTAAATTAAAATGAGCAGCTAAATAGTGTTATATTTAATTACAAAAATTAAATACTAATAAGCCTCATCAATCCCGAGGATTCAAATAATTAGTTACAATCACACACACACAATCACACACATCCACAAAGCCATAATAGTTGGATCTTATACCTGCAAGCAAAAAGTTAGCCTACGCACATCCTACTATTATCCGACATATATAATATAAGATAAATGCATGAAAGTAACCGAATCCAAACACACAAAACTTGAATTCGGGGCTCTGATACCACTTGAAGGTAAAGTTGTGTTTCGCTACTTCCCTTCCGTTACTTGTGCATGGAGATCCTATCTCACGTCCCCGAATTAAAATTTCATTAATTAAAACTAATCCGGACGGAGATTGATTACCTAAGCAACCGATTCATCATCGTGCTATTCGATTTGAGTGGTCACTGGAACAAACTTTTTGTTCAAGCAACCAAACTCTTTTCCTCGATTTGCCGCGGAATAGATGAAGTATGGATCGCTGATTTTTGTGTTTATCATCGAGGTCCATGTCAATCAATAACATACAAATACAAAAGAACTATAATAAATATTAAACAAGATTATACTTCTTTTTTTAACTCTTGATCTTCTATTGTATTCCTATCCTCTTCTTGGACGTCGTGTGGGCAACGATCTTCCTGAAGGTAGGAAACTTCGCTTCCCACTTCAACTCGGTCGCTTGTTCATGGCGATCCCTTCTACGTCTCCGGATAAAAAAATTTATCCTTGAAAAGAAGGATTACCCAAGCAACCGTTTCATCGTCGTGCTATTCAATTAGAGTAGTCACTTGAACAAACTTGTTGTTCAAGCCACCGACCTCTATTCTACAAATAGCCATGGAATAGACGATGTACGGATCGTCGGCTTTTGTGTTTATATTCGGGGTCCAAGTTATATTAGCAACAAAATAGAATATATCATGCACATATAATTGAAAACAATCATAAACATGTTACATAAGAAAATAGACAAGTATTATACCTCTCGATCTTCTATCATATGTCCTTCCTCCTTTTGGATGTCGTGTGGGCGATGATCTACCAAAAGTCGAAGCTCCTAGATCACCAATCTTCCTTCCTTGCTCGCTCCGAACAAAAGGAAGACTAAGAAACAAAACCCTTCTCCTTCCTTTAGCCAACCAACAAGCACCAAGCTAGATGCTTGCCACCGGCCAACAAGGAAAAGGGATGAGAAGGATGGATGTCGGCAAAGAGCTCCAAGGGAGGACTCTAAGCCTTGTTTCCACTGGCAAAGGAGAAGGAGAAGGGCTGGTTTGGACGTTGGCCAAGATAGGGAAGGGTTGTATGGGCGCTGGCCACCAAGGAAGAAGAAGAAAATAAGGAAAAGCTTTCCTTATTTGGTGCCGCCAACTCCCTAACCCTAATCTCCAATGCTTGCCGCCCCTTGCCCTAATCCTATCTCAAATGGTATTCCTCCTTGCCACCCACCCCCTCCTCTCCTTTTATAGAGTTAGGGATAAGCCTTGTTTTAATCTCCATCATTGGTTCTAGGGATTTAATCTCAACCGTCGGATCTAGAGATTTAATCTCAATCGTCAGATCTAGAGATTTAATCTCTACCTTTGGATCTAGAGTTTTGTTTTCATCCATTGGATCTAGGCTTCATGAGTTTTAATAGGCTACAATAGGAACCATGAGGAGGAGTTGGATCTTGGCCACCCAATGGATCAAGCCCACATAAAGTCCGATCCATTAATGATAATCCAATCCACTAAAGGATTATCATTGATCTACCTCACCAATCCCCATAAGTTAATATGGGCTCCATATATTATATGTACATTTTTCTCCCCGTATTTAAGATCTCGAATATCCGTCGATTAATTAATTTACTGACCATTAATTAATCAACATCTAACTCCATGAGTAGTACCACACAACCTTTTCATCATGCCGCACCAAGTCCACCTACAGGGTTTACATGATGAACCTTATGAGCTCCTCAAGGGGACATCATCATCCTAATATATAGGATACAGTTTCCTCCTATAATCAATGACACACCATATAAATAATATCATTTCTCAACTTACCGAGCCTATCGATTTAATCTATAAATCTCGCCCATTGGTAAATCAAAGAAATGAATACTAAGTATATGTGCCCGTTATTATATTGGGATTAAGACTATGCACAATATAATATCTGAGGTCCGATTCGATTATGTAGTCAGCAATAAATCGAATCACCTCTAAGTCGGTCCTACTCAATACACACAAAGTGTACTAGTGTGATTCTATGGTCAAGACAAACCAATACCAAATCACGCTACAACCATACCAATGGTTTGTCCAAAGCGATCTCGGTTGTGAGCCAATACTTATACTTTACAAGGAGCCTATAACATGATCTCCCGTGTGACACCTCACACTATGTTATCTACAATGTAATGTATTAGACAATATGCATCACCATAAATATGCAAACAATGATCATGTGATTCTTATTTCAAAATAAAGAGGTTCATACAAAAGATAGACTTTTCAGTATACATCCCAACAATTCCAAGAATCGAAGCCTCCTAGACCATGTATCTTCCCTTCCTTGCTCGCTCCAAACAAGGGAAGAAAATCCTCCATTCTTCTCCTTGCTTGTGCCGACCACCAAACACCAAGTCCTTGGTGTCCGCCGGCCCTAAGGAGTGGGAGAAGGTGGTGCCGGACAAGAGAGAAGGATAACCCTAAACCCTTGATGTCGTCGGCCCTTGGAGAAGAAGAAGATGCGCCGGCAATGAGATGGGAAGGAGGCGCCGACCAAGGAGGAAGGGAAACCCTAAATCTTGTTGTTGCCGTCGGCCCTAGGAAACAAAACCCTAGCCTCCAACTTGTTGCCGCCCAAGCCTCTCCAACACCAACCCAAAAGATATTCTTTAGGTATAGGCTTCATGAGGTATTTATAATAGGCTACCATAGGGACCATGAGGAGGAGTTGGATCTTGGCCACCCAATGGATCTGAACCACATATAACCCGATCCATTAATGATGATCCATTCCACTAGAAAACAATCATTGATCTACCTCACCAACCCGCATAATTAAATATGGGCTCCAGATATTATTTGTACAAAATATCTCCCCGTGTTTAAGATATCGAATGTCCATTAATTAATTAAATTACTGACAATTTAATTAATTAATATCTAACTCCATGAGCAGTACCACTCATCCTTATCATCATGTTGGACCAAGTCCACCTGCAAGATTTACACGATGAACTTTTTGAGCTCCTCAAGGGGACATCATCATCCTAATGCATAGGACACGATTTTCGCCTATAATCAACGGCACACCATGTAAATAATATTATTTCTCAACTTACC
Organism: Wurfbainia villosa; assembly: GCA_025175895.1. Taxonomy (NCBI): domain Eukaryota; kingdom Viridiplantae; phylum Streptophyta; class Magnoliopsida; order Zingiberales; family Zingiberaceae; genus Wurfbainia; species Wurfbainia villosa. The sequence goes on from CM045991.1 coordinate 105,342,384, forward strand.
AGGCCTATCAATTTAACACATAAATCTCACCCATTGGTAAATCAAAGAAATAAATACTAAGTATATGTTCCCATTATTATATCATGATTAAGAGTATGTACACCATAATATCTGAGGTCTGATTCAATTATATAGTTAGTATAAATTGAATCACCTCTAAATTGGTCCTGCTCAATACACACAATGTGTACTAGTGTAATTCTATGGTTAAGATAAACCAATACTAAATTATACTACAACCATGCCAATGGTTTGTCCAAAACCATCTTGGTTGTGAGCCTCTACTTATACTCTATAAGAAACTGATAACATGATCTTTTGTGCGACACCACATACCATGTTATCTATAATCTAAAGTATCAAACAATTTGCATAAATATAAAATGAAACAATGATCATGTGATTCTTATTTCAAAATGAAGATGTTCATACAAAGGCTAGACTTTCAGTATACTACCCAACAGATCTGAGTCAAAGCTCCACCTCTCTCCACTTTGAGTGGATCTTATCTTGACTCTCCTCGAAGTGATCTGTTTAACCAGCAGTCAACTGATTCCCTATAGAAGTCGACTGATGGTAGGTTCAGTCGACTTCCATTAGCCTCCATTCGACTGTCAGCTTGATCACTAACCTGCAATAAAAGGTTTACACAGAATACTTCATTGATGGTAAATTCAACGATTCATAACCGTCTGACCTCAACCTAGACCTTCCTCCCGAAGTCTTAGTCGGATCTCCGCCTATGGTTGTTCTTGTACTTAGGACACAACCTTACCATCACTCCGCACCCAATTCTTACTGATGCATGCGAACGCGACCTCAAATCTCGCGACGGAGACTATCGAGGACTCGAAGCGTGTGCTCACACTCAATGCCCGCAAGTGCATGGGTTTCATCAAGTAATAAAGATTGATCGATCCCACAGGGACTGAGATTCGAGTACCGATCTATTCGGTGAACGTTATTGTTTAGAAATTGATTCTAATGGTTGCGATTCAGAGGGTTGTCGGCGGTCCTAACTCTAGTACAGTGTCACATGGAGGAAGAGAAGGGATGCTACGAGTCTTTGGATGGATTCTAGGATTTCAGTTTTGTTTGTGTGTTACATAACACATTGTCAATTGGGTTTTGTCTAGGTTTCTAGCTGCGATTTTGTGGAAAGGACATCATACACTCCCCCGATGAGCCTTCGCATGTATCAGAAGCTACCTCTGCTATACCAGGTCAACCCCTAGCTTTAGGATGGGATAGTCAGTACGAGGACGCCGAATCGATCCCTGCGATGAGTCGAAAATGGGGCGCATTTCCTACTCTATCGCATCCTTCTACCCATAATTATAGGCGATGAGGACAACCTCTAGGTTCCTCTTTAAATTCCCCTAAATCTTTGATACGAGGGTTGTCACCCCTCATATCAGCTAAGCACAGTGACTAGAAAACCAAAACAATAGCTATAGATCTAAACCAAACACCAATTGCAAATATAGATTCAAGAACGAAAAGATATTTGAACCAACATGTTCTAACTCAAAACAAACTACTCCTTAGTCCTAGAATCAGAGAATCTACTCCATAAATGCAAGAAAAGAATCACACGCATTGTCGAATTCATATATATAAGATAAAGTATGGAAAGAATATAGATTACAATGTGTTGAGGTTCTTCTCCCTGGCATTGAGGTTCAGAACTTGGATCTCGAGAGGCTTCCTTCCTCCCCATTGCAATTTTTCGAAGCTTTTTAGGGCTTCGGAGTGTTGTCCCGACCGTCGTGCCTCCCCCTAGGGTTTGGGCGTGGCTTTCTTTATATAGACATGAGGTCGGCTCTTCACGAAATTCGAAAAAAGACCTAATCACGCCAAAACACTAGGCCGCCACATGACCATCTGTTTCCACATGACTAGGACATGTGTGGCCCTGTGGTGGCCAATCTCGAGCTTCGAACATGGCCGTGTGTAACTACATGCCCTGGTTGTGTGCCCTATTGCATCCAGCTGCCAAATGCTCTTTTTCGCTCTGAAAGTGCACCGTTTTCCCCATGAAATGCTATCCTATACACAAAAGTAGAAAGAGCAGATCTCCAAATCAAAAAATAGGAAATGCATGCAAAACAAAGTAAAATATACATGAAACAAACATAAAATGAAATGAGATGTGAATGAAAACTACTCCTAAAATCCTATATGTTTTTCTCACATCAATTCCCCCAGACCTAGATTTTTGCTTGTCCCCAAGCAAACCTCAGTGCCATGAAATTTTAAAAAGGTATCATTCCATACTTAGCATATTGACTAGATTTATCAAGTGGTATTTTCAATCAAAGTAAAAAAGATGAGTTCTAAAAATTCACTAAGTTAGCTCCCCGTGCACGTGGTAAGCGAATCTTCTTAGGGGATACTCGTTCCATGGTAAGTTAAGTCATCATCCTATACCTTTCATAAGGTCTTCGGCTCTTAGGCACTTACCTGCCCAAAGCGAGGGTCGTTCCCTAGATCTAGCACAAAGTCTCAAAGGCGTGCTCGGTATTGAGAGAAATTGATACGTGTTTCCTCAGTAACCTAACTCGGTCTCAAAGGGGCACCTAACTATTTCCACCCACGACAACTGTTTTTTTCATCCCTCATAATCTTTTTTTCAATTTTTTATAACTCTCTTTTTCTTTCTTTTCTCTCTCTCTTGGGATTTTGAATTTTTCGAATAGACTTCCACAATCCGAGCATCTCCAATAAGTAAAATGCTAAATCTAGAGTCACCTATGGATTCCAAAGTACTAGACTACTGAGATGAATCATAACTATATACGTACTAGATTTTCCCTTTCAGAATGTTAATCATGTGTAGGTGTAAAAATAAAAGCTAACTAGTGTAAGTTTAGAACACTCATTAGATCAAATAAAATAAAATACCACGAGGTAAATGAAGTTAAGCTACCCATGGAAACAACACATGAACAAACTTTAAAAATACTACTGAGGCAGCTTTATAGATAATAAAAATTAAGTGTTGAAAGAAACTAAACAACTTATGTATGAACAAATGAATGATAACCATAATGCAAATATCAAGAAAGAAACTACTACTAGAAACAAAATAAATCAAAACTTGGGGTCCCCCCGGACTTAAGCGAAGCATGAGGGTTTTGGAACCGAAGCTCTGATGCCACTTGAAGGTAGGAAACTTCGCTTCTCACTTCAACTCGGTCGCTTGTTCATGGCGATCCCATCGACGTCCCCAGATTAAAAAAATTTAATCCTAGACAAAAGGGATCACCCAAGCAACCGTTTCATCGTCTTGTTATTCGATTAGAGTAGTCACTTGAACAAACTTGTTGTTCAAGCAACCAACCTCTATTCTACGAATAGCCGTGGAATAGACGATATTCAGATCGTCGGCTTTTGTGTTTATGTTCAGGGTCCATGTTAATTTAGCCACATACATAAAGTAAACAACCACATACAACATGCATATAATTAAAAAGCAATTATAGACATAATACAAAAGAACACTAATCAAAATAAATAAGATTATACCTCTTGTTATACCTCTTGATCTTCTATTGTATGTCCTTCCTCCTTTTGGACGTCGTGTGGGCGATGATCTTCCAAAAGTCAAAGCCTCCTAGATCACCAATCTTCCTTTCCTTGTTCACTCCGAACAAAGGAAGATCATAAAACAAAACTCTTCTTCCTATCTAGAACCGGCCACCAAGTCAATGGACTTGATGTTGCCGCCGGCCAAGGAAGAGAATATGGAATATGGGAAGTAGCCAAAGGAGAATCAAGGAGGGTGATGGGCATCGGCCAACTCTTGGAGAAGAGAAAAGAAACCAACCCTTCACCTTGAAGCCGCCCAAAACCCTAACCCTAGCTATCCTAGTTGCTGCCGGCCAAAGAAGAGGGGAAGAGGAATAGGTTGAGCACCAGCCAAGGAATATGGGAGAGAGATAGATGCCGGCAACACCTTAGGAAGAAGGAGGGAACCTCTCCTATTGTTGCCGCCCAACTAATGCCCCAAACCCTAGCCGCCCAACTCAATCCTAACCTCCCTAGGATTCCTTGCCGACCAAGCTAAAAGGAAGAAAACCCTAATCTCCTTCCATTATCTTGCCGCCCAAGCCATAAGCCTCTATTTATAGAGTTGGGCTCAAGCCTCCTTTTAATCTCCACCGTCAGTTATAGGGATTTATTTTCAACCATTGGATCTAGGATCCATGAGGTTTTAATAGGATACAATAGGGACCATGAGGAGGAGTTGGATCTTGGCCACCCAATGGATCAAGCCCACATAAAGTCCAATCCGTTAATGATTATCCATTCCACTAGAGGATTATCATTGATCTACCTTACCAACCCCCATAAGTTAATATGGGCTCCATATATTATTTCTACATTTTTCTCCCCGTGTTTAAGATCTCGAATGTCCGTCGATTAATTAATTTACTGACCATTAATTAATCAACATCTAACTCCATGAGTAGTACCACTCAACCTTATCATCATGTCTGACCAAGTCCACCTGCAGGGTTTACATGATGAACCTTATGAGCTCTTCAAGGGGACATCATCATCCTAATATATAGGACACGGTTTCCTCCTATAATCAACGACACACCATATAAATAATATCATTTCCCAACTTACCGAGCCTATCGATTTACTCTATAAATCTCGCCCATTGGTAAATCAAAGAAATGAATACTAAGTATATGTGTCTGTTATTATATCGGGATTAAGAGCATGTACAATATAATATCTGAGGTTCGATTCGATTATATAGTCAGTAATAAATCGAATCACCTCTAAGTCGGTCCTGCTCAATAAACACAAAGTGTATTAGTGTAATTTTATGGTCAAGACAAATCAATACCAAATCATACTACAACCATACCAATGGTTTGTCCAAAGCCATCTAGGTTGTTAGCCTTTAATTATACTTTACAAGGAACCGATAACATGATCTCCCGTGTGACACTACACACCATGTTATATACAATGTAATGTATTAGACAATATGCATAACCATAAATATGCAAACAATGATAATGTGATTCTTATTTCAAAAATAAAGATGTTCATACAAAAGATAGACTTTTCAGTATATATCCCAACAATCTCCCACTTTTACTAAAAGACTATGCTATCCTTATACTGCCATACATATGATTCTCATTCCCTCCACATGCCTATCAAAAGCTCTCGCTAGAAAGGCCTTAGCGAAAGGATCTACTAGGGTATCCTCTGATGCAATTTAGGCGACATCACCTTCTACCTCCTTTACGATTTCTCGTATCAGGTGGTACTTGTGCTCTATGTATTTACTTGCCTTATGGGCTCGTGGTTCCTTCGAGTTTGCAACTGCACCACTATTATCACAATAAATTGTAATAGTTCTGGGCAAACCAGGAATCACATCCAAGTCCATCAAGAAGTTCCTGAGCCACACAGCTTCTTTGGCTGCCTTAGAAGCTGCCACATACTCAACTTCCATGGTGTAGTCCGCCAAGCATTTCTGCATGACCCTCCTCCATACAATGGCTACACCTCCCAAAGTAAACACAAAACCTGAGGTAGACTTACTATTATCACTATCTGATTGGAAGTTGGAATCTGTGTAACCCACAGGGAGAAATTGATCTGCCTAGTAGACTAGCATATAATCCCTAGTCCTTCTCAAGTACTTTAATATATGCTTCACCACAGTCTAATGTCCCTGTCCTGGATTACTTTGATATCTGCTAACCATGCCCATGACAAAGTAGATATCCGGCTCGTACATAGCATCACATACATGAGGCTTCCTACTGCCGAAGCATAAGGAACCACCTTCATCTCCTCTATCTCCTTAGATGTTCTAGGACACATCTCTTAGATAAAGGAACTCCATGCCTGGAAGGTAGAAAACCCTTCTTGGAGTTCTGCATGCTAAAACGATACATAATGGTGTCTATGTATGAAGCTTGAGATAAGCACAACATCATTTTTCTGCGATCCCATATAACCTTGATCCCAAGGATGTGTCCCACTTCTCCCAAGTCCTTCATATCACACTGTTTGGCAACCATACATTTACGTCCGATAACACCTTGACATTGTTGTCAATTAACAAAATGTCATCTACGTATAGTATAAGAAATACCACTACGTTTCCGTCACATCTCTTGTATACACAAGACTCATCCGGACTTTGAATAAATCCATAAGACTGGATTACCTCATCAAAACGGATGTTCCAAGACCTCGAAGCTTGCTTCAATCCATAAATGGACCGATTAAGCTTACACACAAGATGTTCTTTGCCCTTTGCAATGAATCCCTCTGGTTGCTTCATATAGATGTTTTCCTCAAGACTTCCATGAAGGAAAGCTGTCTTGACATCCATCTGCCATACCTCATAATCCATATGAGCAGCAATGCATAATAGAATCTGGATAGACTTAAGCATGGCTACTGGCTAAAAGGTCTCCTCATAATCGATACCCTCTTTCTGAGTATACCCCTTCGCAACAAGCCTCACTTTGAAGATCTCAACCTTCCTGTCTATTCCTCTCTTTCTTTTGTAGATCCACTTGCATCCAATGGTTTTTACACCATCGAGTGGTTCTACTAGCTCCCAGACCTGATTTGAATCCATAGATTCAATCTCAGTATTCTTTGCACTTTGCCAAGATACCGCATCTTTATCTTGGATTGCCTCGTCATATGTCCAGGGGTCTTGTTCATGTTCGTCAGAGACCAAATCAGAAGATTCTCCCAAGAACAATAATCTATCAGGTTGTCTAACTACCCTCCCACTACAACGAGGTATCACCTGTGTATCCTCTATGACACGCGGTGCAGTGACTTGTGGTATATCCTCTTGTACCGGTGGTACTGAAGAAGTGACTTCCCCTTTCAATTCCTCCAGAACAATCTTACTCATGGGCTTGTGGTTCATCATATAGTCTTCCTCTAGAAATCTGGCGTTCGTGCTAACGATCACCCTCTGATCTCTAGGACTATAAAACAAACCACCTTTCGTTCCCCTAGGATAGCCAACGAACATGCGTACTTCTGTACGAGGTTCTAACTTACCAGCATCTGCCTTCAGCACATGTGCTGGACTTCCTCAAATCCGAATATTTCTTAGACTAGGCTTTTTCCCAGTCCACAATTCTATGGGAGTAAAAGGTACTGATTTAGATGTGACCAAGTTCAGAATATACACTGTCGTATCTAGAGCATATCCCCAGAACGAATCTGGCAACTCAGAATAACTCATCATCGATCTAACCATCTCCAGGAGAGTCCTATTCCTTCGCTTTGCTATACCATTCTGCTAGGGTGTGCCAGGTGCAGACAATTGGGATTGAATCCCAGCCTCTGATAAGTAATTCCTAAACTCTCCCATGAGGTACTCACCACCACGATCTAATCGTAGTGTCTTGATACTTTTACCTTGACATTTCTCCACATCAGCCTTGAATTCTTTGAATTTGTCAAAGCATTCAGACTTGCGGTGCATCAAGTAAATGTATCCATATCTCGAATAATCGTCTATAAAAGAGACGAAATACTCAAAACCACCTCTAGCCTGGATAGACATAGGACCACACAAATCAGAATGAACCAATTCTAATACATCTTTGGCTCTATACCCCTTGGTCTTTAAAGGCCTCTTGGTCATTTTACCCTCCAAGCAAGATTGGCAGGTTGGGGAATCTTCCACCACTAATGAACACAGAGGTCCATCAGCTATCAACCTTTGAATTCTGCTTAGGTTAATATGACCAAATCTTAGATGCCAAAGATATGTTTGTTTCATCTTCGAAGCTTCTTTTCTCTTATTAGAAGATGAGTTATTAACTTCTATTTGCATCGTGGGAGCTTTTGGTTCATATGTATATAAATTTCCTATCAATGCACCAAAATAGATAATCTCTCTATTCCTTTTTATAACAACTCTGTCATTAAAAGAAATAGAATATCCGTTCATAAACAATTTAGAAACCGAAATCAAATTCTTTTTAAATAAAGGTACATAAAGGCAATTTTTCAGAACCAAAGTTTTATTCCTATCAAAAGACAAACAAACATCTCCCACTGCAATAGCCGCCACCTTCGTGGCATCGCCCAAGTAAATGGTAATCTCCCCCTCAGCTAGTCTTCAGGTTTCCTGGAACCCCTGCAAAGTATTGCAGACATGATCAGTGGCTCCCATACCTACACACCAGGTGCCGGTAGATAACACCGCTAACCATGTTTCAATGACTAGACCAAAGGATATACCTTTGTTCTGCTTTCAATTTGGAAAGTCCTTCTTCCAATGTCCATCCTGCTTTGCAAGTGAAGCACTTGCCTTTCGGCTTCTTCACATGTCCCTGAGATCCTCCCACCACCTTTGCTTCACCTTGTTTCTTCTTCTTCTTGCCTTTGGGCTTAGAAGTAAAAACCTTCTGAGCAACCATGGTCTGAGCCTGAACAAGCCTTTCTGTCGACTGGAGAATGATATCGATCTGGGTTTCCCCATTGATCTCATCTCTAGGGACTTTTAGCTCATTTTCAGGCGTAAGAGGACAATCTTCGAAGAGTACATACTTGTACTCCTCAGCAGTTAAGACAATGTCAAGATTCCCTTTTCCAATCAATATAATTATGTACAGTAAGTTTATTTTCCTTTAGTATCATAGCAAGTGAACTGAAAGTCATTTTTGAAAAACCTAAGAATCACATAGATCAAAACTTTGGATTTCAAAAAATTATTGATTCCTCAAACAATAAAATTTTAAAATCAACCAACACCTCAAAACACCGAGATCTCATATGCCACGATTGTATGGACGTATACAAAATCTACATTTGTAAGATGAGGTTTTACCCATTAAATTTACTATCTTGTCAACCTAACTTTTTGACAAATAAAATTAATAGTTGGTTTCTCTTCGACCCTACAAATAAAAGCAGTGACTCCGATGGGAAGGATACTCCTATTTGCATATAAGTGTTCAACATTACTCGATACCAAGGAAATTATCTCGGGTTGTGCCTTCCGATGGGAAAGTACATACACTCCTAAATAATTTTCTATAACCATATCCGACCCTGTGATCCGCAAACAAACTCATCCGATGGGGAGGAAGGCACTCAGAGTCGACGCGCAAGTTTGCTTGCATCACATGTCAAATCGTAATGGAGACTGTGGGAATTTATAAAAATATCCCTCTTCCACTTAGTAATTTGAAATTGAGGAATTTTCTAGCCTACGACATGCATATCAAACAATAAGCAATAAATATGAAAAAATAAAAAAATTTCCAACTATTAAGGTTTTTGTCTTCAATATGTCTCTCGTCGTATCGCCATCTCGTCCGCTCCTCCCTACGCCATGTACAAGCCATCCAGAGATCCGAGCTGAGAAAAATTATTTTAATTTACATCCATCGATCCTATACTCCTCGAGGGAGTGTACATGAAATCTAGATCAAAAGTAAACTAAAATAAAAAGAGTGGCTAAACAATGTCGTATCTAATTACAAAAATTAAATATTAGCCTCGTGATCCCCGAGGATTCAACAAATATACAATTACACACATACAATCACATACACACATATGGCCATAATAGTTGGATCCTATGCCTGCAAACAAAAAGTTAACCTATGCATATCCTACTATTATCCGACACATATAATATATGAAAAGTGCATAAAAGTAACCGAATCCTAAACACACAAAACTAGAAACCGTGGCTCTGATACCACTTGAAGGTTTTGGAACCGAAGCTCTGATGCCACTTGAAGGTAGGAAACTTCGCTTCCCACTTTAACTCGGTCGCTTATTCATGGCGATCCCATCGACGTCCCCGGATTAAAAAAATTTAATCCTAGATAAAAGGGATCACCCAAGCAACCGTTTCATCGTCGTGTCATTCTATTAGAGTAGTCACTTGAACAAACTTGTTGTTCAAGCAACCAACCTCTATTATACGAATAGTCGCAGAATAGATGATGTATGGATTACCGGCTTTTGTGTTTATGTTCAGGGTCCATGTTAATTTAGCCACATACATAAAGTAAACAACCACATACAACATGCATATAATTAAAAAACAATTATAGACAAAATACAAAAGAACACTAATCAAAATAAACAAGATTATACCTCTTGTTATGCCTCTTGATCTTCTATTGTATGTCCTTCCTCCTTTTGGACATCGTGTGGGCGACGATCTTCCAAAAGTCGAAGCCTCCTAGATCACCAATCTTTCTTTCCTTGTTCACTCCGAACAAAGAAAGATCATAAAACAAAACTCTTCTTCCTATCTAGAACCGGCCACCAAGTCAATGGACTTGATGTTGCCGCTGGCCAAGGAAGAGAATATGGAATATGGGAATCGGCCAAAGGAGAATCAAGGAGGGTGAGGGGCACCGACCAACTCTTGGAGAAGAGAAAGGAAACCAACCCTTCACCTTGTAGCCGCCCAAAACCCTAACCCTAGTTATCCTAGTTACCGTCGGCCAAAGAAGAGGGGAAGAGGAATAGGTTGAGCACCGGCCAAGGAATATGGTAGAGAGATAGATGTCGGCAACACCTTAGGAAGAAGAAGGGAACCTCTCCTATTGTTGCCGCCCAACTAATGTCCCAAACCCTAGCCGCCCAACTCAATCCTAACCTCCCTAGGATTCCTTGCCACCCAAGCTAAAGGGAAGAAAACCCTAATCTCCTTCCATTATCTTGCCGCCCAAGCCATAAGCCTCTATTTATAGAGTTGGGCTCAAGCCTCCTTTTAATCTCCACCGTCGGTTCTAGGGATTTTTTTTTCAACCATTGGATCTTGGCTCCATGAGGTTTTAATAGGATACAATAGGGACCATGAGGAGGAGTTGGATCTTGGCCACCCAATGGATCAAGCCCACATAAAGTCCGATCCATTAATGATTATCCATTCCACTAGAGAATTATCATTGATCTACCTCACCAACCCCCATAAGTTAATATGGGCTCCATATATTATTTGTACATTTTTCTCCCCTTGTTTAAGATCTCGAATGTCCGTCGATTAATTAATTTACTGACAATTAATTAATTAACATCTAACTCCATGAGTAGTACCACTCAACCTTATCATCATGCCGGACCAAGTCCACCTGCAGGGTTTACATGATGAACCTTATGAGCTCCTCAAGGGGACATCATCATCCTAATATATAGGACACGGTTTCCTCCTATAATCAACGACACACCATATAAATAATACAATTTCCCAACTTACCGAGCCTATCGATTTACTCTGTAAATCTCACCTATTGGTAAATCAAAGAAATTAATACTAAGTATATGTGTCCGTTATTATATCGGGATTAAGAGCATGTACAATATAATATCTGAGGTCCGATTCGATTATGTAGTCAGCAATAAATCGAATCACCTCTAAGTCAGTCCTGCTCAATACACACAAAGTGTACTAGTGTAATTCTATGGTCAAGCCAAACCAATACCAAATCACACTACAACCATACCAATGGTTTGTCCAAAGCCATCTAGGTTGTGAGCCTTTACTTATACTTTACAAGGAACCGATAACATGATCTCCTGTGTGACACTGCACACCATGTTATCTACAATGTAATGTATTAGACAATATGCATAACCATAAATATGCAAACAATGATCATGTGATTCTTATTTCAAAAATAAAGATGTTCATACAAAAGATAGACTTTTCAGTATATATCCCAACAAAGCATACCTCTAGTATGCTGGACGAGGTGAAAATTCCGGTAGCCTCGGCATCTCGGGATCCTTGGAGAATTTGGTGTTGAGCCACTGATGCCACATGTATATGTGGTCGATCTGAGAGCTGATGGATGCAGTGGTTGCTCGGTGCTCCTCCTCCCTAGTCCACTGTGCCTGTTGGGCATTCATGTGTTGCTGCATCTCCTGACGGTAAGTAGCCTCCTCCTGGCGACGAGCAGCCTCCTTCTGGAAGTAGATAAGCGCCTCGTCGTAGAACTCCTCGCCCCGCTTGAAGTGCTCCCGGATGCCTTGAAACTCTGCATGCATGTAGGCACTCTACACCTTCCATCGCTACCTCTGCGTCTGCTTCTCAGTATATATGTCATCGAGGCACGATCGAAACTCCGAAAAATCATAAGCAGATGTACCTGCATTATGCTCAAAAGTAGAAAAAGGTGGCGGTGCATCTATAGGGTCATGTCGACATGGATTATGTGGGCTCCATACGTGTGTGGACTGGAGGGAGAGTTATGTACAAGGGGAGAGATAGGTACCAAAGTGGATGGTCCCTCGTATGGTGGAGACTCCACTATCAGGTCTAAATGCCAGTTGGCGCATGTGGTGATGGTGGTATGATCAGGGTCGGGGAGCCTAAGGGCTGTTAGATTTTTTTTCTTACAAAGCATAAGGAGTCTCCCTCTCCTACAATCATCTTCATGGTCATACACACCCCCAGGTCGATCCTTGGGCTCCCCTCTATGCTATCTAGCATGGTGTAGTCATACCCCATCCTATGGAAAATGTGGGTAAGTAGGCCCCCCACAATAATCTCTCCTTTCGCCGCTTTGCCCACTTTCACTAGGTGTCTAATGAAATGGGACCCTACATCCATGCTACTCCTTTCTTGTAGCATGTCCCACAAGCAAAGCAACTCACTAGCTCGCAATACACTATCACTCTCCCCACGATAAAAAATAGTACTTGTCATGATTTGGTATATGTACTAGAAACTGGGGTTTTGGAGGCATGATGCTTTGGCCCTATAAGGGTCGTAAGTGTGTTCTCCTATCAATTCTGTCCAAAAAAATGAGAGTTAAACCTAATAGGGGTTCTTTTCTTTCCCCCACTAGGCAAGCCAAAGCATGTGTTCCATTGGTGTAGTGTCCATTCATGCTCAATGTTGAATAGCCTAAAGGTAATCCTACCCTCTTCGCTTTCTCTCCCTATTAAGATTTCCGCTTCAAAAGAACTCAAAAAATTCTAGAACTATCCTAGGGTATGTTGGGTGTCTTATCCCCATTATCTCTTCGCACCCCATTTTTTCAAATAGGGCTTGAATATCACCAAACAAACCTAGGGACTCTAAGAGATATTCATCAAGATATCTAGTAGCGGTGATTCTTCTAGTAGAGAGCATATCAAATCTTTTCCTATGCTCATTATTGCGAAAGAGAAGGGTTTAAAAAGTGTTATCCTTTTCCGGAGCTTGAGGGGTGTTCGTTCTCCTTGCTCTTCGCTCTGAGGTAGTAGATCGGGGCACTACTTGCCTTGTCCTCCTCATCCTTGCTTCTATTGGGCTTCTTTGAGGGTTAGAGAGGGTCGTAGGTGGTGGGGAAGATGGTTCCACATGGCTAGAGCAAAAGAAATCAAAGTACACGGTGCATTTGGCGTGAAAACGCACGGCATGACCCTCTTAAACCCGACGTGCCATGACCATGTGAAAACACACAGCCAGGTTGTGTGCACCACTGGGGGTCATGGGCACGGCCATGTGAAAACACACAACCAGGACATGTGTCCCCCATTTCCTTCTCACGGTGCACAACGGTCCGAGTTCTCCTACTCGCTCAATCATGTAGGTTCAAAGTGATTTTATTTTTACCTAGCAGGCTCTTTCTGGTTCTAATTCGTGTGAGAAAATGCTAAAAGAAATGGAAATCAAAATTCAAAGTAACCAAATGAATGCAATACAATAAAAAGAACACCTAAAAACTAAACTTGGGTTCCCTCCCAAGAAGCACTTTGTTTAAGGTATTTTAGCTCGACTACACTCTATTATCTTCAACTTGGCTCCGGAGGCTCTGTGAAACTCCATTTATCCGTCTCGGTGCTAATATCCGGTGGGCTCGACTTTACCCTGCTAAAAGTGTAGCCGTCTAAGAAGGGAGCTCTACACTCTGACAGATTGAAGAGGATGATCTCCTCGTCTACCTCCAAGGAGATCTTGTGTGCCTTTACATCTATGCATGCTCCCGCAGTTGCCAGAAAAAGTCTTCCCAAGATGATGGGATTATGGGGATTTGGTCTTGTGTCGAGTATTATAAAATCTATATGTATAATGAAGTTCTCAATGACCACAGGCACATGTGCTAGCATGCCAATGGGTTCTTGACTGAGTCGTCCCCCATACGAATACCAAGGTTTGCTAGTTGGGTCCCATTCAGTGTCATCTTCAGATAGAGTGTGTAGGGCATCACGCTGACTGATGACCCTAAATCTCATAGCACTTCATCAAAGCTCTCCTCATAAATCGAGCAGGGTATAACAAATTCACCAGGGTCCTCAAGCTGCGGTGGAATCTTATCTTCAATTTCAGCTTGGTGATGTAGGGTGGAAATCATGGCTGCACACCCCTTGGCGAAGCTGTTTCTTTGTGCTACTCTCTCATTGCACACTCCCTCTTCGTTAACTTGACTCAGCTCGGGTAATGACGGAGAACTATCCATAGGTTGCAACATGGTTTGGGCTATATGGGCCACTTGTGTTTCCAACATCCACGTGTGACTTGTAAGACCGTCAACAGTGGCCTTTAAATCCTTAAGTGACTCTTCTGTCTTCTAATGTTGGCATCAAAAATCTTTATTGGCCTTTGTTTGGGTAGCAATGAAGTCTTCCATCATCAATTCTAGCCTTGGCTTCTGTGGTTGTTGCTGCCCATTTCCCTGTTGTTGCCCATACCCTCCTGATGGTTGGAAGTTTCCCGAGTTATTCCAATAGGAAAAATTAGGGTGATTCCTCCATCTGGGATTGTAAGTACCTGAGTATGGGTTGTTGGGCCTTTGATTATAATCCCCAAACACATCGACATGCTCAAGCTACTCTTCTAAGCCACCCTGCCCTCCATAGTAGTCCTCCCGATATGTTGTTGCTCCTTCTCCAAAGTCATTGGTCGGACATGCAGATACAAGATTTAAAGAGTCAAAACATCTACTGAGCATGTCCATCCTCGCTGCTAGGTGGTCCACGGAGTTGATAGCATATCGTTCCGCTGTAGAAGCTGGGTGACTACATTTATAAGTGAAGGTAGGAAACTTCGCTTCCCACTTCAACTCGGTCGCTTGTTCATGGTGATCCCTTCTACGCCCCTGGATAAAAAAAATTTATCCTTGACACGAGGGATTACCCAAGCAACCGTTTCATCGTCGTGCTATTCGATTAGAGTAGTCACTTGAACAAACTTGTTGTTCAAGCAACCAACCTCTATTCTACGAATAGCCGCGGAATAGACGATGTACGAATCGTCGGCTTTTGTGTTTATGTTCGGGGTCCAAGTTATATTAACCTCAAAACAGAATATATAACATTCATATAATTGAAGAACAAATATAAACATGTTACAAAAAAAAATAGGCAATCGATATACCTCTCGATCTTCTATTGTATGACCTTCCTCCTCTTGGACGTCGTGTGGGCGACGATCTACCAAAAGTCGAAGCTCCTAGATCACCAATATTCCTTCCTTGCTTGCTCCGAACAAGAGGAAGAATAAGAAACAAGGCACTTCTCCTTCTTTCAACCAACCACCAGGCTCCAAGCTTGGTGCTTGCCACCGGCCAAGATGGAGAAGATGAATAAGATGGAAATCGGCTAAGACTCCAAGGGAAGACCCTAAGTCTTGTTTCCACCAGCCAAGGAGAGGAGAAGGGCTAGGTTTGGACGCCGGCCAAGGGAGGGAAGGGCTTGTTTAGGCGCCGACCACCAAGGAGGAAGAAGAAGAAAAGGAAGAACTTTCCTTATTTGGTGCCGCCAACACCCCAAACCCTAATCCCCAAAGCTTGCCGCCCCTTACCCTAATCCTATCTCTATTCGAATTTTTTTTCCCGCCCACCCCATGCTCTCCTTTTATAGAGTTAGGGATATGCCTTGTTTTAATCTCCACCATTTGTTCTAGGGATTTAATCTCAACCATCGAATCTAGAGATTTAATCTCAACCGTCGGATCTAGAGATTTAATCTCTACCTATGGATCTAGAGTTTTGTTTTCAACCATTGGATCTAGGCTTCATGAGGTATTAATAGGCTACAATAGGAACCATGAGGAGGAGTTGGTTCTTGGCCACCCAATGGATCAAGCCCACATAAAGTCCGATCCATTAATGATAATCCAATCCACTAAAGGATTATCATTGATCTACCTCACCAACCCCCATAAGTTAATATGGGTTCCATATATTATATGTATATTTTTCTCCTCGCTTTTAAGATCTCGAATGTCCGTCGATTAATTAATTTACTGACCATTAATTAATCAACATCTAACTCCATGAGTAGTACCACTCAACCTTATCATCATGTCGGACCAAGTCCACCTACAGGGTTTACATGATGAACCTTATGAGCTCCTCAAGGGGACATCATCATCCTAATATATAGGACACGATTTCCTCCTATAATCAACAGCACACCATATAAATAATATCATTTCCCAACTTACCGATGCTATTGATTTAATCTATAAATCTAGCCCATTGGTAAATCAAAGAAATAAATACTAAGTATATGTGGTCATTATTATATCGGGATTAAGAGTATGTACAGTATAATATCTGAGGTCCGATTCGATTATGTAGTCAGCAATTAATCGAATCACCTCTAAGTCGGTCCTGCTCAATACACACAAATTGTACTAGTGTGATTCTATGGTTAAGATAAACCAATATCAAATCACACTACAACCATACCAATGATTTGTCCAAAGTCATCTCGGTTGTGAGCCTATACTTATACTTTATAAGGAACCGATAACATGATCTCCCGTGTGACACCAAACACCATGTTATCTATAATGTAATGTATTAGACAATATGCATAACCATAAATATGCAAACAATGATCATGTGATTCTTATTTCAAAAATAAAGATGTTCATACAAAAGATAGACTTTTCAGTATACATCCCAACAATCTCCCACTTATACTAAAAGACTATGCTGTCCTCAAACTACCATACATTTGATTCCCATTCCATCTGCATGTCTACCAAAAGCTCTCGCCGGAAGGGCCTTAGTGAAAGGATCTGTCAAGTTATCCTCCGATGCAATCTTGGCCACAGTAACTTCTCCTCTCTTTATGATTTCTCATATCAGGTGGTACTTGCGCTCTATGTGTTTACTTGCCTTATGGGCTCGTGGTTACTTCAAGTTTGTAACTGCACCACTATTATCACAATAAATTGTGATAGTTCTTGGCAAATCAGGAATCACATCCAAGTCCATCAGGAAGTTCCTGAGCCACATAGCTTCTTTGACCGCCTTAGAGGTTGCCACATATTCAGCTTCCATGGTGGAGTCCGCCACGCATTTCTGCTTGACACTCCTCCATACAATGGCTCCACCTCCCAAAGTAAACACAAAACCTAAGGTAGATTTACTATTATCCCTATCTAATTGGAAGTCTGAATCCGTGTAACCCATAGGGAATAATTGGTCTGTCTGGTAAACTAGCATATAATCCCTAGTCCTTCACAGGTACTTCATTATATGCTTTACCGTAGTCCAATGTCCCTGTCTTGTATTACTCTGATATCTGCTAACAATGCCCACGGTAAAATAGATATCTGGTCTCGTACATAGCATCGCATACATGAGGCTTCCTACTGCCGAAGCATAAGGAACCGCCTTCATCTCCTCTATCACCTCAGATGTTCTAGGATACATCTCCATAGATAAATGAACTCCATGCCTGAAAGGTAGAAAACTTTTCTTGGAGTTTTGCATGCTAAAACGATTAATAATTGTGTCTATGTATGAAGCTTGAGATAAGCACGACATCCTTTTCCTGCGATCCCTTATATCCTTGATCCCAAGGATGTGTCCCACTTCTCCCAAGTCCTTCATATCAAACTGTTTAGACAACCATACCCTTAAGTCTGATAACACCTTGACATTGTTACCAATTAACAAAATGTCATCTACGTATAGTATAAGAAATACCACTACATTTTCGTCACATCTCTTGTATACACAAGACTCATCCGAACTTTGAATAAATCCATAAGACTGGATTACCTCATCAAAGTGGATGTTCCAAGACCTCGAAGCTAGCTTCAATCCAAAAATGGACCGATTAAGCTTACATATAAGATGCTCTTTGCCCTTCGCAATGAATCCCTCGTGTTGCTTCATATAGATGTTTTCCTCAAGACTTCCATTAAGGAAAGTTGTCTTGACATCCATCTGCCACACCTCATAATCCATATGAGTTGCAATGCATAAGAGAATCCGGATAGACTGAAGCATGGCTACCGACGAAAATGTCTCCTCATAATCGATACCCTCTTTCTGAGTATACCCCTTCGCAACAAGCCTCGCTTTGAAGGTCTCAACCTTTCCGTCTATTCCTCTCTTTCTTTTGTAGATCCACTTGCATCCAATAGTTTTTACACCATCGGGTGGTTCTACTAGCTCCCAGACCAGATTCGAATCCATAGATTCAATCTCAGTATTCATTGCACTTTGCCAAGATACTGCATCTTTATCTTGGATTGCCTCGTCATACGTCCAAGGATCAGGTTCATGTTCACTAGGGACCAAATCAGAAGATTCTCCCAAGAACATGAATATATTACGTTGTCTCACAACCCTCCCACTACGATGAGGTATTACCTGTGTATCCTCTGTGACACGCGGTGTAGTGACTTGTGGTATATCCTCTTGTACCGGTGGTACTGAAGGAGTGACTTCCCCTTTTAATTCCTTCAGAACAATCTTACTCATGGGCTTGTGGTTCATCACATAGTCTTCCTCTAGAAATCTAGCGTTCGTGCTAATGATCACCCTCTGATCTCTAGGACTATAAAACAAACCACCTTTCTTTCCCCTAGGATAGCCAACAAACATGCGCACTTCTGTACGAGGTTCTAACTTACCATCATCTGCCTTCAGCACATGTCCTAGACTCCCCCATATCCGAATATGTCTTAGACTAGGCTTTCGCCAAGTCCACAATTCTATGGGAGTAGAAGACACTGATTTTGATGGAACCAAGTTCAGAATGTACACCGTCGTATCTAGAGCATTTCCCCAGAACGAATCTGGCAACTCAGAATAACTCATCATCGATCTAACCATCTCCATAAGAGTCCTATTGCTTCGCTCTGCTACACCATTCTGCTGGGGTGTGCCAGGTGCAGACAATTGGGATTGAATCCCAGCCTCTGATAAGTAATTCCTAAACTCTCCCAAGAGGTACTCACCAGCACAATCAGATCATAGTGTCTTGATACTTTTACCTTGACGTTTCTCCATATCAGCCTTGAATTCTTTGAACTTGTCAAAGCATTCAGACTTGCGGCGTATCAAGTAAATGTATCCATATCTCGAATAATCATCTATAAAAGAGATGAAATACTCAAAACCTCCTCTAGCCTAGATAGACATAGGACCACACAAATCAGAATGAACCAATTCTAACACATCTTTGGCTCTATAGCCCTTGGCCTTAAAAGGCCTCTTGGTCATTTTACCCTCCAAGTAAGATTCGCAGGTTGGGAAATCTTCCACCACTAATGAACCCAGAGGTCCATCAACTATCAACCTTTGAATTCTACTTAGGTTAATATGACCAAGACTAAGATGCCAGAGATATGTTTGGTTCATCTTTGAAGGTTCTTTTCTCTTATTGGAATTAGAAGACGAGTTATTAACTTCTATTTGCATCGTGGGAGCTTTTGGTTCAAGTATGTATAAATTTTCTATCAATGCACTCGAACAAATAATGTCCCTATTCCTTTTTATAACAACTCTGTCATTAAAAGAAATAGAATATCCATCCATAAATAATTTAGAAACCAAAATTAAATTCTTTCTAAATAAAGGTTCATAAAGGCAATTCTTATGAACCAAAACTTTATTTTTCTCAAAAGATAAAGAAACGTCTCCCACTGCAACAACCGCCACCTTCATGGCATCACCCAAGTATACGGTAATCTTGTAACGCCCGTAAAATTTTAAGCTATTCAAAGTAATTATATAATTTTTAACGCCCATAAAAGGTTTAAAATAAAATAAAATAAAAATAAAATATGGTTCGCTATAGGTAGGATTTGAACCATGAACCTCCTAATTGTGAGATAGCCTTGATACCACTAGACCATAGGATAATTCTTGGCTAGAATAGATAAGGAATATACAAAGAAGGTAAATGAGAAGATGAGAGGGTGAAGAGTTGTTTCATCTCCCCATGAGAAGATGGAGAGTTTTTTTTTTCTTTTCACCTTCCTAGCCATTCACGTTGAGATTAAAGGGAGTTTAAAGAGAGAAGGAAAGTAAAAACGACTTCACATTCCTTCTTCTCCCTTCTTCCTCATCCTTGCCGAAATTCATCATTCTCCTTCCTCCATTTTTCCATCCCAAGCTATAGGGATCCTTGTGTGGGGATTCTCAAGAGGGGTTTTTAAGGAGAGCTTCTCACAAGGCTTGGTGTTTGCTAGAGGATCAAACTCCACCTCCTTCCTCCCTCCCCATCCGAAACCCTAAGGTCCTTGTTTTGGTGTTCTTGAGAGGGATTCAAGGGGATCTTCTCACAAGCTTAGTATATGCTAGAGGATCACTCCTAAGGCTAAAGAGCAAGGCAAGGTCTTCATCTCACAAAAACCCTAGCGGTATACTAGTACGATAGCGAGAGGATGTAAGTATCTCTCACCTGCAGTATAAGTAGTTCTTCGATTATTTTATATAGTTTCTTTTCATATGTTTTGAAGATTATATGTTTGGATCAAATGATATATGTGTGCGATCAGATTTATAGTTGAGGTATATGTCTTTTTAAGCAAGATCTAAGATCACCAAGATGTTATTTCTCACCTAGAGTATAAGTAACTCTTTGATTTGCCCATCTAGGTTCTATTATCATGTTTTATTTGGATTTATATGTTCTGTCCAGATTAAGTTTGTTTGGACTTTTAGGTATTTTAAGTATATTTCATTGGAAGCAAGATGTAAAGATCGCAAAGATGCTTCCCCTACGAGTTTTGGGGACAAAGAGCATGATCGAAGGTCTTGACAGGCTTCCTATATGGGTTGTTGAGTATAATCATGTAAAATACTTGTTAAATGACAAAAATAAGTTTTGATCAGATTATATGGGTGTGTTTAGACTTATAGGCAAGGTATATTTTGTTTTAAGCAAGACATAAGATCACTAGGATGCTATCTCTCACCTATAGCATAAGTAACTCTTTGATTTGCCCATCTAGGTTCTATTATCATGTTTTATTTGGATTTATATGTTCTGTCCAGATTAAGTTTGTTTGGACTTTTAGGTATTTTAAGTATATTTCATTGGAAGCAAGATGTAAAGATCGCAAAGATGCTTCCCCTACGAGTTTTGGGGACAAAGAGCATGATTGAATGTCTTGAAAGGCTTCTTATATGGGGTTTTGAGTATGATCATGTAAAATACTTGCTAAATGACAAAAATATGTTTTTATCAGATTATATGGGTGTGTTTAGACTTATAGGTAAGGTATATTTTGTTTTAAGCAAGACATAAGATCACTAGGATGCTATCTCTCACCTATAGCATAAGTAACTCTTTGATTTGCACATCTAGCTTCTAGAATCATGTTTTTATTTCAGATTTATAGGTTCTGTCCAGATTATCTTTGGTTGTATTTTTAGGTATTTTAGGTATATTTCTCGTGGGGCAAGATGTAGAGATTTCAAAGAGGCTTCCCCTACGAGTTTTGGGGACAAAGAACATGATTAAATGTCTTGAAAGGCTCCCTATATGAGTTTTGGGAGTATGAGCATGTTACATGTTGGTTAAATGACAAAATCAGTAGGTCATATATATTTATAGGTATATTTCATGTTGAAGCAAGACATAAGATCGCAAAGATGCTTCCCCTATAAGTTTTGGGGACAAAGAGCATGATCGCAGGTCTTGAAAGGCTTCCTATATGAGTTTTGGGGAGTATGAACATGTTAAATGTTTGATAAATGACAAAGATCAGTAAGTCATATATATAAAGGAAGTATTTTACTTTGAATATGTCATTGGAAGCAAGACGTAAAGATCACAAGATGCTTCCCCTACGAGTTTTGGGGACAAAGAGCATGATCAAATGTCTTGAAAGGCTTCCTATATGGGTTCTGGTTATGATCATGTAAAATACTCGTTAAATGAAAAAGAATAAGTAAGTCATATATAAAGGAAGTATTTTACTTTGAAGTGGCATGTACCGGGCTCTTAGATCGCCCACGGGCCCTAGACCGCCCTTGAAAGTTCCACGGGCCCTTGACCGCCCTTGAAAGTTAAGTTGCCCTAATGAGTTCGGTGGCTAGCTACCCGGAATTCTATTAGGGTTGCGCGCAAAGTTGGTACAATGCCGGGCTTCCCAAACAAGGATGATTAGTATTTTAAAGTATATATGTATATATGGTTTCGAAGGTTAACCAAAGCACAATGTTTACAAGTTTAAGTATAGTATGTCTCATGTATATGTTTCTACAAGTGAAGCATATTTCAAGCATATATTGCAAGTTGCATATGTTAAGTTCATGCATGTCAAGTTGAATCATTGTATCATGTGCAAGTAATTCCAAATGTTAAATGCAGAATTTTCCTAAATGCAAGTATGAGCATGTGTTGTATGCAAGTTTTCTAATAGCATGTTTTCCTAATGCGAAATTTTGTGAGAATAGGAAGTACTTACTAAGCTCCATTGCTTATAGTTTGCTTTCCTTATACTGCAGATAAGGGTAAAGCAAGATTGGAGTAAGAGGGGGGCAGCGGATGAAGTGCTTGGTGTGTGTGGCGGCGGAACAGTGGATTATGATCCTGAACTTGCTAGTATTTTGTTATGTGTTAAGACCTTCGAACTTATTCGTGTGGTAGTGTTCATGTTATATGTTTGATCATGTTGTGTCTAAGAATGTTGAACTTGCTAGTATTATGTTATGCTAAGAACTTGAACTATGTGCTAATCTTCATGTTAGGTGTTAGGGTTGATGTTATGTGTCGTTGATTACGTTGATGTTCATGTCAAGGATGCACCTATCACTACCGCCATGCATGAGGTTGAGTTACTTAAGAATGTTCTATATTAGAACTCTAGTGAATGTGCATGCTTTTAAATCAGGTATTAGTTGACTCTCAAATAGTGTATGTGAGTTTATGAAATGTTTGAGTCATGTTTTACCTGATTATGCCAAGAGTAAGATAAAGTAGGGTAAAGTAACACCTCCTTTACTAGTGTAAGTAGAAGGGGGTGTGTTACACTAAGTACCTATGAAAAAAAAAATGATGCATGCTCTATGCTAAGAAGAAGTATCTATATATGTCAATGCATGTTTATGTTTTAAAAGGAAAAAAAATGTGTCTAAAGTCTTCCACTGTAAGTAGTAAGAAGTGTATGTATGTACGGTCGCGTCACGCGCTGCCCCTCCGGACCCTTGGAAAAAGGGTGGGCATGACAGGTTGGTATCAGAGCAAGTTCCGCCCTTCCGCCACACGCACATCGAGCATCAATCTTGCTGCTTCCAAGTAAGAAAGTACATAGATGTTTTACTTTCTTCTATGCTTAGTAAAAATGTTTTTTTTTGTTAAACATGCTTACATTTGTAGGTGAGGATGATAAGAAGTAAGTAATAGTAGTAATCTTATTTTGGTCCTACTTTATGAAGAAAAAATGGTTAGAACACGGGCCAATGGAAAACATAGGACAAACGAAGTAGTACCACCACCTGACTTGATGCGGGTAGTCACTGAACTTCAGCATCAAGTTGTAGAGCAGCAACAGGTTATCAATACCTTGATGATGAACCAACAAGATAATCCTGTCACTCGACCAACTACTCAGAATGTCATGCCGACTGCACCCCTTGGCCCACCAGTTCCCCCAAGAGCCCCAGCGGGGGGAGTGAGGCAAGAGGCGTACTTAATTCAATGGCAAAAGCTAAAGCCAGAGAGTTTTACTAGTACGAGTGAACCATGGGATGCAGAGCAGCAACAGGTTATCAATACCTTGATGATGAACCAACAAGATAATCCTGTCACTTGACCAACTACTCAGAATGTCATACCGACGGCACCCCTTGGCCCACCAGTTCCCCCAAGAGCCCCAGCGGGGGGAGTGAGGCAAGAGGCGTACTTAATTCAATGGCAAAAGCTAAAGCCAGAGAGTTTTGTTGGTAAGAGTGAACCATGGGATGCGTAGGCCTGGTTCAAGACATTGGAAAGTATAGTAGAACTGTTGGATTGGCCTGAAAATGAGAAAGTCAAATGTGCATCATTCTGCTTGACTGGAGATGCCAGAATGTGGTGGGAACGAGTAAAGGCAAAAAGAGTGATCAATCAAATGACATGGGCCAACTTTGAAACAGAGTTCTTTGAGGAGTTTTTCCATATGCGAGTCATGAATAGGCACTACGATGAGTTCATGGAATTCCGACAGGGGGACATGTCAGTTAATGAAGCCGTGAATAAATTCAATAGACTAGCTCGCTTATGTCCAGAGCTAGTCAGCACTGAACGAGAAAGGGTAAGACTTATGCTCAAAATGTTGAGACCTGAGATAGCTCTGAATGTGGCCAGCGGAATTAATAGACCGCAGACTGCAGAAGAGTTAGTCAGTAGCAGAGCATTACTTGAACAACATCAAGCAACAGAATCAGGCCTCGACTGAAAATAGAAGTCATGGAAGTTCTGGAGGGCCGAAGTCTCAAAGCAATAATTCTAACTAGAAGGGAAATAACAACGGTAAGGGGAAGCAATGGAATAACCCGAAGGGGGGTACTGCAAGCAAGCGGCCTAAGTATCCTACATGTTCTAAATGTGGGAAGATGCATCCAGGAGTTTGCCTCCAGGGCATGAGCGGATGTTATAAATGTGGCTTAGAGGGACACTTGGCCATAAATTGCCCTACCAAGACCACTCCACCTCCACCACAGTCAAATCAGTATGGGGGTAAACCTGCTCAGTTGCACCAAATGCAAGCAGCATTGGAGGGTCCTCACATTAGCCAAGGAAGATTAGAGGCCCCACCCGTTTCACCGAATGCTCGGATTTTCTCTCTCACTAAAGAAGAGGTAGCAAATGATTCTACTATTGTCACAGGTCAGATACTTATCTTTAATCAGTATGCTACTGTGCTATTTGATACTGGGGTAACCCATTCGTTTATTTCCCTGATATTTGCTAAGAAGATAAACATACCTCCAGATGTCTTAGATCTTAAGTTTGTAACGACCTTGCTTTTCCGGAGAGGTAATGACATCTACGCATTGATTGCGTGCCACGCCAGTCCGAATTTCATAAAGAGAACTTTATAGCGATATGATAATGCTGGACATGCGTGATTATGATGTCATCTTAGGAATGGACTTTCTGAGCAAGTACGGTGCTTTCATTGAGTGTCGTAAGCGAAGAGTCGTATTCCAACCTGAGGTAGAGTCAAAATTTGAATTTATAGGAGAACTAAAAAAAAACAAACAAAAAAAAAGAACTAAGAATTTCTTATCTACCATAAAAGCTCAAAAGATGTTAGTTAGTGGATGCGCTGGGTATCTAGCACATATAAGAAAAAGGCCAAAAGCTTGAAGAAGTCTGAGTTGTATGTGACTACCCAGAAGTATTCCCTGATGAGCTACCATGATTGGGTCCTAACAGAGAAATCGAGTTTGAGATTAAACTTATTCCTGGTACCAATCCAATCTCAAAAGCACCCTATCGTATGGCCCCGGCAGAATTGAAAGAGCTTCAGGAACAATTATAGGAGTTACTCGACAAGGGATTCATTCGCCCTAGTCACTCACTGTGGGAGCTCCGGTATTGTTCGTGAAGAAGAAGGATGGGGCTATGAGAATGTGCATAGACTACCGAACACTGAATAAAGTGACAATCAAAAATAGATATCCTTTGCCAAGGAATGATGATTTGTTGATCAATTGAAGGGAGCCACAGTTTTCTCCAAGATTGACTTGTGGTCCGGATATCATCAAGTAAAAGTTAAAGAGGATGATATACCGAAAACAGCTTTTCGAACGAGGTATGGACACTATGAGTTTGTGTTCTTTCCTTTCGGAGTGACAAATGCTCCAGCAACCTTTATGGACCTGATGAATCGAGTACTCAAGGCATTCCATGACAAGTTTGTAATCGTCTTCATTGACGATATCCTTATTTACTCCCTTAGTGAAAGTCATATGGCAAAATCAAAGGTTTGAATAAGCAACTTGGGAACATGAGGATGACATGAAACAGAAGTATCCAGAGTTGTACTAAGTTTCGAGGACGAAACTTTTATAAGGTATGAGGGATTGTAACGCCCGTAAAATTTTAAGCTATTCAAAGTAATTATATAATTTTTAACGCCCATAAAAGGTTTAAAATAAAATAAAATAAAAATAAAATATGGTTCGCTATAGGTAGGATTTGAACCATGAACCTCCAAATTGTGAGATAGCCTTGATACCACTAGACCATAGGATAATTCTTGGCTAGAATAGATAAGGAATATACAAAGAAGGTAAATGAGAAGATGAGAGGGTGAAGAGTTGTTTCATCTCCCCATGAGAAGATGGAGAGTTTTTCTTTTCTTTTCACCTTCCTAGCCATTCACGTTGAGATTAAAGGGAGTTTAAAGAGAGAAGGAAAGAAAAAACCACTTCACATTCCTTCTTCTCCCTTCTTCCTCATCCTTGCCGAAATTCATCATTCTCCTTCCTCCCTTTTTCCATCCCAAGCTATAGGGATCCTTGTGTGGGGATTCTCAAGAGGGGTTTTTAAGGAGAGTTTGTCACAAGGCTTGGTGTTTGCTAGAGGATCAAACTCCACCTCCTTCCTTTCTCCCCATCCAAAACCCTAAGGTCCATGTTTTGGTGTTCTTGAGAGGGATTCAAGGGGATCTTCTCACAAGCTTAGTATATGCTAGAGGATCACTCCTAAGGCTAAAGAGCAAGGCAAGGTCTTCATCTCACAAAAACCCTAGCGGTATACTAGTACGATAGCGAGAGGATGTAAGTATCTCTCACCTGCAGTATAAGTAGTTCTTCGATTGTTTTATATAGTTTCTTTTCATATGTTTTGTAGATTATATGTTTGGATCAAATGATATATGTGTGCGATCAGATTTATAGTTGAGGTATAGGTCTTTTTAAGCAAGATCTAAGATCACCAAGATGTTATTTCTCACCTAGAGTATAAGTAACTCTTTGATTTGCCCATCTAGGTTCTATTATCATGTTTTATTTGGATTTATATGTTCTGTCCAGATTAAGTTTGTTTGGAATTTTAGGTATTTTAAGTATATTTCATTGGAAGCAAGATGTAAAGATCGCAAAGATGCTTCCCCTACGAGTTTTGGGGACAAAGAGCATGATCGAACGTCTTGACAGGCTTCCTATATGGGTTGTTGAGTATAATCATGTAAAATACTTGTTAAATGAAAAAAATAAGTTTTGATCAGATTATATGGGTGTGTTTAGACTTATAGGCAAGGTATATTTTGTTTTAAGCAAGACATAAGATCACTAGGATGCTATCTCTCACCTATAGCATAAGTAACTCTTTGATTTGCCCATCTAGGTTCTATTTGTTGGATCGAAGCGGATCGCTAGAGGGGGGGGGGTTGAATAGCGATAAAAACTTTTCTTTTAAATCGTTCGATAAACAATTAAATGCAGCGGAAATGTAAATAAAAACTAAATGAGACAAATAATTTTTTTACTTGGTTCGTAGCATTCGGCTACTACTCCAAGGCCCTAACGGTCCTAGACCGTGTACGGAGGGCAATTCACTAAAACACTCCTCCTCGTTGGAGGTAGGAGTTTTACGATTACAAAAGCCTTCGAAGAAAAAAGATAGAGAGACAAACCCTCTCTTCTATTAAAGTAAAATGCAACGAAAAGCCTCGATTAAAAAGAATTGCAATATTGAAAGCAATAACAAATTAAGATTATACCAACAACTAAACAAAAGAAACTTCAAGCTAGGGTTGTTGGCAGACTTGTTGTAGAGTCGCTCTCGGAGAGTTGCAGCGAATCTGAGGCTTTTGAGCACTTAGAATTGAGGATGAAACCCTAGGTTTGGCCCTCCTTTTATAGCCTTTAAGCCCCTCAACGAATGGGTCTTCAACCAATCACAAATGGGCACAAAACTCCTTGAAAAATGGTGATAAAGCTTGACTCCTCGAGGCTGATTTTTGACCACCGGTTGAACTGGCCGGTTGAACTGATGGCCAGGATTTTTGACTACAATAAAGAGTTAGCTCAAAATATAAGCGGATTCGACGGCCACTTGCCATCCGATCTCAACATAGACCTTCCATGGGAAGTCTTGGGTCGGATCGTCGCCTAAGATCATCCCCGTAAAGAGGATACGACCTCACTTACGCTCGCACACACGAGCTTACCTCGATACTTACGTGTCGCTTTTGCTTCCGGCCTTCCACTCGATTCCTTCGGCTCCCTCCAAAGTAACTCGAGTGTCGCCCGACCACCGTGGCTTCCTCCGGGTGTCGCTAGCCTTCAGCTCCAGCATTGAGACTTTTCTGCACACTTGATTTAGCTCGTGAGATAACAATATAAGCTTAACTTTGTATCGTTTGCTATAATCAAAACTTAGGTTCGACTTAGGTGCCCACTGCACCAACAATCTCCCCCTTTTTGATTTATGGCAAACCCACATACAAAGTTAAGACAAAAATAAGTATGAGATTATGCATGAATGAGTAGGAGTATATAAAAATTCTTTTTCAAGTGCTCCCCCTTGACCGAGGGTGAGTACTTGAGAAAGGGTTTTAACTCTCCCCCTTGATATTTGCTACTAAGAAAAAGAATTAAGTAACCAAAATTACTTAATATTGGCCAGAGTGTTTAAAATAAGTTTTAAGTTAAGAAACCAAATGATTTCTTAACCTTGGCCTTTAAAAAGTTAAATAAGTTTTCAAAACATAAAGTTAACTTTTGGTTTAATTATGAAGTAAGAGTTAAGTTATCAAAAACAATTTTGACCCCTTAACTTTTGTCCTTTTCTCCTTTATCTCCCCTTTTGCCGTATATCGAAAAAGAGTAAGGGTGTGTGGAAAATAAAATAAATGTTAAATTTAAAGTCCAAGCATGTTCCACATTTTTATTTTTAAAAATAATATACTGAAAATAAGTTCATCTATAAAATGTTCGACTCATATTTGGCTTGATTGATATGAAGGATCAACCAGTCCTGGTCAGAGTCGGTTAGTATGTATGATTATACTCCGTGGTTCATAGCGATGCACTAGCTCTACATCTGGAACCAGGAGTAAGGTCCTAACATCTCACGCCCAACGTGGCTAAGTACACAAACACATTAGTCCTATGTGTTGTGAGATGTATTGGCTCCTTAAATCTATAGGTGCATGATATCTAAGGTATGTCCTATGCTAGTTCCATGAAAAAAAAGTAAGAAATAGTAGTAAGAAAATATAATTTGTAAGTTCCTATTCTATTATGCACATGCCTAATCTTCGTCTCAAGAGACTAAATTCGGCTTCGGGTAGTGGTTTAGTAAATATGTCTGCTAGGTTAGACTTCGAGTCAACATATTCGAGTTGTATGGAGCCGTTGGCTACATGTTCTCGAATGAAATGGTGTTTTACCTCTATATGCTTTGTCCTTGAATGGCATATAGGGTTCTTAGTTAGATTTATCGAACTTATGTTGTCTACAAAAATTTTAGTTTTGGTGAAGTCCAACCTAAAGTCTCGGAGAGTGTACTTCATCCAAAGAAGCTGAGTTACACACTCACCCATTGAAACGTATTCGACTTCGGTGGTAGATAAGGCAACACAATGTTGCTTCCTACTGCACCAACTCACTAGACTTGAGCCGAGTAGTTGACAACAACCACTCATGCTCTTTCTATCGAGTTTACTACCGGCATAATCCGAATCGGAGTAGCCGATTAGTTCGAACTCCGTAGATCTAGGGTACCAAATACCAACGTTAAGTGTACCCTTAAGATATCTAAGGATACGCTTAACTAGGGTTAGGTGAGACTCCTTAGCACAGGTTTGAAACCTGGCGCACATACTTACTGCGAATAGGATGTCGGGTCGACTCGCAGTTAAGTATAGGAGACTTCCTATCGCGTTCCTATAGTACTTTAAGTCAATGGACTTACTTTCTAGGTCTTCTCCTATGTTAACATTAATCGCCATTGGGGTGTTTATTATCTTAGCGTCTTGCATTCCAAATCTTTTAATTAACTCCTTAGTGTATTTTTGTTGATATAGGTATATACCATCCTTAGTTTGTTTAATTTGTAGACCTAAAAAGAAACTTAACTCGCCTACCAAGTTCATTTCAAACTCACTTTCCATGAGTGAAACGAACTCGTTTAGTAAGGCTGAGTTAGAGGTTCCAAAAATTATATCGTCTACGTAAATTTGAGCTATGAATATTTCTTTACCTAAGGTTTTTACGAAGAGAGTTGGGTCAACTAAGCCTTGGTTAAACCCTTTTGACTTAAGATGGATTGAAAGTCTCTCATACCAAGCTCGAGGAGCTTGTTTAAGTCCATAGAGAGCTTTCTTAAGTTTTAGAACATGGTCGGGTTTATCTAGATTTTCGAACCCGGGGGGTTGGCTAACATAAACTTCTTCTTTAAAGTATCCATTTAAGAATGCCGACTTAACATCCATTTGAAACAACTTAAATCCTCGATGTGTGGCATAAGCTAGCAACATTCGAATGGATTCGAGTCTAGCTACTGGGGCATAGGTTTCGTCGTAATCTAAGCCTTCGACTTGACTAAACCCTTTGGAGACTAACCTAGCCTTGTTTCTAACTACTTCACCTTTATCATCAAGCTTATTTCGAAACACCCACCTTGTTCCAATTATCGTTTTGTCTTTAGGTGGTGGTACTAATTCCCACACTTCATTCCTAGTAAATTGAGCTAGCTCTTCTTGCATTGCAATAATCCAATCGGGATCAAGAAGAGCTTGTTCAATTGATTTGGGTTCTATCTTTGAAATTAAGGAAATTTGACTAAGGTTCCTATAGGATGCTCTAGTTCGAACTCCTAGATTATGATCTCCTATCACTTGATCGATAGGGTGGTTAGTCTGAATCCTAGATTGGGTTGGGTTTGTGTCACCTAATGCTTGATCAATGGGGTGACTTGGTTGAACATTAGTTTGGTTGGAGTCATCTATCACTTGATCAATAGAGTGACTTGGTTGACTTAGGTTAGGATTAATACTAGACCTGATCTCCGGATCAGAGTTAGGTCTAGTATGAATCGGCTCGCTAATTGGGGTTGCCGAGGGTTTTGTAGGTTCATGTCCTTCATCAAATACTACATTGATAGTCTCCTCAACTCTAAGGGTGTCGTGGTTATATACTCTATAAGTTCGACTTGTAGTCGAGTATCCTAGAAAGATTCCGGTCGTGGTCTTGGATGTAAATTTCCCTAGGTAATCCTTAGTGTTTAGGATATGTACCTTACACCCAAATACCCTAAAGTACTTGATGTTAGGTATTTTATCGTGATAAATCTCGTATGAGGTCTTAAGGTGCCTCTTTACCATAAGGATTCTATTTTGGAAGTACTCACTAAAACCTATCGGGTAGGTCATATTACGTTCAACATGGTCTCAGCGCTCTTGTAGAGTTCGGTTTTTCCGCCCACTCAGGCCATTTTGTGAGGGGTCCTAGGCAAGAGAATTCATGGTGGTATCCGCTTAGTCGGTGAACCTTTGATTTTCGAATTCACCACCATGATCGCTTCTAATTCTTTTAACCTTAAGGTTTTTTTTGATTCTCGATTAATTTGAATAAATTGATTAATTGATCTAGGGTATCATTTTTATGTTTGATGAACCTAACCCAGGTAAACCTGGAGTAGTCGTCAATTATGACTAAGCAATATTGACTTTTATTGAGTGACTTGGCTCCATGTGAATCGAATAGATCCATATGCAGGAGCTCAAGTACACTTGAGGTTCGTTCTTGGTTAGTTAACTTGTGTTGTGTCCTAGGTTGTTTTCCTTGTTGACAAGCATTACAGATTTTATTAACCAAATTGTTAAGGTTGGGTAAGCCTCTGACTAGGCCACTCTGACTCATCTTGTGGACGAGTCTTGGGTGTGAGTGTCCGAGTCATCGGTGTCACAACCATGATTCCTCTTCCTGTGTCAAAAGACATTTGGCTGAGGATTTGATTAAGTTAATTGTATAAATGTTATTTGTCCTAGTTCCTTTGAGTATTGTTTTAGTTGTTTCATTTATTTTAATTACACATTCATTTTCTAAAAATACGACCTTATAATTATTGTCACATAATTGGCTTACGCTAAGCAGGTTATATTCAAAATTCTCTACAAGTAATACATTTTTAATAACAAAATTTGAGTTAAGCTTGATATCACCTGATCCGATGATTTTGAGCTTGTCGTTATTCCCAAAGGCTACCGATCCTTGTCGTTTGAATCGAAGCTTCGCGAATTTGAGTTGATCCCCGGTCATGTGTCGAGTAATCTGCCTAACATCCATTGATCCTACACATAAGGTGGTTGGATTGGATGTTAGATTATTATATTTTAAAAAAAAAAATTGGTTGTAAGTTGTTAAACCTAGGTCATCTCACCGGAGTCTATATGATCAAGCATGTTATACTTATGTGTTCTTTGTGAGATGACTTCCAATTAAGTTGATTAAGTGCATTTATGTTTAAGTAATGTTAGATTTGGATTTGACCCTAGGCTTGTCAAGTTTACCTTTTCAAGATCATGGCTTCCAGGTCGTGGCGAGGCACAGGGGCCTTCTTTTATCGGATCATCGACTACTTCCTTAGACAAAGCCATTTTCAAGAAAATGATGACTTGACTCACCTAAAATTATTTCCTCGTCTAACTAGTTATTTTTAAAAAGAGGCTCCCCGAGGCTCAATCTTTTCGAAGGATTTTAGTTGATTATTTGAAAAGAGGCTCCCCGAGGCTCAATCTTTTCGAAGGATTTTAGTTGGTTATTTGAAAAGAGGCTCCCCGAGGCTCAATCTTTTCGAAGGATTTTAGTTGGTTATTTACGTGTTCTAAGTGAGTTCACGAAAGAAAAAAAAAATCTAAGCATGAAATTTCTAAGTTAAAACACAAACATGTTTTGTACTGGCTCCCTCTAGACGGTTGAATCGGTTCGGTCTATCCACATAGTGGATTTGGTCCTTGGGAACCCAGTATGAGTTGGATCCTAGAGTTGAAATCAAAGTGGTCTTAGGGACCCATGCTTGGACACATTTTTTATGTCTACTTACGATTGACATATACGACTTATTGGTCGTGTTTGAGCTAAACCCTAGTCCGGCCTTGTTGTACACGGCCCTTTGCGATCCAAGTAGGAGGTCAAGTCCTTTGGATCCCAAAGTAAACCTTTCCAATGTATTCCTAATATCTTCGACTTGACTTTTCAAGAGTGAGTTCTCAACTTCGAGTTTTTCAACCCGAGTTGAGTCCTTCTCTTGAACTCGACTAGCCGAAGAGGTTAGGGAGACCTCGTGTTTGAGGAGTTTAACTTCCTCAACCAGGGTCTCGACCTTGGACTCGGACTTAGCTAACTTCCTAGACAAAAACCTAACCGTATTATGTAAATTATTAAATAAGGTTCGACTCACCTTAAGGGTATCTTTTGAACCAGATGCGTATCCGTGGCTTGACTTGAAGGTAGCTTCATAGTCCGAGTCATCCTCAGGTTCTGACTCAAGTTCAGGTTCGGTCTCCGTGTCGGACTCAATCGATTTCGCCATGAAGACGTGGTCTTCGTCTTCTTCGGATGACGCTTCTTCCCATGTTGCATTGAGGGCCTTCTTGTGCTTAGGTGCTTGGTGGTTGAGCTTGGGGCACTCGGACTTTATATGTCCAAACCTGTTACACTCATAACACCTAATATTAGAACTTTTAGGCTTACCTTGGTTGGGTCGAGTTGTGGTTCGCTTTCATCCCTTGGCTATCCTTCGAGCTAGGTTCATTAGTTCGGCAGTCAATTCCGGGTCAACTTCTTCTTCGGACTCATCTTCCTCCTCGGTTGGTGGTGGCTTGCTTGCGATTTTCTTCTTCTTTGAACCTACAAACAAGGCTATACCCCTCTCGGGTTCCGAGTTGGACTGCTCATGTAATTCAAAATCCGAAAAGAGTTCATCTAATCTAAGTTTAGAAAGGTCCTTGGAGACCTTGTAGGCATCGACCATGGATGCCCACAAGGTAGTCCTCGGAAAAGAGTTTAGAACATACCTTATAAGGTCGCGGTTTTTGACCTTTTGCCCGATTGCGTGTAGGTTGTTGACTATGTCTTGGACACGGGCGTGGAGTTGCGTCGCGGACTCGTGTTCCTTCATTTTTAGTGTGTACAATTTATTGAACAACAAATCACATTTGCAAACATTAGCTTGATCCGATCCTTCGTGTAACTCGATCAGCTTTGTCCAAAGGTCCTTTGCGCTAATGAAGGGGCCGACGCGATTTAACTCCTCCTTGAACAAGCCGCATTGGAGGATTTGTGTTGCCTTGGCATCAGCTTCGACTTGTCGTTTTGTCGCAATGGTCCATTGATCATAATCCAAGGAGTCACCCACTTCATTAGTCGGAAGTGTGAAACCCGTTTGGATTATGATCCACATCTCGATTTGGGTTTTGAGAAAGCATTCCATCCGACCCTTCCAATAACGGAAGTCATCTCCGTTGTAAAACGGAGGTCGGACGGTGCTAAAACCCTCGAGATGGGCCATTAGAACAAAAGACAAAAAGGGACGAAGACGAAGAAACTAGCAACGACAAAAACACAAAACAAGGTACCAAGACTCGCGTCTTGGATTAGTAGTGCGGGAGTAAATTTAACAAAGCGAAATAAATCAGAAATAAACAGAAAAATAAATCTGTGAAAAATGGCTAGATTGGTGGTTTCACCAAATCTTAGCAACCCCCGGCTCTGATACCAATTGTTGGATCGAAGCGGATCGCTAGAGGGGGGGTGAATAGCGATAAAAACTTTTCTTTTAAATCGTTCGATAGACAATTAAACGCAGTGGAAATGTAAATAAAAACTAAATGAGACAAATAGTTTTTTTACTTGGTTCGTAGCCTTCGGCTACTACTCCAAGGCCCTAATGGTCCTAGACCGTGTACGGAGGGCAATTCACTAAAACACTCCTCCTCGTTAGAGGTAGGAGTTTTACGATTACAAAAGCCTTCGAAGCAAAAAGATAGAGAGACAAACCCTCTCTTCTATTAAAGTAAAATGCAACGAAAAGCCTCGATTAAAAAGAATTGCAATATTGAAAGCAATAATAAATTAAGATTATACCAACAACTAAACAAAAGAAACTTTAAGCTAGGGTTGTTGGCAACACTTCGTTGTTGTAGAGTCGTCGGAGAGTTGCAGCGTAACGGAGGCTTTTGAGCACTTAGAATTGAGGATGAAACCCTAGGTTTGACCCTCCTTTTATAGCCTTTAAGCCCCTCAACGAATGGGTCTTCAACCAATCACAAATGGGCACAAAACTCCTTGAAAAATGGTGATAAAGCTTGACTCCTCGAGGCTGATTTTTGACCACCGGTTGAACCGGCCGGTTGAACTGGCCGGTTGAACTGATGGCCAGGATTTTTGACTACAATAAAGAGTTAGCTAAAAATATAAGCGGATTCGACGGCCACTTACCGTCCGATCTCAACATAGACCTTCCATGGGAAGTCTTGGGTCGGATCGTCGCCTAAGATCATCCCCGTAAAGAGGATACGACCTCACTTACGCTCGCACACACGAGCTTACCTCGATACTTACGTGTCGCTTTTGCTTCCGGCCTTCCACTCGATTCCTTCAGCTCCCTCCGAAGTAACTCGAGTGTCGCCCGACCACCGCGTCTTCCTCCGAGTGTTGCTAGCCTTCAGCTCCAGCATTGAGACTTTTCTGCACACTTGATTTAGCTCGTGAGATAACAATATAAGCTTAACTTTGTATCGTTTGCTATAATAAAAACTTAGGTTCGACTTAGGTGCCCACTACACCAACACTATTATCATGTTTTATTTGGATTTATATGTTCTGTCCAGATTAAGTTTGTTTGGACTTTTAGGTATTTTAAGTATATTTCATTGGAAGCAAGATGTAAAGATCGCAAAGATGCTTCCCCTACGAGTTTTGGGGACAAAGAGCATGATCGAATGTCTTGAAAGGCTTCTTTTATGGGGTTTTGAGTATGATCATGTAAAATACTTGCTAAATGACAAAAATATGTTTTTATCAGATTATATGGGTGTGTTTAGAGTTATAGGTAAGGTATATTTTGTTTTAAGCAAGACATAAGATCAGTATGATGCTATCTCTCACCTATAGCATAAGTAACTCTTTGATTTGCACATCTAGCTTCTAGAATCATGTTTTTATTTCAGATTTATAGGTTCTGTCCAGATTATCTTTGGTTGGATTTTTATGTATTTTAGGTATATTTCTCGTGGGGCAAGATGTAGAGATTTCAAAGAG
Source organism: Wurfbainia villosa (assembly GCA_025175895.1). Lineage (NCBI taxonomy): Eukaryota > Viridiplantae > Streptophyta > Magnoliopsida > Zingiberales > Zingiberaceae > Wurfbainia > Wurfbainia villosa. The sequence goes on from CM045991.1 coordinate 105,378,824, forward strand.
GCTTCCCCTACGAGTTTTGGGGACAAAGAACATGATTAAATGTCTTGAAAGGCTCCCTATATGAGTTTTGGGAGTATGAGCATGTTACATGTTGGTTAAATGACAAAATCAGTAGGTCATATATATTTATAGGTATATTTCATGTTGAAGCAAGACATAAGATCGCAAAGATGCTTCCCCTATAAGTTTTGGGGACAAAGAGCATGATCGCAGGTCTTGAAAGGCTTCCTATTTGAGTTTTGGGGAGTATGAACATGTTAAATGTTTGATAAATGACAAAGATCAGTAAGTCATATATATAAAGGAAGTATTTTACTTTGAATATGTCATTGGAAGCAAGACGTAAAGATCACAAGATGCTTCCCCTATGAGTTTTGGGGACAAAGAGCATGATCAAATTTCTTGAAAGGCTTCCTATATGGGTTCTGGTTATGATAATGTAAAATACTCGTTAAATGAAAAAGAATAAGTAAGTCATATATAAAGGAAGTATTTTACTTTGAAGTGGCATGTACCGGGCTCTTAGATCGCCCACGGGCCCTAGACCGCCCTTGAAAGTTAAGTTGCCCTAATGAGTTCGGTGGCTAGCTACCCGGAATTCTATTAGGGTTGCGCGCAAAGTTGGTACAATGCCGGGCTTCCCAAACAAGGATGATTAGTATTTTAAAGTATATATGTATATATGGTTTCGAAGGTTAACCAAAGCACAATGTTTACAAGTTTAAGTATAGTATGTCTCATGTACATGTTTCTACAAGTGAAGCATATTTCAAGCATATATTGCAAGTTGCATATGTTAAGTTCATGCATGTCAAGTTGAATCATTGTATCATGTGCAAGTAATTCCAAATGTTAAATGCAGAATTTTCCTAAATGCAAGTATGAGCATGTGTTGCATGCAAGTATTCTAATAGCATGTTTTCCTAATGCGAAGTTTTGTGAGAATAGGAAGTACTTACTAAGCTCCATTGCTTATAGTTTGCATTCCTTATACTGCAGATAAGGGTAAAGCAAGATTGGAGTAAGAGGGGGGCAGCGGATGAAGTGATTGGTGTGTGTGGCACGATAGTGTGGACGTATACGAATTCTACATTTGTAAGAGGAGGTTTTACCCATTAATTTTACTATCTTGTCAACCTAACTTTTTGACAAGTAAAATTAATAGTTGGTTCCTTTTTGACCCTACAAATAAAAGCAGTGACTCTGATGGGGAGGATACTTATATTTGTATATAAGTGTTCACCATTACTCGGTACCAAGGTAATTATCTCGAGTTATGTGCCTTCCGATGGGGAAGTACACATGCTCCTTAATAATTTTTTATAACCATATTTGACCTTGTGATCCGCAAACAAACTCATCCGATGGGGAGGAAGGCACTCAGAGTCGATGCGCAAGTTTGTTTGCATCACATGTCAAATCGTAATGGAGGTCGTGGGAATTTATAAAAATATCCCTCTCTCACTTAGTAATTTAAAATTGAGGAATTTTCTAGCCTACGACATGAATATCAAACAATAAGCAATAAATATGAAAAATAATTATTTTTCAACTATTATGGCTTTTGTCTTCAATATGTCTCCTGCCATATCGCCATCTCATCCGCTCCTCCCTACGCCATGTACAAGCCATCCGAAGATCCGAGTCGAGAAAAATTATTTTAATTTACATTCATCGATCTTATACTCCACGAGGGAGTGTACATGAAATCTAGATCGAAATTAAACTAAAATAAAAAGAGTGGCTAAACAATGTCGTTTCTAATTTACAAAAATTAAATACTAGCCTCGTCAACCCCGAGGATTCAACAAAATATACAATTGCACACATACAATCACATACACACATATGGCCATAATAGTTGGATCCTATGCCTGCAACCAAAGAGTTAACCTACGCATATCCTACTATTATCCGGCACATATAATATATGAAAAGTGCATAAAAGTAACCGAATCCTAAACAAAAAATCGGAAACCGTGGCTCTAATACCACTTGAAGGTAGGAAACTTCGCTTCCCACTTCAACTCGGTCGCTTGTTCATGGCGATCCCTTCTACGTCCCCGGATAAAAAAATTTATCCTTGACACGAGAGATTACCCAAGCAACCATTTCATTGTCATGCTATTCGATTAGAGTAGTTACTTGAACAAACTTGTTGTTCAAGCAACCAACCACTATTCTACGAATAGTCGCGGAATAGACGATGTACGGATCGTCGGCTTTTGTGTTTATGTTCGGCGTCCAAGTTATATTAGCCTCAAAACAAAATATATAACATTCATATAATTGAAGAACAAATATAGACATGTTACAAAAGAAAATAGACAATAGATATACCTCTTGATCTTCTATTGTATGACCTTCCTCCTCTTGGACGTCGTGTGGGTGACGATCTACCAAAAGTCGAAGCTCCTAGATCACCAATATTTCTTCCTTGCTTGCTCCGAACAAGAGGAAGAATAAGAAACAAGACACTTCTCCTTCTTTCAAACAACCACCAGGCTCCAAGCTTGGTGCTTGCCGTCGGCCAAGAAGGAGAAGATGAATAAGATGGAAATCGGCTAAGACTCCAAGGGAAGACCCTAAGTCTTGTTTCCACCGGCCAAGGAGAGGAGAAGGGCTAGGTTTGGACGCCGGCCAAGAGAGGGAAGGGATTGTTTGGGCGTCGGCCACCAAGAGGGAAGAAGAAGAAAAGGAAGAACTTTCCTTATTTGGTGCCGCCAACACCCCAAACCCTAATCCCCAAAGCTTGCTGCCCCTTACCCGAATCCTATCTCTATTAGATTTTTTTTTTGCCGCCCACCCCATGCTCTCATTTTATAGAGTTAGGGATATGCATTGTTTTAATCTCCACCATTGGTTCTTGGGATTTAATCTCAATCGTCGGATCTAGAGATTTAATCTCAACCGTCGGATCTAGAGATTTAATCTCTACCTTTGGTTCAAGAGTTTTGTTTTCAACCATTGGATCTAGGCTTCATGAGGTATTAATAGGCTACAATAGGGACAATGAGGAGGAGTTGGATCTTGGCCACCAAATGGATAAAGCCCACATAAAGTCCGATCCATTAATGATAATCCAATCCACTAAAGGATTATCAATGATCTACCTCACCAACCCCCATAAGTTAATATGGGCTCCATATATTTTATGTATATTTTTCTCCCCATGTTTAAGATCTCGAATGTCCGTCGATTAATTAATTTACTGACCATTAATTAATCGACAACTTACTCCATGAGTATTACCACTCAACCTTATCATCATGCCGAACAAAGTCCACCTGCAGGGTTTACATGATGAACCTTATGAGCTCCTCAAGGGGACATCATCATCCTAATATATAGGACACAGTTTCCTCCTATAATCAACGGCACACCATATAAATAATATCATTTTCCAACTTACCGAGCCTATTGATTTAATCTATAAATCTCACCCATTGGTAAATCAAAGAAATGAATACTAAATATATGTCCCATTATTATATCGGGATTAAGAGTATGTACAATATAATATCTGAGGTATGATTCAATTATGTAGTCAGCAATAAATCGAATCACCTCTAAGTCGGTCCTGCTCAATACACACAAAGTGTACTAGTGTGATTCTATGGTCAAGACAAATCAATACCAAATCACACTACAATCATACCAATGGTTTGTCCAAAGTCATCTCTGTTGTGAACCTATACTTATACTTTACAAGGAGCTGATAACATGATCTCCCGTGTGACACCACACACCATGTTATCTACAATGTAATGTATTAGACAATATGCATAACCATAAATATGCAAACAATGATCATGTGATTCTTATTTCAAAAATAAAGATGTTCATACAAAAGATAGAATTTTCAGTATACATTCCAACAATAAGCCCATTGATGGTGGTTCTGGGCCACCTCTTCTGTCATCTCCTTCGCTTCCTCGATAGTCTTGTTCATTAGCACTCCTCCTACAGCAGAATCGAGGGGCATCTTTATGGTGTATGCGATCCCATTATAGAAGATGTGGATCACCAGCCACCTTTCCAATCCATGGTGGGGGCATTGGTAGAGTAGCCCCTTATAACGATCCCAGGCTTCAAATAGGGACTCCCCTTCCTTCTGACAGAAACTCATGATTAGATGGCACATGTGAGCAGTCTTGCTTGGGGGGAAGTACTTGTTCAAAAATTACTGCTCACACTGCTCCCATGTAGAAATGCTTCTCAATGGCAGGGAGTGAAGCCATGCCTTTGTTAGGATGTATACTGAAAAGTCTATCTTTTGTATGAACATCTTTATTTTTGAAATTAGAATCACATGATCATTGTTTGCATATTTATGGTTATGCATATTGTCTGATACATTACATTGCAGATAACATGGTGTGTAGTGTCACACGGGAGATAATGTTATCAGTTCCTTGTAGAGTATAAGTAGAGGCTCACAACCGAGATGGTTTTGGCCAAACCATTGGTATGGTTGTAGTGTGATTTGGTATTGGTTTGTCTTGATCATAGAATTATACCAGTACACTTTGTGTGTATTGAGCATGACCGACTTAGAGGTGATTCAATTTATTGTTGACTACATAATTGAATCGGACCTCAGATATTATGGTGTACATGCTCTTAATCCCGATATAATAACGGGCACATGTACTTAGTATTTATTTCTTTGATTTACGAATGGGCGAGATATATAGATTAAATCGATAGGCTCGATAAGTTGGGAAATGATATTATTTACATGGTATGCCATTGATTATAGGTGGAAACCATGTCCTATATATTAGGATGATGATGTCCCCTTGAGGAGCTCATAAGGATCATCATGTAAACACTGCAGGTGGACTTGGTCCGACATGATGATAAGGTTGAGTGGTACTACCCATGGAGTTAGATGTTGATTAATTAATTGTTAGTAAATTAATTAATTGACGGACATTCGATATCTTAAACACGGGCAGATATTTGTACAATTAATATATGGAGCTCATATTTATTTATGGGGATTAGTGAGGTAGATCAATGATAATCCTCTAGTGGAATGGATTATCATTAATGGATCGGACTTTATGTGGGCTAGATCGATCCATTGGGTGGCCGAGATCCAACTCCTCCTCATGGTCCCTATTGTAGCCTATTAAAACCCTCATGAAACCTAGATCCAACGGACACTATTAAAAGGAGGCTTGGGTGAGATCTATAAATAAAGGCATAAGGCTTGGGCGGCAACATGTTTTTTGGATGCTAGGGTTTGGGTTAGGGATGGCTTGGGCAGCAAGGAGATAGGAGGTGAGCTAGGGTTTTGTCCCTCTAGCCGGAGGCATAAGAGGGTCTAGGGTTTGCTTCTTTTCACTCTTGGCCGACCACCCTCATCTTCTCCTAGGGTCGGCGGCTCCACCTTTGTTGGTGCAGGGGCACTAGATAATCGAACATGTGTTTTGATTATGGCAAAGACAAAAAGTTAAGTTTACATTGTTATCTCACGAGCTATCGAGTGTGCAGAAAAGTATTAAAGCTGGAGCTGAAGGCTAGCGACACCTGGAGGAAGCCGCGGTGGTCGGGCGACACTCGAGTGACTTTGGAAGGAGCCGAAGGAATCGAGTGGAAGGTCGGAAGCGAGAGCTACTATCGAGGTAAGCTCGTGTGAGTGAGAGATTGTAAGGTCGTGTCCTCTTTACGGGGACGATCGTAGGCGGTGATTCAACTAAGACTTCCTGTGGAAGGTCTAGGTCGAGATCGGACGGTTAGAAACCGTCGTATTTATCATTTTCCGAGCTAACCTCTTATTGCAGGGAAGTGGCCAGGCGATCAGACATGGAGCGATCGAATGATTTAGCTTTGCGCTAGGTCAAACCGGATAAGGTTTGGCCGATAAAATTTGGACAACTTCATGATCCGCTTACGAAAAAGAGGAGACAAATTCAGAGGCCAAAATCTATAAAAGGAGGGGAGGATTCCACTCCAAACACATCAAGATTATTCATCAAGTGCTCCTACAACGCCAACGCTCCAACACCGTCATAACACCGACGCGACGATAACCTCAAATCTTCTTCGTCGGCAGCAACATCTAGTAATTTATTTTAATATTGTATTCATTGTTTTTATTCGTAATGAGGTGAGGTAGGCTTGTTGCCTCATCCTCGTATTCCCGGATTTTGTGATCGTTGTCTCCTACCTCCAACGAGGAGGAGACGTTATAGTGCTTTGCCCTCCGTACGCGGTCTAGGACCTATAGGGCCTTGGAGTAGCAACCGCTGGGTTGTGAACCAAGTAAAATAAACGTGTCATTTTATTTTCCACTGTGCTTACTTATTTACTTGCGTATCGAATGAACGAAAAAGAAAAGATTTACGATCGCTATTCACCCCCCCTCTAGCGACGCTTCTCGATCCAACAACCTTCACCCTCTTCCCTTGGTCGACGGCAAGAGTTAGGGTTTCTTCCCTTGGAGCTCTTAGTCGGCGCCCATCCTTCTTCCTCTTTTTAGGGCAGGCGGACACCAAGGAATTGGTCTTTGGTGGTTGGCGCAAGTAAGGAGAAGAAGGGAGCGTGTATTCTTCCCTTTGTTCACAGAGTGCAAGGAAAGGAAGAACGTGATCTAGGAAGTTTCATCTCTTGGAGGTCGTTGCCCACACAACGTCCAAGAGGAGGATAGGACATACAATAGAAGACCAAGAGTTAAACAAGAGGTATAATTCTTGTTTTGGTTTTCTTTTGTTTCTTTATATTATGTATGTAATTGCATGTGGCAAATTTACTTGGACCCCGAAGATAAACCCAAAAACCGGCGATCCGTACATCATCTATTCCATGGCTAGTCGAGGAAAAGAGTTAGGTTGCTTGAACAACAAGTTTGTTCAAGAGACCACTCTAATCGAATAGCATGATGATGGATCAGTTGCTTGGGTAATCCATCATCATCTTGGGTTAATTTTTTTTTAATCTGGGGATGAATATGGGATCGTCATGCACAAGCGACCAAGTTGAAGTGGGATCGAAGCTTCAACCCACAAGTGGTATCAGAGCCACAATTTCCAATTTTGTGTGTTTAGGATTCGGTTACTTTTATGCACTTATCATATATTGTAAGTGTCGGATAATAGTTGGAAATGTGTAGGCTAACTTTTTGGTTGCAAGCATAAGATCCAACTATTTTGGCCATATGTGTGTGTATGTGATTGGATGTGTGTAATTGTAATATTATTTGAATCCTCGGGGTTGACAAGGGTAGTATTTAATTTTTGTAATTAAGTATGGCATTGTTTAGCCACTCTTTTGTTTTAGTTTACTTTCGATCTAGATTTCATGTACACTCCTTCGTGGAGTATAGGATCGATGGATGTAAATTAAAATAATTCTTCTCGGCTCGGATCTCTGGATGGCTTGTACATGACGTAAGGAGGAGCGAACGAGATAGTGACATGACGGGAGGCATATTGGAGAACAAAAGCCATAATAGTTGGAAAATATTTTTTTTATATTTATTGCATCTTGTTTGATATGCATGTCGTGTGCTTGGAAAATTCTTCAATTTTAAATTACTAAGTGGGAGAGGGATATTTTTTTAAATTCCCATGGCCTCCATTACGATTTGACATGTGATACAAACAAACTTGCGCGTCGGCTCTGAGTTCCTTCCTCCCCATCGGATGAGTTTGTTTTGCGGATCACAGGGTCGAATATGATTATAGGAAATTATTTAGGTGCGTGTGTACTTTCCCATTGGAAGGCACATAATCCGAGATAATTACCTTAGTATCGAGTAATGGTGAACACTTAGATGCAAATAGGAGTATCCTCGCCATCGGAGTCACTGCTTTTATTTGTAGGGTCAAAGAGGAACCAACTATTAATTTTATTTGTCAAAAAGTTAGGTTGACAGGATAATAAAATTAATGGGTAAAATCTCCTCTTACAAATGTAGAATTCGTATACGTCCACACTATCGTGGCATACAATATTCTCAGTGTTTTGAGGTATTGGTTGATTTTAAAATTATATTGTTTGAGGAATCAATAAATTTTTGAAATATAATATTTTTATCTATGTGATTCTTAAGATTTTCAAAAATGACTTTCAACCCACTGTTGGGATGTATACTGAAAAGTCTATCTTTTGTATGAAGATCTTTATTTTGAAATAAGAATCACATGATCATTGTTTGTATATTTATGGTTATGCATATTGTCTAATACATTACAATGTAGATAACATGGTGTGTGGTGTCACATGGGAGATCATGTTATCGGCTCTTTGTAAAGTATAAGTAAATGCTCACAACCGAGATGACTTTGGACAAACCATTGGTATGGTTGTAGTGTGATTTGGTATTGGTTTGTCTTAACCATAGAATCACACTAGTGCACTTTGTGTGTATTGAGCAAGATCGACTTAGAGGTGATTCGATTTATTACTGACTACATAATCGAATCGGACCTCAGATATTATATTGTACATGCTCTTAATCCCGATATAATAACGGACACATATACTTAGTATTCATTTCTTAGATTTACCAATGGGCGAGATTTATAGATTAAATCGATAGGCTCGGTAAGTTGGGAAATGATATTATTTATATGGTGTGCCGTTGATTATAGGAGGAAACCGTGTCCTATATATTATGATGATGATGTCCTCTTGAGGAGCTCATAAGGTTCATCATGTAAACCCTGCATGTGGACTTGGTCCGGCATGATGAAAAGGTTGAGTGGTACTACTCATGGAGTTAGATGTTGATTAATTAATGGTCAGTAAATTAATTAATCGACGGACATTCAAGATCTTAAACACGGAGAGATAAATGTACAAATAATATATGGATCCCATATTAACTTATGGGGGTTTGTGAGGTACATCAATGATAATCCTTTAGTGTATTGGATTATCATTAATGGATCGGACTTTATTTGGGCTTGATCCATTGGGTGGCCAAGATCCAACTCCTCCTCATGGTCCCTATTGTAGCCTATTAATACCTCATGAAGCCTAGATCCAATGGATGAAAACAAAAACTCTAGATCCAACGTTAGAGATTAAATCTCTAGATCAGATGGTTGAGATTGAATCTCTAGATCCGACGGTTGAGATTAAATCCCTAGAACCAATGATTGAGATTAAAACAAGGCGTATCCCTAAACCTATATATATGCCTTAAGGGGGTGGGCGGCAACTTGATGGCTTAGGAGATTAGGGTTTCCTTCCCTTGGGCGGCAAGGCATCCTAGTTAGGTTAGGATTGTGTTTCGGCGGCTAGGGTTTGGGTGTTGGAGTGGGCGGCAACAATTGAAGAAGCTCTTCTTCTTCTTCTTTGGTGGCCGGCACCCATCTCCTTCTCCCCTCCCTTGGCCGGCGTCCAAACCTATTCATCATCTTCTCTTTGGCCGGTGGAAACAAGAGCTAGGGACTCTTTCCTTGGAGCTTTTGGCCGGCGCCCACACTTCCATCTTCATCTCTTTGGGCCGGCAGCAAGCATCAAGCTTGGAGCTTAATGGTTGATCCTAGATAAGAGAAGAGTTTCATTTCTTATTCTTCCTCTTGTTCGGAGCGAGCAAGGAAGGAAGATTGGTGATCTAGTAGCTTCGACTTTTGGAAGATCATCGCCCACACGACGTCCAAAAGGAGGAAGGACATACAATAGAAGATCAAGAGGTATAACAAGAGGTATAATCTTGTTTATTTTGATTAGTGTTCTTTTGTATTATGTCTATAATTGTTTTTCAATTATATGCATGTTATATGTTTTATTTTGTGGCTAAATATACTTGGATCCCGAACATAAATACAAAAGTCGGTGATCCGTACACCATCTATTCCGTCGCTATTCGTAGAATAGAGGTTGGTTGCTTGAACAACAAGTTTGTTCAAGTGACTACTCTAATCGAATAGCACGACGATGAAACTGTTGCTTGGGTGATCCCTTTTGTCTAGGATTAAATTTTTTTAATCCGGGAACGTCGATGGGATCGCCATGAACAAGCGACCGAGTTGAAGTGGGAAGCAAAGTTTCCTACCTTCAAGTGGTATAAGAGCTTCGGTTCCAAAGGAAAAACCATCAATTGGTATCATAGCCACGGTTTCCGGTTTTGTGTGTTTAGGATTCGGTTACTTTTATGCACTTTTCATATATTATATGTGTCAGATAATAGTAGGATATGCGTAGGTTAACTCTTTGGTTGCAGGCATTGGATCCAACTATTATGGCCATATGTGTGTATGTGATTGTATGTGTGTAATTGCATATTTTTTGTTGAATCCTAGGGGTTGACGAGGCTAGTATTTAATTTTTATAATTAGATACGGTATTGTTTAGCCACTCCTTTTATTTTAGTTTACTTTCGATCTAGATTTCATGTATACTCCCTCGTGGAGTATAGGATCGATGGATGTAAATTAAAATAATTTTTCTCGGCTCGGATCTCCGGATGGCTTGTAGATGGCGTAGGGAGGAGCGGACGAGATGGCGATACAGCTTGAGATATATTGAAGACAAAAGCCATAATAGTTGGAAAAAATTTATTTTTCATATTTATTGCTTATTGTTTGATATGCATGTCGTAGGCTAGAAAATTCCTCAATTTCAAATTACTAAGTGGGAGAGGGATATTTTTATAAATTCCCACGCCCTCCATTACGGTTTGACATGTGATGCAAACAAACTTGCGCATCGGCTCTGAGTGCCTTCCTCCACATCGGATGAGTTTGTTTGTGGATCACAAGGTCGAATATGGTTATAGAAAATTAAGGAGCGTGTGTACTTCCCCATCGGAAGGCACATAACCCGAGATAATTACCTTGGTGCCAAGTAATGGTGAACACTTAGATACAAATATAAGTATCCTCCCCATCGGAGTCACTGCTTTTATTTGTAGGGCCGAAGAGAAACCAACTATTAATTTTATTTGTCAAAAAGTTAGGTTGGCAAGATAGTAAAATTAATGTGTAAAACCTCCACTTACAAATGTAGAATTCGTATACGTCCACACGATCGTGGCATACGATATTCTCAGTGTTTTGAGGTGTTGGTTGATTTTAAAATTTTATTGTTTGAGGAATCAATAATTTTTTGAAATCCAAAGTTTGGATCTATGTGATTCTTAGGTTTTTCAAAAATGACTTTCAGTCCACTTGCTATGATATTAAAGGAACATAAACTTACTGTACATAATTATGTTGATTGGAAAAGGGAATCTTGACATTGTCTTAACTACTGAGGAGTACAAGTATATACTCTTCGAAGAGTGTCCTCCTAAGCCTGAAAATGAGCTGGAAGTCCCTAGAGCTAAGTTCGATGGGGAAACCCAGGTCGATATCATTCTCTAGTCGATAGAAAGGCTTGCTCAGGCTCAGGCCATGATTGCTCAGAAGGTTTCTACTTCTAAACCGTAAGGCAAGAAGAAGAAGAAACAAGGTGAAGCAAAGGTGGTGGAAGGATCTCAGGGACAAGTGAAGAAGCCAAAAGGCAAGTGCTTCACTTGCAAGCAGGATGGACATTGGAAGAAAGGACTATCCCAATCGAAAGCAGAACAAAAGGTATATCCTTTGTTCTAGTCGTTGAAACATGGTTAGCGGTGTTATCTACCGGCACCTGGTGTGTAGATATGGGAGCCACTGATCATATCTGCAATACTTTGTAGGGGTTCTAGGAAACCCGACGACTAGCTAAGGGAGAGATTACCATTTAGTTGGGCAATGCCACGAAGGTGGCGGCTGTTGCAGTAGAAGATGTTTATTTGTCTTTTGAGAAAATAAAGTTTTGGTTCTTAAGAATTGCCTATATGTACCTTTATTTAGAAAGAATTTGATTTTGGTTTCTAAATTGACTATGGATGGATAATCTATTTCTTTTAATGATAGAGTTCTTATAAAAAGGAATAGGGAGATTATCTGTTCTGGTGCATTGATAGGAAATTTATATACACTTGAACCAAAAGCTCCCATGATGCAAATAGAAGTTAATAACTCATCTTCTAATTCCAATAAGAGAAAAGAATCTTCGAAGATGAACCAAACATATCTTTGGCATCTAAGACTTGGTCATATTAACCTAAGTTGAATTCAAAGGTTGATAGCTGATGGACCTTTGGGTTCATTATGTTGGGATGTCGCTTCGGAGGCTCATTGGCTCCCATGTCTCCGGATTAAAATTTTCACTAATGAAAGACTTAATCCGGATGGGATGAGCTTCCTTGGCACAACCTATTCGTCGTCGTGCTAACAACTTGAGTGGTCGCTTGAACAAACTAGTTGTTCAAGCAACACAACTCTTCTAGTTGGTTAGCCGCGGAAAAGACGACGGATGGATCGCCGGTTTTTGTGTTTGTCTTCGGGGTCCATGACTATACAATATATATCCATTCATACACATGCATAATCAAAATATTAAAGAACATATTCAGATCTGTAAATAAAGTTAAAAACAACTTTATACCTTACGATCTTCTATCGTATGTCCTATCCTTCTCGTGGACGACGTGTGGACGAAGATCCTCCACGAGTTGAAGCCTTCTTGATCACTTTCTTCTCTACCTTGTCCGCTGCGAACAAAGAGAAGCAATCACAAATACCTTTCCTATCCAGAACCGACCACTAAATTAGGGAATTTGGTGCAACCGCCAAGGAGCAGTGGATGATCACCGCCACCAAATGAATGGAAACAGCCACCTTGGAAAGATTGGAGAAAGATGATTGCGGCCACCAATGGATGGAGAACCCCGCCAAGGAGCAAGGACAAGGGAAGAGTGCGCCCAAAACCAAGGAGGAGAAGAGAGGGATGACTGCCAAACCTAGCTTGCCGCCTAAGCTTAGTAGCCGCCAAACCCTAGCCGCCCAATGGAAGATGAGCCAAACCCTAACCCTAATTCAAAACCAATCTCCTTATCTTATCCTTGCGCCCAACCCTAAGTACCTATTTATAGAATAGGGCTTAAGCCTCTTTTAATCTCATCCGTCGGATCTAGGGATTTAACCTCCACCGTCGGATCTAGGGTTTTATCCCAACCGTCGGATCTAGGATTTTATCCCAACCGTCGGATCTAGGGTTTCATCTCAACCGTCGGATCTAGGATTTCATCCTAATCGTCGGATCTAGGGTTTCATCCCAACCGTCGGATCTAGGGATTTAATCTCAACCGTCGATTCTAGGGTTTCATCCTAACCATCGGATCTTAGGGATTTAATCCCAACCGTTGGTTCTAGGGTTTCATCCTAACCATCGGATCTTAGGGATTTAATCCCAACCGTTGGTTCTAGGTTTTGTTTTACATTCTTGGATCTAGACTTCACAAGGATTATATTAGGCTACGATAGGGACCATAAGGAGGAGTTGGGTCTTGGGATGGATCGGAACCACATACTTGATCCATCAATGATGTTCCATTCCACTAGAGGATCATCATTGAACTACCTCCAACCCCATAAATTAATATGGGCTCCATATATTATTTGTACATTAATCTCCCCGTGTTTAAGATATCGAATGTCCGTCAATTAATTGATTTACTGACCATCAATTAATTAACATCTAACTCCTCGAGTAGTACCACTCAACTTTATCATCATGTTGACTAAGTCAACCAGCTGGGTTTACATGATGAACCTTATGAGCTCCTCAAGGGGACATCATCAACCTAATATATAGGACACGGTTTCCTCCTATAATCAACGGCACACCATGTAAATAATATTATTTCCCAACTTACCGGGCATATTGATTTAATCCATCTAAATCTCACCCTCTGGTAAATCAAAGAAATAAATACTAAGTACATGTGCCCATTATTATATCGGGATTAAGAGCATGTACAACATAATATCCGAGGTCCGATTCAATTATGTAGTCAGTACTAAATTGAATCACCTCTATGTCGGTCCTACTCAATACACCTAAGTGTACTAGTGTAACTCTATGTTCAAGATAAAACAATACCAAGCTACACTACAACCATGCCAATGGTTTGTCCAAAACCATCTTGGTTGTGAGCCTCTACTTATATTTTACAAGGGACTGATAACATGATCTTCTGTGCCACACCAAGCACCATGTTATCTACAATGTAGAATATTAGACAATATGCACACATATATAATGAATATATAAAATGCAAACAATGATCATGTGATTCTTATTTCAAAATAAAATGTTCATACAGAAAAGAGCTAGGCTTTCAGTATACATTCTAACAATCTCCCACTTATACTAAAAGACTATGCTGTCATCACTCTGCCATACATCTGATCCCCATGTCCTCCACATGCCTATCAAACGCTTTCGCTGGAAGGGCCTTAGTGAATGGATCTGCCAGGTTATCCTCTGATGCAATCTTGATGACGAACTTCTCCTCGCTTTACGATCTCTCGTATAAGGTGGTACTTGCGCTCTATGTGTTTACTCGCCTTATGGGCTCGTGGTTCCTTCGAGTTTGCAACTGCACCACTGTTATCACAATAAATTGTGATAGTTCTGGGCAAACCAGGAATCACATCCAAGTCCATCAAGAAGTTCATGAGCCATACAGCTTCCTTGGCTGCCTCAGAGGCTGCCACATACTCAGCTTCCATGGTAGAGTCCGCCACGCATTTCTGCTTGACACTCCTCCATACTATGGCTCCACCTCCAAAAGTAAACACAAACCCCGAGGTAGACTTACTCTTGTCCCTATCTGATTGGAAATCCGAATCCGTGTAACCCACAGGGACTAATTGATCTGCCCGGTAAACCAGCATATAATCCCTAGTCCTTCTCAGGTACTTCAATATATGCTTTACCGCAGTCCAATGTCTCTGTCCAAGATTACTCGATATCGCTAACCATGCCACGAAAGCGGATATCCGGTCTCGTACATAGCATAACATACATAAGGCTTCCTACTGCCGAAGCATAAGGAACCGCCTTCATGTCCTCTATCTCCTTTGATGTTTTGGGACACATCTCTTTAGATAAAGGAACTCCATGCCTAAAAGGTAGAAAACCTTTCTTGGAGTTCTGCATGCTAAAACGAGCAAGGATAGTGTCAATATATGAAGCTTGAGATAAGCACAACATCCTTTTCTTGCGATCCCTTATAACTTTGATCCCAAGGATGTGTCCCACTTCTCCCAAGTCCTTCATGTCAAACTGTTTGGACAACCATACCCTTACGTCTGATAACACTTTGATATTGTTGCCAACTAACAAAATGTCATCTACGTATAGTACAAGAAACACCACTACGTTTTCGTCACATCTCTTGTATACACAAGGTTCATCCGGACTTTGAATAAATCCATATGACTGGATTACCTCATCAAAGCGGATGTTCCAAGATCTAGAAGCTTGCTTCAATCCATAAATGGACCGATTAAGCTTACATACAAGATGCTCTTGTTAGAATGTATACTGAAAGCCTAGCTCTTTTTGTATGAACATTTTATTTTGAAATAAGAATCACATGATCATTGTTTGCGCTTTATATATTTATTATATGTGTGTGCATATTGTCTAATATCTCACATTGTAGATAACATGGTGCTTGGTGTGGCACAGAAGATCATGTTATCAGTACCTTGTAAGATATAAGTAAAGGCTCACAACCAAGATGGTTTTGGACAAACCATTGGAATGGTTGTAGTGTAGCTTGGTATTGTTTTATCTTGAACATAGAGTTACACTAGTACACTTAGGTGTATTGAGCAGGACCGACATAGAGGTGATTCAATTTAGTGCTGACTACATAATTGAATCGGACCTCGGATATTATGTTGTACATGCTCTTAATCCCGATATAATAACGGGCACATGTACTTAGTATTTATTTCTTTGATTTACCAATGGGTGAGATTTAGATGGATTAAATCAATATGCCCGGTAAGTTGGGAAATAATATTATTTACATGGTGTGCCGTTGATTATAGGAGGAAACCGTGTCCTATATATTAGGTTGATGATGTCCCCTTGAGGAGCTCATAAGGTTCATCATGTAAACCCAGCTGGTTGACTTAGTCAACATGATGATAAGGTTGAGTGGTACTACTCGAAGAGTTAGATGTTAATTAATTGATGGTCAGTAAATCAATTAATTGACGGACATTCGATATCTTAAACACGGGGAGATAAATGTACAAATAATATATGGAGCCCATATTAATTTATGGGGGTTGGTGAGGTAGTTCAATGATGATCCTCTAGTGGAATGGAACATCATTGATGGATCAATTTTGTGTGGTTCCGATCCATCGGGTGGCCAAGACCCAACTCCTCCTTATGGTCCCTATCGTAGCCTAATATAATCCTTGTGAAGTCTAGATCCAAGAATGTAAAACAAAACCTAGAACCAACGGTTGGATTAAATCCATAGATCCGATGGTTAGGATGAAACCCTAGAACCAACGGTTGGATTAAGTCCATAGATCCGATGGTTAGGATGAAACCCTAGAACCAACGGTTGGATTAAATCCATAGATCCGATAGTTAGGATGAAACCCTAGAACCAACGGTTGGATTAAGACCATAGATCCGATGGTTAGGATGAAACCCCAGAATCGACGGTTGGGATTAAATCCCTAGATCCGACGGTTGGGATAAAACCCTTGATCCGACGGTTGGGATGAAATCCTAGATCCTATGGTTGGGATGAAATCCTAGATCCGACGGTTGGGATCAAATCCCTAGAACCGACGGTGGAGATTAAATCCCTAGAACCGGCGGTGGAGATTAAATCCTAGATCCGACGGTGGAGATTAGAGGAGGCTTAAGCCTAAATTATAGAATTAGGGTTTGGCTCATCCATGGGTTGGGCGGCAACAAACCCTAGAGGAGTTAGGGGTTGGGCGGCAAGAATATAGGAAGTTAGTTCCTATATTTTAGGCTAACCAACTTTCTCCTAAATTCTATAAATATATGGCTTAGGGTAGGGCGGGATGATATACGAGTTGGTTCGAATTGAAGTTAGGGTTTTGGCTCTTACCAAGTTGGGCGGCTAGGGTTTGGAGATAGAGCTTGGGCGGCAACTTTCCTTCTTCCAACATTGTTGCCGGCGCCCATTATTCTCCATCAAGGCTTGGCCGGCGTCCATCTTGTAGACCTCTCCTTTCTTCCTTGGCCGGCCCTCATTCTTCTCCCTTAATCCTTGGTGGCCGGTGGTTCCAAGCTTCTTGGTGGCCGGCGCTCATCCATTGGTGGCCGGCGGCAACTTTGTCTCAAAGTTGGAACTCTCTTGTTTGGTGGCCGATTCTAGAAAGGAAAGGTTTTGGTGGTTCTTCTCTTTGTTCGCAGCGGACAAGGAAGAGAAGAAAGTGATCTAGAAGCCTTCTACTCGTGGAGGATCTTCGTCCACACGTCGTCCACGAGAAGGATAGGACATACGGTAGAAGATCGTAAGGTATAAAGTTTTATAACTTTAATTTCAGATCTGAGCATGTTCTTATATATGATGATTATACATGTGTGTATATGAATATATATTGTATAATCATGGACCCCGAAGACAAACACAAAAACCGGCGATCCGTCCGTCGTCTCTTCCGCGGCTAACCAACTAGAAGAGTTGTGTTGCTTGAACGACTAGTTTGTTCAAGCGACCACTCGAGTTGTTAGCACGACGACGAATAGGTGTTGCTAAGGAAGCTCATCCCATCCGGATTAATCCTTTCATTAGTGAAAATTTTAATCCGGGGACATGGGAGCCAATGAGCCTCCGAAGCGAATTCCATCAATTGGTATCAGAGCAACGGTTTCCGGTTTTGTGTGTTTAGGATTCGGTTATTTTTTTATGCATTTTTCATATATTATATGTGCCGGATAATAGTAGGATATGCGTAGTTTAACTCTTTGGTTGCAGGCATAAGATCCGACTATTATGGCCATGTGTGTGTATGTGAATGGATGTGTGTAAAATTTATTATTTGAATCCTCGGGGTTGACGAGGCTAGATTAGTATTTAATTTTTGTAATTAAATACGGCATTGTTTAGCCGCTCATTTTAGTTTACTTTCGATCTAGATTATTTGTACACTCCTTCGTGGAGTATAGGATCGATGGATGTAAATTAATATGATTTATCTCGGCTCGGAACTCTTTGGTGACTTGCGCGGGAAAAGATGGAAGCGGACGAGGTGGCGACACGACAGGATGCATATTGGAGAACAATGCCATAATAGTTGGAAAATTCTGATTTTCCATATTTATTGCTCATTTGTTTTATATGCATGTTGTGTATGTTTAAATTCAGTTACATGTTGCTGCTAATGTGGAGAGGACATTTTAAATTAATTCAGCGGCCTCCATTACAATTTGGCGTGTGATGCAAACAAACTTGTGTGTTGGCTCACAGTGCCTTCCTCCCCGGACGGGTTTGTTTGCGGATCACTAGGTCAAATAATGGTTATAGGAAATTATTTAGGAGCGTGTGTACTTCCCACGGTAAGGCACATAATCGAAATAATTCCCTTAGTATCGTGTAATGGTGCACACTTAGATGCAAATAAAAGTATCCTCCCCATCAGTCCTTTGCTTTTATTTGTAGGGCCGAAGAGAAACCAACTATTAATTTTATTTATCAAAATGTAAGTTTGACAAGATAATAAAATTAATTGTTAAAACCTCCTCTTACAAATGTTGAATTCGTATTCGTACACACTATCGTGGCATGCGATATTCTCGGTGTTTGAGGTGTTGGTTGATTTCAAATTTTATTGTTTTGAGGAATCAATAATATTTGAAATCTAATATTTTGATCATTGTGATTCTTAGGATTTTCAAATGGCTTTCAATCCACTTACTTTGGTACTAAAGGAAACAAACTTCTTGTCCCAAACAATAATGATTGGAAAGAAATATGGATAGTGTCTTAAGCTGTCGATGAGTGTCCTCCTAGGCATGCGGATGATTACGGGAAAAGGAACTCTTCTTCGGATACGAGAATCCGAGCAAGGCAAAAGCCATGGTTGCTCGTAAGGTTTCTACTTCTAAGCCGAAGGCAAGAAGAAGAAGAAACAAGGTAGAGCAAAAGTGGTGGGAGGATCTCGAGGAGTGAAGAAGCCGAAGGCAAGTACTTCACTTGTAACAGATTTGGACATGGGAAGAAAGACTTCCCTTCCTAAAGCGGAACAAAGGTATATCTTACGCGCCTTAGTCGTTGAAACATGTTTAGTGGTGTTATCTGCGGTACTGTGTGTAGATACGGGAGCCACTGATCATGTCTGCAATTCTTTGCAGGGGTTCCAGGAAACCCGACGACTAGCTGAGGGAGAGATTACTGTCTACATGGGCAATGCTACTAAGGTAGCGGCTATTGCAGTGGGAGACATTTATTTATCGTTTGATAGAAATAAAGTTTTGGTTTTGAGAAATTGTCTTTATGTACCAACATTTAGAAAGAATTTGATTTCGGTTTCTAAATTATTTATGGATGGATATTCTGTTTCTTTTAATGAGTTGTTATAAAAGAAATAGAGAGATTATCTGTTCGTACATTGGTTGGCAATTTGTATACTCTTGAACCAAAAGTTCCCCACGATGCATATAAGTGAATAACTCATCTTCTAAGTCTAATAAGAGAAAAGAACCTTGAAAATGAACCAAACATATCTTTGGCATCTAAGGCTTGGTCATATTAACCTAAGCAGAATTCAAAGGTTGATAGCTGATGGATCTTTGGGTTCATTAGTGGTGGAGGATCTCCCAACCTGCGAATCTTGCTTGGAAGGTAAAATGACCAAGAGGCCTTTCAAGGCCAAGGGTATAGAGCCAAAGATGTGTTAGAATTGGTTCATTCTGATTTGTGCGGTCCTATGTCTATCCGAGGCAAGAGGTGGTTTTGAATATTTCGTCTCTTTTATATGATTATTCAAGATATGGATACATTTACTTGATCGTAGTCTGAATGCTTTGTGAGTTCAAAGAATTCAAAGTGATGTGGAGAAGCGTCAAGGTAAAAGTATCAAGACACTACGATCTGATCGTGGTGGCGAGTACCTCTTGGGAGAGTTTAGGAGTTACTTATCGGAGGTTGATTCAATCCCAATTATGCACTTTGGCACACCCAGTGAGAATGGTGTAGCGGAGGCGAAGGAATAGGACTCTTATGGAGATGGTGAGATCGATGATGAGTTATTACGAGTTACCGTTTCGTTTACGGGGTATGCTGAATCTGACAATGTACACTTGAACTTGGTTCCATCTAAATCAGTACCTTTTACCCCTATAGAATTGTGGACTGGGCGAAAGCCTAGTCTAAGACATATTCGGATATGGGGAGTCGGCCGTATGTTTGAAGGAGATCTTTGGTAAGTTGGAACCTCAATGCAGTATGCATGTTTGTTGGCTACCTAAGGAGCGAAGGTGGTTTATTTTATAATCCTAGAGATCGAGGGTGATCGTTAGTACGAATGCCGATTTCTAGAGGAGGATTATGTAATGAACCACAAGCCCACGAGTAGGATTGTTCTTGAGAGTTGGGGGAAGTCCGACTTTACCACCGGTACAAGAGGAGACACCACAAGTCATCACCGCACCGTGTCACAGAGCATACACGGGAGGCACC
The DNA here is from genome assembly GCA_025175895.1 of Wurfbainia villosa. NCBI lineage: Eukaryota > Viridiplantae > Streptophyta > Magnoliopsida > Zingiberales > Zingiberaceae > Wurfbainia > Wurfbainia villosa. Next base: position 105,399,345 of record CM045991.1, read on the forward strand.
TCGTCGTAGTGGGAGGTTGTTAGACAACCCGGATGATTCATGTTTTTGGGAGAGTCTTGGACTTAGTCACAGTGAACATGAACCTGATCCCTGGACATATGACGAGGCACTCCAAGATAGAGATGCGATATCTTGGCAAAGTGCGATGAATTCAGAGATAGAATCTATGGATTCTAATCAGGTCTGGGAGCTAGTAGAACCACCCGATGGTGTAAAAACCATTGGATGCAAGTGGATCTACAAGAGAAAGAGAGGAGTAGATGGGAAGGTTGAGACCTTCAAAGCTAGGCTTGTTGCGAAAGGGTATACTCAGAAAGAGGGCATCGATTATGAGGAGACCTTTTCGCCGGTAGCTATGCTTAAGTCTATCCGGATTCTCTTATCTATAGCTGCTCATATGGATTATGAGATATGGCAGATGGAAGTCTTGAGGAGAACATCTATATGCGGCAACCAGAGGGATTCATTGCTAAAGGCAAAGAGCATCTTGTATGTAAGCTTAATCGGTCCATTTATGGATTGAAGCAAGCTTCTAGATCTTGGAACATCCGCTTTGATGAGGTAATCCAGTCATATGGATTTATTCAAAGTCCGGATGAGCCTTGTGTATACAAGAGATGTGACGGAAACGTAGTGGTGTTTCTTGTACTATACGTAGATGACATTTTGTTAGTTGGCAACAATATCAAAGTGTTATCAGACGTAAGGGTATGGTTGTCCAAACAGTTTGACATGAAGGACTTGGGAGAAGTGGGACACATCCTTGGGATCAAAGTTATAAGGGATCGCAAGAAAAGGATGTTATGCTTGTCTCAAGCTTCATATATTGACACTATCCTTGCTCGTTTTAGCATGCAGAACTCCAAGAAAGGTTTTCTACCTTTTAGGCATGGAGTTCCTTTATCTAAAGAGATGTGTCCCAAAACATCAAAGGAGATAGAGGACATGAAGGCGGTTCCTTATGCTTCGGTAGTAGGAAGCCTCATGTATGCTATGCTATGTATACGAGGCGGATATCTGCTTTCAGTGGGCATGGTTAGCGGATATCGAGTAATCTGGGAGGACATTGGATGCGGTAAAGCATATATTGAAGTACGAGAAGGACTAGGGATTATATCTTTGGTTCTAGGCGGATCAATTAGTCCACTGTGGGTTACAGTTGGATTTCCAATCGGATAGGGACAAGAGTAAGTCTACCTCGGGGTTTGTGTTTACTTTTGGAGGTGGAGCCATAGTATGGAGGAGTGTCAAGGCGAAATGCGTGGCGGACTCTACCATGGAAGTGAGTATGTGGCCTCGAGGCGGCCAAAGGAAGTATGGCTCAGGAACTTCTTGATGGACTTGGATGTGATTCCTGGTTTGCCCAGAACTATCACAATTTATTGTGATAACAGTGGTGCAGTTGCAAACTCGAAGGAACCACGAGCCCACAAGGCAAGTAAACACATAGAGCGCAAGTACCACCTTATACGAGAGATCGTAAAGCGAGGAGAAGTTGCTGTCGCCAAGATTGCATCAGAGGATAACCTGGCGGATCCATTCACTAAGGCCCTTCCAGCGAAAGCGTTTGATAGGCATGTGGAGGACATGGGGATCAGATGTATGGCACTGTGATGACAGCTGAGTCTTTTAGTATAAGTGGGAGATTGTTAGAATGTATACTGAAAGCCTAGCTCTTTTTGTATGAACATTTTATTTTGAAATAAGAATCACATGATCATTGTTTGCACTTTATATATTTATTATATGTGTGTGCATATTGTCTAATATCTCACATTGTAGATAACATGGTGCTTGGTGTGGCACAGAAGATCATGTTATGAGTCCCTTATAGAATATAAGTAAAGGCTCACAACCAAGATGGTTTTGGACAAACCATTGGCATGGTTGTAGTGTAGCTTGGTATTGTTTTATCTTGAACATAGAGTTACACTAGTACACTTAGGTGTATTGAGCAGGACCGACATAGAGGTGATTCAATTTAGTGCTGACTACATAATTGAATCGGACCTCGGATATTATGTTGTACATGCTCTTAATCCCGATATAATAACGGGCACATGTACTTAGTATTTATTTCTTTGATTTACGTGGGTGAGATTTAGATGGATTAAATCAATATGGCAGTTGGGAAATAATATTATTTACATGGTGTGTCGTTGATTATAGGAGGAAACCGTGTCCTATATATTAGGTTGATGATGTCCCCTTGAGAGCTCATAAGGTTCATCATGTAAACCCTGCAGGTTGACTTAGTCAACATGATGATAAGGTTGAGTGGTACTACTCGAGGAGTTAGATGTTAATTAATTGATGGTCAGTAAATCAATTAATTGACGGACATTCGATATCTTAAACACGGGGAGATAAATGTACAAATAATATATGGAGCCCATATTAATTTATGGGGGTTGGTGAGGTAGTTCAATGATGATCCTCTAGTGGAATGGAACATCATTGATGGATCAATTTTGTGTGGTTCCGATCCATCGGGTGGCCAAGACCCAACTCCTCCTTATGGTCCCTATCGTAGCCTAATATAATCCTTGTGAAGTCTAGATCCAAGAATGTAAAACAAAACCTAGAACCAACGGTTGGATTAAATCCATAGATCCGATGGTTAGGATGAAACCCTAGAACCAACGGTTGGATTAAGTCCATAGATCCGATGGTTAGGATGAAACCCTAGAACCAACGGTTGGATTAAATCCATAGATCCGATAGTTAGGATGAAACCCTAGAACCAACGGTTGGATTAAGACCATAGATCCGATGGTTAGGATGAAACCCCAGAATCGACGGTTGGGATTAAATCCCTAGATCCGACGGTTGGGATAAAACCCTTGATCCGACGGTTGGGATGAAATCCTAGATCCTATGGTTGGGATGAAATCCTAGATCCGACGGTTGGGATCAAATCCCTAGAACCGACGGTGGAGATTAAATCCCTAGAACCGGCGGTGGAGATTAAATCCTAGATCCGACGGTGGAGATTAGAGGAGGCTTAAGCCTAAATTATAGAATTAGGGTTTGGCTCATCCATGGGTTGGGCGGCAACAAACCCTAGAGGAGTTAGGGGTTGGGCGGCAAGAATATAGGAAGTTAGTTCCTATATTTTAGGCTAACCAACTTTCTCCTAAATTCTATAAATATATGGCTTAGGGTAGGGCGGGATGATATACGAGTTGGTTCGAATTGAAGTTAGGGTTTTGGCTCTTACCAAGTTGGGCGGCTATTGGAGATAGAGCTTGCGGCAACTTTCCTTCTTCCAACATTGTTGCCGCCCATTATTCTCCATCAAGGCTTGGCGGCCCATCTTGTAGACTCTCCTTTCTTCCTTGGCCGCCCTCATTCTTCTCCCTTAATCCTTGGTGGCCGGTGGTTCCAAGCTTCTTGGTGGCGGCGCTCATCCATTGGTGGCTCTCAAAGTTGGCGCTCATTCAATCGTACTCTCTTGTTTGGTGGCCGATTCTAGAAAGGAAAGGTTTTGGTGGTTCTTCTCTTTGTTCGCAGCGGACAAGGAAGAGAAGAAAGTGATCTAGAAGCCTTCTACTCGTGGAGGATCTTCGTCCACACGTCGTCCACGAGAAGGATAGGACATACGGTAGAAGATCGTAAGGTATAAAGTTTTATAACTTTAATTTCAGATCTGAGCATGTTCTTATATATGATGATTATACATGTGTGTATATGAATATATATTGTATAATCATGGACCCCGAAGACAAACACAAAAACCGGCGATCCGTCCGTCGTCTCTTCCGCGGCTAACCAACTAGAAGAGTTGTGTTGCTTGAACGACTAGTTTGTTCAAGCGACCACTCGAGTTGTTAGCACGACGACGAATAGGTGTTGCTAAGGAAGCTCATCCCATCCGGATTAATCCTTTCATTAGTGAAAATTTTAATCCGGGGACATGGGAGCCAATGAGCCTCCGAAGCGAATTCCATCAGCTCTTTGCCTTTAGCAATGAATCCCTCTGGTTGCCGCATATAGATGTTCTCCTCAAGACTTCCGTTAAGGAAAGCTGTCTTGACATCCATCTGCCATATCTCATAATCCATATGAGCAGCTATAGATAAGAGAATCCGGATAGACTTAAGCATAGCTACCGGCGAAAAGGTCTCCTCATAGTCGATACCCTCTTTCTGAGTATACCCTTTCGCAACAAGCCTAGCTTTGAAGGTCTCAACCTTCCCGTCCACCCCTCTCTTTCTCTTGTAGATCCACTTGCATCCAATAGTTTTTACACCATCGGGTGGCTCTACTAGCTCCCAGACCTGATTAGAATCCATAGATTCTATCTCTGAATTCATCGCTCTTTGCCAAGATACCGCATCTCTATCTTGGATTGCCTCGTCATATGTCCAGGGATCAGGTTCATGTTCACCAGGGACTAAGTCCGAAGACTCTCCCAAAAACATGAATCTATCGGGTTGTCTAACAACCCTCCCACTACGACGAGGTACCTCCCGTGTATGCTCTGTGACACGCGGTGCAGTGACTTGTGGGGTATCCTCTTGTACCGGTGGTACTGAAGTCGGAACTTCCCCTGCCAACTCCTCAAGAACAATCCTACTCTTGGGCTTGTGGTTCATTACATAATCCTCCTCTAGAAATCTGGCGTTCGTGCTAACGATCACCCTCTGATCTCTAGGATTATAAAATAAACCACCTTTCGTTCCCTTAGGGTAGCCAACAAACATGCATACTTCTGTACGATGTTCCAACTTACTAGCATCGACCTTCGGACATGTCTTTGGACTCCCCATATCCGAATATGTCTCAGACTAGGCTTTTGCCCAGTCCACAATTCTACAGGGGTAGAAGGTACTGATTTAGATGGAACCAAGTTCAGAGTATACATTGCCGTATCCAGTGCATACCCCCAGAATGAAACAGGTAACTCAGAATAACTCATCATCGATCTGACCATCTCCATAAGAGTCCTATTCCTTCGCTCCGCTACACCATTCTGCTGGGGTGTGCCAGGTGCAGACAATTGGGATTGAATCCCAGCCTCTGATAAGTAACTCCTAAACTCTCCCAAGAGGTACTTGCCACCACGATCAGATCGTAATGTCTTGATACTTTTACCTTGACGGTTCTCCACATCAGCCTTGAATTCTTTGAACTTGTCAAAGCATTCAGACTTGCGGCGCATCAAGTAAATGTATCCATACCTTGAATAATCGTCTATATAAGAGACGAAGTATTCAAAGCCACCTCTTGCCTGGATAGACATAGGACCGCACAAATCAGAATGAACCATTTTCAACACATCTTTGGCTCTATACCCCTTGGCCTTGAAAGGCCTCTTGGTCATTTTACCTTCCAAGCAAGATTCGTAGGTTGGGAGATCCTCCACCACTAATGAACCCAAAGGTCCATCAGCTATCAACCTTTGAATTCTACTTAGGTTAATATGACCAAGCCTTAGATGCCAAAGATATGTTTGGTTCATTTGCGAAGGTTCTTTTCTCTTATTAGATTTAGAAGATGAGTTATTTACTTCTATATGCATCGTGGGAGTTTTTGGTTCAAGAGTATATAAATTGCCAACCAATGTACCAGAACAGATTATCTTCCTATTCCTTTTTATAACCACCTTGTCATTAAAAGAAACAGAATATCCATCCAAAAACAATTTAGAAACTGAAATTAAATTCTTTCTAAAAGTAGGTACATAAAGACAATTTCTCAACACCAAAAATTTATTCCTATCAAAAGATAAATAAACGTCTCCCACTGCAATAGCTGCCACCTTTGAAGCATTGCCCATGAAGACGGTGATTTCTCCCTCAGCTAGTCGTCGGGTTTCCTGGAACCCCTGCAAAGTATTGCAGACATGATCAGTGGCTCCTGTATCTACACACCAGGTACTGGTAGATAACACCGCTAAATATGTTTCAACAACTAAACAAGAAGATATACCTTTATTCTTTTCGGACAGCCTTCCAATGTCTGCACAAGTGAAGCACTTGCCTTTGGCTTCTTCACTCCACGCGAGGTCCTCTGCCACTTTCTTCGCTCCACCTTGCTTCTTCTTCTTCTTACCTTTGGTTTAGAGGAAGAAACTTACGGCGACCATGGCTTGAGAACTTTGTGAAAAAGCCCCTCTCGCTGGAGTTACTCGGAAGCTCCGCCAACGAATACAACCTCTTGTTCATGTTGTAGTTGAGGCGAGCTGCTCAAAACTCTAGGCAGAGATCGAGAATGATATCGACTGGGTTTCCCCATCGATCTCTCAGGGACTTCCATCTCATTAAGATGAGCCATCATCTTGAGAACATGATCCTAACGGGTGTTCCCTCGACCATGGTGGTCATCATCAAGTTTCTCATTGCCTCGCCTAGCCTCTACTCTGATGTCCGAAAAGTTCCTTGAGATTGAACATCATGTCATAAGCTGTGGCTATGGCCTGATGCTGATGTTGCAGCACATTTGACATAGATGCCAAAATGTAACACCGCGCCATCTCATCTGCCTTAACCCATTTCTTATAATGTTCTTTCTCCTTTTCATCAGAGTCATCGGTGGGCTTAGGAGGAATGAACCTCGAAAGAGTACAAATTTGTACTCCTCATGATTAAGACAATATCCGAGTTTCTTTTCAATCAATGTAGTTTGGACGATAAGTTTGTTTTCTTTTAAAATCCACACAAGTGGGTTGAAAGCCATTTGAAATTCCTAAAAATCACAATGATCAATAATATTAGATTTCAAATATTATTGATTCCTCAAAATAATAAAATCCAAATCAACCAACACCTCAAAACACCGAGAATTTAGTATGCCACATTTGTGTGGGCGTATCTGAAACCTACATTTGTAAGAGGAGGTTTTACCCATTAATTTTATTATCTTGTCAACCTTACTTTTTGACAAATAAAATTAATAGTTGGTTCCTCTTTGGCCCTACAAATAAAAGCGTGACTCGATGGGAGGATACTTTCATTTGCATCTAAGTGTGCACCATTACACGATACTAAGGGAATTATTTCGGATTATGTGCCTTACGTGGAAGTACACATGCTCCTAGATAATTTCCTATAACCATTATTTGACCTAGTGATCTGCAAAACAAACCCGTCCATGGGAGGAAGGCACTCGAGCCAACACACAAGTTTGTTCATCACACGTCAAATTGTAATGAGGCATGAATTAATTAAAATATCCCTCTCCCACTTAGTAAATTGCAAAGCGAGAATTTTAAATCACACACAACATGCATATAAAAAAATAAGCAATAAATATGGAAAAAACAGAATTTTTCCAACTATTATAGCATTGTCCTCCAATATGCATCCCGTCGTGGCCACCTCGTCCGCTCCATCTTTTCCCGTCATAAGTCACCAAAGAGTTCGAGCGAGATAAAACATTTTAATTTACATCCATCGATCCTATACTCCTAAGGAGTGTACAAATAATCTAGATCAAAGTAAACTAAAATGAGCGGCTAAACAATGCCGTATTTAATTACAAAAATTAAATACTAATCTAGCCTCGTCGAGGATTCAAATAATAAATTTTTACACACATCCATTCACATACACACACATGGCCATAATAGTGGATCTTATGCGCAACCAAAAGTTAAACTACGATATCCTACTATTATCCGGCACATATAATATATGAATGCATAAAAAATTAAGAATCCAAAACACACAAACCGAAACCGTGGCTCACGATAATTGTTGGGATGTCGCTTCGGAGGCTCATTGACTCCCATGTCCCCGGATTAAAACTTTCACTAATGAAAGACTTAATTCGGATGGGATGAGCTTCCTTGGCACAACCTATTCATCGTCGTGCTAACAACTTGAGTGGTCGCTTGAACAAACTAGTTGTTCAAGCAACACAACTCTTCTAGTTGGTTAGCCGCGGAAAAGACCTGTTGATTATACAATATATATCCATTCATACACATGCATAATCAAAATATTAAAGAACATATTCAGATCTGTAAATAAAGTTAAAAATAACTTTATACCTTACGATCTTCTATCGTATGTCCTATCCTTCTCGTGGACGACGTGTGGACGAAGATCCTCCACGAGTTGAAGCCTTCTTGATCACTTTCTTCTCTACCTTGTCCGCTGCGAACAAAGAGAAGCAATCACAAATACCTTTCCTATCTAGAACCGACCACCAAATTAGGGAATTTGGTGCAACCGTCGGCCAAGGAGCAAGTGGATGATGCGCCGGCCACCAAATGAATGGAAACCGCCGGCCACCTTGGAGAGATTGGAGGAAGATGATTGCCGGCCACCAATGGATGGAGAACCGCCGGCCAAGGAGCAAGGACAAGGGAAGAGTGCCGCCCAAAACCAAGGAGGAGAAGAGAGGGATGACCGGCCAAACCCTAGCTTGCCGCCCAAGCTTGTAGCCGCCCAAACCCTAGCCGCCCAATGGAAGATGAGCCAAACCCTAACCCTAATTCGAAAACCAATCTCCTTATCTTATCCTTGCCGCCCAACCCTAAGCACCTATTTATAGAATAGGGCTTAAGCCTCCTTTAATCTCATCCGTCGGATCTAGGGATTTAACCTCCACCGTCGGATCTAGGGTTTTATCCCAACCGTCGGATCTAGGGTTTCATCTCAACCGTCGGATCTAGGATTTCATCCTAATCGTCGGATCTAGGATTTCATCCCAACCGTCGGATCTAGGGTTTTATCCCAACCGTCGGATCTAGGGATTTAATCTCAACCATCGATTCTAGGGTTTCATCCTAACCATCGGATCTTAGGGATTTAATCCCAACCGTTGGTTCTAGGGTTTCATCCTAACCATCGGATCTTAGGGATTTAATCCCAACCGTTGGTTCTAGGTTTTGTTTTACATTCTTGGATCTAGACTTCACAAGGATTATATTAGGCTATGATAGGGACCATAAGGAGGAGTTGGGTCTTGGCCACCCGATGGATCGGAACCACACATACTTGATCCATCAATGATGTTCCATTCCACTAGAGGATCATCATTGAACTACCTCACCAACCCCCATAAATTAATATGGGCTCCATATATTATTTGTACATTAATCTCCCCGTGTTTAAGATATCGAATGTCCGTCAATTAATTGATTTACTGACCATCAATTAATTAACATCTAACTCCTCGAGTAGTACCACTCAACTTTATCATCATGTTGACTAAGTCAACCAGCTGGGTTTACATGATGAACCTTATGAGCTCCTCAAGGGGACATCATCAACCTAATATATAGGACACGGTTTCCTCCTATAATCAACGACACACCATGTAAATAATATTATTTCCCAACTTACCGGGCATATTGATTTAATCCATCTAAATCTCACCCGCTGGTAAATTAAAGAAATAAATACTAAGTACATGTGCCCGTTATTATATCGGGATTAAGAGCATGTACAACATAATATCCGAGGTCCGATTCAATTATGTAGTTAGTACTAAATTGAATCACCTCTATGTCGGTCCTACTCAATACACCTAAGTGTATTAGTGTAACTCTATGTTCAAGATAAAACAATACCAAGCTACACTACAACCATGCCAATGGTTTGTCCAAAACCATCTTGGTTGTGAGCCTTTACTTATATTTTACAAGGGATGATAACATGATCTTACATTGCCACACCAAGCACCATGTTATCTACAATGTAGAATATTAGACAATATGCACACATATATAATGAATATATAAAATGCAAACAATGATCATGTGATTCTTATTTCAAAATAAAATGTTCATACAGAAAAGAGCTAGGCTTTTAGTATACATTCTAACAATCTCCCACTTATACTAAAAGACTATGCTGTCATCACTCTGCCATACATCTGATCCCCATGTCCTCCACATGCCTATTAAACGCTTTCGCTGGAAGGGCCTTAGTGAATGGATCCGCGGTTATCCTCGATGCAATCTTGGCGACAACTTCTCCTCGCTTTATGATCTCTCGTATGAGGTGGTACTTGCGCTCTATGTGTTTACTACGCCTTATGGGCTCGTGGTTCCTTGAGTTTTGCATTGCACCATTGTTATCACAATAAATTGTGATAGTTACGGGCAAACCGGGAATCACATCCAAGTCCATCAAGAAGTTCTGAGCCATACATCTTCCTTGGTCGCCTCAGGTGCCACATACTCGCTTCCATGGTAGAGTCCGCATGCATTTACCTTGACACTCCTCCATACTATGGCTCCACCTCCAAAAGTAAACACAAACCCGAGGTAGACTTACTCTTGTCCCTATCTGATTGGAAATCCGAATCCGTGTAACCCACAGGGACTAATTGATCTGCCCGGTAAACCAGCATATAATCCCTAGTCCTTCTCAGGTACTTCAATATATGCTTTACCGCAGTCCAATGTCCCTGTCCAGGATTACTCTGATATCTGCTAACCATGCCCATGACAAAGCAGATATTCGGTCTCGTACATAGCATAGTATACATAAGGCTTCCTACTGCCGAAGCATAAGGAACCGCCTTCATGTCCTCTATCTCCTTTGATGTTTTGGGACACATGTCTTTAGATAAAGGAACTCCATGCCTAAAAGGTAGAAAACCTTTCTTGGAGTTCTGCATGCTAAAACGAGCAAGGATAGTGTCAATATATGAAGCTTGAGATAAGCACAACATCCTTTTCTTGCGATCCCTTATAACTTTGGTCCCAAGGATGTGTCCCACTTCTCCCAAGTCCTTCATGTCAAACTGTTTGGACAACCATACCCTTACGTCTGATAACACTTTGATATTGTTGCCAACTAACAAAATGTCATCTACGTATAGTACAAGAAACACCACTACGTTTTCGTCACATCTCTTGTATACACAAGGTTCATCCGGACTTTGAATAAATCCATATGACTGGATTACCTCATCAAAGCGGATGTTCCAAGATCTAGAAGCTTGCTTCAATCCATAAATGGACCGATTAAGCTTACATACAAGATGCTCTTTGCCTTTAGCAATGAATCCCTCTGGTTGCCACATATAGATGTTCTCCTCAAGACTTCCGTTAAGGAAAGCTGTCTTGACATCCATCTGCCATATCTCATAATCCATATGAGCAGCTATAGATAAGAGAATCCGGATAGACTTAAGCATAGCTACCGGTGAAAAGGTCTCCTCATAGTCGATACCCTCTTTCTGAGTATACCCTTTCGCAACAAGCCTAGCTTTGAAGGTCTCAACCTTCCTGTCTACCCCTCTCTTTCTCTTGTAGATCCACTTACATCCAATAGTTTTTACACCATCGGGTGGCTCTACTAGCTCCCAGACCTGATTAGAATCCATAGATTCTATCTCTGAATTCATCGCTCTTTGCCAAGATACCGCATCTCTATCTTGGATTGCCTCGTCATATGTCCAGGGATCAGGTTCATGTTCACCAGGGACTTAGTCCGAAGACTCTCTCAAAAACATGAATCTATCGGGTTGTCTAACAACCCTCCCATTACGATGAGGTACCTCCCGTGTATGCTCTGTGACATGCGGTGCAGTGACTTGTGGGGTATCCTCTTGTCAGGTGATCAAGTCGGAACTTCCCCTGCCAACTCCTCAAGAACAATCCTACTCTTGGGATTGTGGTTCATTACATAATCCTCCTCTAGAAATTTGGCGTTCGTGCTAACGATCACCCTTTGATCTCTAGGATTATAAAATAAACCACCTTTCGTTCCCTTAGGGTAGCCAACAAACATGCATACTTCTGTATGAGGTTCCAACTTACGGCATCGACCTTGACACATGTCTTTGGACTCCCATATCCGAATATGTCCCAGACTAGGCTTTCGTCCAGTCCACAATTCTACTGGGGTAGAAGGTACTGATTTAGATGGAACCAAGTTCGAGTATACATTGTCGTATCCGGTGCATACCCCGAAGCGAAGCAGTAACTCGAATAACTCATCATCGATCGACCATCTCCATAAGAGTCATATTCCTTCGCTCCGCTACACCATTCTGGGTGTGCGGTCAGAACAATTGGGATTGAATCGACCTCGATAAGTAACTCCTAAACTCTCCCAAGAGGTACTCGCCACCACGATCGGATCGTAATGTCTTGATACTTTTACCTTGACGGTTCTCCACATCACCTTGAATTCTTTGAACTTGTCAAAGCATTGCACTTCGCACATCAAGTAAATGTATCCATACCTTGAATAATCGTCTATAAAGAGGCGAAGTATTCAAAGCCACCTCTTGCCTGGATAGACATAGGACCGCACAAATCAGAATGAACCATTTCCAACACATCTTTGGCTCTATACCCCTTGGCCTTGAAAGGCCTCTTGGTCATTTTACCTTCCAAGCAAGATTCGCAGGTTGGGAGATCCTCCACCACTAATGAATCCAAAGGTCCATCAGCTATCAACCTTTGAATTCTACTTAGGTTAATATGACCAAGCCTTAGATGCCAAAGATATGTTTGGTTCATTTGCGAAGGTTCTTTTCTCTTATTAGATTTAGAAGATGAGTTATTTACTTCTATATGCATCGTGGGAGTTTTTGGTTCAAGAGTATATAAATTGCCAACCAATGTACCAGAACAGATAATCTCCCTATTCCTTTTTATAACCACCTTGTCATTAAAAGAAACAGAATATCCATCCAAAAACAATTTAGAAACTGAAATTAAATTCTTTCTAAAAGTAGGTACATAAAGACAATTTCTCAACACCAAAAATTTATTCCTATCAAAAGATAAATAAACGTCTCCCACTGCAATAGCTGCCACCTTTGAAGCATTGCCCATGAAGACGATGATTTCTCCCTCAGCTAGTCGTCGGGTTTCCTGGAACCCCTGCAAAGTATTGTAGACATGATCAGTGGCTCCTGTATCTACACACCAGGTACTGGTAGATAACACCGCTAAACATGTTTCAACAACTAAACAAGAAGATATACCTTTATTCTTTCGGCGAGGACAGTCCGCCTTCCAATGTCCAGTCTGCTTGCAAGTGAAGCACTTGCCTTTCGGCTTCTTCACTCCTGCCAGAGGTCCTCCTGCCACTTTCTTCGCTCCACCTTGCTTCTTCTTCTTCTTACCTTTTGGTTTAGAGGAAGAAACCTTCTGAGCGACCATGACTTGAGAACTCTGACGAAAAAGCCCCTCTGCCGCCTGGAGTTCTATCAGAAGCTCCGCCAACGAATATAACCTCTTGTTCATGTTGTAGTTGAGGCGGAACTGCTCAAAACTCCTAGGCAGATACTGGAGAATGATATCGACCTGGGTTTCCCCATCGATCTCAGCTCCGAGGACTTCCATCTCATTAAGATGAGCCATCATCTTGAGAACATGATCCCTAACGGGTGTTCCCTCTACCATGGTGGTCGTCATCAAATTTCTCATTGCCTCCTGCCTAGCCGCTCTACTCTGATGTCCGAAAAGTTCCTTGAGATTGAACATCATGTCATAAGCTGTGGCTATGGCCTGATGCTGATGTTGCAGCACATTTGACATAGATGCCAAAATGTAACACCGCGCTATCTCATCTGCCTTAACCCATTTCTTATAATGTTCTTTCTCCTTTTCATCAGAGTCATCGGTGGGCTTAGGAGGACAGACCTCGAAGAGTACAAATTTGTACTCCTCCGCAGTTAAGACAATATCCAGGTTTCTTTTCCAATCAATGTAGTTTGGACCAGTAAGTTTGTTTTCTTTTAAAATCACAGCAAGTGGTTTGAAAGCCATTTAAAATTCCTAAAAATCACAATGATCAAAAATATTAGATTTCAAATATTATTGATTCCTCAAAACAATAAAATCCCGAAATCAACCAACACCTCAAAACACCGAGAATTTCGTATGCCACGGTGGGCGATATCTGAAACCTACATTTGTAAGAGGAGGTTTTACCCATTAATTTTATTATCTTGTCAACCTTACTTTTTGACAAATAAAATTAATAGTTGGTTCCTCTTTGGCCCTACAAATAAAAGCAGTGACTCCGATGGGGAGGATACTTTCATTTGCATCTAAGTGTGCACCATTACACGATACTAAGGGAATTATTTCGGATTATGTGCCTTACCACTGTGGAAGTACACATGCTCCTAGATAATTTCCTATAACCATTATTTGACCTAGTGATCCGCAAACAAACCCGTCCGCAGGGAGGAAGGCACTCAGAGCCAACACACAAGTTTGTTCGCATCACACGTCAAATTGTAATGGAGGCCGTGAGAATTAATTAAAATATCCCTCTCCCACTTAGTAAATTGCAAATGAGAAATTTTAAATCACACACAACATGCATATAAAACAAATAAGGAATAAATATGGAAAAAACAGAATTTTTCCAACTATTATGGCATTGTCCTCCAATATGCATCCCGTCGTGTGGCCACCTCGTCCGCTCCATCTTTTCCCGTGCGCAAGTCACCAAAGAGTTCCGAGCCGAGATAAAACATTTTAATTTACATCCATCGATCCTATACTCCACGAAGGAGTGTACAAATAATCTAGATCGAAAGTAAACTAAAATGAGCGGCTAAACAATGCCGTATTTAATTACAAAAATTAAATACTAATCTAGCCTCGTCAACCCCGAGGATTCAAATAATAAATTTTTTTTACACACATCCATTCACATACACACACATGGCCATAATAGTCGGATCTTATGCCTGCAACCAAAAAGTTAAACTACGCATATCCTACTATTATCCGGCACATATAATATATGAAAAATGATTAAAAATTAACCGAATCCAAAACACACAAAGAAACCGTGGCTCGATACCAATTGTTGGGATGTCGCCGAGGCTCATTGGCTCATGTCCCCTGATTAAAATTTTCACTAATGAAAGACTTAATCCGGATGGGATGAGCTTCCTTGGCACAACCTATTCGTCGTCATGCTAATAACTTGAGTGGTCGCTGAACAAACTAGTTGTTCAAGCAACACAACTCTTCTAGTTGGTTAGCCGCAAAAGACGACGGATGGATCGCCGGTTTTGTGTTTGTCTTCGGGTCCATGATTATACAATATATATCCATTCGTACACATGCATAATCAAAATATTAAAGAACATATTCAGATCTGTAAATAAAGTTAAAAACAACTTTATACCTTACGATCTTCTATCGTATGTCCTATCCTTCTCGTGGACGATGTGACGAAGATCCTCCACGAGTTGAAGCCTTCTTGATCACTTTCTTCTCTACCTTGTCCGCTGTGAACAAAGAGAAGCAATCACAAATACCTTTCCTATCTAGAACCGACAACCAAATTAGGGAATTTGGTGCAACCGCCGGCCAAGGAGCAAGTGGATGATGCGCCGGCCACCAAATGAATGGAAATCGGCCACCTTGGAGAGATTGGAGGAAGATGATTGCCGGCCACCAATGGATGGAGAACCGCCGCCAAGGAGCAAGGACAAGGGAAGAGTGCCCAAAACCAAGGAGGAGAAGAGAGGGATGACTGCCAAACCCTAGCTTGCGCAAGCCGCCCAAACCCTAGCCGCCCAATGGAAGATGAGCCAAACCCTAACCCTAATTCAAAACCAATCTCCTTATCTTATCCTTGCACAACCCTAAGCACCTATTTATAGAATAGGGCTTAAGCCTCTTTAATCTCATCCATCCGGATCTAGGATTTAACCTCCACCGTCGGATCTAGGGTTTTATCCCAACCGTCGGATCTAGGGTTTCATCTCAACCGTCGGATCTAGGATTTCATCCTAATCGTCGGATCTAGGATTTCATCCCAACCGTCGGATCTAGGGTTTTATCCCAACCGTCGGATCTAGGGATTTAATCTCAACCGTCGATTCTAGGGTTTCATCCTAACCATCGGATCTTAGGGATTTAATCCCAACCGTTGGTTCTAGGGTTTCATACTAACCATCGGATCTTAGGATTTAATCCCAACCGCTGGTTCTAGGTTTTGTTTTACATTCTTGGATCTAGACTTCACAAGGATTATATTAGGCTACGATAGGGACCATAAGGAGGAGTTGGGTCTTGGCCACGATGGATCGAACCACACACTTGATCCATCAATGATGTTCCATTCCACTAGAGGATCATCATTGAACTACCTCACCAACCCCCATAAATCAATATGGGCTCCATATATTATTTGTACATTAATCTCCCCGTGTTTAAGATATCGAATGTCCGTCAATTAATTGATTTACTGACCATCAATTAATTAACATCTAACTCCTCGAGTAGTACCACTCAACTTTATCATCATGTTGACTAAGTCAACCAGCTGGGTTTACATGATGAACCTTATGAGCTCCTCAAGGGGACATCATCAACCTAATATATAGGACACGGTTTCCTCCTATAATCAACGGCACACCATGTAAATAATATTATTTCCCAACTTACCGGGCATATTGATTTAATCCATCTACTAAGTACATGTGCAGTTATTATATTAAAAGAGCATGTACATATACATAATATCTGAGGTCCGATTCAATGTAGTGAGTCGATTAAATTGAATCACCTCTATGTCGGTCCTACTCAATACACCTAAGTGTACTAGTGTAACTCTATGTTCAAGATAAAACAATACCAAGCTACACTACAACCATGCCAATGGTTTGTCCAAAACCATTTTGGTTGTGAGCCTCTACTTATATTTTACAAGGGACTGATAACATGATCTTCTGTGCCACACCAAGCACCATGTTATCTACAATGTAGAATATTAGACAATATGCACACATATATAATGAATATTTAAAATGCAAACAATGATCATGTGATTCTTATTTCAAAATAAAATGTTCATACAGAAAAGAGCTAGGCTTTCAGTATACATTCTAACACATTAGTGGTGGAAGATTTCCCAACCTGCAAATCTTGCTTGGAGGGTAAAATGTCCAAGAGGTCATTTAAGGCCAAGGGGTATAGAACCAGAGATGTGTTAGAATTATTTTAATCTGATTTGTGTGTGATGGCATTGCTTGGAGGCTCGTTGGCTCCCATGTCCCCGGATTAAAATTTTCACTAATGAAAACTAATCCGGATGGGATGAGTTTCCTAAGCTCAACCAATTCGTCGTCGTGCTAACGACTCGAGCGATCGCTTGAACAAACTAGTTGTTTAAGCAACAAAACTCTTCTAGTCAGTTAGCCACGGAATAGACGATGGACGGATCGCCGATTTTTGTGTTTATCTTCGGGGTTCATGATTATACAAATACATATGAATGTAGACATGTATAATAAACACATACAATCATATTATTAAGAACATGCAAAGATCAATAATAAAACTTATAAAACTTTTATACCTCTCAATCTTCTATCGTATGTCCTAACCTCCTTGTAGACTTCATGTGGGCGAAGATCCTCCACAAGTTGAAGCTTCCTAGATCTTCTTCAATCAAAAGAAAGAAGAACTCTCCTTCCCTTCTTGCTTAAGCCAACCACCAAGCCACAAAGGCTTGATGCCGCCGGCCCCAAGAAAAGAGAGAACAAGATGGCCAACCAAGGAACCGAACAAGGGAACAATCCCTAGCTCCTTTGTGCCGCCGGCCAAGAGGAAAATAAGAGGAGAAGAGGAATAGGTTGAGCGCCGACCAAGGTAGAGAGAAAAGAGATAGGAGCCGGCCAACACCTTAGGAAGAAGACCTATTGTTGCCGCCCACTCTAACTTCCAAACCCTAGCCGCCCAACCAAAACCCTAACCTTTCTAGGATTTCTTGCCGCCCAAGCTAATGATAGGCAAAACCCTAATCTCCAAAAAACCATCTCTCTTGCCGCCCACCTTAAGCCCCCTTTTATAGAGTTGGGCTTAAGCCTTGTTTTAATCTCCACCGTTGGTTCTAGGGATTTAATCTCAACCGTCGGATCTAGAGATTTAATCTCAACCATCGGATCTAGAGATTTAATCTCCACCGTCCGATCTAGGGATTTAATCTCAACCATCGGATCTAGAGATTTAATCTCAACCGTCGGATCTAGAGTTTTGTTTTCCATTATTGGATCTAGGCTCCATGAAGTTTTAATAGGCTACGATAGGGACCATGAGGAGGAGTTAGATCTTGGCCACCTGATGGATCGGAACCACACAAACTTGATCCATCAATGATGTTCCATTCCACTAGAGGATCATCATTGAATTACCTCACCAACCCCCATATGATAATATGGGCTCCATACATTATTTGTACATCCATCTCTCCGTGTTTAAGATATCGAATGTCCGTCAATTAATTGATTTATTGACCATCAATCAATTAACATCTAACTCCTCGAGTAGCACCACTCAACCTTATCATCATGTTGACTAAGTCAACCTGTAGGGTTTACATGATGAAACTTATGAGCTCCTCAAGGGGACATCATCAACCTAATATATAGGACACGGTTTCCTCCTATAATTAACGGCACACCATGTAAATAATATCATTTCCCAACTTATCGGGCATATTGATTTAATCCATATAAATCTCACCCTTTGGTAAATCAAAGAAATAAATACTAAGTACATGTGCCCGTTATTATATCAGGATTAAGAGCATGTAGAACACAATATCCGAGGTCCGATTCAATTATGTAGTCAGCAATAAATTGAATCACCTCTATGTCGGTCCTGCTCAATACACCTAAGTGTACTAGTGTAACTCTATGTTCAAGAGAAAAAAATACCAAGCTACACTACAACCATGCCAATGGTTTGTCCAAAACCATCTTGGTTGTGAGCCTCTACTTATATTCTACAAGGGACTGATAACATGATCTTTTGTGCCAGACCAAGTACCATGTTATCTACAATGTAAAGTATTACACAATATGCACACATATAATAAATATAAAGTGCAAACAATGATCATGTGATTCTTATTTCAAAATAAAAATGTTCATACAAAAGAGCTAGGCTTTCAGTATACATTCCAACAGTGTGGTCCTATGTCTATCCAGGCTAAAGGTGGTTTCGAATATTTCATCTCTTGTATAGATGATTATTCGAGATATGGATATATTTACTTGATGCGCCGCAAGTCTGAATGCTTTGACAAGTTCAAAGAATTCAAGGTTGATGTGGAGAAACGTCAAGGTAAAATTATCAATACACTACGATCTGATCGTGGTGGTGAGTACTTCTTGGGAGAGTTTAGGAATTACTTATCAGAGGCTGGGATTCAATCCCAATTGTCTGCACCTGGCACACCCCAGCAGAATGGTGTAGCAGAGCGAAGGAATAGGACTCTTATAGAGATGGTTAGATCGATGATGAGTTATTCTGAGATGTCAGATTCGTTCTGGGGATAAGCTCTAGATACGACAATGTACATTCTGAACTTGGTTCCATCTAAATCAGTGCCTTCTACTCCCACAGAATTATGGAATGGGCGAAAACCTAGTCTAAGACATATTCGGATTTGGGGGAGTCTAGCACATGTGTTGAAGGCACATGCTGGTAAGTTAGAACATCGTAGAGAAGTACACATGTTCGTTGGCTATCCTAGAGGAACGAAAGGTGGTTTATTTTATAGTCCTAGAGATCAGAAGGTGATCGTTAGCACGAACGCCAGATTTCTAGAGGAAGACTATGTGATGAACCACAAGCCCATGAGTAAGATTGTTCTGGAGGAATTAAAAGAGGAAGTCACTTCTTTACTACCACCGGTACAAGAGGATATACCACAAGTCACTGCACCGCATGTCACAGAGGATACACAAGTGATACCTCGTCGTAGTGGAAGGGTTGTGAGACAGCCTGATAGATTCATGTTCTTGAGAGAATCTTCTGATTTGGTCCCTGGTGAACATGAACCTGATCCCTGGACATATGACGAGACTATCCAAGATAATGATACAGTTTCTTGGCAAAGTGCAATGAATGCTGAGATTGAATCTATGGATTCAAATCAGGTTTAGGAGCTAGTAGAACCATCCGATGGTGTAAAAACTATTGGATGGAAGTGGATCTATAAAAGAAAGAGAGGAATAGACGGGAAGGTTGAGACCTTCAAAGCGAGGCTTGTTGCGAAGGGGTATACTCAGAAAGAGGGTATCGATTATGAGGAGACCTTTTCGCCGGTAGTCATGCTTAAGTCTATCTGGATTCTCTGATGCATTGCAGCTCATATGGATTATGAGGTATGGTAGATGGATGTCAAGACAACTTTCCTTAATGGAAGTCTTGAGGAAAACATCTATATGAAGCAACCAGAGGGATTCATTGCGAAGGGCAAAGAGCATCTTGTATGTAAGCTTAATTGGTCCATTTATGGATTGAAGCAAGCTTCGAGGTCTTGGAACATCCACTTTGATGAGGTAATCCAGTCTTATGGATTTATTCAAAGTCCGGATGAGTCTTGTGTATACAAGAGATGTGACGGAAACGTAGTGGTATTTCTTGTACTATACGTAGATGACATTTTGTTAATTGGCAACAAAGTCCGGATGGTGTTTCTTGTACTATACGTTCCTGAGCCATACAACTTTCTTGGCTGCCTCAGAGGCTGCCACATACTCAGCTTCCATGGTAGAGTCCGCCATGCATTTCTGCTTGACACTCCTCCATACTATGGCTCCACCTCCAAAAGTAAACACAAACCCCGAGGTAGACTTACTGTTGTCCCTATCTAATTGGAAATCAGAATCCGTGTAACCCACAGGGACTAATTGATCTGCCCGGTAAACCAGCATATAATCCCTAGTCCTTCTCAGGTACTTCAATATATGCTTTACCGCAGTCCAATGTCTCTGTCCTGGATTACTCTGATATCTGCTAACCATGCCCACGGCAAAGCAGATATCTGGTCTCGTACATAGCATAACATACATGAGGCTTCCTACTGCCGAAGCATAAGGAACCGCCTTCATCTCCTCTATCTCCTTTGATGTTTTGGGACACATCTCTTTAGATAAAGGTACTCCATGCCTAAAAGGTAGAAAACCTTTCTTGGAGTATTGCATGCTAAAACGAGCAAGGATAGTGTCAATGTATGAAGCTTGAGATAAGCACAACATCCTTTTCTTGCGATCCCTTATTACCTTGATCCCAAGGATGTGTCCCACTTCTCCCAAGTCCTTCATATCAAACTGTTTGGACAACCATACCCTTACATCTGATAACACTCTGATATTGTTGCCAACTAACAAAATGTCATCTATGTATAGTACAAGAAATACCACTACGTTTCTGTCACATCTCTTGTATACACAAGACTCATTTTGACTTTGAATAAATCCATATGACTGGATTACCTCATCAAAGCGGATGTTCCAAGATATAGAAGCTTGCTTCAATCCATAAATGGACCGATTAAGCTTACACACAAGATGCTCTTTGCCCTTTGCAATGAATCCCTCTGGTTGCTTCATATAGATGTTTTCCTCAAGACTTCCGTTAAGGAAAGCTGTCTTGACATCCATCTGCCAAATCTCATAATCCTCATGAGGAACAATAGATAAGAGAATCCGGATAGACTTAAGCATAGCTACCGGTGAAAAGGTCTCCTCATAATCGATACCCTCTTTCTGAGTATACCCTTTCACAACAAGTCTAGCTTTGAAGGTCTCAACCTTCCCATCTACTCCTCTCTTTCTCTTGTAGATCCACTTGCATCCAATGGCTTTCACACCATCGGGTGGTTCTACTAGCTCCCAGACATGATTAGAATCCATAGATTCTATCTCTGAATTCATCGTTGTTTGCCAAGATACCGCATCTCTATCTTGGAGTGCCTCATCATATGTCCAGGGATCAGGTTCATGTTTACCAGGGACTAAGTCCGAAGACTCTCCCAAGAACATGAATCTCGCGGGTTGTCTAACAACCCTCCCACTACGACGAGGTGCCTCCTGTGTATGCTCTGTGACACGCGGTGCAGTGACTTGTGGTATTTCCTCTTATACCGGTGGTACTGAAGTCGGGACTTCCCCTGTCAACTCCTCAAGAACAATCTTACTCGTGGGCTTGTGGTTCATCACATAGTCCTCCTCTAGAAATCTGGCAATCGTACTCACGTTCACCTTTGATCTCTAGGACTATAGAACAAACCACCCTTCGTTCCCTTAGGGTAGCCAACAAACAAGCGTACTTCTGTACGAGATTCCAACTTACCAGCATCTCCCTTCAGCACATGTGCTGGACTACCCCAAATCCGAATATGTCTTAGACTAGGCTTTCGCCCAGTCCACAATTCTATGGGAGTAGAGGGTACTGACTTAGATGGAACCAAGTTCAGAATGTGTGCTATCATTTCCAGAGCAAACCCCCAGAACGAATCAGGTAACTCAGAATAACTCATCATCGATCTGACCATCTCCATAAGAGTCCAATTCCTTCGCTCCGCCAAACCATTCTGCTGGGGTGTGCCAGGTGTGGACAATTGGGATTGAATCCCAGCCTCTGATAAGTAACTCCTAAACTCTCCAAGAGGTGCTCACCACCACGATCAGATCGTAGTGTCTTGATACTTTTACCTTGACGGTTCTCCACATCAGCCTTGAATTCTTTGAACCTATCAAAGCATTCAGACTTGCGGTGCATCAAGTAAATGTATCCATACCTTGAATAATCGTCTATAAAAGAGACAAAGTATTCAAAGCCACCTCTAGCCTGGATAGACATAGGACCGCACAAATCAGAATGAACCAATTCCAATACATCTTTGGCTCTATACCCCTTAGCCTTAAAAGGCCTCTTGATCATCTTACCTTCCAAGCAAGACTCGTAGGTTGGGAGATCTTCCACCACTAATAAACCCAAGGGTCCATCAGCTATCAACCTTTGAATTCTACTCAGGTTAATATGACCAAGTCTTAGGTGCCAAAGATATGTCTGGTTCATTTTAGAAGGTTCTTTTCTCTTATTAGACTTAGAAGATGAGTTATTCACTTCTATATGCATCGTGGGAGTTTTCGGTTCAAGAGTGTACAAATTGCCAACCAATGTACCAGAACAGATAATCTCCCTATTCCTTTTTATAACAACTTTGTCATTAAAAGAAACAGAATATCCATCCAGAAACAATTTAGAAACTGAAATTAGATTCTTTCTAAAAGTAGGTACATAAAGACAATTTCTTAAAACCAAAACTTTATTCCTATCAAAAGATAAATAAACGTCTCCCACTACAATAGCCACCACCTTTGAAGCATTGCCCATGAAGACGGTAATCTCTCCCTCAGCTAGTCGTCAGGTTTCTTAGAACCCCTGCAAAGTATTGCAGACATGATCAGTGGCTCCTGTATCTACACACTAGGTACTGGTAGATAACACTGCTAAACATGTTTCAACAACTAAACAAGAAGATATACCTTTGTTCTTTCGGCGAGGACAGTCCGCCTTCCAATGTCCAGTCTGCTTGCAAGTGAAGCACTTGGCTTTTGTCTTCTTCACTCCTGCTTGAGGTCCTACTGCCACTTTCTTTGCTCCACCTTGCTTCTTCTTCTTCTTCTTCCCTTTCGGTTTAGAAGTAGAAATCTTCTGAGCAACCATGGCTTGAGCGCTTTGATGAAAAAGCCCCTCTGCCGCCTATAGTTCTGTCAGAAGCTCCGCCAACGAATACAACCTCTTATTCATGTTGTAGTTGAGGCGGAATTGCTCAAAACTCCTAGGCAGAGACTGGAGAATGATATCGACCTGGGTTTCCCCATCGATCTCAGCTCCGAGGACTTCCATCTCATTCAGATGAGACATCATCTTGAGAACATGGTCTTTGACGGGTGTTCCCTCGATCATGGTGGTCGTCATCAAGTTCCTCATAGCCTCCTGTCTGGCCGCCCTTCTCTGATGTCCGAAAAGTTCCTTGAGATTGAACATCATGTCATAAGCCGTGGCCATGGCCTGATGCTGATGTTGCAGCACATTTGACATAGATGCCAAAATGTAACACCGCACCATCTCATCTGCCTTGATCCATTTTTATAACTTTCTTTCTCCTTTTCATCAGAGTCATCGGTGGGCTTAAGAGGACAGACCTCGAATAGTATAAATTTGTACTCCTCTACAGTTAAGACAATATCCAAATTTCTTTTCCAATCAATTTAATTTGTTCCAGTAAGTTTATTTGCTTTTAATATCACAGTAAGTGGGTTGAAGGCCATTTGAAAAAACCTAAGAATCACAATGATCAAAATATTAAATTTCAAATATCATTGATTCCTCAAACAATAAAATTTCGAAATCAACCAACACCTCAAAACACCGAGAATATCGCATGCCACGATAGTGTGGACGTATACGAATTCTACATTTGTAAGAGGAGGTTTAACCCATTAATTTTATTATCTTGTCAACCTTACTTTTTGACAAATAAAATTAATAGTTGGTTCCTCTTTGGCCCTACAAATAAAAGCAGTGACTCCGATGGGGAGGATACTTTTTATTTGCATCTAAGTATGCACCATTACACGATACTAAGGGAATTATCTTGGATTATGTGCCTTACCGATGGGGAAGTACACACGCTCCTAAATAATTTCCTATAACCATTATTTGACCTAGTGATCCGCAAACAAACTCATCCGATGGGGAGGAAGGCACTCAGAGCCGACGCGCAAGTTTGTTACATCACACGTCAAATTGTAATGGAGGCCACGGGAATTAATTAAAATGTCCCTCTCCCACTTAGTAAATTGACAGTGAGGAATTTTCAAGCACACACAACATGCATATAAAACAAATCAGCAATAAATATGGAAAAAATCAGAATTTTCCCAACTATTATGGCATTGTTCTCCAATATACGTCCGTCATGTCGCCACCTCGTCCGCTCCACCTTTTCCCGTGCGCAAGTCACCAAAGAGATCCGAGCCAAGACAAACTATTTTAATTTACATCCATCGATCCTATACTCCATGAAGGAGTGTACAAATAATCTAGATCGAAAGTAAACTAAAATGAGTGGCTAAACAATGACGTATTTAATTACAAAAATTAAATACTAATTTAGCCTCGTCAACCCCGAAGATTCAAATAATATACAATCACACACACATGCAATCACATACACACATATATAGCCATAATAGTTGGAACTTATGCCTGCAACAAAAAAGTTATCCTACGCACATCCTACTATCATCCCACATATACAATATATGATAAGTGCATAAAAGTAACTGAATCCAAAATACACAAAACCAAAAACCGTGGCTCTGATACCACTTTGATGGCATTGCTCGGAGGCTCGTTGGCTCCCATGTTCCCGGATTAAAATTTTCACTAATGAAAACTAATCTGGATGGGATGAGTTTCCTAAGCTCAACCAATTCGTCGTCGTGCTAACGACTCGAGCGATCGCTTGAACAAACTAGTTGTTCAAGCAACAAAACTCTTCTAATCGGTTAGCCGCGGAATAGACGATGGACGGATCGCCGGTTTTTGTGTTTATCTTCGGGGTCCATGATTATACAAATACATATGGATGTAGACATGTATAATCAACACATACAATCATATTAATAAGAACATGCAAAGATCAATAATAAAACTTGTAAAACTTTTATACCTCTCGATCTTCTATCGTATGTCCTAACCTCCTTGTAGACTTCGTGTAGGCGAAGATCCTCCACAAGTTGAAGCTTCATAGATCTTCTTCAATCAAAAGAAAGAAGAACTCTCCTTCCCTTCTTGCTTGAGCCAACCACCAAGCCACAAAGGCTTGATGCCGCCGGCCCCAAGAAAAAAGAGAACAAGATGGGCAACCAAGGAACCGAACAAGGGAACAATCCCTAGCTCCTTTGTGCCGTCGGCCAAGAGGAAAAGAAGAGGAGAAGAGGAATAGGTTGAGCGCCGACCAAGGTAGAGGGAAAAGAGATAGGAGCCAGCCAACACCTTAGGAAGAAGACCTATTGTTGCCGCCCACTCTAACTTCCAAACCCTAGCCGCCCAACCAAAATCCTAACCTTTCTAGGATTTCTTGCCACCCAAGCTAATGATAGGCAAAACCCTAATCTCCAAAAAACCATCCCTCTTGCCGCCCACCTTAAGCCCCCTTTCATAGAGTTGGGCTTAAGCCTTGTTTTAATCTCCACCATTGGTTCTAGGGATTTAATCTCAATCGTCGGATCTAGAGATTTAATCTCAACCGTCGGATCTAGATTTTTAATCTCGACCGTCGGATCCAGGGATTTAATCTCAACCGTCAGATCTAGAGATTTAATCTCAACCGTCTGATCTAGAGTTTTGTTTTCCATCATTGGATCTAGGCTCCATGAGGTTTTAATAGGCTACGATAGGGACCATGAGGAGGAGTGGATCTTGGCCACCCGATGGATCGGAACCACACAAACTTGATCCATCAATGATGTTCCATTCCACTAGAGGATCATCATTGAATTACCTCAACAACCCCCATTAATTAATATGGGCTCCATACATTATTTGTACATCCATCTCCCCGTGTTTAAGATATCGAATGTCCGTCAATTAATTGATTTACTGACCATCAATCAATTAACATCTAACTCCTCGAGTAGTACCACTCAACCTTATCATCATGTTGACTAAGTCAACCTGCAGGGTTTACATGATGAACCTTATGAGCTCCTCAAGGGGACATCATCAACCTAATATATAGGACACGGTTTCCTCCTATAATTAATGGCACACCATGTAAATAATATCATTTCCCAACTTACCGAGCATATTGATTTAATCCATTTAAATCTCGCCCTTTGGTAAATCAAAGAAATAAATACTAAGTACATATGCCCGTTATTATATCGGGATTAAGAGAATGTACAACATAATATCCGAGGTCCGATTCAATTATGTAGTCAGCAATAAATTGAATCACCTCTATGTCGGTCCTGCTCAATACACCTAAGTGTACTAGTGTAACTCTATGTTCAAGACAAAACAATACCAAGCTACACTACAACCATGCCAATGGTTTGTCCAAAACCACCTTGGTTGTGAGCCTCTACTTATATTCTACAAGGGACTGATAACATGATTTTTTGTGCCACACCAAGCACCATGTTATCTACAATGTAAAGTATTAGACAATATGCACACATATAATAAATATAAAGTGCAAACAATGATTATGTGATTCTTTTTTCAAAATAAAAATGTTCATACAAAAGAGCTAGGCTTTCAGTATACATTCCAATAGTGTGGTCCTATGTCTATCTAGGCTAGAGGTGGTTTTGAATATTTCGTCTCTTGTATAGATGATTATTCGAGATAAGGATACATTTACTTGATGCGCCGCAAGTCTGAATGCTTTGACAAGTTCAAAGAATTCAAGGTTGATGTGGAGAAACGTCAAGGTAAAATTATCAATACACTACGATCTGATCATGGTGCTGAGTAGCTCTTGAAAGAGTTTAAAAATTACTTATCAGAGACTGGGATTCAATCCCAATTGTTTGCACTTGGCACACCCTAGCAGAATGGTGTAGAAGAGCGAAGGAATAGGACTCTTATGGAGATGGTTAGATCGATGATGAGTTATTCTGAGTTGTCAGATTCGTTCTGGGGATAAGCTCTAGATACGACAGTGTACATTCTGAACTTGGTTCCATCTAAATCAATGCCTTCTACTCCAACAGAATTATGGATTGGGCGAAAGCCTAGTCTAAGACATATTCGAATTTGGGGGAGTCCAGCACATGTGTTGAAGGCAGATGCTGGTAAGTTGGAACATCGTACAGAAGTATGCATGTTCATTGGCTATCCTAGAGGAATGAAAGGTGATTTATTTTATAGTCCTAGAGATCAGAAGGTGATCGTTAGCACGAACGCCAGATTTCTAGAGGAAGACTATGTGATGAACCACAAGCCCATGAGTAAGATTGTTCTAGAGGAATTAAAAGGGGAAGTCACTTCTTTAGTACCACCGGTACAAGAGGATATACCACAAGTCACTGCACCGCGTGTCACAGAGGATACACAAGTGATACCTTGTCATAGTGGGAGGGTTGTGAGACAGCCTGATAGATTCATGTTCTTGGGAGAATCTTTTGATTTGGTCCCTGGTGAACATGAACCTGATCCCTGGACATATGACGAGACTATCCAAGATAAAGATGCAGTTTCTTGGCAAAGTGAAATGAATGCTGAGATTAAATCTATGGATTCAAATCAGGTTTAGGAGCTAGTAGAACTACCCGATGGTGTAAAAACCATTGGATGGAAGTGGATCTATAAAAGAAAGAGAGGAATAGACGGGAAGGTTGAGACCTTCAAAGCGAGGCTTATTGCGAAGGGGTATACTCAGAAAGAGGGTATCGATTATGAGGAGACCTTTTCGCCGGTAGTCATGCTTAAGTCTATCTGGATTCTCTGATGCATTGCAGCTCATATGGATTATGAGGTGTGGCAGATAGATGTCAAGACTACTTTCCTTAATGGAAGTCTTGAGGAAAACATCTATATGAAGCAACCAAAGGGATTCATTGCGAAGGGCAAAGAGCATCTTGTATGTAAGCTTAATCGGTCCATTTATGGATTGAAGCAAGCTTCGAGGTCTTGGAACATCCACTTTGATGAGGTAATCCAGTCTTATGGATTTATTCAAAGTCCGAATGAGTCTTGTGTATACAAGAGATGTGACGGAAACGTAGTGGTATTTCTTGTACTATACGTAGATAACATTTTGTTAATTGGCAACAATGTCAAGGTGTTATCGTACGTAAGGGTATGGTTGTCCAAACAATTTGATATGAAGGACTTGGGAGAAGTGGGACACATCCTTGGGATCAAGGTTATATGGTATCGTAGGAAAAGGATGTTGTGTTTATCCCAAGCTTCATACATAGACACTATTATGGATTGTTTTAGCATGCAAAACTCCAAGAAAGGTTTTCTACCTTTCAAGCATGGAGTTCATTTATCTATGGAGATGTGTCCTAGAACATCTAAGGAGATAGAGTAGATGATGGTGGTTCCTTATGCTTTGGCAGTAGGAAGCCTCATGTATGCAATGCTATGTATGAGACTAGATATCTGCTTTGTCATGGCCATGATCAGTAGATATCAGAGTAATCCAGGATAAGGACATTGGACTGCGGTAAAGCATATATTGAAGTACCTGAGAAGGACTAGGAATTATATGGTAAGTTTACCAGGCAGACCAATTACACCTTATGGGTTACACGGATTCCGACTTCCAATCAGATAGGGATAACAGTAAGTCTACCTCAGGTTTTGTGTTTACTTTGGGAGGTGGAGCCATTGTGTGGAGGAGTGTCAAGCAAAAATGCGTGGCGGACTCCACCATGGAAGCTGAGTATGTGGCTGCCTTTGAGGCGGCCAAAGAAGCTGTGTGGCTCAGGAACTTCCTGATGGACTTGGATGTGATTCCTGGTTCACCCAGAACTATCACAATTTATTGTGATAATAGTGGTGAAGTTGCAAACTCGAAGGAACCACGAGCCCATAAGGCAAGTAAACACATTGAGCGCAAGTGCCACCTGATACGAGAAATCGTAAAGGAGGTAGAAGGTGTTGTCGCCTAGATTGCATCAGAGGATACCCTAGTAGATCCTTTCACTAAGGCCTTTCTAGCGAGAGCTTTTGATAGGCATGTGGAGGGAATGGGAATCAGATGTATGGCAGTATGAGGACAATATAGTCTTTTAGTATAAGTGGGAGATTGTTTGGATGTATACTGAAAAGTCTATCTTTTGTATGAACATCTTTATTTTGAAATAAGAATAACATGATCATTGTTTGCATATTTATGGTTATGCATATTGTCTAATACATTATATTGTAGATAACATGGTGTGTGGTGTTACACGGAAGATCATGTTATCGGCTCCTTGTAAAGTATAAGTAAATGCTCACAACCGAGATGGCTTTGGACAAACCATTGGTATGGTTGTAGTGTGATTTGGTATTGGTTTGTCTTAACGATAGAATCACACTAGTGCACTTTGTGTGTATTGAGCAGGACCGACTTAGAGGTGATTCGATTTATTGCTGACTACATAATCGAATCGGACCTAAGATATTATATTGTACATGCTCTTAATCCTGATATAATAACGGACACATATACTTAGTATTTATTTCTTTGATTTACCAATGGGCGAGATTTATAGATTAAATCGATAAGCTCGGTAAGTTGGGAAATGGTATTATTTATATGGTGTGTCGTTGATTATAGGAGGAAACTGTGTCCTATATTTTAGGATGATGATGTCCCCTTGAGGAGCTCATAAGGTTTATCATGTAAACCCTGTAGGTGGACTTGGTCCGACATGATGAAAAGGTTGAGTGGTACTACTCATGGAGTTAGATGTTGATTAATTAATGGTCAGTAAATTAATTAATCGACGGACATTCGAAATCTTAAACACGGAGAGATAAATGTACAAATAATATATAGAGCCCATATTAACTTATTGGGGTTGGTGAGGTTGATCAATGATAATCCTTTATTGGATTGGATTATCATTAATGGATCGGACTTTATGTGGGCTTGATCTATTGGGTGGCAAAGATCCAACTCCTCCTCATGGTCCCTATTGAAGCCTATTAATACCTCATGAAGCCTAGATCCAATGGATGAAAACAAAAACTCTAGATCCAACGGTCGAGATTAAATCTCTAGATCCGACGGTTGAGATTGAATCTCTAGATCCGACGGTTGAGATTAAATCCCTAGAACCAATGGTAGAGATTAAAACAAGGCTTATCCCAAAACCTATATATAAGCCTTAAGGGGGTGGGTGGCAACTTGATGGCTTAGGAGAATAGGGTTTGCTTCCCTTGGGCGGCAAGGAATCCTAGTTAGGTTAGGATTGTGTTTGGGCGGCTAGGGTTTGGGTGTTGGAGTGGGCGGCAACAATTGGAGAAGCTCTTCTTCTTCTTCCTTGGTGGTCGGCGCCCATCTCCTTCTCCCCTCTCTTGGCCGGCGTCGAAACCTATTCCTCATCTTCTCCTTGGCTGGTGGAAACAAGATCTAGGGACTCTTTCCTTGGAGCTTTTGGCCGGCGCCTACACTTCCATCTTCATCTCTTTTAGCCGACGGCAAGCATCAAGCTTGGAGCTTGATGGTTGGTCCTAGATAAGAGAAGAGTTTCGTTTCTTATTCTTCCTCTTATTCGGAGCGAGCAAGGAAGGAAGATTGGTGATCTAGGAGCTTCGACTTTTGGATGATCATCGCCCACACGACATCCAAAAGGAGGAAGGACATACAATAGAAGATCAAGAGGTATAACAAGAGGTATAATCTTGTTTATTTTGATTAGTGTTCTTTTGTATTATGTCTATAATTTTTTTTCAATTATATGCATGTTATATGTTTTATTTTGTGGCTAAATATACTTGGACCCCGAACATAAACACAAAAGTCGGCGATCCGTACACCGTCTATTCCGCGGCTATTCGTAGAATAGAGGTTGGTTGCTTGAACAACAAGTTTGTTCAAGTGACTACTCTAATCGAATAGCACGACGATGAAGTGGTTGCTTTGGTGATCCCTTTTGTCTAGGATAAATTATTTTAATCCGGGGACATCAATGGGATCACCATGAACAAGAGACCGAGTTGAAGTGGGAAGCGAAGTTTCCTACCTTCAAGTGGTATAAGAGCTTCGGTTCCAAAGGAAAAACCATCACCCACTTGTTGTGATACTAAAGGAGAATAAACTTACTAGACCCAATTATGTTGATTAGAAAAGGAATCTTGATATTGTCTTGACTACTGAGGAGTACAAGTATATACTCTTCGAAGAGTGTCCTCCTAAGCCTGCGGATGATTTTGGAGAAAAGGAGAAAGAGAGTTATAAAAAGTGGATTATGGCTGATGAGATGGCGCGGTGTTACATTTTGGATTCTATGTCAAATGTATTGCAACATCAGCATCAAGCCATGCCCACTGCTTATGACATGATGCTGAATCACAAAGAACTTTTTGGACACCAGAATTGGGTTGCGAGGCAGGAAGCCATGAGGAACTTGATGACGTCCAACATGATTGAGGGAACACCCGTGAGGGATCATGTTCTCAAGATGATGGCTCATTTGAATTAGCTGGAACTCCTCGGAGTTGAGATCGATGGAGAAACCCAGGTCGATATCATTCACCAGTCTCTACCTAGGAGTTTTGAGCAGTTTTGCCAGATCTACAACATGAATAAGAGGTTGTATTCGTTGGCGGAGCATCTGACAGAACTCCAGGCGGCAGAGGGGCTTTTTCATCAGAGTGATCAAGCTTAGGCCAAGGTTGCTCAGAAGGTTTCGACTTCTAGGCCGAAAGGCAAGAAGAAGAAGAAACAAGGTGGAGCAAAAGTGGCAGGAGGATCTCAAGAAGGAGTGAAGAAGCCGAAAGGCAAGTGCTTCACTTGCAAGCAGACTGGACATTGGAAGAACGACTTCGCCAATCGAAAGCAGAACAAAGGTATATCTTTTGGTCTGGTCATTGAAACATGTTTAGCGATGTTATTTACCAACACCTGGTGTGTAGATACGGGAGCCACTGATCATGTCTACAATACTTTGTAGGGGTTCCAAGAAACCAGACGACTAGCTGAGGGGGAGATTATCGTTTACTTGGGCGATGCCACGAAGGTGGCAGCTATTACAGTGGGAGATGTTTATTTATCTTTTGAGAGGAATAAAACTTTGGTTCTAAAAAATTACCTTTATGTACCTTTATTTAGAAAGAATTTAATTTCAGTTCCTAAATTGTTTTTGGATGGATATTCTATTTCTTTTAATGATAGAATTGTTATAAAAAGCAATAGGGAGATTATCCGTTCTGGTGCATTGATAGGAAATTTATATACCCTTGAACAAAAAGCTCCCACTATGCAAATAGAAGTAAATAACTCATCTTCTAAATCTAATAAGAGAAAAGAACCTTCGAAAATGAACCAAACATATCTTTGGCATCTAAGGTTAGGTCATATTAACCTAAGTAGAATTCAAAGGATGATAGCTAATGGACCTCTGGATTCATTAGTGGTGGAAGATTTCCCAACCTCCGAATCTTGCTTGGAAGGTAAAATGACCAAGAGGCCTTTTAAGGCCAAGGGGTATAGAGCCAAAGATGTGTTGGAATTGTTTCATTCTGATTTGTGTTGTCCTATGTCTATCCATGTCACGCCCCGAGAGCATGCCGAGCCGAAAATCAAACAGACGACATCTCCCCTGTACGTGGCAACATTTCGGGTTAATACAAGGCTCGCAGGCCCACAATGACAACAATATATAAAAATATACCACACCACAACAGTATATATATATCAAAACAACTACACACAGCGGAAACGATACAACAACAATACAATCCTACATATGTATACCGGTATGACTAACACATCACAACAATACAAAACTTCGACAAAAATCCGAATATACAACATGTACATCACAAAAACTCCAAAATACAATACACAACGGACGGAAAGACCAAATACACACGGGAGCCTCGGAGGTGAGATGAGATGTTAGCCAGTGGTGCTCCAAGCTGTCACGAAGTCTTCTACCTGTTACCTGGGCGATAGAAAACCCAGGGTCCATGGGGGGTGGTGAGTAAAACTCAGCAGGTAATAGAAAAACATGTATATATGCCATATCACATGTATTTTCAACAACATACTCTAGAGGTAGAACACGTATATTTGCATAGTATATAAATACAAGCATATACCGTCTAACCAAATAAATAACATAAAAATGTAGACATACACAAGTGCCTTGCGCTACTCAATCAACCCAACATATATCAAACATATATATATATATAACAGGAAGAGTAGATCAACTCACAATATACTCTAGCTACAGGTCAAGGTATCTAATGGTTTGTCCAACCCATACCAGTATTCGACACAATCGTATAACAAATGCAAGAAACATGCATGAATATGATGTACACCTAAATGCAACATCACAATAATCATATATATATAGACTGTATCTATATATATATTAATCTCAACCATCCATATATATATATACATACATATATGTATCTATATATGGTAATATGCAAAGCGCCATAAGATACGGCAATGCAACATGCATGGTCATGCCTGCTCACCCCTACTAGCTACCACGACCCCAGTGTGGCCTAGGTGGTACGACATGACAACTGTCCCAACTCACACCAACCACTGCTATAGAGTGGCCGAGTGGGCAATATGATCAAGTAGCATATGAGCGTAAAGAGCTCGCTACACAACGGGGGTCCATGCTGCTGGCCACTCCGACTAACACTACCAATGAGTGGTCGAGTACTACGCACCCAAGACAACTGCACGCAACTCCAACTACCACCGTCTATAGTGGTAGAGTGCGGCACAACAAATGCTCTGCCCTCACACCAGTTACTCCTCGGGGAGTGCTCTGGGAGGCAAGATGACTGATGACTCTCTTAACCCTAAGGGAGACTATGTCGTCAGAATGCATGCATATGACATGAGTATGCTATCACTCGTACAGCCATCTACCACAGACTCTCTGTTCAACAAAGAGTCGTATGTTAGTTATAGCCCTAGAGCCAATCATGTGATGGTTGAAAAGGGAACATTTTGTATCATATTCAATAAAGGCAAAGGATTGGTTATTATATTTACATCTTGCTTGTGCCAGCTAAATTAAATATAATAATGCCCTAGAAAAGTAGGTTCTTATCTACAGCACATCAATTGGCAGAATTGATTATGAGAGGCTGTAGAGAACACTTTCCTAAATGTTCCTAGTCAAGTATTAATATGCAAGGGCAATATTAATACATAAAGACTAGCATGTAGGTCGATTGATGACTTGATCTCACAAGTCATGGATATATGATATCAAGTTGACACATGGGTATATATTAGAGAATATATACTGAACTAACCCGCCATGAGAAAGTTTCATGGATCGTTATATGAGTGTCAGAAACTTTCTCATGTGACTATTGGTATGAATAGTCCTCGAACCTGAAGTCACTACGGTTCCCTACATAAGGAATTATGTACTTTGGTATCGTCAAACATCACCCGTAACAGGGTGGACCATAAAGGCGATTACTGGGTATATAACAAATTATGCGGAGGGATGTAGATGGGATCTATCCCTCTCATATGACGAGAGTGATATCGGTGGGCCCCTTGATTGAGTAGAACTACTAAAACGCATGGCCATGCTCAAATGAGTCAATATGAGATATTGAGCTCATTTGTTTGAGTTAGTTTACTCAGGGATCAAGAAACACATAGATTGATCGAGGATGACATGGTCTATGCCTCATTGGTCAATCTGATATCAAGGATAGAAGGACACGGTCATACTTTATAGTAGTCACGGAAAGGTTAGTCGGATCTTGACTTATTTCGTAACTTGGGTAGCAATGATGTATTGCTAGATGCCGCTCATTGCTTGTGTATCTAAAAGAGTTTAGATCCACTGCCAACGTTATGAGAGCCTATAGGGTCACACACAAAGAGCATGATGATTAGAAGAATTAGTGCATTCTAGTTTGACTAGAATAATTTGGGAATAAGCTTAAGTACAAAATGGTTTTTGGACTTTAAGCTTAATGAGAATTTTAGCTTATTGATTTAATGAGATTAATTCAATATGTTACCTTATTGATTTAATGAGATTAATTCAATATGATAACATAAGCTTATTGAATTAATAAGATTAATTCAACATGCATGAATGCCACACAAGCATGCCACATAAGCATGCCACCTAAGCTAGATAAGGTGGGCTTATTGAATTAATAAGATTAATTCAACATGCATGAATGCCACACAAGCATGCCATATAATCATGCCACCTAAGCTAGATATGTGGAAGGAGACAAAGTGGTTTTGTCTCCTTAAAGTGGCCGCCAAACAAGGTGTCTCAAATCAAAGGCTTGCATTGAATGGTAGGAGGTGAAAGGGTTTTTCCAACCCTATAAAAGACTCCATGGAGTGGCCGGCCAAAGTGTGAGTGTGGTTGTGTGAGAGCTTGAGAGCTTGGTGGAAGCTTTGGTTGTGTGGTTTTGTGAGTGTAGGCTAGCAAGAAGAGTAGTCTTCTTCTTCCCTTCTCTTTTTCCCTAGCTTCCTCTCCTTTAGGGACTTCTCTAGCAAGAAGTAAAGGAGAGCCCTTCTAGTTTTTCTTTTGTGAGACAAGAGCTTGCTCGTGTGGATACGTATAGAGGCACGGACATTTGAACGTGCTAAAGATCCAACAAACCAAAAGGAAAAGCGGGATTAACAAGGGCACGCAACAAAGGTAATCCTCTCCTATAAGATAGGTTTGGTTTTAGAGAAATTTATTTTGTACGAGGTTTTCTTTCGCAAGGATCACTAGGAAGGGATCCTAATTTTTCCGTTGTGCATATGCTATTTGGCATATAGAAATCCCTACATCGTACCCATCTAATCAATACACTCTCTATCCTGTAGAGAGTTGTACTCAACTGATCGACGGACTCTCTATCCTGTAGAGAGTCGTACTTGACTGATCGACAAACTCTCTATCCTGTAGAGAGTCATACTCGACTGATCATAACTCTCTCTCCAATAGAGAGTTGTACTCAACTGATCAACGCACTCTCTATCCAATAGAGAGTCATACTCGACTGATCAACGCACTCTCTATCCGATAGAGAGTCGTACTCGACTAATCATACCAAGCTGGGACTATCGGTCCGCAGCGACACACTAATCACCCTTCACTTAACCATTACACAACTCATGGTAGGTAACAGTAAGCAACATACAGGTATTGGAAATTAATCCTACTTTTAGGGCATTACCAACCCACCGATGACCTTTTTGCCAATTTATAAATTGGGTCATCCTCCGTACTAACATTTACACCCTGCTAAACATCTAGGCCAATTTACATCACATCTATAACTCCTAAATCATGATAGGGTATATGTGTGATATCAACAATTGGGCATAAATACATCAAACGATAAGTTCAAGCATACGATAATAAGAGCAGGGTCAAGGTAATATGAACACCTAACATGCTCATATTTATGACTAAATCTTAATGCAATACATCTACCCGGACCTGGTAGGAAATTACCCACCTGCCATGTAGACTATGCTGAGTGTATTTGCATCCGCGAACCTGCCTCATATCAAAGTCCTCACATATCAGCATCTATCATTTATCAAAATCCTGCGATCAACATGCAACATTGACAAATTCTGTCATAAGTCCAATGATGGTATCAAATCCCAAATCAAACTTACCAAGCCTAGCTTTGCTGGCACAACTTCTTGTTTCAAATTTCAGGATCCCATAGTCGAAACAAAAGCAAATGCTTCCCTATACTGTATGAAATTCCAATATTAACACCATTACCACTATAAAAGATAAGATTTGATCTAAACCTACCCATCGCAGTCCCTTCAATCTGAACACTTCACATCCTGCCATCGAAGGAGCAGGAAACAAACCTTGCTAACATCGCCTAGAACCCATTATAAACCTTCATGAAAACTACTCCTTGCATCCATAATTCAAGAACAGAACAAAGAAAACATCACAGCTATAAATACAACTTACCTATCTTAGAAAATCTCTCGGCAATCCCCCCCCCTTTCCTCCCCTGTTCAAAGCTATATCAGATCTATATTTCCAATTGATCCACTGATCAATGCAGTCTCAATTTATAGCAACAAAAGGATGAACGGAATTACCCAACATCAAATGGGGTTGATTCGTGGATCTTATATCGAACCCTCGCAAACTGCCCCGAAGCTTACTGCGGTGGAGATCGACGAGATCAACTGTCGACAGAGGCATACAATGGCGACCATGGCGACCAGTGAGGGAGGGAAGGCTATCGGAGTTCGCTGTCATCTGGATAGACAGATCAAACAAGGGCACGACAAGGAGATGGCGACACACGGCTGATCGAAATAGGCGACACAGGGGTGATCTGCTCGCTAGGGAGAAAAACAGAGGAAATCACCAAAACTGGACTCGCTGCGGCAGCAGCGAATTGGGGCGTCGACGATCGAAAAGGAGCTCGCGGCTTGCTTGGGGCACCGGCGATCGAAGGGCAACGAGAGCTCGCGGCTGGCTTGAGGCTTGCGTCATCTGGAAGTCAGCCGGCAACGGCGGATCAGAGGCAGCGACGAGCAAGAAGGGCCAGATTCGGTGGCGACAAGTGGAGAAGAGGCAGATTGGGCATCGGCGGCGAGTGGGAAGAGCAGATCCGATGGTGAGTGTGCGAAGGTCGTGGCTGCCGGCCGACGCGCAAGGGCGGCAGTGCATGAGCGATGGTTGCAGTAGAGGCAATCGACGGGGGGCGTTGTCGGGCGCGCGAGGGAGAGAAGAGAAGAAGAATCGGGATCGGGAATTGGAAGAGGAAGAAAACGCTCGTGATAAAGCCGATGAGAAACCACAGAAACGTTTGCGGAGAGGAAATGGGTTATGCGGATCGGGTTCGAGATTTAACCCGATTTCTATTAACCCATTAATCTTAGGGTTAGGTTAATAAACCCAATTAACCTCTAGACTAGGATTTAATCTCATTTTAAATCCTGAAAATTTTCTAAAAACTCCTGAAAAATTCCACAAGATAATTCTGGTATTTTACAATCTAGGCTAGAGGTGGTTTTGAATATTTTGTCTCTTTTAAAGACGATTATTCAAGATATGGATGTAACGCCCGCAAAATTCTAAACTAGGCAAAGTAATTATATAGGTTTTAAGGCCATAAAAGGGTTTAAAATAAAATAAAATAAAAGATGGTTATAGGTAGGATTTGAACCATGAACCTCCTAATAGGGAGGTAGCCTTGACACCACTAGACCCTAGGATAATTTATGAATAAGATATATAAAAAATATACAAAGAATATAGATGGGAAGATGAGGAGTTGGTTCATCCCCCCCCTCCCCCCGTGAAAGGATGATGGGTGTTCATTCCCTAGGTATTAAAGAGGAGAATTAAGAGAAGAGTGGAAGTAAAACCCCACTTTCCTTCTTTATTCTCCTTCTTCCTCATCCTTGGCCGAATTCCCCATTTCCCTTTCCTCCCTTTCTCATCCCAAGCTCTAGAAATTTTATAAGAAATTTTGTATGATTATAGGGACTTTATGTGGGCTTTTTCAAAAATAAAAGAAAATAAGCCAAAAAGGGATGCAAGGCCTAGGAATTGAACCCCAAACCTCTAGAGATGGCCAAGCCCTATAGATGCACCCCCTAACCAGAAGCCTAATAGAATTATATCATTGGAGGAATAGGGGAAATTATGGTTAAGTGTAAGGGAGATCAAGGGACTCTTCAAATGAATAAATAGGGAATGAAGGGACAAGAGAAGAACCACTTCTCCCTCTTCTCTTCTTCTTCCTCACAGAATCCTAGAGCTCTCCCTCTCCATTTTCATCCCTTGGCCGAAACTCATCCAAGCAAGAAGCAAGGGCTAGGTTTGGTTCCTTAGGTCATCTTCCCACTACAAGCAAAGCGAAGGATGTAAGTATCCCTCACCTGCATACGAGTAGCTTCGATTGATGGTTGTAAAAGAGATCTATATGTTATAGTCAGCCAAGCTATGTTTTTGGTTTATCAATGAAGTTATATGCTATGTTTAGTAAGTATATGATGATGTTAAGATGGAAAAAGGGATTAGGACAAAAGCTAACCCTAATATCCACCAAGATCCATTCGGCCAAGCCATGTTTTAAGGTTTCAATGAAGTTCTATGCTATGTTTTTGTAACTATATGATGATGTTAGGATTTAAGATGGATTAGGAATAAAGCTAACCCTAATAGCCACCAAGGTCCATTCGGCCAAGCCATGTTTTTAAGGTTTCAATGAAGTTCCATGCTATGTTTTTGTAACTATATGATGATGTTAGGATTTAAAATGGATTAGGACAAAAGCTAACCCTAATAGCCACCAAGGTCCATTCGGCCAAGCCATGTTTTTAAGGTTCCAATGAAGTTCCATGCTATGTTTTGTAACTATATGATGATGCTAGGATTTAAAATGGATTAGGTCAAAAGTTAACCCCAAAAGCCAACAAGGACCATTCGGCCACCCCTATATTTTGATGATTCAATGAAGCTTTATTCCATGTTTGTATGCTTATGATGTTGTTAGTATGTTAATCGAATTAGGGTAAAGGACTAGCCCTAAAAACCTATAAAGACATTCGGCCACCCCTATATTGTGGTGATTCAATGAAGCTTTTGCATGCTTATGATGTGGTTAGTATGTTAAATGAATTAGGTTAAAAGATAACCCTAGAAACCCCTATGGACCATTCGGCCATCATGTATTTTTGAGTGATTAAATTAAGTTTTGATTCAAGTTTTATATGCTTATGAAGTTGTTGTTATGTTAGATGAATTAGGTTAACATGTGTTTTATGTTGGGTGAATTCATGTTGACTTGTGATATTAAATGATGCTAGATGAAGATAACATGCCTTAGGTTAGTGGTTACTTACTTTTGATGCCATGTCTTATGCCATGCCTATGTGTATGTGATATTTAAGATATGTTATGAAATGGAAAACGATAAGATTATGAAATGAAACAAAACGATATGTTCACGACATGAGTATGATATGATGATGAAATGAAGAATGATATGTTATGAAATGATGTATGGTATGTTTATGAAATGAAAGATGATATGTTCACGAAGTGAAGCATGATGTGTTATGAAATGAAGTATGCTATGTTTGCAAAATGAAATAAGCTATGTTATAAAATAAGCATATAAGTATTTTACCTTCTGCATGGCTTGTACCAAGACCTTAACAAGGTCCAAGAAGGGATGGGCTCCTAAGATGCCCTAGGTCGATGGAATAAGACTCGGGCCTAGGACGGGCTTCTATGTATGATTGCCCCTAGGTCGATGGAATAAGACTCGGGCCTAGTACGGGATTGGCTCCAAGATGCCTCAGGTCGATGGAGTAAGACTCGGGCCTAGGATGGGCTTCTACGCTATGACGATTGCCCTAGGTCGACGGACTAAGATCGGGCCTAGTAACCTATTAGGTTCGAGACTTGCTACCTCGGGCCTATTTAGGGATGCGCGCTATGATAATGAAGAAGTGGTACAATGCCGGGCCCAAATATGTTGAGATTTATGTTTACGTACCTATAATATATGTTTTCAAAAGCATCCTGCATATGTTACATGATTAGATTGTTATGTTCACATGCTATGTTGATATGTTACATATGATGTAGGTTATGTTTGATATGCCATGTTTATGCCACTATGTTACATATGATGTAGGTTATGTTTGATATGCCATGTTTATGCCACTATGTTACATATGATGTATGTTATGTTTGATATGTCATACATATATGTTGTATGTTATGTTGATTTGCTATGTTACGTATGTTATATGTTATGTTTGATTAAGTCATATATTTACATGATATGCTGCTATGTTATAGATGATACATGTTATGCTGCCATGTTATGGATGATACATGTTATGTTTACTCACGTTACTTATGCTACATGTTAAGTTGATTACGCCATGTATGTTACATGTTATATTGCTTATATGTTATGAATGTTACATGCCATGATTAATGTCGATGTATGGTTTTTGTGAGTAGGACAGGATCTTACTAAGCCTATGTGCTTATAGTTTATCTTTCCCTCGTACTGCAGATAAGGGTAAGGGATGGATAAACTAAAGGGAGTAGCAGGAGGGGCCAAATGTGTGTGGTAGTGGCATGGTGGAGAAGATCCGTTAGGTCTATATATATATGTTTACCTATGATGATGATGTCTATGGATGTCCTTACTTATGTCTCCTTATGAGGATGATGTTTAAGAACTTGAACTAAGCACTAAGTATCTATATATGTTATGACGCATGCTCTATGTTAATATGAAGAAGTAAAGAAAAAGTAAGAAGAAGTATCTATATATGTTATGATGCACGCTCTATGTTAAGAAGAAGAAGTATATATATATGTCAATGCATGTTTATGTTTTAAAAAAAAAATATGTCTAAAGTCTTCCGCTGTAAGAAGTACGAAATATGTATAAAGTCTTCCGCTGTAAGTAATGTATGTATGTACGGTCGCGTCACGCGCCGCCCCTTCCGGATTCTGGGTCCAAAAAGGGCGGGCGTGACAATGGATTCATTTACTTGATGCGCCAAAAGTCTGAATGCTTTGACAGGTTCAAAGAATTCAAGGCTGATGTGGAGAAACATAATGGTAAAAGTATCAAGACACTACGATCTGATCGTGGTGGTGAGTACCTCTTGGGAGAGTTTAGGAATTACTTATCAGAGGCTGGGATTCAATCTCAATTGTTTGCACCTGGCACACCCCAACAGAATGGTGTAGCAGAGCGAAGGAATAGGACTCTTATGGAGATTGTTAGATCGATGATGAGTTATTCTGAGTTGCCAGATTAGTTCTGGGGTATGCTCTAGATACAACAGTGTATATTCTGAACTTGGTACAATCTAAATCAGTGTCTTCTACTCCCATAGAATTGTGGACTGGGCGAAAGCCTAGTCTGATACATATTCGGATTTGGGGGAGTCCAGCACATGTGCTGAAGGCAGATGCTAGTAAGTTGGAATCTCGTACAAAAGTGTGCATGTTCGTAGGCTCCTAGAGGAATGAAAGGTGATTTGTTCTATAGTCTTAGAGATCAAAGGGTGATCGTTAGCACGAATGCTAGATTTTTAGAGGAAGACTATGTGATGAACCACAAGCCCATGAGTAAGATTATTCTGGAGGAATTGAGAGGGGAAGTCACTACTTCAGTACCACCAGTACAAGAGGATATACCACAAGTGATACTTCGTTGTAGTGGGAGGGTTGTTAGATAGCCTAATATATTTATGTTCTTGGGAGAATCTTCTGATTTGGTCCCTGGCGAACATGAACATGATCCCTGGACATATGACGAGGCAATCCAAGATAAAGATGTAGTATCTTGGCAAAGTGCGATGAATTCTGAGATAGAATCTATGGATTCAAATCAGGTATGGGAGCTAGTAGAATCACCCAATGGTGTAAAAACCATTGGATGCAAGTGGATCTACAAAAGAAAGAGAGGAATAGACGAGAAGGTTGAGACCTTCAAAGCATGGCTTGTTGCGAAAGGGTATACTTAGAAAGAGGGTATCGATTATGAGGAGACCTTTTCACCGGTGGTTATGCTTAAGTCTATCCGGATTCTCTTATGTATTACTGCTCATATGGATTATGAGGTGTGGCAGATGGATGTCAAGAGAGCTTTACTTAATGGAAGTCTTGAGGAAAACATTTATATAGAGCAACAATAGGGATTCATTGCAAAGGGCAAAGAGCATCTTGTGTGCAAGCTTAATCGGTCCATTTATGGATTGAAGCAAGCTTCGAGATCTTGGAACATCCGCTTTGATGAGGTAATCTAGTCTTATGGATTTATTCAAAGTCCGGATGAGTCTTGTGTATACAAGAGATGTGACGAAAATGTAGTGATATTTCTTGTACTATACGTAGATGACATTTTGTTAATTGGCAACAATGTCAAGATGTTATCAGACATAAGGGTATGGTTGTCCAAACAGTTTGATATGAAGGACTTGGGAGAAGTGGGACACATCCTTGGGATCAAGGTTATAAGGGACCACAGGAAAAGGATGTTGTGCTTGTCTCAAGCTTCATACATAGACACCATTTTGGCTCGTTTGAGCATGCAGAACTCCAAGAAAGGTTTTTTACCTTTTAGGAATGGAGTTCCTTTATCTAAAAAGGTGTGTCCTAGAACATAAAAGGAGATAGAAGAGATGAAGGTGATTCCTTATGCTTCGGCGGTAGGAAGCCTCATGTATGCTATGTTATGTACGAGACCGAATATCTGCTTTATTGTGGGCATGGTTAGAAGATATCAGAGTAATCCAGGATAGGAACATTAGACTACGGTAAAACATATATTAAACTACCTGAGAAGGACTAGGAATTATATGCTAGTATACCAGGCAGATCAATTACTCCCTATGGGTTACAAAGATTCCAACTTCCAATCAAATAGGAATAACAGTAAGTCTACCTTAGGTTTTGTGTTTACTTTGGGGAGTGGAGCCATTGTATGCAGGAGTGTCAAGTAGAAATGCGTGGCGGACTCCACCATGGAAGCTGAGTATGTGGCAGCCTCTGAGGCAGCTAAAGAAGCTATCTGGCTCAGGAACTTCTTGATGGACTTGGATGTGATTCCTGGTTTGCCCAGAACTATCACAATTTATTGTGATAACAATGGTGCAGTTGCAAACTCGAAGGAACCATGAGCCCATAAGGTAAGTAAACACAAAGAGGGCAAGTACCACCTGATACGAGAGATCATAAAGCAGGTAGAAGTTGCTGTCGCCTAGATTGCATCAGAGGATGACCTGGTAGATCCTTTCACTAAGACCCTTCAAGAGATAGCTTTTGATAGGCATGTGGAGGGAATGGGAATCAGATGTATGACAGTAAGAGGACAGCATAGTCTTTTAGTGTAAGTGGGAGATTATTGGGATGTATACTGAAAAGTCTATCTTTTGTATAAACATCTTTATTTTTGAAATTAGAATCACGTGATCATTATTTGCATATTTATGGTTATGCATATTTTCTGATACATTACATTATAGATAACATGGTGTGTAGTGTCACACGGGATATCATGTTATCAGTTCCTTGTAGAGTATAAGTAGAGGCTCACAATCGAGATGGTTTTGGACAAACCATTGGTATGGTTGTAGTGTGATTTGGTATTGGTTTGTCTTGACCATAGAATTACACTAGTACACTTTATGTGTATTGAGCAGGATCGACATAGAAGTGATTCAATTTATTGCTAACTA
The DNA here is from genome assembly GCA_025175895.1 of Wurfbainia villosa. Lineage (NCBI taxonomy): Eukaryota > Viridiplantae > Streptophyta > Magnoliopsida > Zingiberales > Zingiberaceae > Wurfbainia > Wurfbainia villosa. The sequence continues at coordinate 105,444,008 of CM045991.1, forward strand.
CATAATTGAATCGGACCTCGAATATTATGGTGTACATGCTCTTAATCCCGATATAATAACGGGCACATGTACTTAGTATTTATTTCTTTGATTTACCAATGGGCAAGATTTATAGATTAAATCTATAGGCTCGGTAAGTTGGAAAATGATATTATTTATATGGTGTGTCGTTGATTATAAGAGGAAACCATGTCCTATATATTAGGATGATGATGTCCCCTTAAGGATCTCATAAGGATCATCGTGTAAACCCTAAAGGTGGACTTGGTCCGACATGATGATAAGGTTGAGTGGTACTACTCATGGAGTTAGATGTTGATTAATTAATTGTCAGTAAATTAATTAATTGATGGACATTCGATATCTTAAACCCGAGGAGGTATTTGTACAATTAATATATGAAGCTCATATTTATTTATTGGGGGTTGGTGATGTAGATCAATGATAATCCTTTAGTGGAATGGATTATCATTAATGGATCGGACTTTATGTGGGCTAGATCCATTGGGTGGATAAGATCCAACTCCTCCTCATGGTCCCTATTGTAGCCTATTAAAACCCTCGTGAAACCTAGATCTAACAGACACTATTAAAAGAAGGCTTCGGCGAGATCTATAAATAAAGGCCCAAGGCTTGGGCGGCAACTTGTTTTTTTGATGCTAGAGTTTGGGTTAGGGATGCCTTGGGCGGCAAGGAGATAGGAGGTGAGCTAGGGTTTTGTCCCTTTGGCTGGTGGCACATGAGGGTCTAGGGTTTGCTTCTTTTCTCTCTTGGTCGGCCACCCTCATCTTCTCCTAGGGCCGACAGCGCCACCTTCACCCTCTTCCCTTGGCCGGCGGCAAGAGTTATGGTTTCTTCCCTTGGAGCTCTTGGCTGGCGCCCATCCTTCTTTCTCGCCTTAGGGCCGGCGGACACCAAAGAATTGGTCTTTGGTGGTTGGCGCAAGTAAGGAGAAGAAGGGAGTGTGTATTCTTCCTTTTGTTCGGAGAGAGCAAGGAAGGGAAGAACATGATCTAGGAAGTTTCATCTCTTGGAAGATCGTTGCCCACACAACGTCCAAGAGGAAGATAGGACATACAATAGAAGACCAAGAGGTAAACAAGAGGTATAATTCTTGTTTTGGTTTCCTTTTGTTTCTTTATATTATGTATTTAATTGCATGTGGCTAATTTACTTAGACCCCGAAGATAAATACAAATACTTGCGATCCGTACATCATCTATTCCGTGGCTAGTCGAGGAAAAGAGTTAGGTTGCTTAAACAATAAGTTTGTTCAAGAGACCACTCTAATCGAATAGCACGATGATGGATCAGTTGCTTGGGTAATCCGTCATCACCTTGGATTATTTTTTTTTAAATCTGGGGATGAAGATGGGATCACCATGCACAAGTGACCAAGTTGAAGTGGGATCGAAGCTTCAACCCACAGCCTTAGCCTTATCCCGCAATGAGAAAGGGAATAGACTCAGGCGGATCGCATCGGTAGGGACTCCATTGATCTTCATTGTTGAGCAGATTTCCAAAAATGTCACCAGGTGTCGGTTCAGGTCTTCAGTCACAGCTCCCCCGAATTGACTTTGCTGGACCATGTGTATGAGTGTCGGTTTCAACTCAAAGTTATTTGTCGAAATGGACGGTCCAGCTATACTCGGCCTAAATCTTCTAGCACTAGGGGTTGCATACTCCCGCAAAGGTCGGCTACCTACATTTGCTATGGATTCGGCTTGGTCCTCCATCCTCTTCTGTTCAGCTCTCCAACGGTGGTAGGTTCGTTCGATTTCTAGATCGATCGGAATCAGGCCTTCCGATCCTAGACGTCTAAGCATACGAAGAACCGAGCCAAAAAATTAGGAGTATTGCCTAATGCTCAGAAACAAGAAATAAACTAATCTAGCTAACTAAATCAAATGAAGGAGAGCTAAAAAGAAAACATAGAACTACTGCTAAAATAAAAACTAATTCTAGATATGGAAAATCTAAAATTGAAATAAATATAGTAAAATAAATGAAAAAAATAAAAGTAAAGAAAGTAAATAAATCTAACCTAAGTCTGATCTGTTGGTGCAATCGACCCAGGTCACGATTGACCAGATTCGAGTTTGACTCGAGTAAGTGTTTTGATGTTTGACATGGATGTCTAACATGTGTTGGGGAGATTGCTGATGCAATCGACCCTGGTTAGTATTTGATGTTTGACGATGGTTTGACCATTGTCATGGGAAAAGCCCAAGTCCTGAGTACTTAGCATGTAAAGTCCTTGAAGGGAGGAAACTTTGCTTCCCACTTCAACTCGGTCACTTGTTCATGGCGATCCCATCTTCGTCCCTGGATTAAAAAATTTAATCCTTAACAAATGGGGATTACCCAAGCTACCATTCCATCGTCGTGATATTCGATTAGAGTGGTCACTTGAACAAACTTATTGTTCAAACAACCTACCTCTATTCTTCGAATAGCTGCGGAATTGACGATGCATGGATCGCCGGTTTTGTGTTTGTATTCGGGGTCCAAGTAAATTAGCCACATAACAAAAATATACAACATGCAGAGAATCAGAAAAGATCATAAACAAGAATTATACCTCTTGTTATACCTCTTGATCTTCTATCGTATATCCTATTCTCCTCTTGGACATTGTGTGGGCAATGATCCTCCAAGAGATGAAGCCTCCTAGATCACGATCTTCCTTTCCTTGCTCGCTCTGAACAAGAGGAAGAAGAAAAGCACCCGTCTTCTCCTTACTTGCGCCAACCACCAAGGATAAGCTCCTTGGTGTCCGCCGGCCCTAAGGAGAGGGAGAGGTTTGAGCGCCGGCCAAGTGCTCCAATGGAAGAAGAAGGAGCTGCCATAGGGAAAGGAGAAGCCGGCCAAGAGGAAAAGAGAAGAGGAAACCCTAGTCCTTCTCTTGAGTTGCCGCTGGCCCTAAAGGAGAAGCCAACCAATGTTGTCGCCCACCCCTTAACCTAAACCCTAGCTCTCCAAGGTTTCTTGTCGCCCAAGCCAAGGGAAACAAAAACCCTAATCTCCAAAAGTATCTCCACGCCCAAGCCTTGGCCACCCTTTTATAGAGTTAGGCTTAAGCCTCCTTTTAATCTCCACCGTCAGATCTAGGAATTTAATCTCAACCATCGGATCTAGAGATTTAATCTCAACCGTCGAATCTAGAGATTTAATCTCCACCGTCGGATCTAGAGTTTCATTTTCCATCATCGGATCTAGGCTTCATGAGGGTTTTAATAGGCTACAATAGGGACCATGAGAAGGAGTTGGATCTTGGTCACCAAATGGATCAAGCCCACATAAAATCTGATCCATTAATGATAATCCATTCCACAAGAGGATTATCATTGATCTACCTCACCAACCCCCATAAGTTAATATGGGCTCCATATATTATTTGTACATATATCTCTTCGTGTTTAAGATCTCGAATGTCCGTCGATTAATTATTTTACTAAAAATTAATTAATCAACATCTAACTCCATGAGTAGTACCACTCAACCTTATCATCATGTCGGACCAAGTCCACCTGCAGGGTTTACATGATGAACCTTATGAGCTCCTCAAGGGGACATCATCATCCTAATATATAGGATACGGTTTCCTCCTATAATCAACGACACACCATATAAATAATAATATCATTTCCCAACTTACCGAGCCTATCGATTTACTCTATAAATCTCGTCCATTTGTAAATCAAAGAAATAAATACTAAGTATATGTGCCCATTATTATATCGGGATTAGGTGCATGTACAACATAATATCTGAGGTCCAATTCAATTATGTAGTCAGCAATAAATCAAATCACCTCTAAGTCGGTCCTGCTCAATACACACAAAGTATACTAGTGTAATTCAATGGCCAAGACAAACCAATACCAAATCACACTACAACCATTCCAATGGTTTCTCCATAACCATCTAGGTTGTGAGCCTTTACATATACTTTACAAGGAACTAATAACATGATCTCCCGTGTGACACTACACACCATGTTATCTACAATGTAATGTATTAGACAATATGCATAACCATAAATATGCAAACAATGATCATGTGATTCTTATTTCAAAAAATAAAGATGTTCATACAAAAGATAGACTTTTCAGTATACATCCCAACAGTCCCAGCATGGGTCTTGGCAAGGGAAAGTCCAGCATGGGTTGACAAGGGAAATGTCCAAGCTTGAGTTTTGGCATTTGGAAAGTCCAAGAGGTTTGATATTGGCTGTGCAAAGTTTAAGGGTGAAGTCTTAGCAGCATAAGTCCAATGGTTGCCGACGTAAAATCCAAGCGAAGTCTTGGCAGCGTAAGTCCAATGTGCCTTGGCAGTGTAGACACTGTTAGCATGACAATAGCCGACGGGAGCACCTGAAGGATAGCGTATGGATGAATAAGTCATGGATGACTTGGAGGGATCCGATAGGTGCGAGGCTAACGGAGGTGGCTAGAAGGCTTAGGTCTAGGCTACGGATAGTCTATCAAGTATGGGGGCACCATACTTGGGTTAAACTTCATGTCTGAGGTTAAAACCTCATGTTTGAGGTGTATCAGTCAACTGGAACCTTTGGTCAATCGACTGGTGGGAGTCAACTAAGGTTTGACTGTGGGAATTGGCCTAGCAGTCGACTGCCAGCCTTTGGAAGTTGACTACTTGTCGGATCAGTCGACTAATCTGGCGAATAGTCGACTGATGCTCAAGAATTCGGGCATAGAATGGAGTCGTACTAGACTGTTGGGGTTAACAGTCGAGTGAAGGCTCTATCAATCGACTGATGGGGCATGATCAGTCGACTGATGATAGATCCGTTGGATTTTTCCATCATGGATTTGGCTGTTGTCCCATGACAATAGTGTGACCAGTCGACTGATAGACGAAAATCTTGCCCAATTGTAGGTTATAAAGGTAGCTCGGAAGAAGGATTTTGGCATCGATTTTCTTGGACGATTTGGAGCGATTTGCTATTGCAAATCAGGGTCTTCAAGGCTAGTCCAAGGCAATCAACAAGCAAGCTTCCAAAAGATTGTTGTAATGTATTTTTGGCTTTCTTTTGTTGTATTCATTTATATTTGCTTGTTGTTTTACTTGTATTACTATTGTAATATCTTGTAAGAGTTTTCTCCACCTCCGAATTGTTCCGAGAAGGAGTTTATTGGATTAGTAGTGCGTGTTTGCATTGCTAGGGCTTTTAGAGCCCGATCTGTGGAGTAGGAACCATTCGGTTCTGAACCATGTTATATTCTTGTGTTTGTGATTGTGTATCATGTTATTTATTTTATTATTATTTCGATGCGCACTAACATGATTTGTAGACAAACGCGATCAAATTCCATCAAGTATCGATGACGCTATTCACCCCCCCCCTCTAGCGGGTACATCGTTCCCAACAAGTGGTATCAGAGCCCGGGCCTCTTCTACGGACTCACCACCGAGAGCAAAACAACTAGAGGAAGAAGATGGAATTTGAAGAACAATTGGGTTGGGACATCAACACCCCAATTCCATATGCCTTCTATGGACAAGAAGGGTTTATGCAATGGAAGACAAGAATTGAAGATTTCTTGATGATGAAGGATTTTAAAGAATGGTCCATTTTGATGGAGGGATTTGAATATCCAAGAGGGCCAAAGGGAGGATACCTCAAGAAAAAGAGATGGACCGAAGAGCAAGTCCAAACCTTCGAGAAAAATAAGAAGGTAGTCAAATTTATTTTTTATTTGATTCCTAATGACATCTTGTGTAGCCTAGTGAATTACATGGATGCTAAGGAGCTTTGGAGCGAATTGGCAAAATATCATGAAAACCCTCAACCGGTCCAAGAACAAGAAGAAGAAGAGTGCTCATCCTCTCAAGTTCAAGAAGAAGCAAGCACATCCTCATCCTCATAAGCAAGTGAGGATTCGGAAGTTGATAGAGAATCGACATCCAGATCGGTGGAAGAGGAAAAGATGGAAGAAGCTTCCACCTCTAGGATCGAGGGGGAGGAGATTAGATCTTCAGGTCAAGGGCAAGAGCAAGAAGAGCCATCTACTTCGGGGAGAAGTGATGTACAAGCTCAAGAGACCCTCACCACCACCCTATGTAACTCAAACATTATAGTTAAAAATAAAAATTATATAATATGTTTTGAGTGTAGGGAGCAAAAACACTACAAGAGTAAGTGTCCTAAAAGGGTCAAGAAGACTCCACCAGCTCAAAAGGTCAAGGATGTCGGTCCCCCGACAATCAAAAGCAAGGAGCAAATAATTTTCTTCAAATGCTGACAACCAGAACACTACCGGAGTCAATGCCCAAAGGAGGAGAAGAAGACTCGAGGAGCATCACAAGTAGGGGGAGCCTCTAAGGTAAACCCTAAGGTAAAATTCAATAATGTTTCTACTTCAATTAATGGTAAAAATCATGTTAGGAGTAATCTTGCTATTTATCATGAAAAACATGCTAGGAATAACAAATATTTTTTCCTAGGAGCTAAAAATATTCACTTTGAAACTAAGGAGAAATTTGGGACTAATGTCCCTAAAAATATTTTACCTAGGCCAAGCATTAAGAACATTGAAGACCACCCAGGTTTTAATCCTAAATAGACTAGACACATGCCTAGGAAGAACAATGCCCAAAGACCAAATGAAAAATAAAAAATTGGGCAATTAGAGTTGGAAAATCAAGTCTTGAGGTCAAGACTTGAAAAATTAGAGAAGACCCTTAGGATTATGCAAAACCAAATAAAAGGGTCAAATGGTCAAAGTCAAGGGTCTATATCTAAGAGTCAACACCTAGAGTCTATGAGGCAAGGCTCATCTATGGGCAAGAAAGGCTTCAGCCACAAGCCTAGGTCCAAGGTAGATAAGACTACCTACCATAATGTTCCATTTGATTATGGAACTCAAACTAGGTCTAGAAAAAACAAGGTTACTAGGGAAGTCATCCCTAAGGGTAACCAAGGTGTGTGCCTAGTGGCTAGGGTTTCAAAGAAACCTAGGGAAGCCACTAAGAAGGTAACAAGGTGAGTTACCCCTAGAGTTAACCTAGGCAAGACCACCATGACCAAGGCTTCAAAGCCTAGGAGGGTCATTAGGAGGATATCTAGGGAGGGTATCCCTAAGGAATATCTAATTAACCCAAGGAGCTCAAATAGATTTTGGGTTCCTAAAAGCGTGATCGATTCACGCTAGATGGGTTTAGGTATGTCAACCTTGATTGGAAGGGTAGCTAACCCAACCATAGCAAAGTTGGCACTTTAGGTTATTTTCAAGGTTATGGATACCTTTAAAATAGTTTGAATTTTAATCCTAAAAGATTTTAGGATGTGCCAATATATTTTTGGAATTATGAATAATCAATCAAATTGGCACAATTTAGGTTTAGAGGTCTTAGTGTGCCATTTCGGATTTTTGGCACACTTTGGGAATAATTGATAATATGGAAAAATGAGATTAATTATCACAAATGGCAACTAATATTAAAATTTAGGTATTATTATACCTATACATTTTATTTGTGATGTCTTTTTTTTCCATATAACATGTCATGACATCATATCTATTTTTAATCATTTAATATGTCATGATCATGCTTAGGATTAAGATTAAAATGTCATGTATGCTTAAATTTCATCTTATGTCATGACATCATGATTATGAGCACATGCTTATTTATATCATCATTAATGTCATAATCATTCATGCATTTAATTTGATTAAAATTGAGTTAAGGACAATAGCATGAATTGAAGTCTCATTTATAAGGGAATCAAGTAGTGTTGCCTTAGAAAATGCATGAGGCCTTAGTTTAAGATAAACCAAAAACCCACATCTCACATCTAAATTTACATGTATGTGTATTTATATACCCTAGATACATGTGAGATGCTAGGATATGAGTTAAGTTCAAGGTGCATAGTTTTTGCATCTAGATAAACCCAAACTCATCTTATATTAGTAATGAATCATGAGGAAAGCTAATGTACAAGTCATGTACATCTAGCCAATAGTCCATGGTTCAAAATAGGTTTTCAAAATCATTTTAAAATCCTTTTATAAAACCTTGGTGAAGTCTATCTTTTGATAGCAATCACCATTGAAGAAGTTGATACAAAGTAGATCAAAAACATTAAAGTTTTAATGGTTTTTGTGAAGGGAATTGCTTCGCTTCCCACTTCAACTCGGTCGCTTATACATGGCGATCCCATCTATGTCCCCGGATTAAAAAAAATTAATCCAAGATGATGACGGATTGCCCAAGCAACCGATCCATCATCATGCTATTCGATTAGAGTGGTCTCTTGAACAAACTTATTATTCAAGCAACCTAACTCTTTTCCTCGACTAGCCGTGGAATAGATGATATACGGATCGCCGGTTTTTATGTTTATCTTCGGGGTCCAAGTAAATTAGCCACATGCAATTACATACATAATACAAAGAAATAAAAGGAAACCAAAACAAGAAATATACCTCTTGTTTACCTCTTGGTCTTCTATTGTATGTCCTATCCTCCTCTTAGACGTTGTGTGGGCAACGATCCTCCAAGAGATGAAGCCTCCTAGATCTCATATCTTCCTTTCCTTGTTCGCTCCGAACAAAGGAAGATAATAATATTTCTTCTTCTCCTATCTAGTTCCGGACACAATCCCTTTGGAGAAAGATCAAACCTCTTTCTCCTCTTTGTTGTTGCCGCCGACCACCAAGGAGAGGGAGATGGAAGATGGGCATCGGGCAAGAGTTGAGCTCCAAAGATTGAAGATGAAGAACCACCGGCCAAGCTTCAAGGAAGGAGCGTCGGCCCTTAGGGAAGGAGAAGAAATGTCGACACAACCTTAGGAAGAGAGGAAACAAAACCCTAAACCTCTCCTCCACTTCTTGCTGCCGACCAAGCTAACTCCAAACCCTAAAACTCTTCTAATCTTTCCACCCAATAATTTGGAAGCAAACCCTAGAATCCTTGATTCATTGTTGCCGCCCAAGCCCTAGCCCTCCTTTTATAGAGTTAGGCTTAAGCCTCCTTTCAATCTTGACCATCAGATCTAGGATTTCATTTTCCACCGTCAGATCTAGGCTTTCATTTTTCACCGTTGAATCTAGGCTTATTAGAGTTTTAATAGGCTACAATAGAGACCATGAGGAGGAGTTGGATCTTGGCCACCCAATGGATCCGACCCACATAAAATCTGATCCATTAATGATAATCTATTCCACTAGAGAATTATCATTGATCTACCTCACCAACCCCATATATAAATATGGACTCCATATATTAATTGTACAAATATCTCCCCGTGTTTAAGATCTCGAATGTCCGTTAATTAATTAATCAACATCTAACTCCATGAATAGTACCACTCAACCTTATCATCATGCCGAACCAAGTCCACCTGTAGGATTTACATGATGATCCTTATGAGCTCCTCAAGGGGACATCATTATCCTAATATATAAGACATGGTTTCCTCATATAATCAATGGTACACTATGTAAATAATATCATTTTCCAACTTACCGAGCCTATCGATTTAATCTATAAATCTCTTCTATTGGTAAATCAAAGGAATAAATACCAAGTACATATGCCCGTTATTATATCGAAATTAAGAGCATGTAAACCATAATATCCGAGGTCCGATTAAATTATGTAGTCAGTAATAAATTGAATCACCTCTAAGTCGGTCCTGCTCAATACACACAAAGTGTACTAGTGTAATTCTATGGTCAAGACAAACCAATACCAAATTACACTACAACAATACCAAAGGTTTGTCCAAAACCATCTCGGTTGTGAGCCTCTACTTATACTCTACAAGGAGCAAATAATATGATCTCCCGTGTGACACTACACACCATGTTATCTATAATGTAATGTATTAGACAATATGCATAACCATAAATATGCAAACAATGATCATGTGATTCTTATTTCAAAAATAAAGATGTTCATACAAAAGAGATAGGCTTTTCAGTATTCATCCCAACAATCGCCCACGTATACTAAAAGACTATGTTGTCCTCATACTTCCATACATCTGATTCCCATTCCCTCCACATGCCTATCAAAAGCTCTCACAAGAAGGGCCTTAGTGAAAGGATCTACCAGGTTATCTTATGTTGCAATCTTGGCAACAGCAACTTCTCCTCGCTTTACGATTTCTCGTATCAGGTGGTACTTGCACTCTATGTGTTTACTTGCCTTATGGGCTCGTGGTTCCTTCGAGTTTGCAACTGCACCACTGTTATCATAATAAATTATGATAGTTCTGGGCAAACCAGGAATCACATCTAAGTTCATCAAGAAGTTCTTGAGCCATACAACTTCTTTGGCTTCCTCAGAGGCTGTCACATACTCAGCTTCCATGGTGGAGTCCACCACACACTTCTGCTTGACACTCCTCCATAAAATGGCTCCACCTCCCAAAGTAAACACAAAACCTGAGGTAGACTTTCTGTTATCCCTTTCTGATTAGAAATCGGAATCTGTGTAACCTACAGGGAGTAATTGATCTACCTGGTATACCAATATATAATCCCTAGTCCTTCTCAGGTACTTCAATATATGTTTTACCACAGTCCAATGTCCCTATCCTAGATTACTCTGATATCTGCTAACCATACCCACAATAAAGAAGATATCCAGTCTCGTACATAGCATAGCATACATGAGGCTTCCTACTACTGAAGCATAAGGAACCGCCTTCATCTCCTCTATTTCCTTTGATGTTCTAGGACACATTTCTTTAGATAAAGGAACTCCATGCCTGAAAGGTAGAAAACTTTCTTGGAGTTCTACATGCTAAAACGAGCCAAAATATTGTCTATGTATGAAGCTTAAGACAAGCACAACATCCTTTTCCTGCGATCCCTTATAACCTTGATCCTAAGGATGTATCCCACTTCTCCCAAGTCCTTCATATCAAACTATTTGGACAACCATACCCTTACGTCCGATAACACCATGACATTGTTGTCAATTAACAAAATGTCATCTACGTATAGAACAAGAAATACCACTATGTTTCCATCACATCTCTTGTATACACAAGACTCATCCGGACTTTGAATAAATCCATAAGATTGGATTACCTCATCAAAGCGGATGTTCCAAGATCTTGAAGCTTGCTTCAATCCATAAATGGACCGATTATGCATCCACACAAGATGCTCTTTTCCCTTTGCAATGAATCCCTCTGGTTGCTTAATATAGATGTTTTCCTCAAGACTTCCATTAAGGAAAGCTGTCTTGACATCCATCTGCCACACCTCATAATCCATATAAGCAGCAATACATAAGAGAATCCGAATAGACTTAAGCATGGCTACCGGCGAAAAGGTCTCCTCATAATCGATACCCTCTTTCTGAGTATACCCTTTCGCAACAAGCCTTGTTTTGAAGGTCTCAACCTTCCCATCTATTCCTCTCTTTCTTTTCTAGATCCACTTGCTTCCAATGGTTTTTACACCATTGGGTGGTTCTACTAGCTCCCAGACCTGATTTGAATCCATAGATTCTATCTCAGAATTCATTGCACTTTGCCAAGATACCGCATCTTTATCTTGGATTGTCTCGTCATAGGTCCAGAGATCAGGTTCATGTTCGCCAGCCACCAAATTAGAAGATTCTTCCAAGAACATAAATCTATCAGGCTATTTAACAACCCTCCCACTACGATAAGGTATCATCTATGATACGCGGTGCAGTCACTTGTGGTATATCCTCTTTTACCAGTGGTATTGAAGTAGTGACTTCCCCTCTCAATTCCTCTAGAACAATCTTACTCATGGGCTTCTAGTTCATGACATAGTCTTCCTCTAAAAATCTGGCATTCATGCTAACGATCACCCTCTGATCTCTAGGACTATAGAACAAATCACCTTTCGTTCCTCTAGGACAGCCTATGAACATGCGCACTTCTGTACAAGGTTCAAACTTACCAGCATCTGCCTTCAGCACATGTGCTGGACTCCACCAAATTCGAATATGTCTCAGACTAGGCTTTTGCCCAGTCCACAATTCTGTGGGAGTAGAAGGCACTAATTTAGATGTTACCAAGTTCAAAATATACACTGTCGTATCTAGAGCATACCCCCAGAATGAATCTGGCAACTCAGAATAACTCATCATCGATCTAACCATCTCCATAAGAGTCCTATTCCTTCGCTCCGCTACACCATTCTGCTGGGGTGTGCCAGGTGCAGACAATTGGGATTGAATCCCAGCCTCTGATAAGTAATTCCTAAACTCTCCTAAGAGGTACTCACCACCATGATCAGATCGTAGTGTCTTGATACTTTTACCTTGACATTTTTCCACATTAGCCTTGAATTCTTTGAACATGTCAAAGCATACAGACTTGTGTAGGGTCGATGGTGGCCGGCTAGAAGGGGGTGAATAGCCTTTATCGTAGACGGTGGAAGTCATTCGTTCGTTGCTCGTCTACAAATTTAATTAGCACAAGTGGAATATAAACAATTAAGACAAGTGCAAAGGAATAATAGAAACACAAATACTAACACCGCAATGTAACGTGGTTCACGGCTTCGCCGCTAATCCACGGTCCGATTCGTCCATGGTGAATCACTCCGCAAGCTTTCACTATTCTCTCCTTTGCACAAAGCTAGGTGGAGGTAACCTCTTTACACAAGAATCACTCCTCTTACAAATATGATGTAAATAAACTTAAGTAAGATGATGGAAAACCTTTAGGACACTTTGGGAGAGTTTAGAGCATGAACATTAGGCCCCAAAAGCCCCTCACCCTTCCTCTTTATAAGGGAAGAGGGTTTCTTCCCGTTGACCCGGACCGATGCCGGTGATCACCAACTCGATTGCCCAATAAGTCTTCCACGTTGGATTCGATCCAACGGTTCCCACATCAGTCGACTGATCTTACCACCAGTCGACTGATGGACCTATTAGTTGTAACACCCCCCCCCCCCTCTACTTACACTAGTAAAGGAGGTGTTACTGCCATACTTTATCTTACTCTTTGCATAATCAAGTAAAACATGACTCAATCATTTCATAAACTCACATACACTATTTGAGAGTTAACTAATACCTGATTTAAACTGAAGAGTATCAACAACTCGTACCAAGATCTAAACTTGGTTTCTAAACGAGTATCATAATTCAAACTCTTAACTTTTAACAGCGGAAGCTAAAGAAACAAACCAACTACATTCACATGTTGACACTAGGCTATTTCACAATTTCTTAATCTATCTAAGCATGCACATTCACTAGAGTTCTAATATAGAACATTCTTAAGTAACTCAACCTCATGCATGGTGATAGTGATAGGTGCATCCTTGACATGAACATCAACGTAATCAACGATACATAACATCAACCCTAGCACCTAACATGAAGACTAGCACATAGTTCAAAGTTCTTAGCATAACATAATACTAGCAAGTTCAACATTCTTAGACACAACATGATCAAACATATAACATGAACACTACCACACGAATAAGTTCGAAGGTCTTAACACATAACAAAATACTAGCAAGTTCAGGATCATAATCCACTGTTCCGCCGTCACACACACCAAGCACTTCATCCGCTGCCCCCTCTTACTCCAATCTTGCTTTACCCTTATCTGCAGTATAAGTAATTCAAACTATAAGCAATGGATCTTAGTAAGTACTTCCTATTCTCACAAAACTTCGCATTAGGAAAACATGCTATTAGAATACTTGCATGCAACACATGCTCATACTTGCATTTAGGAAAATTCTGCATTTAACATTTGAAATTACTTGCACATGATACAATGATTCAACTTGACATGCATGAACTTAACATATGCAACTTGCAATACATGCATGAAATATGCTTCGCTTGTAGAAACATATACATGAGACATACTATACTTAAACTTGTAAACATTGTGCTTTGGTTAACTTTCGAAACCATACATACATATATACTTTAAAATACTAATCATCCTTGATTGGGCAGCCGGGCATTGTACCATTTTACACGCAACCCTAATAGAACTAGGGGTAGCTAGCCACCAAATTTATTAGGGCAACTTTCAAGGGTGGTCTAGGGGCCCGTGGAACTTTCAAGGGCGGTCTAGGGGCTCGTGGGCGATCTAAGAGCCCGGTACATGTCACTTCAAAATAAAATACTTTCTTTATATATGACTTACTTATTTTTGTCATTTAACAAGTATTTTACATGATCATACTCAAAAACCCATATAGGAAGCCTTTCAAGACATCTGATCATGCTCTTTGTCCCCAAAACTCATAGGGGAAGCATCTTGTGATCTTTACATCTTGCTTCCAATGAAATATTCAAAGTAAAATACTTCCTTTATATATGACTTACTTATCTTTGTCATTTATCAAACATTTAACATGACCATACTCCAAAAACTCATATAGGAAGCCTTTCAGGACATGCGATCATGCTCTTTGTCCCCAAAACTTATAGGGGAAGCATCTTTGCGATCTTATGTCTTGCTTCAACATGAAATATACCTATAAATATATATGACCTACTGATTTTATCATTTAACCAACATGTAACATGTTCATACTCCCAAAACTCATATAGGGAGCCTTTCAAGACATATAATCATGCTCTTTGTCCCCAAAACTCATAGGGGAAGCATCTTTGCGATCTTTACATCTTGCTTCCAATGAAATATACTTAAAATACCTAAAAGTACAAACAAAAATAATCTGGACAAAACATATAAATCCAAATAAAACATGATAATATAACCTAGATGGGCAAATCAAGGAGTTACTTATGCTCTAGGTGAGAAATAACATCTTGGTGATCTTAGATCTTGCTTAAAAAGACCTATACCTCAACTATAAATCTGATCACACACATATATCATCTGATCCAAACATATAATCTTCAAAACATATGAAAAGAAGCTATATAAAGCAATCGAAAAACTACTTATACTGTAGGTGAGAGATACTTACTTCCTCTCGCTTTCGTATTAGTATACCACTAGGGTTTTTGTGATATGAAGACCTTCCCTTGTTCCTTAGCCCTAGGAGTGGTCCTCTAGCATATATTAAGCCTTTGTATCCCCTTGAAACCCTCTCAAGAACACCAACCAAAAGCCTTAGGGTTTCGGATGGAGTTGGAGGAAGGAGGAGGAGTTCGGTGGAGTTGGATCTTCTAGCAATACCAAGACTTTCTCCTTGAAAACCCTCTTGAGAATTCCAACACAAGGAGTCCTAAAGCTTGGATGGAAGAGGGAGGAAGGAGAAGGAGGAGTTTCGGCCAAGAATAGGAGAAGGAAGAAGAATGAGGAAGAATGAAGAAGGAAGATGGGGGTTTTCTTTTCTTCCTTAACTTTCTCTTTAAATCCCACGTTAATAGCTAGGGAGGTTAGAAAACATTTCATCTCCTTGTGGGGAGATGAAACAACTCTTCACCCTCTCATCTTTTCATTTACCTTCTTTGTATATTCCTTATCTATTCTGGCCAAGAATTATCTTATGGTCTAGTGGTATCCAGGCTATCTCACAATTAGGAGGTTCATGGTTCAAATCCTACCTATACCGATCCATATTTTATTTTATTTATTTTATTTTATTTTATTTTAAACCTTTTATGGGCGTTAAAAATTATATAATTACTTTGAATAGATTAAAATTTTACAGGCGTTACATCAGTCGAGTGCTCGCGAGCTGAACTCCATTCTGTGCCTGAAACCCTTGTGACCAGTCGATTGATGCCTTCATCAGTCGTCTGGTGGTCTCTCAGTCGACTGTCATTCCATGGCAGTCGACTGTTGGCACTTGAACCGGACTCGAACACTAGTCGAGTCACAGTCGACTTAGAGTAGTCGACTACCATAACATGGCAGTCGACTAATGTCGGGAAGTCCCATCCGACACTTAGCCAATTGGCCAAGTTTCACCTAAGAGCACTACCCCTTCCCGGATTACATTCGCTCACTCTCATCCCTTGGAGTCCCTCGCCTTTGAAGTTATCTTCGTTCGGTCAAATCCCTTGGATGCGCCAAGCGCACGGCTTTGCAGCTTCATCCTTTGCGTCTCGCCCTGAAGTCTACTTCCTCCGGCTTCACTTCAAGCTCCTCATCCGGCGGTCCCTCGGATGCTCCAAGCGCATGGCTTCTGCAAAGCCATCCTTCACCGACTCAAAGACCGAGTCATGAGATGTGAAACTTGCTAAGGCTCCATGTGTGAATTACTAAGTCCTGCAAGACTCCAACGCACATATTAAATCCAAACATCCTAACTTAAACCCTTTGCCACACACATCAAAACCATATCAAGGGTTGATTGCACTAACAATCTCCCTCTTTTTTATGTGTGGCAATCTGTTTAAGTTAGGTAAACATTTGATAAAAATATTAAGGTAAGAAAGCATGTAAATAACATGATTAGAAACTCTCCCCCTTAATACATGAAACTCCCCCTAAATACAATTCTCCCTTACTTAAACAAATATATTTCTCCCCCTTTGACACCATCAAAAATATTAAATAAGGTTTATATAAGCATGGCATCAATTCTAGGAAAAAAAAAAGCCAAAACATGCCTTAAAATTTGATAAAAGAAGTTACTGGGCATGTTATCAGGTGAGCAGTCAACTGGTTCAGACTACCAGTCGACTGGCACTCAGATTTCGGGTTTTTCAGATTTTTCAGGGTGGATTTCAAAAATGCATTAAAAATTCTACAAAAATAAAAAAAAATATGAAATTTGGGGAACATATTTCTTGTAAGTGGCTTTATCAATAAAAAATAGTTTTCCATGATAAATCATTATATTTTTGAAAATTAATCAAAAATCCAAAATCTTCAAAAACAACTAGGTTTTTTATCAAGTTTGTATCAATTTTAACACCTAGTTTTGCTTTAGATTATTTCAAAACATGAACACACAAATTTTAAAGTAAGAAATTGTTTTGAAAACATATGAAATATCCAACCATGATCTTTGGGCAATATGTCTATGAATTAAACATAAGCCTTCCCCATGATTGGTCTATTATTGCTATTTTGAAACTTTAAATCAACATCTAAATGCCATAGGCATTAGTGGACCATTAGTATCATCCTATCATCTCACCCATGCTAAGTTTTCAATCAAGGTAGCCTATGGTGAGTGTGAGATGTATCCAAAAGGTACTTGTATATACTTAACCATTAATTTTATGCAATTATACACAAGATTAGGTATCATCCTAACATACCACATGATCATAAAGACATATATGAATTGATTTCACATTATGATCATGAACCTAAAGTATCTATCAATCATGCATTAGATATAAAATGATAATAAGTAAAGTATCACCCAAGGCATGATTTAAAACCTTATTGCCCATGACTATGTGCCAAATATCAAGATCATAAATCATGATTGCAAACATGTGTAACGAATACATTAATCATCATGATTTAAGCATTATTATCAATTTATGGGCACATTATCATCATCCAACACTATGCTAAAATTTCGTCCCGCCATCCTAAGTCAACCAAAATATAATATAGATAAATTCCATATGGTTGACTATCCTAGGGTTTTCCTAACCCTTTAGGATGGATTTAGGAACCCAAAACAAATTCTTTCCTATGGGGTTCACTAAAAATTCCTTAGGGATCCATTTTCTTGCTATTGTTTTCTTTTTATCTTGACCCCTAGCAATTAAGCATTTATAGACCTTTTCATTTCTATTTTCCTTATATCCTAGGCCTTTCTTGTTGAAGCTTTCCCTTTGGCTCCCTATGATCATGTTAAGGGTGTTGGAGCAAATAGAAATTTTTCTAGGGCCTTGGTTAAATGATCTACTTTCTCTCTTAAAGCCTTATTTTCATCCATACATGCATCACTAACATTAAAAGGCATATAGTTATCATGTGAGCATGCATCATTAAGGCTAGAAGAAATATTATCATTAATATTTGAGCATGCTTTTTCTAGTTTTTCTTCTAAGTCCTTAATTTGATCAAGCATGCATTTGTTCTTTTTCTTTGCCCTAAACAAGTCCTTAGTGAGGCTAGATATCATGGAAACGATTTTCTTTGGCCTTCCCTTTTTCTTTGACCTTCTTCTCCTCTTCCTTTTTCTTCTTGCTCCCCTTCTTCTTCTTTTCTTCTTTCTTTCTCCTCTCCTCTTTGCTCTTGTTCAAGAGGGGACAATTGTCCCTTATGTGTCCCTCTCCTTGGCAATTATAGCAAATCACCTTCCCCCTTGGTCTTCTTCTCCTATCATTAGATTTATTAAATTTAAGATTTTTCAAAGCACGCCTTAGCTTCCTTACCATGTATGCTTCTTCCGTGCTATCCATGGAGGAAGAAGAGGATGCTTCGTCGGAGGAGGAGGGAGTCTCCATCTTCTTCTTCCCTTTGTTGGCCATCAAGGCTACTCCTCTTGAAGGTTGAAGTCTTGGCTCTTCTACTACTCCTTCGAGCCTTGTTTCATGGAGCTCCATGGTTGAGAAAAATTCCTCCAAGGTGCTAACTTCTAGGTTCTTGGAGATGTAGAAGGAATCCACCATAGAGCTCCATCTTGAGGATCGGGGAAAGGCATCTATAGCCTTCATTACCATATCCCGGTTGGAGAGCTTTTCCCCTACACGTGTCAAACCGGTTAGAATTACCTTAAACCTAGAGTGTAGGAATTTTACCTTTTCTCCCTTTTTGAGTTTGATATTGGATAATTGGGAGCGAAGGACATCTCTCCTTGCTAGCTTGGCCTCGGATGTGCCTTCATGAATCTCTATGAGTTTCTCCCACATCTCCTTGGCGCTAGCACAATCTCCTATCCGGTTGATTTCTTGTTGGGGGAGTAC
This sequence comes from Wurfbainia villosa, assembly GCA_025175895.1. Taxonomy (NCBI): domain Eukaryota; kingdom Viridiplantae; phylum Streptophyta; class Magnoliopsida; order Zingiberales; family Zingiberaceae; genus Wurfbainia; species Wurfbainia villosa. The sequence goes on from CM045991.1 coordinate 105,462,808, forward strand.
ATTGTAGAGGTGATGTTTGGCTTTTGAGTTTGCCAAGTACTCTTCCCTTTGCCTCTTCCTCCACCTTGGTTTTCCAATGGCTCCCCTTCTTCATCCCTAGGCATTTCGAAACCGTTTTCCATAATTAATAGAATTTCGAAATCGGTTTCAAAAAATACCTCCATTCTCTTTTTCCACCAAGAGAATTCTCCTTCAAACTTTGGTGGATGAATGTTCGAGCCGGCCATCTCTTGATATAGTGCTTGTGTTGGCCGTTAGTCCTCAACAAGCACCTTGGCTCTGATACCACTTGTAGGGTCGATGGTGGCCGACTAGAGGGGGTGAATAGCCTTTATCGTAGATGGTGGAAGTCGTTCGTTCGTTGCTCGTCTACAAACTTAATTAGCGCAAGAGAAATATAAATAATTAAGACAAATGCAAAGGAAGAATAGAAACACAAATGCTAACACCGCAATGTAACGTGGTTCACGGCTTCACCGCTAATCCATGGTCCGATTCGTCCACGGTGAATCACTCTGCAAGCTTTCACTATTCTCTCCTTTGCACCAAGCTAGGTGGAGGTAACCTCTTTACACAAGAATCACTCCTATTACAAATATGATGTAAATAAACTCAAGTAAGAGGATGGAAAACCTTTAGGGCACTTTGGGAGAGTTTAGAGCATGAACATTAGGCCCCCAAAGCCGCTCACCCTTCTTCTTTATAGAGGAAGAGGGTTTCTTCCCGTTGACACAGGACCAGTCGACTGATGCCCCTGATCAGTCAACTGATCCCATAGTCGTTGCCAAATAACGGCTTCTTCTATATTGGATTCCATCCAACGGCTCCCACATCAGTCGACTGATCTTACCATTAGTCGACTGATGGACCTATCAGTCGAGTGCTCGTGAGATTGACTCCATTCTATACCTGAAACCCTTGCGACCAGTCGACTGATGCATTCATCAGTCGACTAGTGGTCTCTCAGTCGACTGCCATTCCATGGCAGTCGACTGTTGGCACTTGAACCGGACTCGAACACTAGTCGAGTCACAGTCGACTTAGAGTAGTCGACTACCATAACATGGCAATCGACTGATGTCGGGAAATCCCATCCGACACTTAGCCAATTGGCCAAGTTTCACCTAAGAGCATTATCCCTTCCCGGATTATATTCGCTCACTCTCATCCCTTGGAGTCCCTCGCCTTTGAAGTTATCTTCGTTCGGCCATGTCCCTCGGATGCGCCAAGCGCACGGCTCTGCAGCACCATCCTTTGTGTCTCGCCCTGAAGTCTACTTCCTCTGGCTTCACTCCAAGCTCCTCGTTCGACGGTCCCTCGAATGCTCCAAGCGAACAGCTTCTGCAAAGCCATCATTCACCGACTCAAAGACCGAGTCATGAGATGTGAAACTCGCCAAGGCTCCATGTGAGAATTACTAAGTGCTGCATGACTCCAACACATATATCAAATCCAAACATCCTAACTTAAACCCTTTTCCACACACATCAAAACCATATGAAGGGTTGATTGCACTAACAACTTGCGGCGAATCAAGTAAATGTATCCATATCTTGAATAGTCATCTATAAAAGAGACGAAATATTCAAAACCACCTCTTGCCTGGATAGACATAGTGTTGGATCGAAGCGGATCGCTAGAGGGGGGGTGAATAGCGATAAAAACTTTTCTTTTAAATCGTTCGATAGACAATTAAACGCAGCGGAAATGTAAATAAAAACTAAATGAGACAAATAGTTTTTTTACTTGGTTCGTAGCCTTCGGCTACTACTCCAAGGCCCTAACGGTCCTAGACCGTGTATGGAGGGCAATTCACTAAAACACTCCTCCTCGTTGGAGGTAGGAGTTTTACGATTACAAAAGCCTTCGAAGCAAAAAGATAGAGAGACAAACCCTCTCTTCTATTAAAGTAAAATGCAACGAAAAGCCTCGATTAAAAAGAATTACAATATTGAAAGAAATAACAAATTAAGATTATACCAACAACTAAACAAAAGAAACTTTAAGCTAGGGTTGTTGGCAGCACTTCGTTGTTGTAGAGTCATCGGAGAGTTGCAGCGTAACGGAGGCTTTTGAGCACTTAGAATTGAGGATGAAACCCTAGGTTTGGCCCTCCTTTTATAGCCTTTAAGCCCCTCAATGAATGGGTCTTCAACCAATCACAAATGGGCACAAAACTCCTTGAAAAATGGTGATAAAGCTTGACTCCTCGAGGCTGATTTTTGACCACCGGTTGAACTGGCCGGTTGAACTGGCGCCGGTTGAACTGGCCGGTTGAATTGATGGCCAGGATTTTTGACTACAATAAAGAGTTAGCTCAAAATATAAGCGGATTCGACGGCCACCACCTGGGAAGTCCGATCTCAACATAGACCTTCCATGGGAAGTCTTGGGTCAGATCGTCGCCTAAGATCATCCCCATAAAGAGGATACGACCTCACTTACGCTCGCACACACGAGCTTACCTCGATACTTACATGTCACTTTTTCTTCCGGCCTTCCACTCGATTCCTTCGGCTCCCTCCGAAGTAACTCGAGTGTCGCCCGACCACCGCGGCTTCCTCCGGGTGTCGCTAGCCTTCAGCTCCAGCATTGAGACTTTTCTGCACACTTGATTTAGCTCGTGAGATAACAATATAAGCTTAACTTTGTATCGTTTGCTATAATCAAAACTTAGGTTCGACTTAGGTGCCCACTGCACCAATAATCTCCCCCTTTTTGATTTATGGCAAACCCACATACAAAGTTAAGACAAAAATAAGTATGAGATTATGCATGAATGAGTAGGAGTATATAAAAATTCTTTTTCAAGTGCTCCCCTTGAGGAATCCTCCCTTGACCGAGGGTGAGTACTTGAGAAAGGGTTTTAACTCTCCCCTTGATATTTGCTACTAAGAAAAGAATTAAATCGAAATTACTTAATATTGGCCATAGTGTTTAAAATAAGTTTTAAGTTAAGAAACCAAATGATTTCTTAACCTTGGCCTTTAAAAGTTAAATAAGTTTTCAAAACTTAAAGTTAACTTTTGGTTTAATTATGAAGTAAGAGTTAAGTTATCAAAAAATTTTTTTGACCCCTTAACTTTTGTCCTTTTTCTCCTTTTCTCCCCCTTTTTTTGGTATATCGAAAAGAGTAAGGGGTGTGTGGAAAACAAAATAAATGTTAAATTTAAAGTCCAAGCATGTTCCACATTTTTATTTTTAAAAATAATATACTGAAAATAAGTTCATCTATAAAATGTTCGACTCATATTTGGCTTGATTGATATGAAGGATCAACCAGTCCTGGTCAGAGTCGGTTAGTATGTATGATTATACTCCGTGGTTCATAGCGATGCACTAGCTCTACATCTGGAACCAGGAGTAAGGTCCTAACATCTCACGCCCATCTACGTGGCTAAGTACACAAACACATTAGTCCTATGTGTTGTGAGATGTATTGGCTCCTTAAATCTATAGGTGCATGATATCTAAGGTATGTCCTATGCTAGTTCCATGAAAAAAAAGTAAGAAATAGTAGTAAGAAAATATAATTTGTAAGTTCCTATTCTATTACGCACATGCCTAATCTTCGTCTCAAGAGACTAAATTCGGCTTCGGGTAGTGGTTTAGTAAATATGTCTGCTAGGTTAGACTTCGAGTCAACATATTCGAGTTGTATGGAGCCGTTGGCTACATGTTCTCGAATGAAATGGTGTTTTACCTCTATATGCTTTGTCCTTGAATGGCATATAGGGTTCTTAGTTAGATTTATCGAACTTATGTTGTCTACAAAAATTTTAGTTTTGGTGAAGTCCAACCTAAAGTCTCGGAGAGTGTGCTTCATCCAAAGAAGCTGAGTTACACACTCACCCATCGCAACGTATTCGGCTTCGGTGGTAGATAAGGCAACACAATGTTGCTTCCTACTACACCAACTCACTAGACTTGAGCCGAGTAGTTGACAACAACCACTCGTGCTCTTTCTATCGAGTTTACTACCGGCATAATCTGAATCGGAGTAGCCGATTAGTTCGAACTCCGTAGATCTAGGGTACCAAATACCAACGTTAAGTGTACCCTTAAAATATCTAAGGATATGCTTAACTAGGATTAGGTGAGACTCCTTAGTACAGGTTTGAAACCTGGCGCACATACTTAACGCGAATAGGATGTCGGGTCGACTCGCAGTTAAGTATAGGATGTTGGGTTTCCGGCACCGCGGCGTGTGTGTGTTCGATCATGTTTCGTAAACATGAGCACAGCGGAAGCAATTAAAAATAATAAATCTATATTTATTACAACACACACAACACACGCATGCTATTACAACAAGTGTAGACATAACCGTAAATTAAAATTTGCAATAAAAGGAAATTTATCTACGTTATACCTTTCGTATGACGTGTAGCGGGAACGGCATCAACCGGAATGATCCTCGTAAGAATCGTCTCTATCCGTATCCACGCCGAGCTCCTCGGGATGACTTCGCTAAGTCATGAGCTTCGTCTTCGTACGGGTTACTAGCCTCATGTTGAAGACGACGTGATCGAGAGATGATCACGATCCGAATCCAAATTCGGATCCTAAAACGAGTTCTCAAAACTCGCTTCTCCGGAGAGGTATTCGTCAACCGTTTGACGAATCGCCGTCCCCACCTCAGAGGATTACCGGAGATCAAATCCCGTAAGTTAGCGCTGTCGGAGCACTAACCGTCATCCAAAGCGATGCTCCGACAACAAAGAAACAAGCTGTCCAGAAAAACTGGACAGCTTTTGGTGGAGGAATAGAGGCCGGCCAAAGGAGATGTGGAGCTCACCTTATCACCGAACCCACAAGAGATCACCGGAGGGTCGCCGGAGCATCGCCGGCTGAAGCTTGGATGCCGGCGGCAAGGAGGTGGCAGCAGCTCCATGAAGTTGGCGGCAACACCATGTTGGGCGGCAACAACAAAAGGAGGCTAGGGTTGGGCGGCCAAAACTTCATTAGCCTTAGGGTTAGGGTTTAAGCCCTATTTTATAGAGAACTAATTCTCTTAATGGTTAATGGATCATATCCATAAAGCCCGTTAACCCGCTCCATTAAGATAAGTTAAAATAAACCAAACCATGATGGTTTATTTTAAGTTAAAACGAACCGAACCAACTTTTGGTTCATTCATTTAAAATAAACCAAACCCTTTGGTTTATTCTCATCCATTGGATTAGAACCAAACCATTTTGGTCCATCCATTATGTCTTCATAAGACACGGCCCATCCACGCTTCCATTGCGACTGAAACAATTTCATGCTCACTTTATGTTTGGTCCAACCAAACATAGTTTCTCTCGGTCTGAGAATCCCATTCTCAAGCTCGTTTTAAATCCTTTGGATTACACTCGTTGTGCGTGTGACCAAATAGGTTCTCGGTTTATGTTTGGCCGTCTATAATTAACCATTAATTATAGAACGATCATGAGTGGCACCTAGTAGTACATCATGATCCCCAATTAACCGAAAAGATCAATGGTTGATCCAGAACTATTTCTGAAACCCTTCAGTAGCTCGAATGAATCGTGCCCCATTCCCTTCACTCATCTTATACCCACTTGGTTCAGGACATGGTCTATTGTGTCAGTCCCCACTAGGCTGACTACGTCACACCTAGCCCAAGTATTATTTCCTCATCCTCACGGTTCTAGTTACTCCACATGTATCAAAAGTACCTTACTCTAAACATGTAATGCTTTGGCCAAAGACTTTAGTAACAATCCGACGAGAGGCCATGGGTATACATCTCCTGCATAAAGTGGTGAATCCTTTATAGGCTATTCAAACACCTTCAATCACTTGACTTATACCCAATCATCCGGGTCCACATCTCCTTAGAGATGTTTGCTTAAGATGTCAAAGCATAAGTCTTTATGATCAAGATAACTTGAATCATGCAAGTCAAAGGAACATCGCACTTAAGCCACAGTAAGAACTTCATTGACATATCTATATATGCAGAGAACCATATGAAGTCTTATGGCTGGTCACTCCAATGAACTAGTTACCATAACTAGCATCCACGATTAACTCCGGACATCACTATGTCTCCAGCCAGTGAGAATCAGCTGCTTGGATACACCAAGGAGTATACCTCGTGCTAGTCTCGACAGAATTGATGGTGTCCAAATCCATCAATTCATCGACTAGGGATAATTCCGATACATCACAATTACACATGTAGAGATACTCACTAGTTGTGATCCAATCACAAATTCTCTCATGCTGTGAATCGCATCGTGGACATTCAGTAAATGAGTTTAAGATCCAATCAAATACATAAAACATGTATACTCAAATAATGAATCTTCATTTATCATATAAATGGTTCATACATAAGGCGATTGCCTTAGGACATCTCTCATATATTACTAACAGACTCCCACTTGGCCTAATGCCAATCGCTACGGTATCAAATACCATAAGCTCGAACATGACCCTCAAACTTATTTTGAGGTAATGCCTTAGTCAAGGGATCCGCTAAGTTCCTTTCAGTGGGAATTTTCTCGATTTGTATTTCGTTCCTACTGATGATCTCTCTGATAAGATGATAGCGGCGAAGCACATGTTTGGATCATTGATGAGACCACATCAAGTTCAGAGATGAACTTCTTGATCCAAACCGCTTCCTTTGCTGCTTCCAAAGCTGCAATGTATTCTGCCTTAGTGGCAGAATCCGCTATAGTGTCAAGCTTGGAACCTTTCCAACTTATTGCGCCTCCATTCTAGGTGAATACATACCCAGACTGAGACATGGAATCATCCTTGTCTGTCTGGAGCTGGCATCCGTATACCCACGTATCACCATGTACCCTTCTCCATATATTAGGAACGCATCCTTAGTTCTTCTTAAGTACTTAAGGATCGTCTTAACAGTCACCCAATGATCCATTCCTGGATCAGACTGGTATCTGCTCGTGACACTCAGAGCATACGATACATCGGGCCTCATACATAACATAGCATACATGATAGATCCTATTGCGGATGCATAGGGAATCTTACTCATGCAAATCCTCTCGTCTTCTGTGCGCGGACACATAGACTTCGAAAGGTGTACCCCATGCTTGATGGGTAAGAAACCTTTCTTGGATTCCGACATGCTAAACCTCTTTAGCACTCGGTCTATATATGTAGACTGCGAAAGACCAAGCAACCGTTTCGATCTATCTCTATAGATCTTAATCCCGAGGATGTAGGTTGCTTCTCCCAGGTCTTTCATGGAGAATGTCTTGGATAACCAAACCTTCACTGACTGTAAGATTGAAACATCGTTTCCTATAAGTAGTATGTCATCGACATACAATACTAGGAATATGACTGCACTCCCACTAACCTTCTTGTACACACAAGGTTCGTCTGGATTTTGTGAGAAATCAAACCTTTTGATTGTTTCATCAAAACGGATATTCCAGCTCCTGGATGCTTGCTTCAATCCATAAATGGACCGTCGCAATTTGCATACCTTGGTTTTATCAACCGATGTGAAACCCTCAGGTTGTATCATATACACGTCCTCGAGCAGGTTTCCATTAAGGAAAGCTGTTTTCACATCCATCTGCCATATTTCATAATCATAATGAGCCGCTATGGCCAGGAGCATCCGAATGGATTTAAGCATAGCTACAGGCGAATAGGTTTCGTCATAATCAACACCTTATTTTTGACGATATCCTTTCGCCACCAATCTAGCCTTATAGGTAATCACATTACCATCCATGTCGGTTTTCTTCTTGAAAACCCACTTGCACCCTATAGGCTTTATCCCTTCGGGTGGGTCAACCAAGTTCCAAACTTGGTTTTCATACATGGAATCCATTTCCGACTTCATGGCACCAAGCCACTTATCCCTTTTTGAACTTGTCAGCACTTCTTCATAACTGGTAGGCTCCTCATCATCAATGAGTAACACGTCGTTCGATTCACTTACGAGAAATCCATATCTCTCAGGAATATTGCGTGTTCTACCAGATCTACGAAGATGTGGTGTTACAATAGGTCGGGATTGCTCATCACTATGAGTTGTCATTTATTTGTGCTTCACCAAGTATCTCATTAATGTCTATTTGAGTCTCTCGAGCCTCCTCAAGCTCGACGACACTCCCACTGTTTTCTTGCAAGAGAAACTCTTTCTCTAGAAACACAGCATGCCTTGAAACAAACACCTTTTGTTCCACAGGATGATAGAATTCGTAACCCCTTGTTTCCTTAGGGTATCCAATAAATAGACATTTATTAGACTTAGCATCCAATTTGTCTGATACAGTCCGCTTCACATAAGCAGGACAACCCCATATCTTCAAGTAAGATACATGAGGTTTCTTACTATTCCATATCTCATATGGAGTAGTTGAGACTACCTGGGTAGGCATTCTGTTTAACAAGTAAACAATTTATGCTCAAGTGCATAACCCCAAAAGGACTTGGGAAGAGTCGCATGATTCATCATTGACCTGACCATGTCCAACAAGGTCCGGTTACGCCTCTCAGATACACCATTATCTTGTGGTGTATATGGCGGAGTCCATTGAGACAATATACCATTGTCTCTTAGATAATCAAGAAACTCTTGACTTAAGTATTCACCACCTCGATCCGATCGAAGTATTTTAATACTCTTGTCATGTTGTTTCTCTACTTCATTTCTGAACTCTTTGAACCTTTCAAAGGCTTCAGACTTGTGTTTCATCAAGAACACATACCCAAACCGTGAGTGATCATCGGTGAAGGTAATGAAGTAGCTATAGCCTCCTAAAGTTTGAGTTGACATAGGTCCACATACATCACTATGTATTAGGCCTAGCAACTCTCCCACTCGTTCACCTTTTCCTGTAAAAGGTAACTTAGTCATCTTGCCTTTTAAGCATGATTCGCATGTTTCGTATGAATCCAATTCAAACGATTCCAGAATTCCACATCGGTGTAATTCGGACATGCATTTCTTGCTTATATGGCCAAGATGACAATGCCACATATAGGAGTCTATTTGATTATCCTTTCGAGCACGCTTGTTGCTCGCTTCGATATTGCAAATGTCACTGGATACGTCCAACGTATAAACACCATTGCTTAAAGTTCCAGTCCCATAAAGAACCCCATTCAAAGTTATGTAACAACAATTGTTACTAAATGTCAAATGGAAACCATTTCTATTTAAACAAGAAATAGAAATGATGTTCTTTATCAACGAAGGAATATAAAAGCAATTGTCCAGTTCTAAGACAAGTCCTGCAGGGAGTTTCAACAAATACGTTCCGATGGCGAGTGCAGCAACCTTTGCTCCATTCCCAACACGTAAATTTGACTTTCCCTTGACGAGTCTTCTTCTATTCCTTAGCCCATGTATGTCATTACATATATGTGAGCCACACCCAGTATCCAATACCCAAGTGTCTAAGGAAATAGAATGACAATCAATAAAGAAGATTTCTGAAGAAGATGGGGCATCCGATGCCTTATCCTTCTTCACGGACTCAAGATAAATCTTGCACTTTCTTCGCAAATGGCTCTTCTTGCCATAATGATGGCAAGTTTCCTTTTGTGCTAGTTCTACCTTCTTAGCCTTTCTCTTCTTTCCCTTCTGCTGTTCCTTTGACTTCCTCTTAGAACCTTTCTTCGAGGAATCAACTAACAGCATCGTCCCCTGCTCATGCTTCTCAGAAGACTCCACGCTCTTGGCATATTGAGCAAGCGATACGCGATGAACCTCCTAGCATCTCGGAGGTGAAGAGGAGCTTTGAGACTTGAACCTTTGAATCTCACTTGCTCATCAACCAACTCACAAAGATGAAGGACTACGATATGAGCATCCATATGCTCATGCGCTTCGTATCTTGGGTTCCATCGTGGCTAGCATGATGCAACTCATTTGTTCAATCACTCACATGTTTACGATAGGCCAACAATTGGTCGAGTTGCATTGTCACTAGGATGGCGGGAAGAGGCGCCGAGGACATAAGCTTTTCCACCTTGAGAACAATTCTCAAGTTTCTAAGCTAGTCCAAGAAGTTCGGCCCGATCAATTTATTTGAATCAAAATGGAATGCAAATTCAAACACATCATGATCAATATATTAACTTAGAAATACAAAGCGAGCATATATGAGAAAGATGATTTTAAAATGCATCAATATACATTTATAAATCCCATTCATTTTTGAATTTCAAAACCCCAAAATCACTTGGAGATCGTAGGTCCATCTCGAATGGGCTGATATCCATCATAGATAAGAACAACCTTGGAGTGAGTCCAACAAGCCATTCTTAGCTATGATGGTGGGTATCAATATACGATTACATATCATGTATATGTAACTATCACAATGTGCTATCAACTAATTGAATGTTTACACATACATTGGGTTGTTAACACATTAACAAGTATGCATCATATGCATAACACCCAACTTCACCTCTCTTCACATCGACCTTGGGTGAGTCCAACAAATCGATGCTCCAAGTTAAAGCCGACCCATTAATCGCGAAATAGTTTTAATATGGTTAGGCGCATTCAACCAATTAGTCGGCTTGGAGTGAGTCCAACAACCCAAACTAACGATTGACCTCGACTCTTACCATATTAGAGTTAAACTATTCCAATGATTTGAACATGTTCAGGTTGAGGGCTTGGAGTGAGTCCAACAACCCAAACAAGAAAGCAGAACTCTGGTTCTAACCATATTAATGGAAGGTGTAGGCTTTAATATTGATTAAGGGTTTTATGTCTCATCCTCTTTGCATGCAAATAACTATTATCTACATGGCATGGCATACATGGCATACATCTACATGTCACGACACGCATGGCATAATGTTATGCATCTAATGCAATTACATGGCATACAATTATGTCATGTATATAATTTCCTTATATGTCATAACTATTTATGGAAATAAAATATGTTTAAGATTTGATTCTCCAAATCAAATCATAATTAAATTAGGAAACAAATTTCCAAATCTAATCACATATTTTATTCATGGAATTATTTGATTAAGGAAAATCTATTTAGGAAACCAATTTCCTAAATCATTAAAACTACTTATGGAAATAAAATATTTTAAGATTTGATTTCCCAAATCAAATCATGATTAAATTAGGAAACAAATTTCCAAAATCTAATCAAATATTTTATTTATGGAAAATATCAATTTCCATAAATACTTCCAACTTTCCAAAAGTGGAAGATTTCCATAAATACTTCTAGACTTTCCAAAATTGAAAAATTTCCATAAATACTTCTAAATTTCCAAAATTTAGAAAATTTCCAGAAATACATTATGACTATCGCAAAACCATTTTTACGATTATGTCGAAACACAACCTGGGCTCTGATACCACTGTTGGGTTTCCGGCACCGCGGCGTGTGTGTTCGATCATGTTTAAATGAAACATGAAAAATAATAAATCTATATTTATTACAACACACACATGCTATTACAACAAGTGTAGACATAACCGTAAATTAAAATTTGCAATAAAAGGAAATTTATCTACGTTATACCTTTCGTATGACGTATAGCGGGAACGGCATCAACCGGAACGATCCTCGTAAGAATCGTCTCTATCCGTATCCACGCCGAGCTCCTCGGGATGACTTCGCTAAGCCACGAGCTTCGTCTTCGTTCGTCGGGTTACTAGCCTCGTGTTGAAGACGACGTGATCGAGAGATGATCACGATCCGAATCCAAATTCGGATCCTAAAACGAGTTCTCAAAACTCGCTTCTCCGGAGAGGTATTCGTCAACCGTTTGACGAATCCTTCGTCCCCCACCTCAGAGGATTACCGGAGATCAAATCCCCGGTATGTTAGCCGCTGTCGGAGCACTAACCGTCGTCCAAATGACGCTCCGACAACAAAGAAACAAGCTGTCCAGAAAAACTGGACAGCTTTTGGTGGAGGAATAGAGGCTGGCCAAAGGAGATGTGGAGCTCACCTTATCACCGAACCCACAAGAGATCACCGGAGGGTCGCCGGAGCATCGCCGGCTGAAGCTTGGATGCCGGCGGCAAGGAGGTGGCAGCAGCTCCATGAAGTTGGCGGCAACACCATGTTGGCGGCAACAACAAAAGGAGGCTAGGGTTGGGCGGCCAAAACTTCATTAGCCTTAGGGTTAGGGTTTAAGCCCTATTTTATAGAGAACTAATTCTCTTAATGGTTAATGGATCATATCCATAAAGCCCGTTAACCAGCTCCATTAAGATAAGTTAAAATAAACCAAACCATGATGGTTTATTTTAAGTTAAAACGAACCGAACCAACCTTTGGTTCATTCGTTTAATATAAACCAAACCCTTTGGTTTATTCTTATCCATTGGATTAGAACCAAACCATTTTGGTTCATCCATTATGTCTTCATAAGACACGGCCCATCCACGCTTCCATTGCGACTGAAACAATTTCATGCTCGCTTTATGTTTGGTCCAACCAAACATAGTTTCTCTCGGTCTGAGAATCCCATTCTCAAGCTCGTTTTAAATCCTTTGGATTACACTCGTTGTGTGTGTGACCAAATAGGTTCTCGGTTTATGTTGGCCGTCTATAATTAACCATTAATTATAGAACGATCATGAGTGGCACCTAGTAGTACATCATGATCCCCAATTAACCGAAAAGATCAACGGTTGATCCAGAACTATTTCTGAAACCCTTCAGTAGCTCGAATGAATCGTGCTCCATTCCCTTCACTCATCTTATACCCACTTGGTTCAGGACATGGTCTATTATGTCAGTCCCCACTAGGCTGACTACGTCACACCTAGCCCAAGTATTATTTCCTCGTCCTACGGATTCTAGTTACTCCACATGTATCGAAGAGTACCTTACTCTAAACATGTAATGCTTTGGCCAAAGACTTTAGTAACAATCCGACGAGAGGCCATGGGTATACATCTCCTTGCAAGGAGTGGTGAATCCTTTATAGGCTATTCAAACACCTTCAATCACTTCGACTTATACCCAATCATCCCGGGTCCACATCTCCTTAGAGATGTTTGCTTAAGATGTCAAAGCATAAGTCTCCATGATCAAGATGACTTGAATACCGCAAGTCAAAGGAACATCGCACTTAAGCCACAGTAAGAACTTCATTGACATATCTATATATGCAGAGAACCATATGAAGTCTTACGGCTGGTCACTCCAATGAACTAGTTACCATAACTAGCATCCACGATTAACTCCGGACATCACTATGTCTCCAGCCAGTGAGAATCAGCTGCTTGGATACACCAAGGAGTATACCTCGTGCTAGTCTCGACAGAATTGATGGTGTCCAAATCCATCAATTCATCGACTAGGGATAATTCCGATACATCACAATTACACATGTAGAGATACTCACTAGTTGTGATCCAATCACAAATTCTCTCATGCTGTGAATCGTATCGTGGACATTCAGTAAATGAGTTTAAGATCCAATCAAATACATAAAACATGTATACTCAAATAATGAATCTTCATTTATCATATAAATGGTTCATACATAAGGCGATTGCCTTAGGACATCTCTCATATATTACTAACCTAGGAGACTTCCTATCGCGCTCCTATAGTACTTTAAGTCAATGGACTTACTTTCTAGGTCTTCTCCTATGTTAACATTAATCGCCATTGGGGTGTTTATTATCTTAGCGTCTTGCATTCCAAATCTTTTAATTAACTCCTTAGTGTATTTTTGTTGATATAGGTATATACCATCCTTAGTTTGTTTAATTTGTAGACCTAAAAAGAAACTTAACTCGCCTACCAAGTTCATTTCAAACTCACTTTTCATGAGTGAAACGAACTCGTTTAGTAAGGCTGAGTTAGAGGTTCCAAAAATTATATCGTCTACGTAAATTTGAGCTATGAATATTTCTTTACCTAAGATTTTTACGAAGAGAGTTGGGTCAACTAAGCCTTGGTTAAACCCTTTTGACTTAAGATGGATTGAAAGTCTCTCGTACCAAGCTCGAGGAGCTTGTTTAAGTCCATAGAAAGCTTTCTTAAGTTTTAGAACATGGTCAGGTTTATCTAGATTTTGGAACCCGGGGGGTTGGCTAACATAAACTTCTTCTTTAATGTATCCATTTAAGAATGCCGACTTAACATCCATTTGAAACAGCTTAAATCCTCGATGTGCGGCATAAGCTAGCAACATTCGAATGGATTCGAGTCTAGCTACTGGGGCATAGGTTTCGTCGTAATCTAAGCCTTCGACTTGACTAAACCCTTTGGCGACTAACCTAGCCTTGTTTCTAACTACTTCACCTTTATCATCAAGCTTATTTCGAAACACCCACCTTGTTCCAATTATCGTTTTGTCTTTAGGTGGTGGTACTAATTCCCACACTTCATTCCTAGTAAATTGAGCTAGCTCTTCTTGCATTGCAATAATCCAATCGGGATCAAGAAGAGCTTGTTCAATTGATTTGGGTTCTATCTTTGAAATTAAGGAAATTTGACTAAGGTTCCTATAGGATGCTCTAGTTCGAACTCCTAGATTAGGATCTCCTATCACTTGATCGATAGGGTGGTTAGTCTGAATCCTAGATTGGGTTGGGTTTGTGTCACCTAATGCTTGATCAATGGGGTGACTTGGTTGAACATTAGTTTGGTTGGAGTCATCTATCACTTGATCAATAGAGTGACTTGGTTGACTTAGGTTAGGATTAACACTAGACCTGATCTCCGGATCAGAGTTAGGTCTAGTATGAATCTGCTCGCTAATTGGGGTTGCCAGGGGTTTTGTAGGTTCATGTCCTTCATGAAATACTACATTGATAGTCTCCTCGACTCTAAGGGTGTCGTGGTTATATACTCTATAAGCTCGACTTGTAGTCGAGTATCCTAGAAAGATTCCGGTCGTGGTCTTGGATGTAAATTTCCCTAGGTAATCCTTAGTGTTTAGGATATGTACCTTACACCCAAATACCCTAAAGTACTTGATGTTAGGTATTTTATCGTGATAAATCTCGTATGAGGTCTTAAGGTGCCTCTTTACCATAAGGATTCTATTTTGGACATAGCATGCCGTACTCACGGCTTCTGCCCAAAACCTATCGGGTAGGTCATATTCGTTCAACATGGTCCTAGCGGCTTCTTGTAGAGTTCGGTTTTTCCGCTCCACTAGGCCATTTTGTTGAGGGGTCCTAGGGCAAGAGAATTCATGGTGGTATCCATTTAGGTTACAGAAGTCGGTGAACCTTTGATTTTCGAATTCACCACCATGATCGCTTCTAATTCATTTAACCTTAAGGTTTTTTTGATTCTCGATTAATTTGAATAAATTGATTAATTGATCTAGGGTATCATTTTTATATTTGATGAACCTAACCCAGGTAAACCTGGAGTAGTCGTCAATTATGACTAAGCAATATTGACTTTTATTGAGTGACTTGGCTCCATGTGAATCGAATAGATCCATATGCAGGAGCTCAAGTACACTTGAGGTTCGTTCTTGGTTAGTTAACTTGTGTTGTGTCCTAGGTTGTTTTCCTTGTTGACAAGCATTACAGATTTTATTAACCAAATTGTTAAGGTTGGGTAAGCCTCTGACTAGGCCACTCTGACTCATCTTGTGGACGAGTCTTGGGTGCGAGTGACCGAGTCGTCGGTGCCACAACCATGATTCCTCTTCCTGTGTCATAAGACATTTGGCTGAGGATTTGATTAAGTTAATTGTATAAATGTTATTTGTCCTAGTTCCTTTGAGTATTGGTTTAGCTGTTTCATTTGTTTTAATTACACATTCATTTTCTAAAAATATGACCTTATAATTATTGTCACATAATTGGCTTACGCTAAGCAGGTTATATTCAAAATTCTCTACAAGTAATACATTTTTAATAACAAAATTCGAGATAAGCTCGATATCACCTGATCCGATGATTTTAAGCTTGCCGTTATTCCCAAAGGCTACCGATCCTTGTCGTTTGAATCGAAGCTTGATCGGCTTGAGTTGATCCATTGATCCTACACACAAGGTGGTTGGATTGGATGTTAGATTATTATATTTTTTAAAAAAAAATTGGTTGTAAGTTATTAAACCTAGGTCATCTCACCGGAGTCTATATGATCAAGCATGTTATACTTATGTGTTCTTTGTGAGATGACTTCCAATTAAGTTGATTAAGAGCATTTATGTTTAAGTAATGTTAGATTTGGATTTGACCCTAGGCTTGTCAAGTTTACCTTTTCAAGATCATGGCTTCCAGGTCGTGGCGAGGCACAGGGGCCTTCTTTTATCGGATCATCGACCACTTCCTTAGACAAATCCATTTTCAAGAAAATGATGACTTGACTCACCTAAAATTATTTCCTCGTCTAACTAGTTATTTTTGAAAAGAGGCTCCCCGAGGCTTAATCTTTTCGAAGGATTTTAGTTGATTATTTGAAAAGAGGCTCCCCGAGGCTCAATCTTTTCGAAGGATTTTAGTTGGTTATTTGAAAAGAGGCTCCCCGAGGCTCAATCTTTTCGAAGGATTTTAGTTGGTTATTTACGTGTTCTAAGTGAGTTCATGAAAGAAAAAAAACAAAAATAAATCTAAGCATGCAATTTCTAAGTTAAAACACAAACATGTTTTGTACTGGCTCCCCCTAGACCGTTGAATCGGTTCGGTCTATCCACATAGTGGATTTGGTCCTTGGGAACCCAGTACGAGTTGGATCCTAGAGTTGAAATCAAAGTGGTCTTAGGGACCCATGCTTGGACACATTTTTTATGTCTACTTACGATTGACATATACGACTTATTGGTCATGTTTGAGCTAAACCCTAGTCCGGCCTTGTTGTACACGGCCGTTTGCGATCCAAGTAGGAGGTCAAGTCCTTTAGATCCCAAAGTAAACCTTTCCAACGTATTCCTATGATCTTCGACTTGACTTTTCAAGAGTGAGTTCTCAACTTCGAGTTTTTCAACCCGAGTTGAGTCCTTCTCTTGAACTCGACTAGTCGAAGAGGTTAGGAAGACCTCGTGTTTGAGGAGTTTAACTTCCTCAACCAGGGTCTCGACCTTGGACTCGGACTTAGCTAACTTCCTAGACAAAAACCTAACCATATTATGTAAAGTATTAAATAAGGTTCGACTCACCTTAAGGGTATCTTTTGAACCGGATGCGTATCCGTGGCTTGACTTGAAGGTAGCTTCGTAGTCCGAGTCATCCTCAGGTTCTGACTCAAGTTCAGGTTCGGTCTCCGTGTCGGACTCAATCGATTTCGCCATGAAGACGTGGTCTTCGTCTTCTTCGGATGACGCTTCTTCCCATGTCGTATTGAGGGCCTTCTTGTGCTTAGGTGCTTGGTGGTTGAGCTTGGGGCACTCGGACTTTATATGTCCAAACCTGTTACACTCATAACACCTAATATTAGAACTTTTAGGCTTACCTTGGTTGGGTCGAGTTGTGGTTCGCTTTCGTCCCTTGGTATCCTTGAGCTAGGTTCATTAGTTGGCGATCAATTCGGTCAACTTCTTCTTGGACTCATCTTCCTCCTCGGTTGGTGGTGGCTTGCTTGTGAATTTCTTCTTCTTTGAACACTGCAAACAAGGCTATACCCCTCTCGGGTTCGAGTTGAATGCTCATGTAATTCAAAATCCGAAAAGAGTTCATCTAATCTAAGTTTAGAAAGGTCCTTGGAGACCTTGTAGGCATCGACCATGGATGCCCACAAGGTAGTCCTCGGAAAAGAGTTTAGAACATACCTTATAAGGTCGCGGTTTTCGACCTTTTGCCCGATTGCATATAGGTTGTTGACTATGTCTTGGACACGGGCGTGGAGTTGCGTCGTGGACTCGTGTTCCTGCATTTTTAGTGTGTACAATTTATTGAACAACAAATCACGTTTGCAAACCTTAGCTTGATCCGATCCTTCGTGTAACTCGATCAGCTTTGTCCAAAGGTCCTTTGTGCTAATGAAGGGGCCGATGCGATTTAACTCCTCCTTGGACAAGCTGCATTGGAGGATTTGTGTTGCCTTGGCGTCGGCTTCGATTTGTCGTTTTGTCTCAATGGTCCATTGATCATAATCCAAGGAGTCACCCACTTCATTAGTCGGAAGTGTGAAACCCATTTGGATTATGATCCACATCTCGATTTGGGTTTTGAGAAAGCATTCCATCCGACTCTTCCAATAACGAAAGTCATCTCCGTTGTAAAACGGAGGTCGGACGGTGCTAAAACCCTCGAGATGGGCCATTAGAACAAAAGACAAAAAGGGACGAAGACGAAGAAACTAGCAACGACAAAAACACAAAACAAAGTACCAAGACTCGCGTCTTGGATTAGTAGTGCGGGAGTAAATTTAACAAAGCGAAATAAATCAGAAATAAACAGAAATAAAAGTAAAATAAATCTGTGAAAATTGGCTAGATTGGCGGTTTCACCAAATCTTAGCAACCCCCGGCTCTGATACCAATTGTTGGATCGAAGCGGATCGCTAGAGGGGGGGGGTGAATAGCGATAAAAACTTTTCTTTTAAATCGTTCGATAGACAATTAAACGCAGCGGAAATGTAAATAAAAACTAAATGAGACAAATAGTTTTTTTACTTGGTTCATAGCCTTCGGCTACTACTCCAAGGCCCTAACGGTCCTAGACCGTGTACGGAGGGCAATTCACTAAAACACTCCTCCTTATTGGAGGTAGGAGTTTTACGATTACAAAAGCCTTCGAAGCAAAAAGATAGAGAGACAAACCCTCTCTTCTATTAAAGTAAAATGCAACGAAAAGCCTCGATTAAAAAGAATTGCAATATTGAAAGCAATAACAAATTAAGATTATACCAACAACTAAACAAAAGAAACTTTAAGCTAGGGTTGTTGGCAGCACTTCGTTGTTGTAGAGTCATCGGAGAGTTGCAGCGTAACGGAGGCTTTTGAGCACTTAGAATTGAGGATGAAACCCTAGGTTTGGCCCTCCTTTTATAGTCTTTAAGCCCCTCAATGAATGGGTCTTCAACCAATCACAAATGGGCACAAAACTCCTTGAAAAATGGTGATAAAGCTTGACTCCTCGAGGCTGATTTTTGACCACCGGTTGAAGCGGCGATTGAGCTGGCGCCGGTTAGGCGGCGGTTGAACTGATGGCCAGGATTTTTGACTACAATAAAGAGTTAGCTCAAAATATAAGCGGATTCGATGGCCACTTGTCGTCCGATCTCAACATAGACCTTCCATGGGAAGTATTGGGTCGGATCGTCGCCTAAGATCATCCCCATAAAGAGGATACGACCTCACTTACGCTCGCACACACGAGCTTACCTTGATACTTACGTGTCGCTTTTGCTTCCGGCCTTCCACTCGATTCCTTCGGCTCCCTCCGAAGTAACTCGAGTGTCGCCCGACCACCACGGCTTCCTCCGGGTGTCGCTAGCCTTCAGCTCCAGCATTGAGACTTTTCTGCACACTTGATTTAGCTCGTGAGATAACAATATAAGCTTAACTTTGTATCGTTTGCTATAATCAAAACTTAGGTTCGACTTAGGTGCCCACTGCACCAACACATAGGGCCACACAAATCAGAATGAACAAATTCCAACACATCTTTGGCTCTATACCCCTTGGCCTTAAAAGGCCTCTTGGTCATTTTACCTTCCAAGCAAGATTCGCAAGTTGGGAAATCTTCCACCACTAATGAACCTAGAGGTCCATCAGCTATCAACCTTTGAATTATACTTAGGTTAATATGACCTAACCTTAGATGCCAAAGATATGTTTGGTTCATTTTCAAAGGTTCTTTTCTCATATTAGATTTAGAAGATGAGTTATTTACTTCTATTTGCATCGTAAGTTAGATTAGGTTTTTGGTTGGGTATATTCCTAAAATAAATGAATAATAATCTCCTATTCCTTTTTATAAAACTCATTATAAATAAAAATAATTTAAATCTAAATAAATTTAAACCAAAGTTTTATTCCTATCAAATAAATCTCCTTATATCTAGTTGTACATCTTATAGCATCGCCCATGGTAATCTTTCCTAGTACGGTAGTTTTACAACAGTTATATGATGATAGCTCCGTATCTACACAGTGTCGTAGATAACACCGCTAAATATGTTTCAATGACTAGACCAAAAGATATACCTTTGTTACTTAGTTGGGATCCTTCTTCAATGTCGGTGCAGCACAAGTGAAGCACTTGCCTTTCGACTTCTTCACTCCTCCCTGAGATCCTCCCACAACCTTTGCTCCACCTTGTTTCTTCTTCTTCTTTCCTTTTAGCTTAGCGTGAAAACCTTGAGTACCATGGAGCACAGCACTCTAACATAAAGTCCTCTGCGCTGGAGTTACATTGAAGCTCAAATGAATACAACCTCTTGTTCATGTTGTAGTTTAGGCAAAACTACTCAAAACTCCTAGGTAAAGATTGGAGAATAATATCGACCTAGGTTTCCCTATCGATATCAGCTCCAAGGACTTCCAGCTCATTCAAATGAGCCATCATCTTGAGAACATGATCCCTCACGGGTGTTCCCTCGACCATGGTGGTCGTCATCAAGTTCCTCATGGCTTCCTGCCTAGCAGCCCGATTCTGGTGTCCGACAAGTTCCTTGAGATTGAGCATCATGTCATAAGCAGTAGGCATGGCTTGATGCTGATGTTGCAATACATTTGACATAGAAGCCAAAATGTAACACCGCGCCATCTCATCAGCCTTTATCCACTTCTTATAACTCTCTTTTTCCTTTTCCCCAGAATCATCTGCAGGCTTAGGAGGACACTCTTCGAAGAGTACATACTTGTACTCCTCAGCAGTCAAGACAATATCTAGATTCCTTTTCCAATCAACATAATTAGGTCCAGTAAGTTTATTTTCCTTTCGTATCACAACAAGTGGGTTGAAAGTCATTTTTCAAAAACCTAAGAATCACATAGATCAAAACATTAGATTTCAAAAATTTATTGATTTCTCAAATAATAAAATTTTAAAATCAACCAACACCTCAAAACACCGAGAATATCATATGCCACGATAGTGTGGATGTATACGAATTCTACATTTGTAAGAGGAGGTTTTACCCATTAATTTTATTATCCTGTCAACCTAACTTTTTGACAAATAAAATTAATAGTTGGTTCCTCTTCGGCCCTACAAATAAAAGCAGTGACTCTGATGGGGAGGATACTCTTATTTTCATCTAAGTGTTCACCATTACTCGATACCAAGGCAATTATCTCGGATTATGTGCCTTCCAATGGGGAAGTACACACACTCCTAAATAATTTCCTATAACCATATTTGACCCTGTGATATGCAAAACAAACTCATCCAATGGGGAGGAAGGCACTCAGTGCCGACGCGCAAGTTTGTTTGCATCACATGTCAAATCGTAATGGAGGCCATTGGAATTTTTAAAAAATATCCCTCTCCCACGTAGTAATTTAAAGTGAGGAATTTTCCTAGCACACAACATGCATATCAAACAAGAAGCAGTAAATATGAAAAAATTATTTTCCAACTATTATAGCTTTTGTTTTCCAATATGCCACCCGTCGTGTCGCCATCTCGTCCGCTCCTCCCTACGTCATGTACAAGTCATCCGGAGATCCGAGCCGAGAAAAATTATTTTAATTTACATCCATAGATCCTATACTTCTCAAAGGAGTGTACATGAAATCTAGATCGAAAGTAAACTAAAATAAAAGAGTGTCTAAACAATGTCATACTTAATTACAAAAATTAAATACTAGCCTCGTCAACCCCAAGGATTCAAATAATATTACAATTACACACATCCAATCACATACACACACATATGGCCATAATAGTTGGATCTTATGCCTGCAACCAAAAAGTTAGCCTATGCACATCCTACTATCATCCGACACATACAATATATGATAAGTGCATAAAAGTAACTAAATCCTAAACACACAAAACCGAAAACCGTGGCTCTGATACCACTTGAAGGGAATTGCTTCATTTTCCCACTTCAACTCGGTCACTTGTACATGGTCATCCCATCTACGTCCCCGGATTAAAAAAAATTAATCCAAGATGATGACCGATTACCCAAGCAACCGATCCATCATCGTGCTATTCGATTAGAGTGGTCTCTTGAACAAACTTGTTGTTCAAGCAACCTAACTCTTTTCCTCAACTAGCTGCAAAATACATGATGTACGGATCGCCGGTTTTTATGTTTATCTTCGGGGTCCAAGTAAATTTGCGACTTGCAATTACATATATAATACAAAGAAACAAAAGGAAACCAAAACTAGAATTATACCTCTTGTTTACCTCTTGGTCTTCTATTGTATGTCCTATCCTCCTCTTGGATGTTGTGTGGGCAATGATCCTCCAAGAGATGAAGCCTCCTAGATCTCGTATCATCCTTTCCTTGTTCGCTCCAAACAAAGGAAGATAATAAGCTCCCTTCTTCTCCTATCTAGTTCCGGACACAATCCCTTTGGAGAAAGATCAAACCTCTTTCTCCTCTTTGTTGTTGCCGCCGGCCACCAAGGAGAGGGAGATGGAAGATGGGCGCCGGCCAAGAGTTGAGCTCCAAAGATTGAAGATGAAGAGCGGTCGGCCAAGCTTCAAGGAAGGAGCGCCAAGCCTTAGGGAACGAGAAGAGATGCCAACTCAACCTTAGGAAGAGAGGAAACAAAACCCTAAACCTCTCCTCCACTTCTTGCCGCCGACCAAGCTAACTCCAAACCCTAAAACTCTTCTAATCTTGTCGCCCAATAATTTAGAAGCAAACCCTAGAATCCTTGATTCATTGTTGCCGCCCAAGCCCTAGCCCTCCTTTTATAGAGTTAGGCTTAAGCCTCCTTTCAATCTCCACCATCGAATCTAGGATTTCATTTTCCACCATCGGATCTAGGCTTTCATTTTCCACCCTCGGATCTAGGCTTTCATTTTCCACCGTCGGATCTAGGCTTCATGAGTGTTTTAATAGGCTACAATAGGGACCATGAGTAGGAGTTGGATCTTGGCCACCCAATGGATCCAGCCCATATAAAATCGGATCCATTAATGATAATCCATTCCACCAGAGGATTATCATTGATCTACCTCACTAACCCCATAAATAAATATGGACTCCATATATTAATTTTACAAATATCTCTCCGTGTTTAATATCTCGAATGTCAGTCAATTAAATAATTTACTGATGATTATTTAATCAACATCTAACTCCATGAGTAGTACCACTCAACCTTATCATCATGTCGGACCAAGTCCACCTGCAGGGTTTACATGATGATCCTTATGAACTCCTCAAGGGGACATCATCATCCTAATATATAGGACACGGTTTTCTCCTATAATCAAAGACACACCATGTAAATAATATAATTTCCCAACTTACCGAGCCTATCGATTTAATCTATAAATCTCGCCCATTGGTAAATCAAAGAAATAAATACTAAGTACATCTGCCCATTATTATATCGAGATTAAGAGCATGTACACCATAATATCTGAGGTCCGATTCAATTATTTAGTCAACAATAAATTGAATCACCTCTAAGTCGATCTTGCTCAATACACACAAAGTGTACTAGTGTAATTCTATGGTCAAGACAAACCAATACCAAATTACACTACAACCATACCAATGGTTTGTCCAAAACCATCTCGGTTGTGAGCCTCTACTTATACTCTACAAGGAACTGATAACATGATCTTCTGTGTGACACTACACACCATGATATCTACAATGTAATATATCAAACAATATGCATAATCATAAATATGTAAATAATGATCATGTGATTCTTATTTCAAAAATAAAGATGTTCATACAAAAGAGATAGACTTTTCAGTATACATCCCAATATTTTGAACTTTGTATCAATCTTCTATTTTAATGAGTAAAATATTTTTCAAACATTTTTCACCCATTGTATTGCTCATATGTATTATACGTATAAAGTTTCATGATTTTTTGAATTACGTATAATTATTTATGAATTTTCAAAATTCATTTCTGATAACTATAATTCTGAATTTTAGTTATCAGTCGACTGCTGCCAGATGGTCATCGACTGATGAGCACTTCAGTCAATTGATTTCTGAGAGAGTCAGCCACCAGGTTGATTTGGGGAAAAACAAGGTTGTTTAGCCCGTGTTCAGCTACGGTAAAGTTCCCTAACCACTCCTAACCCTAGGATATGCTTTGGAAAGCATTAGTAAGGGTTAAAATCCATTGGATATGGATTAGGAGAGTTGTTAGGTTGATGTATCAAATTTAAGGTGTGGGAAGGTTCAATGTTGAATTTCTAACCTTATTTTTGATGGTTTAGAGTTCCTATTGGCTTAGGGACTTCCCAAGGACATTGTTGGTGCAATGGTCAAGAGGGAGCAAGCCTTTAGGGGGAGGTATCCATCATGGGATGATGGATGTTATTTTTCCTCATGAGAGGGAGAAATGGGAATTTTAAGATGCACAATTTGGAAATTGGGAGAGTTTATAGGAGTGCCTCTCTTGAGTGATATGGGAATTATCACTAGGAAGATTGAAGGCATCCTAGATGTTTTTGGATCAAGGGAGAGATTGTAAGATCTCATTGGGATATGAGACATTGACCTCCTTAGAGAGAACCTTTTTGATGTATGTCAAAAAGGGGGAGAATGTTAAAATTACCAATTTGGGATAATTGGTAAAGGAATTTGAGTTAGGGGCTTAACTCAAGGGTGTTTTTGTCAAACATCAAAAAGGGAGAGATTGTTGGTGCAATCGGCCTAGGTCACAATTGACCGGACTCGAGTTTAACTCGAGTAAGTGTTTTGATGTTTGACATTGATGTCTAACATAGATGTCTGACATGTGTTGGGGAGATTGCTAATGCAATCGACCCAGGTTAGTATTTGATGTTTGACGATGGTTTGACCATTTTCATGAGAAAAGTCCAAGTCCTGAGTACTTGACATGTAAAGTCCAAGCATGGGTCTTGGCAAGGGAAAGACCAACATGGGTTGTAAGATACCGGAAAAAAAATCTTGCTAATTAAGAAATTAGCTTGTGGAATTTTTCAGGAGTTTTTAGAATTTTTTCAGGATTTAAAATGAGTTTAAATCCTAGTCTAGGGGTTAATTGGGTTTATTAATCTAACCCTAAGATTAATGGGTTAATAGGTGCCGGGTTAATCTCGAACCTAATCCGCGATCCACAAACCCGTTTCCTCTTCTATTCGTCCGTTATCTGCGGTTCCTCCTTCTAATTAATCCCACTCGCGACACCTCCTCTTCCTCTTCACGCCGCAACGTCTCCTTTTCTCCTTTCTCCCAATCGCCAGTTCCTCATCTTCCCATTCGCGATCCCTTCCACATCTCCGCCTCCACGCCGCTCGCCACGCCGCTCCACACCGCTCGCCGCTGCCGCTCCACTCGCCACCACCGCGAGAGACCTGTCGTCGCCCCGTCATCGTAGCCCTCTTCCACCGTGCGATTTCCTCATCTCCATCGCAAGATAGACATTGTCGATCATCGTGTTTTCTCTGGCTTTCTTCTTCCTCCGATCGCGAGTCTTTCGATCGACTATTTATCCTCACTGGTTGCCCTATTTCTCCCGATCTCACAGTTGGACGCTGCAAGCACCAGCGGCGACCGGCTGACTTGATCTTTGATCGTCGATTCCTCTTCTCCACTCGCCGCCGCCTCTGACCAGCCGTTGCCAGACGACCTCCAGCCGACGAGCAGCCGCCATTTGGTCACTCTTCCATGGTTAGGTGAGGTGGGTGATCAAAGCACAAATTTTGGCTAAATCAATCTGTTCATTCCAGATTTGATGATTTCCAACTGTGGATCCAGAAGGTTATACTGTTTCTGCCTTCAAGATTCTCCACCCGAGTAGCTGCTTGGAGACCCTGATCTGAGGTAATAGCCTCGCCGATGCCCTGAGGCTGCTCAGCCAACCCCCAACCACACGGTGGCCACTATAGATGCTCTGTGCATCGCATCTAGTCTTTGTTGCGGTGTTGGCTGAGCCGGTGGACATCCTTCCATGGATAGGTAATGGCTTGATTCAAGTATAGATTAGGGAAGTTGATCAAGAGTTGATGTCAGCTGTGATGTTGTGATTGCTAGGTGGAGAAGAGCAATCGGAGTGATGGTTTGGATAATGGATCTGGTTATATTAGATTTGAACTTTATAAAGGTGGAACGACGCGAGGTAAGCATGTATTTGGGTGTTCATTGAATTATAACTGTGGTATGATAATTATAGCAGATGTTATAATTGGATCGCTGATTAGAAGCAACTAATAATTTACCTATGATGTAATTATCATATATTCGGTGTGTAGAATTTGGAGGTTGTCTTCCATTTAACTGGATTGAGCAAGTTGAATTCATCAAAGGAAATCAAGGAGCGGAGAGACATTGAAGCAGTGTGAGGTAAGTATAGATCTTGGTATTCTCAAAAGTAGGATTTGATTTACAGCGTGGTTAATATTGGCATAGTTGTACAGCTGCAATTAGGTGAAGAGGTTGATCCGTGGAGGGTGATTTCCATATACGAGTTGAGTAAATGCAGATCTAATACCTTATACTTGATGTAATATTTGATTCGATGATTAGATGTATGATAGAACTTAAGTATGTTCTATGTTGTGTACAGGACGTTGATACGAGATGGAATCTCGAATGTAAAGATGGACAATGTAGTCTACATAGTAGGTGGGTAATTCCTACCCTGGTCAGGTAGTTTTAATGCATACAGATTTAGATGCATGATCATCTTATATGATCATGTTACCTTGACTCTATTCTTATTTACTCTTTCGCTTGATACTTTACCTTGGGCTGTTAACTCCATTGCTGCTATCATGTTTGATTTTATCATGATTAGGAGTTATATATATAGGTGATGTAAGTAACCTATAATTTATTTAGTTAAGGGCAAATAGTAAAGTCCGGATGACAAGCAGACTGTAAATTGGGCAAAAAGATCATTCGTAGGTATATAATGTCTTGAACCTATTAGTAATATATGAGAGATGTCTTAAGGCAATCGCCTTATGTCTGAACCATTTATATGATAAATGAAGATTCACTATTTGAGTATACATGTTTTCATGTATTTGATTAGATCTTAAACTCATTTACTGAATGACCACGATACGATTCACATCATGAGAGAATTTGTGATTGGATCACAACTAGTGAGTATCTCTACATGTGTAATTGTGATGTATCGAAATTATCCCTAGTCGATGAATTGATGGATTTGGACACCATTGATTCTGTCGAGACTAGCACGAGGTATACTCCTTGGTGTATCCAAGCAGCTGATTATCACTGGTTGGAGACATTGTGATGTCCGGAGTTAATCGTGGATGCTAGTTATGGTAACTAGTTCATTGGAGTGACCAGCCGTAAGACTTCATATGGTTCTCTGCATATATAGATATGTCAATGAAGTTCTTACTGTAGCTTAAGTGCGATGTTCCTTTGACTTGCGGTATTCAAGTCATCTTGATCATGAAGACTTATGCTTTGACATCTTAAGCAAGCATCTCTGAGGAGATGTGGACCCAGGATGATTGGGTATAAGTCAAAGTGATCGAAGGTATTTGAATAGCCTATAAAGGATTGACCACTCCTTGCGAGGAGATGTATACCCATGGCCTCTCGTCGGATTGTTACTAAAGTCTTTGGCCAAAGCATTACATGTTTAGAATAAGGTACTCTTCGATACATGTGCAGTAACTAGAATCCGTAGGACGAGGAAATAATACTTGGGCTAGGTGTGACGTAGTTAGCCTAGTGGGGACTGACACTATAGACCATGTCCTGAACCAAGTGGGTATAAGATGAGTGAAGGGAATGGGGCACGATTCATTCGAGCTGCTGAAGGGTTTCAAAAATAGTTCTTGATCAACCGTTGATCTTTTCGGTTAATTGGGGATCATGATGTACTACTAGGTGCCACTCATGATCATTCTATAATGAATGGTTAATTATAGATGGCCAACATAAACCGAGAACCTATTTGGTCACACGCACAACGAGTGTAATCCGAAGGATTTAAAACGAGTTTGAGAATGAGATTCTCAGACCGAGAGAAACTAGGTTTGGTTGGACCAAACATGGAGCGAGCATGAAATCGTTTCAGTCGCAATGGAAGCGTGGATGGGCCGTGTCTTATGAAGACATGATGGATGAACCAAAATGGTTTGATTCTAATCCAACGGAGGAGAATAAACCAAAGGGGTTTGGTTTGTTTTAAATGAATGAACCAAAGTTGGTTCGGTTCGTTTTAACTTAAAATAAACGATCATGGTTTGGTTTATTTTAACTTAAATTAATAGAGCGGGTTAACGAGCCTTTGGTTATGATCCAATAACCATTAAGAGAATTTGTTCTCTATAAAATACGGCTTAAGGGTTTTTGTTAAACCCTAATCAAAAGCCCTAACCTAATTGTGGCCGCCCAACCTCTCCCTCCTCTCCATCTAGTCAGCGCCAACTCCTTGCCGCCGCCCTACTCCTCCAACCGGCGACCAGCTGTTGCCGTCTTCTCCACTTGCTGGCGTCGAGCTTCTACCGGAGGAGCTCCGGTGATCATCCTTGCCTCCGGCGACAAGGTGAGCACATTGCTTTCCTTATTTGGCCGGTGCAAGGTCTCCGCCAAAGCTGTCCAGTTTTCTGGACAGCTTGTTTCCTTCTTGTCGGAGCATCGTTTGGACGACGTTTGGAGCTCCGACAGCGCCTCCCTTGCTGGGGATTCGATCTCCGGCAATCCTCATAGGTGGAGGACGAAGGATTCGTCAAACGGTTGACGAATTCCTCTCCGGAGAAGCGAGTTTTTGAGGACTCGTTTTGGATCCGAATTTTGATTCGGATAGTGATCTTCTCTCGATCACATCATCTTCAACACAAGGCTAGTAACCTGTACGAAGACGAGGCTTGTGACTTAGTGAAGTCATCCCGAAGATACTCGGCATGGATACGGATAGAGACGATTCTAGTTAGAATTGTTCCGGTTGATGCCTTTCCCGCTACACGTGATACGTCAGGTATACGTAGTGTAAATTTCCTTTTATTGCAAAATTTAAATTTACGGTTATGTCTACACATGTTGTACTATGCATGCGTGTGATGTGTGTGTTGTAATAAATTAGATTTATTATTTTATTCCTTCCGTTGTGCACACGTTTACGAAACATGTTCGAACACACATTCGCTGCGGTGCCGGAAACCCAACAGTGGTATCAGAGCCCAGGTTGTGTTTCTACATAATTGTAAAATTGTTTTGCGATAGTCATAATGATATTTCTGGAAATTTTCTACTTTTGGAAAGTTAGAAGTATTTATGGAAATTTTTTAATTTTGGAAAGTCTAGAAGTATTTATGGAAATCTTCCACTTTTGGAAAGTTGGAAGTATTTATGGAAATTGATATTTTCCATAAATAAAATATTTGATTATATTTTGGAAATTTATTTCCTAATTTAATCATGATTTGATTTGGGAAATCAAATCTTAAAATATTTTATTTCCATAAGTAGTTTTGATGATTTAGGAAATTGGTTTACTAAATTGACTTTCCTTAATCAACTATTTCCACAAATAAAATATGTGATTAGATTTGGAAATTTATTTCCTAATTTAATCATGATTTGATTTGGAGAATCAAATCTTAAACATATTTTATTTCCATAAATAGTTATGACATATAAAGAAATATTGTACGTGACATAATTGTATGCCATGTAATTGCATTAGATGCATATCATTATGTCATGCGTGTCGTGACATGTAGATGTATGCCATGTATGTCATGCCATGTAGATAATAGTTATTAGCATGCAAAGAGGATGAGACATAAAAATCCTAACTCAATATTAAAGTCTACACATTCCATTAATATGGTTAGAACCAAAGTTCCGTTTCTTGTTCGAGTTGTTGGACTCTCTCCAAGCCCGGCTCGAACCCGAACATGTTCAAACCATGGAATAGTTTAATACTAAAATGGTAAGAGTCAGAGGTCAATCGTTAGCTTTGGTTGTTGGACTCTCTCTAAGTCGGGCTAATTGGTTGAATGCACTCTAACCATATTAAAACTATTTCTCGATTAATGGGTTGGCTTTAACCTGGAGCATCGGCTTGTTGGACTCTCTCCAAGGTCGATGTAAAGGGAGGTGAAGTTGGGTGCTATGCATATGATGCATACTTGTTAATATGTTAACAACCCAATGTATGTGTGAACATTCAATTAGTTGATAGCACATTTGTTGGTGCAATCGGCCCAGGTCACGATTGACCAGGACTCGAGTTTGACTCGAGTGATATTTTGATGTTTGACAAAGTGGTTTGACATTGATGTTTGACATTGATGTCGGTTAATATGTTGGGGAGATTGTTTATACAATCGATCCAGGTTATAATTGACTAGACTCGAGTTTGACTCGAGGGAGACTTTGATGGTTGACTGGGGTTGACCATGTGATTATGGGAAAGTCCAAGCATGGGTCTTGGCAAGGTAAAGTCCAAGTCATGGGTACTTGGCATGGAAAGTCCAAGTGGGACACTTGGCAATTGGGAAGGTCCAAGTCTTGTGTACTTGGCATGAGAAGTCCAAGCATGGGTATTGGCAAATGGAAAGTCCAAGCATGGGTCTTGGCATGGAAAGTCCAACATGGGTTGGCAAGGGAAAGTCCAAGCTTGAGTCTTGGCATTTGGAAGTCCAAGGGGATTGATATTGGCAGCATAAAGTCCAAGCGGAGTCTTGGCGGCGTAAGTCCAATGTGCCTTGGCGGTGTAGACAGATTAGCATGACATAGCGAGGAAGCACACGGAGGCTAGCGCGATGGATGAACAAGTCATGGATGACTTGGAGGGATCCGAGAGGCGTGAGGCTGATGGAGGTGGCTAGAAGGCTTAGGTCTAGGCTAAGAGTGGTCTAGCAAGTATGGGGGCACCATATTTGGGTTTAAACCAAATGGTTGAGGTTGACAGTCGACTGGCATTATGGCCGGTTTGACTGCCGTGAGTCGACTTGAGTTCGACTGACAATTTGGAGCTAAAAAGCGCTCTGGCGGTCATTGCTCATTAAGCGATCGGTGAGTGTCGGCGACGATCGCCAAGGGCGATGGTCATTGCTAGTTGCGCGAGCATAGAATGCTCCGTGGCCGTAGGCGGTCGACTACTGTGCGGCTAGCGATCATTGCCAATATTGGCGATCGGCCGAGATCCGTTGGAGTTTTTCCAGCATGGATCGAGCCGTTGTCTCACGACAACAGTGGCATCAGTCGACTGGTGACTTATGGCAGTCGACTGATGGGAGGAAATCCAGGTCGCGTGCAAGGATAAAAGGAGCTCGACGGGAGGGTTTTTGGAACTGATTTTCTTGGACGTTTTGAAGCGATTTGCTGCTGCAAATCAGGGCTTTCAAGTGCTAGTCCAAGGCAATCAACAAGCAAGCTTCTAAAGAGTTTTTGTAAAGTGGTCTTTACTTCTCTTGTTGTATTTCTTCTTATATTTGCTTGTTGTATTTAGATTATTGTTGTAATCTTATTGTAAGAGGTTTCTCCACCTCCGACTTGTGTCGAGAAGGAGTATTTATCATAGTGGTGTGTGATTGGCATCGCTAGGGTTCGTACGAACCCAATCCGTGGAGTAGGAACCGTTTCGGTTCCGAACCACGTTATATCCTTGTGTTCATGATTGTATCTTTTCGTTATTGCTTTTATTATTTCTATTCCGCTGTGCATAACGAGTTTTGTAGAGACGATCACAAACGAATTCCATCTACGCAAGAGTAAACGCTATTCACCCCCCCCTCTAGCGGCCTCAAATCTCCAACAATTGGTATCAGAGCCCGGGGCTCTTCTACGGACTAACCGCCGGGAGCTAGGACAAAGAAGCTAGAGGGTAAAAGATGGAAGTCCAAGATCAATTAGGTTGGGACATTAACACACCGGTGCCCTACACCCTATACGGACAAGAAGGATTCAATTCTTGGAAGGGAAGAATTGAGGGTTTTATTATGATGAGAGACTTTGAGGAATGGTCCATTTTGATGGATGGATTTGAATATCCAAGAGGACCAAGAGGTGGATTCCTCAAGAAGAAGAGATGGACCGAAGAGCAAGTTCAAGCATCCGAGAAAAATGATAAGGTGATAAAACTTTTAATTGATTTAATGCCTAACAATATCTTGTGTATGTTAGGTAATTATGTAGATGCTAAAGAGTTATGGAGCCAAGTGGCAAAGCTCCATGAAAACTCATCATCGGTCCAAGAAGAAGAAGAAGAAGAGGAGTGCTCACCCTCTCAAGCTCAAGAAAGTTCACCATCAATTCAAGAAGATAAGGAGGGTGAAGAAGAGAGATCATCCTCACAAGGAAGTGAGGATTCGGAGGTTGATAGGGAATCAACATCCGGATCGGAGAAGGAAGTAGAGGAGGAAGTGGAAGAAGCATCCACCTCAAGGACCGAGGGGGAGGAGAGAACTTCCACACCGGAACATCAAGCAGAAGCTTCGACATCCGGTCAAGATGAAGAAGCCCAAAGTCCAATTCCAGTCTCCATTAACCTAGGTAACTCAAACATATGTGTTAATAATAAAATGCATATAATATGTTTTGAGTGTAGGGAAACCGGGCACTATAAGAGCAAGTGTCCAAAGAAGGCTAGGAAAGCTCCACCGACACCAAAAGTCAAGGATGCCGATGCCCCAAGTCAAAAGAGCAAGGAGCACATCATATGCTTCAAGTGCAATTCAAAGGGGCATTATCGGAGTCAATGCCCTAGGGGGAGCAAGAGAGTCAAAGAGGGATCTATACATGTAGGGGGAGCCTTCAAGGCAAACCCTAAGGTATATTTCAATAATGCACCTTCTAGATTTAAAAGTCAAAAGCATGCTAGGAATTTTAATTCCCTTGCAATTCATAAAGAGCATGCTAGAAGTAAGGAATTTTGCTTAGGTGCTAAAAATGTTTACCTTAGGAGTAAGGAAAAATTTGGGACTAATGTCCCTAAAAATATTTTACCTAAGGAATCAATTAGGAAAATAGGAGAACATCTAGATCTAAATCCTAAATGGACTAGGCATATGCCTAGAAAGTCTCATGCCCATGGTTTAAATCAAAATTCTAAAATTGGGCAATTAGAATTAGAGAATCAAGTCTTGAGGTCAAGACTTGAAAAACTTGAGAAGACCTTTAAAATTATAAAAAATCCATTTAAAGGGTCAAATGATCAAAAGTCTAGGTCCAAATCTCAAAGTCAACACTTAGGACCTAAGAGTCAAAAGTCAACCAAGGGCAATCAAGGTTTGGGTCACAAACCTAAGCCTAAGGTGGCTTATCATAGTGTTCCATTTGACTATGGAACACAAACTAGGTCTAGGAAGACCAAGGTCAATAGGGAAGTCATCCCTAAGGTTGACCAAAGGTTGTGCCTAGTGGCTAGGGTTTCTAGGAAACCTAGGGTGGCCACTAAGAAGGTTACAAGGGGAGTTACCCCTAGAGTCAACCTAGGTAAGACCCAAATGACCAAGGCTAACAAGCCTAGGAGGGTCATTAAAAAGGTATCTAGGGAGGTTATCCCTAAGGAATACCTAATTAACCCTAGGAGCTCAAATCGGTTTTGGGTTCCTAAGAGCGTGATTGATTCACGCTAGATGGGTTTAGGGTGTGCCAACCTTGATTGGATGGGTAGTTAACTCAACCATGATAAAGGTGGCATTTTAGGTCATTTTCAAGGTTATGGTTACCTTGGGAATGTGGTTTGATTTGAATCCTAGAGGTTTTTAGGATGTGCCAATATCAATTAAGAAGTTTGATAATTTGATCAAATTGGCACAATTTAGGTTTAGATGTTAGTGTGCCATTTTGGGTTTTTGACACACTAGGGAGATTAATGATAATATGGCAAAATATATCTAATTATATCAAATGGCAATTAATATTAAAATTTGGGTATTACTATA
The DNA here is from genome assembly GCA_025175895.1 of Wurfbainia villosa. Taxonomy (NCBI): domain Eukaryota; kingdom Viridiplantae; phylum Streptophyta; class Magnoliopsida; order Zingiberales; family Zingiberaceae; genus Wurfbainia; species Wurfbainia villosa. The sequence continues at coordinate 105,496,687 of CM045991.1, forward strand.
CCTATATATTTTATATGCCATGCCTTGTTTGTCATATGTCATGTCATGACATCATGTGTATTTCTAATCATTTTATATGTCATGATTATGCTTAGGTTTAAGGATTTAAATTTCATGTGTTTTAGATTTCATATTATGTCATGACATCATGGTTATGAGCATATGTTTATTTATATCATCATTAATGCCATAATCATTCATGCTTTTAAGAAAATTTCGATTGAAATTGATTTAAGGACTATGGCATGACTTGGAGTCCCATTCATAAGGGAATCAAGTAGGGTTGCCTTAGAAGATGCATGAAACCTTAGTTTGAAATGAACCAAAACCCACATCTCACATTCAATTGACATATATGTGTATTTATACACCCTAGATATATGTGAGATGCTAGGATATGAGTTAAGTTCAAGGTGCATAGTTTTTGCATCTAGATGAACTAAAACACATCTAGTTTCATTTGTGGATCATTGGGAGAGCATGTGTACAAGTCATGTACATAGAGCCCAAGGAATATGATCCAAAACAAGGTTTTGAAAACATTTTAAAATCATTTCGAAAAACCTTGATGAAGTCTATCTTTTGATAGCAATCACCATTGATAGAGTTGATACAAAATAGGTCCAAAACATTGAAAATTTTAATGGTTTTGAGTTTTGTATCAAACTCACTATTTTATGGGTAAAATAATTTACAAATATTTTTCACCCATTGTGTGTGTCATAAGTATTATACATATGAATTTTCACAATTTTTCGAATTACGTATAATTATTTATGAATTTCTAAAATTCATTTCTGATAGTTGAAAATCGAGATTTTGATTATCGATCGGCCTATAATGTGTGATCGGTGATGATGTGATCGGTGATTCTTGTCGAGTCATTGCCAGGTCTGATTTCGGGTTAACAAGGTTTGTTTAGCCCGTGTTCAGCTATGGAAAAGGTCCCTAATCACTCCTAACCCTAGGATATGCTTTGGGTAGCATTATAAAGGGTGAAAATCCATTGGATATGGATTAGGAGAAGTGTTTAGGGTTTGTATCAATTTTAAGGTATTGGAAAGTTCAATATTGAATTTCTAACCTTAATTTAGATGGTTTAGAGTTCATATTCGCTTAGGGACTTCCCAAGGGCATTGTTGGTGCAATGGTCAAGGGGGAGCAAGCCTTTAGGGGGAGGTATCCATCTTGGGATGATGGATGTGTTTTTCTCCTTGAAGAGGAGAAGTTATTGGGAGAATATGACATCAATTGGGAAATTGATGGGACTTTTGAGAGACCCAATTTGGAAATTGGGAGAGTAAATGGGATTGTCTCTCTTGAGTGATATTGGACCTATCACTAGGAAGATGGTAGGCATCCTAGGTATTTATTTTTGGATCAAGGGGGAGATTGTAAGATCTCATTGGGATATGAGACATTGACCTCCTTGGAGAGAAAACCTTTTTGATGTTAGTCAAAAAGGGGGAGAATGTTTGGGGGAGAACATTTGGAGAGTGTTTACCAATTTGGGATAATTGGTAAGGGATTTGAGTTAGTGGTCTAACTCAAATGATTTGTTTGGTTTTTGTCAAACATCAAAAAGGGGGAGATTGTTGGTGCAATCGGCCCAGGTCACGATTGACCAGGACTCGAGTTTGACTCGAGTGATGTTTTGATGTTTGACAAAGTGGTTTGACATTGATGTTTGACATTGATGTCGGTTAATATGTTGGGGAGATTGTTTATACAATCGATCCAGGTTATAATTGACTATACTCGAGTTTGACTCGAGGGAGACTTTGATGGTTGACTGGGATTGACCATGTGATTATGGGAAAGTCCAAGCATGGGTCTTGGCAAGGTAAAGTCCAAGTCATGGGTACTTGGCATGGAAAGTCCAAGTGGGACACTTGGCAATTGGGAAGGTCCAAGTCTTGTGTACTTGGCATGAGAAGTCCAAGCATGGGTCTTGGCAAATGGAAAGTCCAAGCATGGGTCTTGGCATGGAAAGTCCAACATGGGTTGGCAAGGGAAAGTCCAAGCTTGAGTCTTGGCATTTGGAAGTCCAAGGGGATTGATATTGGCAGCGTAAAGTCCAAGCGGAGTCTTGGCGGCATAAGTCTAATGTGCCTTAGCTGTGTAGACACCGTTAGCATGACATAGCCGAGGGAAGCACCTGGAGGCTAGCGCGATGGATGAACAAGTCATGGATGACTTGGAGGGATCCGAGAGGCGTGAGGCTGATGGAGGTGGCTAGAAGGCTTAGGTCTAGGCTAAGGGTGGTCTAGCAAGTATGGGGGCATCATATTTGGGTTTAAACCTCATGGTTGAGGTTGGCAGTCGACTGGCATTATGGCCAGTTCGACTGCCGTGAGTCGACATGAGTTCGACTGACAGTTTGGAGCTGAAAACTGCTCTGGAAGTCGAATGCTCATTGAAGCGATCGGTGTCGACAGCGATCGCCAAGGCGATGATCATTGCTAGTTCGGTAGTGAGCACGAGAATGCTCGCGTAGCCGATCGGGCGATCGACTACGCTGGCGATCGCCAAGAGATCCGTTGGAGTTTTTCCAGGGTGGATCGAGCCGTTGTCTCACCACAACAGTGGCATCAGTCGACTGGTGACTTATGGAAGTCGACTGATGGGCGGAAATCCAGGTCGCACGCAAGGATAAAAGGAGCTCGATGGGAGGGTTTTTGGAACCAATTTTCTTGGACGTTTTGAAGCGATTTGCTGCTGCAAATCAGGGCTTTCAAGTGCTAGTCCAAGGCAATCAACAAGCAAGCTTCTAAAGAGTTTTTGTTAAGTGGTCTTTACTTCTCTTGTTGTATTTCTTCTTATATTTGCTTGTTGTATTTAGATTATTATTGTAATCTTATTGTAAGAGGTTTCTCCACCTCCGACTTATGTCGAGAAGGAGTATTTATCATAGTGGTGTGTGATTGACATCGCTAGGGTTCGTACGAACCCAATCCGTGGAGTAGGAACCGTTTCGGTTCCGAACCACATTATATCCTTGTGTTCGTGATTGTATCTTTTCGTTATTGCTTTTATTATTTCTATTCTGCTGCGCATAACGAGTTTTGTAGAGACGATCGCAAACGAATTCCATCTACGCAAGAGTAAACGCTATTCACCCCCCTCTAGCGGCCTCAAATCTCCAACAACATTGTGATAGTTGCATATACGTGATATGCAATCGGTATATTTGATACCTACCATCGTAGTTATGAATGGCTTGTTGGACTCTCTCCAAGGTTGTTCATATCTATGATGGATATCAACTCATTCGGAGATGGACCTACGATCTCCCGAAGTCATTTTAGGGTTTTTGAAATTCGAAAAATGAATGAGATTTATAAATGTATATTGATGCATTTTAAAATCATTTTCTCATATATGCTCATTTTGTATTTCTAGGTTAATCGATTGATCATGACGTCTTTGAATTTGCGCACTATTTTGGATTCAAACAAATTGACTGGGCCTAACTTCCTGGACTGGCTTAGAAACCTGAGAATTGTTCTCAAGGCGGAAAAGCTAGCATATGTCCTTGAAGAGCCTCTTCCCAACTGTTGGGAATGGCATGCTAGCTCGGAGGCTCATTGGCTCCCATGTCCCCGGATTAAAATTTTCACTAATGAAAACTAATCTGGATGGGATGAGTTTCCTAAGCACAACCAATTCATCGTCGTGCTAACAACTTGAGCGATCGCTTGAACAAACTAGTTGTTCAAGGAACACAACTCTTCTAGTTGATTAGCCGCAGAAGAGACGACGGACGGATCGCCAGTTTTTGTGTTTATCTTCGGGGTCCATGATTATACAAATACATACAAATGCAAACTAGTATAATCAACACATACTAACATATAAATAAGAACATGCAAAGATCAATAATAAAACTTGTAAAAGTTTTATACCTCTCGATCTTCTATCGTATGTCCTAACCTCCTTGTAGACTTCGTGTGGGCGAAGATCCTCCACAAGTTGAAGCTTCCTAGATCTTCTTCAATCCAAAGAAAGAAGAACTCTCCTTCCCTTCTTGCTTGAGCCAACCACCAATCCACAAAGGATTGATGCCGCCGGCCCCAAGAATAGAGAGAACAAAATGGAAACCACCAAGGAACCAAACTAGGGACAAACCCTAGCTTCTAGTGCCGCCGGCCAAGATGGAGTGAAGAGGAGAAAGGGAATATGTTGGGCGCCGGCCAAGGTATAGGGAAAAGAGAAGGAGCCGACAACACCCTAGGAAGAAGAAGAGCACTTCTCCTATAGTTGACGCCCACCTTAGCTTCCAAACCCTAGCCGCCCAACCTCAAGATCCAAACCCTAATCTCCTTAGGGTTTTCTTGCTGCCCAACCTCAAGATAGGCAAACCCTAACTCCCTTAGGGTTTCTTGCCGCCCACCTTAGGATTGGCAAAACCCTAATCTCCAAAACCAACCAACATCCATCTCCCTTTCCGCCCACCCTAATCCACCCTTTTATAGAGTTAGGGATAAGCCTTGGTTTAATCTCCACCGTCGGATCTAGAGACTTAGTCTCCACAGTCGGATCTAGGGTTTCATCCCAACCGTCGGATCTAGGGTTTCATCCCAACCGTCGGATCTAAGGTTTCATCCCAACCGTCGGATCTAAGGTTTCATCCCAACCGTCGGATCTAGGGATTTAATCTCAACTGTCAGATCTAGAGATTTAATATCAACCGTCGGATCTAGAGATTTAATCTCAACCGTCAGATCTAGTGATTGAATCTCAACCGTCGGTTCTAGATATTTAATCTCAACCGTTGGATCTAGAGATTTAATCTCAACCGTCGGTTCTAGAGATTTAATCTCCACCGTCGGATCTAGAGATTTAATCTTAACCATCGGTTCTAGGGATTTAATCTCAATCGTCGGTTCTAGAGATTTAATCTCCACCGTCGGATCTAGAGATTTAATCTTAACCGTCGATTCTAGGGATTTAATCTCAACCGTCGGTTCTAGAGATTTAATCTCCACCGTCGGATCTAGAGATTTAATCTTAACCGTCGGTTCTAGGGTTTTGTTTTCCATCCTTGGATCTAGGCTTCATGAGGATTATATTAGGCTACAATAGGGACCATGAGGAGGAGTTGGATCTTAGCCACCCGATGGATCGGAACCACACAAACTTGATCCATCAATGATGTTCCATTCCACTAGAGGATCATCATTGAATTACCTCACCAACCCCCATAATTTAATATGGGCTCCATATATTATTTGTACATCCATCTCCCCGTGTTTAAGATATCGAATGTCCGTCAATTGATTGATTTACTGACCATCAATCAATTAACATCTAACTCCTCGAGTAGTACCACTCAACCTTATCATCATGTTGACTAAGTCAACCTGCAGGGTTTACATGATGAACCTTATGAACTCCTCAAGGGGACATCATCAACCTAATATATAGGACACGGTTTCCTCCTATAATCAACGACACACCATGTAAATAATATCATTTCCCAACTTACCGGGCATATTGATTTAATCCATCTAAATCTCACCCTTTGGTATATCAAAGAAATAAATACTAAGTACATGTGCCCATTATTATATCGGGATTAAGAGCATGTACAACATAATATCCGAGGTCCGATTCAATTATGTAGTCAGCAATAAATTGAATCACCTCTATGTCGGTCCTGCTCAATACACCTAAGTGTACTAGTATAACTCTATGGTCAAGACAAACCAATACCAAGCTACACTACAACCATGCCAAAGGTTTGTCCAAAACCATCTTGGTTGTGAGACTCTACTTATATTCCACAAGGGACTGATAACATGATCTTCTGTGCCACACCAAGCACCATGTTATCTACAATGTAAAATATTAGACAATATGCACACATATAATAAATATAAAGTGCAAATAATGATCATGTGATTCTTATTTCAAAATAAAAATGTTCATACAAATAAGCTAGGCTTTCAGTATACATCCCAACAATCTCCCACTTATACTAAAAGACTATGTTGTCCTCACACTGTCATACATCTGATTCCCCTTCCCTCCACATGCCTATCAAACCTCTCACTAGAAGGGCCTTAGTGAAAGGGTCTACCAGTTCATCCTCTGATGCAATCTAGGCGACAGCAACTTCTACCTCCTTTACGATTTCTCGTATCAGGTGGTACTTGCGCTCTATGTATTTACTTACCTTATGGGCTCGTGGTTCCTTCGAGTTTGCAACTGCACCATTATTATCACAATAAATTGTGATAGTTCTGGGCAAACCAGGAATCACATCCAAGTCCATCAGAAAGTTCCTGAGCCATACAACTACCTTGGCTGCCTCAGAGGCTGCCAAATACTCAGCTTCCATGGTAGAGTTTGCCACGCATTTCTGCTTGACACTCCTCCATACTATGACTCCACCTCCAAAAGTAAACACAAACCCCGAGGTAGACTTACTGTTATCCCTATCTGATTGGAAGTCGCAATCCATGCAACCCACAGGGAGTAATTGGTCTGCCCGGTAAACTAGCATATAATCCCTAGTCCTTCTCAGGCACTACAATATATGCTTTACCGCAGTCCAATGTCCCTGTCCTGGATTACTCTAATATCTGCTGACCATGCCCACGGCAAAGCAGATATCTAGTCTCGTACAGAGCATCGCATACATGAGGCTTCCTACTGCCAAAGCATAAGGAACCGCCTTCATCTCCTCTATCTTCTCAGATGATCTAGGACACATCTCCTTAGATAAAGGTACTCCATGCCTAAAAGGTAGAAAACCTTTCTTGGAGTTCTGCATGCTAAGACGAGCAAGATTGTGTCTATGTATGAAGCTTGGGATAAGCACCACATCCTTTTCCTGCGATCCCTTATAACCTTGATCCTAAGGATGTGTCTCACCTCTCCCAAGTCCTTCATATCAAACTGTTTGGACAACCATACCCTTACGTCCAATAACACTTCGATGTTATTGCTAACCACCAAAATATCATCTACGTATAGTACAAGAAATACCACTACATTTCCATCACATCTCTTGTATAGACAAGACTCATCCGAACTTTGAATAAATCCATAAGACTAATTTACCTCCTCAAAGCGGATGTTCCAAGACCTCGAAGCTTGCTTCAATCCATAAATGGACCGATTAAGCTTACAAACAAGATGCTCTTTGCCCTTAGCAATGAATCCCTCTGATCGCTTCATGTAGATGTTTTCCTCAAGACTTCCATCAAGGAAAGCTGTCTTGACATCCATATGTCACACCTCATAATCCATGTAAGCTGCTATGCATAAGAGCTTTCAGACCTGACTTGAATCCATAGATTCAATCTCAGTATTCATTGCATTTTACCAAGATGTTGCATCTATATCTTGGATTGCCTTGTCGTATGTTCAGGGATCAGGTTCATGTTCGCCAGGGACCAAATCAGAAGATTCTCCCAAGAACATGAATCTATCAGGCTAACTCACAACCCTCCCACTATGACGAGGTATCACCTGTGTATCCTCTGTGACATGCGGTGCAGTGACATGTGGTATGTCCTCTTGTACCGGTGGTACTAAAGAAGTGACTTCCCTTTTAACTCCTCCAGAATAATTTTACTCATGGGCTTGTGGCTCATCACATAGTCTTCCTCTAAAAATCTGGCATTCGTGCTAACGATCACCCTCTGATCTCTAGGACTATAAAACAATCCGCCCTTTGTTTCCCTGGGATAGTCAACGAACATGCGTACTTCTGTACGAGGTTCCAACTTACCAGCATCTGCTTCAGCACATGTGCTGAACTCCCATATCCGAATATGTCTTAGACTAGGCTTTCGCCTAGTCCCCAACTCTGTGGGAGTAGATGGTACTGATTTAGATGGAACCAAGTTCAAAATATACACTGCCGTATCTAGAGCATATCCCCAGAACGAATCTGGCAAGTTAGAATAACTCATCATCGATCTAACCATCCCTATAAGAGTCCTATTCCTTCGCTCTTCTACACCATTCTGCTGGGGTGTGCCAGGTGCATACAATTGGGATTGAATCCCAACCTCTTATAGGTAATTCCTAAACTCTCCTAAGAGGTACTCGTCACCATGATCAGATTGTAGTGTCATCTTGAATAATTGTCTATGAAAAAGATGAAATATTCAAAACTACCTCTTGCTAGGATAGACATAGGACCATACGAATCAAAATGAACCATTTCTAACACATCTTTGGCTCTATACCCCTTTGGCCTTTAAAAGGCCTCTTGGTCATCTTACCCTCCAAGCAAGATTCACAGGTTGGGAGATACTCCACCACCAATGAACCCAAAGGTCCATCAGCTTTCAACCTTTGAATTTTGGTTAGGTTAATGTGACCAAGCCTAAGATGCCAAAGATATGTTTGGTTCATCTTCGAAGGTTCTTTTCTCTTATTGGAATTAGATGATGAGTTATTAACTTCTATTTGCATCGTGGGAGCTTGTGGTTCAACTTATAAATTTCCTATCTATGTACCTGAACAGATAATGTCCCTATTCCTTTTTTATAACATCTCTGTCATTAAAAGAAATAGATTATCCATCCATAAATGATTTAGAAACCGAAATCAATTCTTTCTAAATAAAGGTACATAAAGGAAATTCTTAAGAACCAAAACCTTTATTTTTCTTAAAAGATAAATAAACATCTCCCACTGCAATAGCCGCCATCTTTATGGCATTGCCCAAGTAAATAGTAATCTCTTCCTTAGCTAATCGTCGAGTTGCCTAGAACCCCTGCAAAGTATTGCAAACATGATCAGTGGCTCTCATATCTACACACCAGGTGCCGGTAGATAACACCGCTAACCATGTTTCAACGACTAGTTCAAAGGATATATCTTTGTTCTGCTTTTGGATTGGGACAGTCCTTCTTCCAATGTCCATCCTGCTTGGAAGTGAAGTACTTGCCTTTCGGCTTCTTCACTGCTCCCTGAGATCCTCCCACCACATTTGCTCCACCTTGTTTCTCCTTCTTCTTGCCTTTCGGCTTAGAAGTAGAAACCTTTTTGAGCAACCATGGCTGGAGGACATTCTTCGAAGAGTGCATACTTGTACTCCTCAGCAGTTAAGACAATATCCAAATTTCTTTTCCAATCAACATAATTTGGGTACAGTAAACTTATTTTCCTTTAGTATTAAAACAAGTGGACTGAAAGTCAATTTTGAAAATCCTAAGAATCACATAGATCATTACTGTAGATTTTAAAAAATTATTGATTCCTCAAACAATAAAATTCTAAAATCAACCAACACCTCAAAACACCGAGAATATCGCATGCCACGATAGTGTGGACGTATACGTATTCTACATTTGTAAGAGGAGGTTTTAACCCTTTAATTTTATTATCTTGTCAACCTTACTTTTTGACAAATAAAATTAATAGTTGGTTCCTCTTTGGCCCTACAAATAAAAGCAGTGACTCCGATGGGGAGGATACTTTTTATTTGCATCTAAGTGTGAACCATTACACGATACTAAGGGAATTATTTCGGATTATGTGCCTTACCGATGGGGAAGTACACACGCTCCTAGATAATTTCCTATAACCATTATTTGACCTAGTGATCCGCAAACAAACTCATCCGATGGGGAGGAAGGCACTCAGAGCCGACGCGCAAGTTTGTTGCATCACACGTCAAATTGTAATGGAGGCCGCGGAAATTAATTAAAATGTCCCTCTCCCACTTAGTAAATTGACAGTGAGGAATTTTCAAGCACACACAACATGCACATAAAACAAATCAGCAATAAATATGGAAAAAATAGAATTTTTCCAACTATTATGGCATTGTTCTCCAATATGCGTCCCGTCGTGTCACCACCTTGTCCGCTCCACCTTTTCCCGTGCGCAAGTCACAAAAGAGATCCGAGCCAAGACAAACTATTTTAATTTACATCCATCGATCCTATACTCCACGAAGGAGTGTACAAATAATCTAGATCGAAAGTAAACAATGCCATATTTAATTACAAAAATTAAATACTAATTTAGCCTCGTCAACCCCGAGGATTCAAATAATATACAATCACACACACATGCAATCACATACACACATATATAGCCATAATAGTTGGAACTTATGCCTGTAACCAAAAAGTTATGCTACGCACATCCTACTATCATCCGGCATACACAATATATGATAAGTGTGTGAAAGTAACCAAATCCAAACACACAAAATCGGAAACCGTGTCTCTGATACCAAATTTGATGGAATCGTGCTTGCTCGGAGGCTCATTGGCTCCCATGTCCCCGGATTAAAATTTTCACTAATGAAAACTAATCCGGATGGGATGAGTTTCCTAAGCACAACCAATTCGTCGTCGTGCTAACAACTTGAGCGATCGCTTGAACAAACTAGTTGTTCAAGCAACACAACTCTTCTAGTTGGTTAGCCGCGGAAGAGACGACGGATGGATCGCCGATTTTTATGTTTATCTTCGGGGGCCATGATTATACAAATACATACAAATGCAAACTAGTATAATCAACACATACTAACATATAAATAAGAACATGCAAAGATCAATAATAAAACATGTAAAAGTTTTATACCTCTCGATCTTCTATCGTATGTCCTAACCTCCTTGTAGACTTCGTGTGGGCGAAGATCCTCCGCAAGTTGAAGCTTCCTAGATCTTCTTCAATCCAAAGAAAGAAGAACTCTCCTTCCCTTCTTGCTTGAGCCAACCACCAATCCACAAAGGATTGATGCCGCCGGCCTCAAGAATAGAGAGAACAAAATGGAAACCACCAAGGAACCAAACTAGGGACAAACCCTAGCTTCTAGTGCCACCGGCCAAGATGGAGTGAAGAGGAGAAAGGGAATATGTTGGGCGCCAGCCAAGGTATAGGGAAAAGAGAAGGAGCCAGCAACACCCTAGGAAGAAGAAGAGCACTTCTCCTATAGTTGCCACCCACCTTAGCTTCCAAACCCTAGTCGCCCAACCTCAAGATCCAAACCCTAATCTCCTTAGGGTTTTCTTGCTGCCCAACCTCAAGATAGGCAAAGCCTAACTCCCTTAGGGTTTCTTGCCGCCCACCTTAGGATTGGCAAAACCCTAATCTCCAAAACCAACCAACATCCATCTCCCTTTGCCGCCCACCCTAAGCCACCCATTTATAGAGTTAGGGATAAGCCTTGGTTTAATCTCCACCGTCGGATCTAGAGACTTAGTCTCCACCGTAGGATCTAGGGTTTCATCCAAACCGTCGGATCTAGGGTTTCATCCCAACCGTCGGATCTAAGGTTTCATCCCAACTGTCGGATCTAGGGCTTCATCCCAACCGTCGGATCTAGAGATTTAATCTCAACCATCGGATCTAGAGATTTAATCTCAACCGTCGGATCTAGAGATTTAATCTCAACCGTCGGATCTAGAGATTTAATCTCAACCGTTGGTTTTAGAGATTTAATCTCAACCGTCGAATCTAGAGATTTAATCTCAACCATCGGTTCTAGAGATTTAATCTCTACCGTCGGATCTAGAGATTTATTCTTAACCATCGATTCTAGGGATTTAATCTCAACCGTCGGTTTTGGAGATTTAATCTCCACCGTCGGATCTAGAGATTTAATCTTAACCGTCGGTTCTAGGGATTTAATCTCAACCGTCGGTTCTAGAGATTTAATCTCCACCGTCGGATCTAGAGATTTAATCTTAACCGTCGGTTCTAGGGTTTTGTTTTCCATCCTTGGATCTAGGCTTCATGAGGATTATATTAGGCTACGATAGGGACCATGAGGAGGAGTTGGATCTTGGCCACCCGATGGATCGGAACCATACAAACTTGATCCATCAATGATGTTCCATTCCACTAGAGGATCATCATTGAATTACCTCACTAACCCCTATAATTTAATATGGGCTCCATATATTATTTGTACATCCATCTCCCCATGTTTAAGATATCGAATATCCATCAATTGATTGATTTACTGACCATCAATCAATTAACATCTAACTCCTCGAGTAGTGCCACTCAACCTTATCATCATGTTGACTAAGTCAACCTGTAGGGTTTACATGATGAACCTTATGAGCTCCTCAAGGGGACATCATCAACCTAATATATAGGACATGGTTTCCTCCTATAATCAACGACACACCATGTAAATAATATCATTTCCCAACTTACCGGGCATATTGATTTAATCCATCTAAATCTCACCCTTTGGTATATCAAAGAAATAAATACTAAGTACATGTGCCCGTTATTATATCGGGATTAAGAGCATGTACAACATAATATCCGAGGTCCGATTCAATTATGTAGTCAGCAATAAATTGAATCACCTCTATGTCGGTCATGCTCAATACACCTAAGTGTACTAGTGTAACTCTATGGTCAAGACAAACCAATACCAAGCTACACTACAACCATGCCAAGGGTTTGTCCAAAACCATCTTGGTTGAGCCTCTACTTATATTCCACAAGGGACTGATAACATGATCTTCTGTGCCACACCAAGCACTATGTTATCTACAATGTAAAATATTAGACAATATGCACACATATAATAAATATAAAGTGCAAACAATGATCATGTGATTCTTATTTCAAAATAAAAATGTTCATACAAAAGAGCTAGGCTTTCAGTATACATCCCAACACCAACCGTCCTAAGGACGATGCAACTCCAGACCAAATGTTGGTCTATCTGAAGCATGTGGCAGATTCTGAGCTAGCGAGTTGCATCATGCTAGCTGCGATGGTACCTGAGCTACAAAAGCAGCATGAGCATATGGATGCTAATACTATGGTCTTCCATCTTCATGAGTTGTTTGATGAGCAAGCGAGATCCGAATGGTTCGAAGTCTCCAGACTCTTCTTCACCACGAAGATGTAAGAAGGTTCATCTGTAGTGCAGTTTGTGCTAAAGATGAACGGGTACATCAAGCGGCTAGCCACCCTCGGGTTTGTAATGGATCATGAGTTAAGTATTGACTTAATTCTACATTGTTTGCCCAAGAGTTTTTCACAATTTGTGATGAACTATCGGATGAACAAATTAGAATCCACTATTTCTAAGCTCCTCAATATGCTGAAGACTGTAGAGCCTTCTGTGAAGTATGAGGAGAAGGCGTTTCTGTTAGTTGATTCCTCAAAGAAAGGTTCTAAGAGGAAGGTAAAGGAACAGAAGAAAGGGAAGAACAAGAAGGCAGAACCAGCACAAAAGGGCACTTGCCATCATTGTGGCAAGGAAGGCCACTGGCGAAGAAACTGCAAGATTTATCTTGAGTCCATGAAGAAGAAGAAGGCATCCGATGCCCTATCCTCTTTAGGTATCTTCGTTATTGATTGTCATTCTATTTCCTTAGACACTTGGATATTGGATACTGGGTGTGGCTCACATATATGTAATGACATACAGGGGCTAAGGAATAGAAGAAGACTCGTCAGAGGGGAGTCAAATTTGCGAGTTAGCAATGGAGCAAAGGTTGCTGCGGTCGCCATCGGAACTTATTTGCTGAAGCTCCCTAGTGGACTAGTCTTGGAACTGGACAATTGCTATTGTGTTCCTTCTCTAATAAAGAACATTGTTTCTATTACTTGCTTAAAAAGAAATGGTTTCCATTTGATGTTTAGTAACAATTGTTGTTATATAACTTTGAATGGCGTACTTTATGGAACTGGAATATTGAGCAATGGCATTTATACGTTGGACGTATCCAGTGACATTTTCAATATCGAAGCGAGCAACAAGCATGCTCGAAAGGATAATCACTTAGACTCCTATATGTGGCATTGTCGTCTTGGCCATATAAGCAAGAAATGCATGTCCGAATTACACCGATGTGAATTCTGGAATCGTTTGAATTGGATTCATACGATACATGCGAATCATGCTTAAAAGGCAAGATGACTAAGTTACCTTTTACAGGAAAAGGTGAACGAGTGGGAGAGTTACTAGGTCTAATACATACTGATGTATGTGGACCTATGTCAACTCAAGCTTTAGGAGGCTATATCTACTTCATTACCTTCACCGATGATCACTCACGATTTGGGTATGTGTTCTTGATGAAACACAAGTCTGAAGCCTTTGAAAGGTTCAAAGAATTCAGAAATGAAGTAGAGAAACAACACGACAAGAGTATTAAAATACTTCGATCGGATCGAGGTGGTGAATACTTAAGTCAAGAGTTTCTTGATTATCTAAGAGACAATGATATATTGTCTCAATGGACTCCGCCATATACACCACAGCATAATGGTGTATCTGAGAGGCATAACCGGACCTTGTTGGACATGGTCAGGTCAATGATGAATCATGCGAATCTTTCCAAGTCCTTTTGGGGCTATGCACTTCAGACAGTTGTTTACTTGTTAAACAGAATGCCAACCAAGGTAGTCTCTACTACTCCATATGAGATATGGAATAGTAAGAAACCTCATGTATCTTACTTGAAGATATGGGGTTGTCCTGCTTATGTGAAGTGGACTGTATCAGACAAATTGGATGCTAAGTCTGATAAATGTCTATTTATTGGATACCCTAAGGAAACAAGGGGTTACCAATTCTATCATCCTGTGGAACAAAAGGTGTTTGTTTCAAGGCATGCTGTGTTTCTAGAGAAAGAGTTTCTCTTGCAAGAAAACAGTGGGAGTGTTGTCGAGCTTGAGGAGGCTCGAGAGACTCAAATAGACATTGATGAGATACCTGGTGAAGCACAACAGCCGATAACTCATAGTGATGAGCAATCGGCTGGACCTACTGTAACACCACATCTTCGTAGATCTGGTAGAACACGCAACATTCCTGAGAGATATGGATTTCTCATAAGTGAATCGAACGACGTGTTACTCATTGATGATGAGGAGCCTACTAGTTATGAAGAAGTGCTGACAAGTTCAGAAAGGGATAAGTGGCTTGAAGCCATGAAGTCGGAAATGGATTCCATGTATGAAAACCAAGTTTGGAAGTTGGTTGACCCACCTGAAGGCATCAAGCCTATAGGGTGCAAGTGGGTTTTCAAGAAGAAAACCGACATGGATGGTAATGTGATTATCTATAAGGCTAGATTAGTGGCGAAAGGATATCATCAAAAGCAAGGTGTTGATTATGACGAAACCTATTCGCCTGTAGCTATGCTTAAATCCATTCGGATGCTCCTGGCCATAGCAGCTCATTATTATTATGAGATATGGCAGATGGATGTGAAAACAACTTTCCTTAACGGAAACCTGCTCGAGGACGTGTATATGATACAGCCTGAGGGTTTTACATCGATTGATAAAACCAAGGTATGCAAATTGCGACGGTCCATATATAGATTGAAGCAAGCATCCAGGAGCTGGAATATCCGTTTTGATGAGACAATCAAAAAGTTCGATTTCTCACAAAATCCAGACGAACCTTGTGTGTACAAGAAGGTTAGTGGGAGTGCAGTCATATTCCTAATATTGTATGTCGATGACATATTACTTATAGGAGATGATGTTTCAGTCTTACAGTCAGTTAAGATTTGGTTATCCAAGACATTCTCAATGAAAGACCTGGGAGAAGCAACCTACATCCTCGGGATTAAGATCTATAGAGATAGATCGAAACGGTTGCTTGGTCTTTCGTAGTCTACATATATAGACTGAGTGCTAAAGAGGTTTAGCATGTCGGAATCCAAGAAAGGTTTCCTACCCATCAAGCATGGGGTACACCTTTCGAAGTCTATGTGTCCGCAAATAAAAGACGAGAGGATTTGCATGAGTAAAATTCCCTGTGCATCTGCAATAGGATCTATCATGTATGTTATGTTATGTACGAGTCCCGATGTATCGTATGCTCTGAGTGTCACGAGTAAATACCAGTCTGATCCAGGAATGGATCATTGGATGGCTGTTAAGACAATCCTTAAGTACTTAAGAAGAACTAAGGATGTGTTCCTAATATGGAGAAGGGGACATGGTGATACACGGGTATACGGATGCCAGCTTCCAGACAGAAAAGGATGATTCCAGGTTTCAGTCTGGATACGTGTTCACCTTGAATAGGGGCGCAGTGAGTTTGAAAAGTTCCAAACAAGACACTGTAGCGGATTCTACCACTGAGGCAGAATACATTGCAGCTTCGGAAGCAGCAAAGGAAGCAGTTTGGATCAAGAAGTTCATTTATGAACTTGGTGTGATTCCAACCATTGTTGAAGCAATACCGGTCTACTGCGACAACAATGGAGAAATTGCACAGGCGAAAGAGCCAAGGTCTCATCAACGATCCAAACATGTGCTTCGCCGCTATCATCTTATCAGAGAGATCATCAGTAGGAAGGAAATACAAATCGAGAAAATCCCCACTGAAAGGAACTTAGCGGATCCTTTGACTAAGGCATTACCTCAAAGTAAGTTTGAGGGTCATGTTAGAGCTTATGGTATTGGATACTGTAGCGATTGACATTAGGCCAAGTGGGAGTTTGTTAGTGATATATGAGAGATGACCTAAGGCAATCGCCTTATGTCTGAATCATTTATATGATAAATGAAGATTCACTATTTGAGTATACTTGTTTTTATGTATTTGATTAGATCTTAAACTCATTTACTGAATGTCCACGATACGATTCACAGCATGAGAGAATCTGTGATTGGATCACAACTAGTGAGTATCTCTACATGTGTAATTGTGATGTATCGGAATTATCCTTAGTCGATGAATTGATGGATTTGGACACCATTGATTTTGTCGAGACTAGCACGAGGTATACTCCTTGGTGTATCCAAGCAGCTGATTCTCACTGGCTGGCGACATTGTGATGTCCGGAGTTAATCGTGGATGTTAGTTATGGTAACTAGTTTATTGGAGTGACCAACCGTAAGACTTCATATGGTTCTCTGCATATATAGATATGTCAATGAAGTTCATACTGTAGCTTAAGTGCGATGTTCCTTTGACTTGCGGTATTCAAGTCATCTTGATCATGAAGACTTATGCTTTGACATCTTAAGCAAGCATCTCTGAGGAGATGTGGACCCGGGATGATTGGGTATAAGTCAAAGTGATCGAAGGTGTTTGAATAGCCTATAAAGGATTCACCACTCCTTGCGAGGAGATGTATACCCATGGCCTCTCGTCGGATTGTTACTAAAGTCTTTGGCCAAAGCATTACATGTTTAGAGTAAGGTACTCTTCGATACATGTGGAGTAACTAGAATCCGTAGGACGAGGAAATGATACTTGGGCTAGGTGTGGCGTGAGTCACCTAGTGGGACTGACACTATAGACCATGTCTGAACTAAGTGGGTATAAGATGAGTGAAGGGAATGGGGCACATTCATTCATTCGAAAGGGTTTGAAATAGTTACGATCAATCGTTGATCTTTTCGGTTAATTGGGGATCATGATGTATTACTAGGTGCCACTCATGATCGTTCTATAATTAATGGTTAATTATAGACGACCAACATAAACCGAGAACCTATTTGGTCACACACACAACGAGCGTAATCCGAAGGATTTAAAATGAGCTTAAGAATGAGATTCTCAGACCGAGAGAAACTAGGTTTGGTTGGACCAAACATGGAGCGAGCATGAAATTGTTTCGGTCGCAATGGAAGCGTGGATGGGCCATGTCTTATGAAGACATGATGGACGAACCAAAATGGTTTGGTTCTAATCCAACGGAGGAGAATAAACCAAAGGGGTTTGGTTTTTTTTAAACTAATGAACCAAAGTTGGTTCGGTTCGTTTTAACTTAAAATAAACTATCATGGTTTGGTTTATTTTAACTTAAATTAATGGAGCGGGTTAACGGGCCTTTGGTTATGATCCAATAACCATTAAGAGAATTTGTTCTCTATAAAATAGGGCTTAAGGGTTTTGTTAAACCCTAATCAAAAGCCCTAACCTAATTGTGGCCGCCCAACCTCTCCCTCCTCTCAATCTAGTCGACGCCAACTCCTTGCCGCCGCCCAACTCCTCCAACCGGCGACCAGATGCTGCCGTCTTCTCCACTTGCCGGCGTCGAGCTGCTGCTGGAGGAGCTCCGGTGATCATCCTTGGCTCCGGCGACAAGGTGAGCACATTGCTTTCCTTATTTGGCCAGCGCAAGGTCTCCACCAAAGCTGTCCAGTTTTCTGGACAGCTTGTTTCCTTCTTGTCGGAGCATTGTTTGGACGACGTTTGGAGCTCTGACAGCGCCTCCCTTGCCGGGGATTCGATCTCCAGCAATCCTCATAGGTGGAGGACGAAGGATTCGTCAAACGGTTGATGAATTCCTCTCTGGAGAAGCGAGTTTTTGAGGACTCGTTTTGGATCCGAATTTTGATTCGGATAGTGATCTTCTCTCGATCACATCATCTTCAACACGAGGCTAGTAACCCGTATGAAGACGAGGCTCATGACTTAGTGAATTCATCCCGAAGATACTCGGCGTGGATACGGATAGAGACAATTCTAGCGAGAATCGTTCCGGTTGATGCCTTTCCCGCTACACGTGATACATCAGGTATACGTAGTGTAAATTTCCTTTTATTGGAAAATTTGAATTTATGATTATGTCTACACATGTTGTACTATGCATGCGTGTGATGTGTGTATTGTAATAAATTAGATTTATTATTTTATTCCTTTCGCTGTGCACATGTTTACGAAACATGTTCGAACACACACTCACTGCGGTGTCGGAAACCCAACATAACCAAGGGTTAATTCTAGCACCCTTAGGTTGCATGTTTACCACCGACCATATATTTTGTAAATGGTCAGATGAATGGTATTTAGTGTGTCGCTACGGACCGGTGGTCCTAGCTTGATATAATCGGTTTGAGTACGACTCTCTGTAGGATAGAGACTGCGTCGATTAGATTGGTATGACTCTCTACAGGATAGAGAGTGTTATGATCAGCTGAGTATGACTCTCTGCAAAATAGAGAGTGCATTGATTTGATTAGTATGACTCTATGTAGAATAGAGAGTCTGTGGTGGATGTCTGTATATGGGACATTGCATTCATGACATTTGCATGCATGGTGGCGACGTGGTCCCCCTTGTGGTTGAGAGGGTCGCCAGTGATCCTTCCTCCACGGTTACTCATAGGAGGAGTAACTAGTGTTAGGGAAAAGCATTGTGGTGCTACACTCTACCACTATAGACGGTCGTAGTGGGATTTGCGTGTCGTAGTCCTGCGTATGTGGCACTCGACTACTCACGGGTAGTGACTGTCGGAGTGGCCAACAGCAGGGACCACTATCTTGTAGCTTGCTCTTCACGCTTATATGCTACTCAATTATACTGCTCACTCGCCCACTCGAGAGTAGTGGTTGGTGTTGAGTTGGGACAGCTGTTATGCTCGAGCCACCGAGGCCACACTGGGGTCATGGTAGCTTTAGGGTGAGCCAACATGACTATGCATGTTGCATTGCCAACTTATGGCATTTTTGCATATTGCCATATATATACATATATGCATGTATATATATATATATATATATATATATATATATATATATATATATATATATATATATATATATATATATATATATATATATATATATATATATATATATATATATATATATATGGATGATTGTGATTAGTATACATATATAGATGCAGTCTATATATATATGCTTATTGTGCTGCTGCATTTGATTGTATTATGCTTGTTGCATTTGGTTGTGCATCATCTTCATACATGCTACCCGCATCGCTTATACGGTTGTGTAGGATACCTGTATAGTTGTTGGATTGTCTATTGTATTCTTTGACCCGTATTATGTTGTTATATGGTTTAGAGCAGACTTCCTGTATATGTATATATGGTGGATATGTGCTTAGGTTGGATAGGTGTAGCGTAGCAGACGTTCAGGTATGTCTGCATTTTATATTGGCTTTTGGTTAGATGGTATATACATAGATATGTTATCATGTTAGTGTTACCTAATAAACCTGTAGATTTTTCTATCGAATTACATGTGATATGGATATATATACATGTTTTCCTATTACCTGCTGAGTTTTACTCACCACCACGGACCCTGGGTTTTTCTGTCGCCCAGGTAACAGGTAGCCGACTTCGTGATGGACTTGGAGCACCGCTGGCTGGCATCATCTCATCTCAACTCCGAGAGTCCGAATTTTTGGGTCTTTCGTATATTATTCGTTATGTATTCTGAGTTTTTCGTGGTGTTGTGTGTTATGTGATGTATGCACATGTTTGTGCGGGTTTTGACGAGGTTTTCTTTATGTTCTGGTGTTAGTTGTTGGTGCAATCGGCCCAGGTCACGATTGACCAGACTCGAGTTTGACTCGAGTGATGTTTTGATGTTTGACAAAGGGATTTGACAAAGTGTTTTGGCATTGATGTTTGACATTAATGTCGGTTAATATGTTGGGGAGATTGTTTATACAATCGACCCAGGTTATAATTGACTTGATGGTTGACCAGGGTTGACCATGTGTTTATGGGAAAGTCCAAGCATGGTCTTGGCATGGAAAGTCCAACATGGGTTGGCAAGGGAAAGTCCAAGCTTGAGTCTTGGCATTTGAGAAGTCCAAGGGTTTGATATTGGCAGCGTAAAGTCCAAGCGGGAGTCTTGGCAGCATAAGTCCAATGGTTGGCGGCGTAAAGTCCAAGCGGAGTCTTGGCGGCGTAAGTCCAATGTGCCTTGGCGGTGTAGACACCGTTAGCATGACATAGCCGATGGAAGCACCTGGAAGCTAGCGCGATGGATGAACAAGTCATGGATGACTTGGAGGGATCCGAGAGGCGTGAGGCTGATGGAGGTGGCTAGAAGGCTTAGGTCTAGGCTAAGGGTGGTCTAGCAAGTATGGGGGCACCATACTTGGGTTAAAACCTCATTCTTGAGGTATTATGGGGGATTGCTCTGGCGGTCATTGCTCGTCAGATCGGTGATGGCTCTGTCGATCATTGCCCGAGGGATGGCGATCATTGCGGTCGAAATGTCGAACCGAGCGCTCGTAGCCGAGGCGATCGACTCTGAGCGTTAGCGATCGGCCCGCCAATGTTGGCGATCGCCAAGAGATCCGTGAGTTCTTCCAGGCGTGGATCGATCCGTTGTCTCATGACAACGATGGCATCGATCGGCCCGAGGGACTTATGGCGCGATCGATGGCGGAAATCGGCCGCGAGTTAAAAGGAGTGGTGGGAGGATTGAAGCAGGTGTTCTCTTGGGCGATTTGAAGGGGAATAATTGGTGCTCTTCCAGTCCTTCAAGGCTAGTCCATGGCAACCAAAAGCAAGCGATCTAAAGGCATTTGTAAAGTGATCTCTTTACTTGTATTGCATTGTATTTCATTGTAATTGCTTGTTGTACTTAGTTTATTGTTGTAAACTGTTGTACGAGGTTTCTCCACCTCCGACTTGTGTCGAGAAGGAGTTATTTGATTAGTGATTGCATTGGCGTCGCTAGAGCTCGTTAGAGCTCGATCCGTGGAGTAGGAACCGTTACGGTTCCGAACCACGTTACATCCTCGTGTTGTGCTTGTGTTTGTGATTGTATTTCGTGTATTGTTATTATTATTATTATTCCGCTGCGCTAACACGAATTGTAGACAAGCACGCGAACAATTTCCATCTACGTACGGGTCACACGCTATTCACCCCCCCCCCTCTAGCGGGCGTCAAATCCCCAACAAGTGGTATCAGAGCCTGGTGGCTCTTCAACGGATTAACAACCGGGAGCAAGACGCTAGAAGGTAAAAGATGGAAGTCCAAGATCAATTAGGATGGGACATCAACACACCGGTCCCTTATTCATTCTATGGACGAGAAGGATTCAATTCTTGGAAGGCGAGAATTGAAGAGTTTTTGATGATGAGAGACCTTGAGGAATGGTCCGCCTTGATGGAAGGATTTGAGTATCCTAAGGGACCAAAGGGAGGGTTTCTCAAGAAGAAGAAATGGAGTGAGGAGCAACTCCGGCAATTCGAGAAAAATAAGAAGGTAATCAAATTTATATTTGATTTAATTCCAAATGAATTTTTGTGTAGCCTAGGTGAATGCATGGATGCTAAGGAGCTATGGAGCGATTTGGCAAAGCTCCATGAAAGCCCATCAATGGTCCAAGAGGAAGAGACCGAAGAGGCTAATGCATCATCCTCGCAAGGAAGTGAGGATTTGGAGGTTGATAGGGAATCAACTTCCGGATCGGTAGAAGAGGTGGAAGAAGTGGAAGAAGTATCCACTTCTAGAATTGAGGAGGAGAGACCATCCTCAACACCGGAGCAATACCAAGAAGCTTCGACATCCGGACAAGATGAAGAAGCCCAAAATTTAACTCCGGCACCTACCACCAAACTAGGTAACTCAAACACATCAATCTCAAATAAAAATAATATTATGTGTTTTGAGTGTAGGGAATTTGGGCATTACAAGAGCAAATGCCCAAAGAAGATTAGGAAAGCTCCACCGGCTCCAAAAGTTAAGGATACCGGTTCCCCAAGTATCAAGAGCAAGGAGCACATCATATGCTTCAAATGCAATGCAAAAGGACATTACCGGAGTCAATGTCCTAGGGGGAAGAAGAAGGAACAAGTTGGAGCATCACAAGTAGGGGGAGCCTCTAGGGCAAACCCTAAGGTATATTTAAACAATGCTCATTCCTTAAATTTCAGTAAAAAGCATGCTAGAAATAATTTTAGCAATCTTGCTATTTATCACAAAGAGCATGTTAGACATAAGGAATTTTGTCTAGGAGCTAAAAGTATTCACTTAGATAATAGGAAGAAATTTGGGACTAATGTCCCTAAAAACAATTTATCTAAGGACAAACCTAGGTCAAATGTCCCTAGAAAAACCATACCTAGGGAATCAATTAGGAAAATACAAGATCATCTAGGTTTTAACCCTAAATGGACTAGGCATATGCCTAGGAAGTCCAATGCCCATAATCTAAATCAAAACTCTAAAATTGGGCAATTAGAAAAGGAAAATCAAGTCTTGAGGTCAAGGCTTGAAAAATTAGAAAAGACCTTCAACATTATGCAAAATCAATTTAAAGGGTCTAATGATCAAAGTCAAAGGTCCAAAAGTCAAAGTCAATACCAAGGACCTAAGAGTCAAAAGTCAACCAAAGGCAAGCAAGGTTTGGGTCACAAACCTAAGCCCATGGTGGCTTACCATAGTGTCCCATTAGATTATGGAACACTAACTAGGTCTAGGAAGACCAAGGTCAATAGGGACGTCATCCCTAGAGTTGACCAAAGGGTGTGCCTAGTGGCTAGGGTTTCTAGGAAACCTAGGGTGGCCACTAAGGAGGTTGCAAGGGGAGTTACCCCTAGAGTCAACCTAGGTAAGATCCAAATGACCAAGGCTAACAAGCCTAGGAGGGTCATTAGGAGGGTATCTAGGGAGGTTATCCCTAAGGAATATCTAGTTAACCCAAGGAGCTCAAATAGGTTTAGGGTTCCTAGGAGCGTGATAGATTCACGCTAGATGGATTTAGGGTGTGCCAACCTTGATTGGATGGGTAGTTAACTCAACCATAATAAAGGTGGCATTTTAGGTTATTTTCAAGGTTATGGTTGCCTTGGAAATACATTTAAGTCTTAATCCTAAAAGTTTTTAGGATGCGCCAATATTACTTGAGAAGTTTGATAAAATGATCAAAATTGGCACAATTTAGGTTTAGAGGTTAGTGTGCCATTTTGAGTTTTTGGCACACTTGGGAGAAAACTAGAAATACGGCAAAATATAATTAATTATATGAAATGGCAATTAATATTAAAATTTAGGTATTACTATACCTATATATTCTATATGCCATGTTTTGTTTGCCATATAACATGCCATGACATCATGCTTATTTTTAATCATTCTATATGTCATGTTCATGTTTAGGATTTAGGTAAATGTCATGTGGTTTTAGATCTTATTTTATGCCATGACATCATGATTATGAGCATATGCTTATTTATATCATCGTTAATGCCATAATCATTCATGCATTTAAGAAAATTTGATTAAAATTGATTTAAGGACTATGGCATGACTTGGAGTCCCATTTATAAGGGAATCAAGTAGAGTTGCCTTAGGAAAATGCATGAAACCTTAGTTTAGGGAGAACAAAACCTACATCTCACATCCAATTGACATGTATGTGTATTTATACACCCTAGATACATGTGAGATGCTAGGATATGAGTTAAGTTCAAGGTGCATAGTTTTTGCATCTAGATGAACTAAAACTCATCTAATTTTATTTGTGGATCATTGGGAAAGCTTGTGTACAAGTCATGTACATAAAGCCCAAGGAATATGATCCAAAATAAGGTTTTGAAAATATTTTAAAATCTTTTTGAAAAACCTTGGTGAAGTCTATCTTTTGATAGCAATCACCATTGATGAAGTTGATACAAAGTAGGGCCAAAACATTGAAAATTTCAATGGTTTTGAACTTTGTACCAATTTCACTATTTTATGGGTAAAATATTTTTCAAACATTTTTCACCCATTGTTTTGGTCATAAGTATTATACGTATCAAATTTCGTGATTTTTCAATATACATATAATTAGTTATGATTTTTTGAAATTGAAAATTAATTTACGATCGACCGCCATTGGTGGCGATCGGTGATGTATGTGGCAATCGACTGATTACTGTCAGAAGTCGACTGCCAGGTCTGATTTCGGGTTCACAAGTTTGTTTAGCCCGTGTTCAGCCATGGTAAAGGTCCCTAACCACTCCTAACCCTAGGATATGCTTTGGGAAGCATTATGAAGGGTGAAAATTCATTGGATGTGGATTTGGAGAGGTGTTAGGTCAAAGTATCAATTTGAGGTGGTGGAAAGTTCAATGTTGAATTTCCAACTTTAATTTTGATGGTTTAGAGTTCCTATTGGCTTAGGGACTTCCCAAGGACATTGTTGGTGCAATGGTCATGGGTGAGCAAGCCTTTAGGGGGTTGTATACTTCTTGGGATGATGGATGTATTTTTCTCCTTGAAAAGGAGAAGTTATTGGGAAAGTATCATCAATTGGGAAAATTGATGGGTGTTTGATACCCAATTTGGAAATTGGGAGAGTGAGATAGGATTGCCTCTCTTGAGTGATATGTTACTTATCACTAGGAAGATGGTAGGCATCCTAGGTATTGTCGGATCAAGGGGGAGATTGTAAGATCTCATTGGGACATGAGACATTGACCTCCTTGGAGAGATAACCTTTTTGATGTTAGTCAAAAAGGGGGAGAATGTTTGGGTGAGAACATTTGGTTTAGATTTTCACTTGAATGTTTGGGGGAGAACATTTAGTGAGTGTTTACCAATTTGGGATAATTGGTAAGGGATTTGAGTTAGTGTTCTAACTCATGATTTATTTGGTTTTTGTCAAACATCAAAAAGGGGGAGATTGTTGGTGCAATCGGCCCAGGTCACGATTGACTAGACTCGAGTTTGACTCGAGTGATGTTTTGATATTTGACAAAGTGTTTTGGCATTGATGTTTGACATTAATGTCGGTTAATATGTTGGGGAGATTGTTTATACAATCGACCCAGGTTATAATTGACTTGATGGTTGACCAGGGTTGACCATGTGTTTATGGGAAAGTCCAAGCATGGTCTTGGCATGGAAAGTCCAACATGGGTTGGCAAGGGAAAGTCCAAGCTTGAGTCTTGGCATTTGAGAAGTCCAAGGGTTTGATATTGGCAGCGTAAAGTCCAAGCGGGAGTCTTGGCAGCATAAGTCCAATGGTTGGCGGCGTAAAGTCCAAGCGGAGTCTTGGCGGCGTAAGTCCAATGTGCCTTGGCGGTGTAAACACCGTTAGCATGACATAGCCGATGGAAGCACCTGGAAGCTAGCGCGATGGATGAACAAGTCATGGATGACTTGGAGGGATCTGAGAGGCGTGAGGCTGATGGAGGTGGCTAGAAGGCTTAGGTCTAGGCTAAGGGTGGTCTAGCAAGTATAGGCGCACGATACTTGAGTTAAATCCTCATATTTGCCGAGGTTAGAGCTGGGATTGCTCTGGCGATCGGCTACTCATGGAAGCCGATCGGTGATAGCTCTGGCGATCCGCTAAGGATGGCGATCAGACGCCCGGTCCGAGTGTCGAGCATGAAGCGCTCCGTAGCCGATCGGGCGATCGACTACGGGGCGTTAGCGATCGCCAATGTTGGCAGTCGACTGCCAAGAGATCCGTTGGAGTTCTTCCAGCGTGGATCGATCCGTTGTCTCATGACAACAGTGGCATCAGTCGACTGGGGACTTATGGCAGTCGACTGATAGGCGGAAATCCAGCCCGACGCAGGTTAAAAGGAGCTGTTCGTGGGAGGATTGAAGCAGGTGTTCTCTTGGGCGATTTGAAGGGGAATAGTTGGTGCTCTTCCAGTCCTTCAAGGCTAGTCCAAGGCAACCAAAAGCAAGCGATCTAAAGGCATTTGTAAAGTGATCTCTTTACTTGTATTGCATTGTATTTCATTGTAATTGCTTGTTGTACTTAGTTTATTGTTGTAAACTATTGTACGAGGTTTCTCCACCTCCGACTTGTGTCGAGAAGGAGTTATTTGATTAGTGATTGCATTGGCGTCGCTAGAGCTCGTTAGAGCTCGATCCGTGGAGTAGGAACCGTTACGGTTCCGAACCACGTTACATCCTCGTGTTGTGCTTGTGTTTGTGATTGTATTTCGTGTATTGTTATTATTATTATTATTCCGCTGCGCTAACACGAATTGTAGACAAGCACGCGAACAATTTCCATCTACGTACGGGTCACACGCTATTCACCCCCCCCTCTAGCGGGCGTCAAATCCCCAACATTAGTCATACCGGTATGCATGGTGTGTGGTTGTATTTTATATGTGTGGTTATGGGTATGTCGTTGTATTAGTTTCTGCTGTGTTTCATTATGTGGTTTGTTTACATATATGTATATGTTATTGTTGTTGTGGCTTACGGGCTTTGTATTTATTCGAAATGTTGCCACGTATAGGGGAGATGTCGTTCGTTTGCTTTTCGGCATGGCATGCTCTCGGGGTGTGACATGGGTTGGCAAAGGAAAATTCCAAGCTTGAGTCTTGGCATTTGGAAAGTCCAAGAGGTTTGATATTAGCGGCGTAAAGTCCAAGGGTTGGCGGCGTAAAGTCCAAGCGGAGTCTTAGCAGCATAAGCCCAATGTGCCTTGGCGGTGTAGACACCGTTAGCATGACAATAGCTGATGGAAGCACCTAAAGGCTAGCGTATGGATTAACATGTCATGGATGACTTGGAGGGATCTGATAGGCACGAGGTTGACGGAGGTGGCTAGAAGGCTTAGGTCTAGGCTACGGGTGGTCTAGCAAATATGGGGGCACCATACTTGGATTAAACCTCATGTTTGAGATTAAAACCTCATGTTTGAGGTGTAGCAGTCTACTGAGACTATGGGTCAGTCGACTGGTGGGAGTCAACTAGGGTTTGACTATGGGAATTGGCCTAGAAGTCGATTGTCAGCCTTTGGAAGTCGACTGCTTGCCTGATCAATCGATCGATGCTCGAGAATTCGGGCATAGAATGGAGTCGGACTCGACTGTTGGGGTTAACATTCGAATGAAGGCTCTCTCAGTCAACTGATGGGGCATGATCAGTCGACTGATGATGGATCTGTTGGATTTTTCCAGCGTGGATCTAGTTGTTGTCTCACAACAACAGTGGCACCTGTCGACTGATGGTCCTGACCAGTTGACTAACAGGCAAAAATCTAGCCCGATTACAAGTTATAAAGGCAGCTCGGAAGAAGGATTTTGACATCGGTTTTCTTGGACAATTTGGAGTGATTTGCTGTTGCAAATCAGGGTCTTCAAGGCTAGTCCGAGGCAATCAACAAGCAAGCTTCCAAAAGATTATTGTAAAGTGTTCTTGGCTTTCTTTTGTTGTATTCATTTATATTTGCTTGTTGTTTTACTTGTATTACTATTGTAATATCTTGTAAGAGGTTTCTCCACCTCCGGATTGTTCCGAGAAGGAGTTTATTAGATTAATAGTGCATGTTTGCATTGTTAGGGATTTTAGAGCCCGATCTGTGGAGTATGAACCATTCTATTCCAAACCACGTTATATTCTTGTGTTTGTGATTGCGTATCGTGTTATTGTTTTTATTATTATTCCGCTGTGCACTAACACAATTTGTAGACGAACGCGATCAAATTCCATCAAGTATCGATGATGCTATTCACCCCCCTCTAGCGGGCACATCGTTCCCAACACGATCCAATTATTCACTTCTTAATTATTGAATCAATCAATCCCCGACAACGACAACAAAAACATGATGCACGCGAACACAACCTCAAATCTCGTGATGGAGATCATCGAGGACTCGAAGCGCACGCTCGCGCTCAATGCTGACAAGTGCACGGGTGTCATCAAGTAATAATGATTTATCGACCCAATAGGGACTGAGATTCGAGTACCAATCTATTCGGTGGACGTTATTTTTCAAAAATCGATTCTAATGGTTGTGGTTCAGAGGGTTGTCAATGGTCCTAACTCTAGTACGGTGTCACACTGAGGAAGAGAAGGGACGCTACGAGTCTTTGGATGGAATCTAGGATTTTGGTTTCGTTTGTGTGTTGCAGAACACGTTGTCAATTGGGTTTTGTCTAGGTTTCTAGCTACGGTTTTGTGGAAAGGGCATCATACACTCCCCCGATGAGCCTTCGCATCTATCGGAAGCTACCTCTACCATACCAGGTCAACCCCTGGCTTTAGGATGGCATAGTCAATACGAGGATGTCGAATCGATCCCTGCGATGAGTCGAAAACAGGGTGCGTTTCCTACTCTATTGCATCCTTCTACCCACAATTATCGACGATGAGAAGAACCCCTAGGTTCCTCTTTAAATTCCCCTAAATCTTTGATACGAGGGCTATCACCCCTCTTATCGGCTAAGCACAGTGATTAGAAAACCAAAACAATACCTATAGATATAAACCAAACACCAATTGCAAATATAGATTCAAGAATGAAAAGACATTTGAACCAACATGTTCTAACTCAACACAAACGACTTCCTAGTCCTAGAATCAGAGAATCTACTCCATGAATGCGAGACCAGAATCACAAGGCATTGTCAAATTCATATATACAAGATAAAGTATGGAAAGAATATAGATTACAATGCATTGAGGCTCTTCTTCCTAGCGTTGAGGTGCAGAACTTGGATCTCGAGCAGCCTCCTTCCTCCCCATTGCGAGTTTCCGAAGCTTTTTAGGGCTTCAGAGTGTTGTCCCGGTCGTCGTGCCTCCCCCTAGGGTTTGTGTGTGGCTTTTTTTATATAAACATGAGGTCGACTCTTCACGAAATCAAAAAAAAGACCTAATCTCGCCAAAACACTGGGCCGCCACACGGCAATGTGTTTCAACATGTCAGGCCATGTGTGGCCCTGTGGTGGCCAATCTCGGGCTTCGGACACAGTCGTGTGTAGGCACATGCCCTGGTCGTGTGCTTTATTGCATCCAGCTGCCAAATGCTCTTTTTCGCTCCGAAAGTGTGTCGTTTTCCCTATAAAATGCTATCATGTACACAAAAGTACAAATAGCAGATCTCCAACCTAGAAAAGAGGAAATGCATGAAAAACAAAGTAAAATATACATGAAACAAACATAAAATGAAATGAGATGTGAGCAAAAATTACTCCTAAAATCCAATATGTTTTTCTCACATCACTTACCTTTGGTCCTCCTGACCTATCGCTTAGCTTTTGGCCACCACCGAGGTTCCGCGAATCCCCGAGATTTTCCAAGTGTCACCCGACCATCGAGGTTTCTCATCATGAGATTATCCTGGTGTCGTTGACCTTAGCACAAATTAATACACTACCTGCACACTCAACACAACATGTGAGATAACAAAAATGACTTAACTTTGAACCTTTGCCATTATCAAAATCTAGGTTCGATTATCTAGTACCCCTGCACCAACAATCTCCCCTTTTTTTTATCTATGGCAAACCGATTCAAAGTTAAGGATAAATAAGCATGAAATAAGTGTTAGGGCAATCAACCCATGTGATGAGGTTTTGATGTGTGTGGAAAAGGGTTTAAGTTAGGATTGTTATGGATTTGATATGTGTGTTGAAGTCATGCAGGACTTAGTAATTCACACATGGATAGCTTGACGAAGCATTGGCAAGTCACCTCCCATGACTCGGTCCTTGAGTCGATGAAAGATGCATTGCAGAAGTCGTGCGCTTGGTGCATCCGAGGGATCATCGGATGAAGAGCATTGGAGTGAAGCCGAAAAAAGTAGACTTCAGGGCGAGACACGAAGGATGGCGCTGCGAAGTAGTGCGCTTGGCACATCTGAGGGACATGGTCGGACGAAGAGAACTTCAAAGGCGAGGGACTCAAAGGGAATGAGAGTGAGCGATTGTAACCCGAGACGGGTAGCTCTTAAATGATCTTAGTCAATTGGATAAGTATCCGATGGGTTTTCCTGACACCAGTCAACTGGTATAGGTAGCAGTCGACTGGAGACTCGACTGGTGTTCGAGTCGAAGTTCTAGCCGATCGATCATTTGCCCGACATGGCGATCAGCGCTATCCATCGACTGCCAAGGGGAGCATTCAATTGATGTCGAGGGTTTCAGGCATAGAAGCTTCAGTAGTCGAGTGATTGCATCGACCACTCGACTGATGGCTCCATCAGTCGACTGATGGGAATATCAGTCGACTGATGTGGGAGTCGTTGGTTAAAATTCAACGTGGAAGAAGTCGTTAGAGGGAAATGACTATAGCAACAGTCGAGTGATTGGGGCATCAGTCGACTGTTGCTGGCTCAATGGGAAGAATGGTCTCTTCCCTATAAGAAGAGGCCTTTGGACACTTGGGGAGCCTAATTCGTTAACTCCAAACAACACCCAAGTGCCCAAAATGTTTTCCTACTCTTCTTACTTGCATTTACCTCAATCCTATTGTAAGAAGAGTGATCTTGTAAGAAAAGGTTACCTACACCTTACTTGGTGCCAAGGAGAGAATAGTGAAGGTTTAGGCGTGATTCACCTGGAACAAATCGGTCCGTGGATTAGCGACACCTTTGTCTTAATTGTTTTACTTTAGTTTTATATTTCTGCTTGCGCTAATCATATTCGTAGACGTCAAGAATGAGTAAATTTCATCATACGCGATTAAAGGCTATTCACCCCCTCTAGCCGGCCACCGACATTCCAACAAGTGGTATCAGAGCCAAGTTGCTTGTCACCGGACTCACCGCCGCAACAAGTACGACATCAAAAATGGTCGGCTCCAACATTCATCCGCCAAAGTTCGAGGGGGAATTCTCTTGGTGGAAGAAGAGAATGGAGGTATTCTTCGAGACCAATTTTGATATAATGTTAATTATGGAAAACGATTTCAAGTTGCTTAGGGATGAAGAAGGGGAGCCACTAGAAAAATCAAGATGGACCAAGAAATAAAGGGAGGAGCACTTGGCGAATTCAAAGGCCAAGCATCACATTTTCAATGTGCTCCCCCAACAAGAGATCAACCGGATTGGGGAGTGCTCAAGTGCTAAAGAGATGTGGGAGAGATTGGTAGAGCTTCATGAAGGCACCTCGGAAGCCAAATTAGCAAGAAGGGATCTCTTTTGCTTCCAATTGAACAATATCAAACTTGACAAGAGAGAAAAGGCATTATCACTACACTCTAGATTTAATGAAATTATTAATGGACTATCAAGTGTAGGTGAGAAGCTATCGAATCGGGACATGATTATGAAGGTAATAGATGCTTTCCCCTGGTCCTCAAAATGGAGCTCCATGGTGGACTCCTACATTTCTAAGAATCTAGAGGTAAGTACTCTAGATGAATTCTTTTCTACTATGGAATTATATGAAACACAACTTGAAGGCATAGTAGAAGAACCAAGGAGCCAATCAAGGGGAGTAGCACTCATGGCCAAAAAAGGGAAGAAGAAGAAGATTGCATCGTCTTCATTCGATGAATCATCCTTCTCCTCCATGGATTGCAATGAGGAGGCCTACATGGTAAGAAAGGTGAGACGTGCACTTAAGAATTTTAAATTTAATAAATCTCATGATAGGGAAAGAAGGACAAGGAGGAAGTTCATTTGCTATAATTGCCAAGGAGAGGGACACATAAGGGATGATTGTCCCCTCTTGAACAAGAGAAAAGAAGAAAGGAAGAACAAAGAAGGGAAGAAGAAAGGGAGCAAAAAGAAGGAGGATGAAAAGAAAACAAAAGAAAAAGAGAAGGCTAAGGCAACAAAGCGGTGACTTGGGATGATCCTTCTTCCTCATCAGAAGAGGAAGAAGCTTTCACAAGCCTTGCCTTAATGGCAATAGAAGATCTAGACTCCATCACCTCCTCCGAGCAAAAAGAAAGAAGTTCTAGTGAGGAGAGCTCGAGTGAAGGGGGAGCTTCATCTTCATCCTCGTCATCGGAAGAGGATTTGGTAAGTGAGGGAACGAATCTTCCTCCCAAAAAAATTATGTCTATGATATCTAGCTTAACTAAAGAATTATTTCGGGCTAAAAAGAAAAAAAAACATGCAAAATGAAATTAAGGCCCTAGAAGAAAAGCTAGAAAAGGCATATTTAAATATTAATGATAATGTCTCTTCTAGTTTTGATAATACATGTTCACATGATGATTACATGCCTTTTAATGTTAATGATGCATGTATTGAGGAAAATAGGGCTTTAAGAGAAAAGGTAGATCATTTAACTAAGGCCCTAGAAAATTTACCATAGGCTCCAACACTTTGAATATGATCATTGGGAGCCAAAGGGCTAGTTTCAATAGGAAAGGCTTAGGATATAAGGGATCCAAGAATGATAAAGCCTATTGTTGCCTAATTGCTAGGGGTCAAGCTAAAAATAAAATAGTAGCTAGGAAATGGATCCCTAAAGAATACTTAGTGAACCCTATAGGAAAGAACTTATATTGGGTTCCCAAATCCATCCTTAAGGGTTAGGGAAACCCTAGGTTAGTCAACCATAGTGGACTTAACTTATATCATGTTAATTGGTTGACTTAGGATGATGTGGGCTATAACATTTTGATTTATAGTATTGGGTGATGATAATGTGATCATAATATGGAATTAAAATAATATTTGTTCATGATATGCAACAATTGAAAATATTTGATCATGATTGATAATACATGTTTTTATGATCATATTGGTGGTTTTAGGATGCATGATACTTAACCTTGGATAGAATTGCATGAAATTTTGGCTAAGTATAATACCTTTAGGTACATCTCACATCCCACTATAAGGCTAACTTGATTGAGAACATAGCAATGGGTGAGATGATATGATGAAACAAATGACTCACTTATGATTATAACATTTTGATGAGTCATTAAGTGTATCAATAGAGCAATCATAGACCAACTATGGGAAAAGCAAATGTTTAATCAATGGACATATTGCCCATAAATCATAGTTGGATATTTTAAATGTTTTAAAATGATTTTATACTTTGCAAATAGTGAGTTCATGTTTTGAAAAGTTTCAAGACAAAACTTGGCTTTAAAATGGATACAAACTTTAGATATGTTTGTAACTTTTGAGTTTTTGCCAAATTTTCAAAAATAAAATGAATTTTCATGAAAAATCATTTTTCACTGATAAAGGAACTCACTAGAAATATGTTCTTCAAATTTCATGATTTTTCGAATTCCCTAGAATTTTTAATGTATTTCTGAAGTTGGATTTCAAAAATCAAAATTTCTGAAACTTAGGTGCCAGTCGACTGAATCAGTGGATTAGATGACTGATGTACTGTGCACGAACACAATAACCTATTTTTATCAGGTTTTGAACTTGTTTTGGTATTTTTCCTCCATTAGACTTGAAGGCATGCGTGTATAACATTTGTATAATATTTTTGATGGTGTCAAAGGGGGAGAAATGGTGAGTTTAAGTTAATCATGCTAAGGGGAGAGTTAGCATATCTTAAGGGGGAGTTGCATGTTTAAGGGGGAGTTTTTATACTCATGTTATTTACATGCTTTCTTGCCTTATATTTTTGTGTTTATGTTTTATCTAACTTAAACGGATTGTCACACATCAAAAAATAGAAGATTGTTAGGGCAATCAACCCACGTGATGAGGTTTTGATGTGTGTGGCAAAGGGTTTAAGTTAGGATTGTTATGGATTTGATATGTGAGTTGAAGTCATGCAGGACTTAGTAATTCGCACATGGATAGCTTGACGAAGCATTGGCAAGTCACCTCTCATGACTCAATCCTTGAGTCGATGAAAGATGCATTGCAGAAGTCATGGCTTGGTGCATCCGAGGGACCACCGGATGAGGAGCATTGGAGTGAAGCCGAAGGAAGTAGACTTCAGGGCGAGACGTGAAGGATGGCGCTACGAAGTCTGTTAGTGCAATCAACCCTTAATATGGTTTTGATGTGTGTGGCAAAGGGTTTAAGGTAGGATGTTTGGATTTGATATGTGCATTGGAGTCTTACAGGACTTAGGAATTCGCACATGGAGCCTTGGCGAGTTTCACATCTCATGACTCAGTCTTTGAGTCGGCGAAGGATGGCTTTGCGGAAGTCGTACGCTTGGAGCATCCGAGGGACCGCCGGATGAGGAGCTTGGAGTGAAGCCGGAGGAAGTAGACTTCATGGTGAGACACGAAGGATGGTGCTGCAGAGCCATGCGCTTGGCACATCCGAGGGACGTGGCCGGACGAATATAACTTCAAAGGCGAGGGACTCCGAGGAATGAGAGTGAGTGAATGTAACCCGGGAAGGGGTAGTGCTCTTAGGTGAAACTTGGTAAATTGGCTAAGTGTTGGATGGGATTTCCTGACACCAGTCGACTGCAATGTAATGATAGTTGACTACTCTAAGTCGACTATGACTCAACTAGTGTTCGAGTCCGGTTCAAGTGCCAACAGTCGACTGCCATGGAATGGATCATTGCTAGACCTGATCGGTGATGAAGGCATCAGTCGACTGGTCGAAAGGGTTTCGGGCAGAGAAGCAAGTCGAGCTCGCGAGCACTCGACTGATAGGTCCATCAGTCGACTGATGCTAAGCTCAGTCGACTGATGTGGGAGCCATTGGATGGAATCCAACGTGGAAGAAGCCGTTATTGGGCAACGGCTACGGGATCAGTCGACTGGTCCTGTGTCAATGGGAAGAAACCCTCTTCCTCTATAAAGAGGAAGGGTGAGGGGCTTTGGGGGCCTAATGTTCATGCTCTAAACTCTCCCAAAGTTCCCTAAAGGTTTTCCATCCTCTTACTTGAGTTTATTTACATTATATTTGTAAGAGGAGTGATTCTTGTGTAAAGAGGTTACCTCCACCTAGCTTGGTGCAAAGGAGAGAATAGTGAAAGCTTACGGAGTGATTCACCATGGACGAATCGGACCGTGGATTAGCAGCACAGTCGTGATGTTAGTATGAGCCCTTAGTGCCAATTATGAGATGATTGGTGAGGGAGACTTTTGTCTTATATTCTTGCATTAATAAAGGCAAATATTGATTATTATATTTCTTTATGCGTGTGCCAACTAAATAAATATAATAATGCCTATGAATAGTAGGTTGTTATCTACAGTATATCAATTGGTAGAATTGATTATGAGAAGCTGTAGAGAACACTATTCTTAAATATTCCTAGTTGAGTATTTTATTAATAGACAAGGGTTATATTGATACATTGTGACTAGCATGTAGGTCAATGGATGACTTGATCTCACAAGTCATGGATATGTGATATCACATTGATACATGGGTATATATAGTGGAGACTATATATACTGAATTGACCCACCATGAGAAAGTATCATGGATCATTATATGAGTGTCATATACTTTCTCATGTGACTATTGGTATGAATAGTCCTTAGACCTGAAGTCACTACGGTTCCCTACATAAGGAGTTATGTACTTTGGTATCTTCTAATGTCACACCGTAATTGGGTGACTATAACGGCAATCACTGAGTATGTAACGAATTATGCGGAGGGATGTGAGTGATGTAGATGGGATCTATCCCTCCCATATGACGGGAGTGATATCTTTGGCCTCTTGATAGAGTAGGACCACGAAATGCATGCTCATGCTCAAATGAGTTAATATGAGATATTGAGCTCATTTGTTTGAGTGAGTCTACTTGGGGATCAAGAAACATAAAGATTGATAAGAGGGTGACACGGTCTATGCCTCATTGATCGATCTGAGATATCAAGGATAGAAGGACACTGTCATATGATAATAGTCAAGGAAGAGGTTGTCGGATCTCGACATTCTCATCACTTGGGTAGCAATGATGTATTGCTAGATGCCGCTCATTGCTTATGTATCTAAAATGGTTTTGGATACATTGCCAACGTTATGAGAGCCTATAGGGTCACACACAAAGAACATATTATTTTGGAGAGGAAATCATTTTGGTTTAACTAAAATGAATTATTAGTTAATTGAATTAACTAGAATGAGTAAGACTCATTACTTGGCTAAATTTGAGTTAGACTCAAATTGGTTTATGTTGAGTTAGACTCAAGTCAAACCAAGATAAGAAGGCTAAAATGAATAATACACGAATTAATAATATAATACATGAATTAATAATATAATACACGAATTAATAAATGGGGTTTTAAATGGGATTTAAAACTCATTAATGTGCATTTAATGAACATTAATTGACTTCCTTTCTTTTACCATGAAGAATAAGGAAGTGCATTTAATGTCTCATTAAGGTGTATTATGGTTGCTTCTTCTTCTTCAACGTGGACAATGAACAGAAAATCAGTTTTTTTTTTTCACAACACAAGAGGGCCAAGTATAGAGTGGAAAAGTGAGACCTTGGAGTGGTTGCTAGCACAACCGAAAGGGCTTACCTCTTCTCTCCAAGATCGTGTGTGTGTGCACCGTAGAGGCGTGGACATTCTGACCACACTGAGATCCGCAAGTGTTGCTGACTAGAATTTGAAGGGCACACTTCGAAGGTAATCTCGATTCCTATAAGATAGAATCGATAATTGAAACGAGTATATTTTTTTTGCTTGGATCTCTGGAGGGATCCTAAGTTTTCCGCTGCGAATTTTGTTTATCGCTCGGGATCCATACACGTGAACCATGTTACATTTTGGTATTAGCATTGTTTGATATCTTGTTTGTTTTTATTGTTGTTTTGTTTGTATATTCCGCTTGCGCTTATAGTTTTGTAGACGAGCAATGAATGAGCGAATTCCACCGTCTACGATAAAGGCTATTCACCCCCCTCTAGCCGGCCACCATCGACCCTATAAGTGGTATCAGAGCCAAGGCACTTGTTGAGGACTAACCGCCAACACAAGCACTATATCAAGAGATGGTCGGCTCGAACATTCATCCACCGAAGTTTGAAGGAGAATTCGCTTGGTGGAAGAAGCGAATGGAGGTATTCTTTGAAACCGATTTCGATATTATGCTTATAATGGAAAACGGTTTTGAGATGCTTAGGGATGAAGAGGGGAGAATACTAGACAAATCAAGGTGGACTAAAAAGAAAAGAGAAGAGCACCTCGCAAATTCAAAAGCTAAGCACCATCTCCTTAACGACTCTCCCAACAAGAAGTAAACCGGATTGGAGAATGCTCTAGTGCCAAGGAGATGTGGGAGAAGCTAGTTGAGATTCATGAAGGTACCTCGGAGGCCAAGCTTGCAAGGAGAGACCTCCTTCGCTCCCAACTAATGAATATTAAACTTGAAAAGGGAGAAAAGGTAACCTCACTACACGCGATCGTGTCGGCCCCTTCATCAGCGCAAAGGACCTTTGGACAAAGCTAGTGGAGCTACACGAAGGGACCGATGAAGCCAAGGTATGTAAGCGCGGTCTTTTGTTTAATAAATTGTATAATCTAAAAATGCAGGAACATGAAATGGCGACTCAACTTCTCTCCCGCATTCAAGACATAGTCAATAATCTACACGCGATCGGGCAAAAGGTCAAAAATCGCGACCTTATAAGGTATGTTCTTAACTCTTTTTTCGAGGACTACCTTGTGGGCATCCATGGTCGATGCCTACAAGGTCTCCAAGGATCTTTCGAAACTTAGGTTAGATGAATTATTTTTCGATTTTGAACTTCATGAGCAGTCTTACTCGGAACCCGAGAAGGGTATAGCACTTTTGCAGGTTCGAGGAAGAAAACCACAAGAAAGCCACCCCCGAAGGAAGAAGAGGATGAGTCCAATTCGGAGGTCGACTCGGAAATGGAGGTCGAACTAGTCAATCTAGTTCGAAGGATAGTCAAGGGCCAAAAATGAACCGTCACTCGACCCAATGAAGGTAAGCCTAAAAGTTCAAATATTAGATGTTATGAATGCAACAGGTTTGGACACATCAAGTCCGAATGCCCAAAACTCAAGAGCAAAGCCCCAAAACACAAAAAGGCACTCAACGCTACTTGGGAAGAAGCATCCGAGGAAGAAGATAATGATCATGTTCTCATGGCTAAATCGGTGGAATCAAAGATGGAGTCAGAACTGTTGGGATGTATACTGAAAGCCTAGATCTTTTGTATGAACATCTTTATTTTGAAATAAGAATCACATGATCATTGTTTGTATATTTTTATGATTATGCAAAATTGTCTAATACTTTATATTGTAGATAACATGGTGCTTGGGTGTGGCACAGAAGATCATGTTATCAGCCCCTTGTAGAGTATAAGTAAAGGCTCACAGCCAAGATGGTTTTGGACAAACCATTGGCATGGTTGTAGTGTAGTTTGGTATTATTTTGTCTTGAACATAAAGTTACACTAGTACACTTAGGTATATTGAGCAGGACCGACATAGAGGTGATTCAATTTGTTGCTGACTACATAATTGAATCGGACCTCGGATATTATGTTGTACATGCTCTTAATCCCGATATAATAACGGGCACATGTACTTAGTATTTATTTCTTTGATTTACCAGAGGGTGAGATTTCTATGGATTAAATCAATATGCCCGGTAAGTTGGGAAATGATATTATTTACATGGTGTGCCATTGATTATAGGAGGAATCCGTGTCCTATGTATTAGATTGATGATGTCCCCTTGAGGAGCTCATAAGGTTCATCATGTAAACCCTGCAGGTTGACTTAGTCAACATGATGATAAGGTTGAGTGGTACTACTCGAGGAGTTAGATGTTAATTAATTGATGGTCAGTAAAATAATTAATTGACGGACATTCGATATCTTAAACACGGGGAGATGGATGTACAAATAATATATGGAGTCTATATTAATTTATGGGGTTTGGTGAGGTAGTTCAATGATGATCCTCTAGTGGAATGGAACATCATTGATGGATCAAGTTTGTGTGGTTCCTATCCATCAGGTAGCCAAGATCCAACTCCTCCTCATGGTCCCTATCGTAGCCTAATATAAACCTCATGAAGTCTAGATCAAATGATGGAAAACAAATCTCTAAATCTGACGGTTGGGATTAAATCCCTAGATCCGACGGTTGAGATTAAATCTCTAGATCCGACGGTTGGGATTAAAACGCTAGAACCGACGGTTGAGATTAAATCTCTAGATCCGACGGTTGAGATTAAAACCCTAGAACCGACGGTGGAGATTAAACCAAGGCCTAAACCTAACTCTATATATAAGGGAGCATGGGTTGGGCGGCAAAAAGTTTTTTTTGGATGATGGAAATTAGGGTTTAGCCTCTCTTTGCTTGGGCGGCAAGAAACCCTAAGGAGGAAACCTTAATTAGAGTTTGGCTCCTTGGGTTGGGCGGCCATGGTGAGGAAAGGAGAGTGGGCGGCAACTTGTGGAAGAGTTCTTCTTCTTCCTAGGGAAGGTGGCCGGTTCTAGATCTCCTCCTTCCACCATGGTTGGGCGGCAAGAAATAGGAAGAGGCTAGGGTTAGGGTTTAGTCCATGATGGTGGGCAGCAACCCTTCTTCCTTCTTCCTCCTTGGTTTGGCCGGCGCCCAAGCTTCACCCTTCTTTCTATGGATTAGGTTGGTTTGGGAAATTAGGGTTTGCCCTTCCATTAGTGGGCGGCAAGAAACCCTAGAGTTTTCCTTTCCTTGGGTGGGCGGCTAGGGTTTGGGAGCAAAGGTGGGCGGCAACAAGTGGAAGATGATATTCTTCTTCTTCCTAAGGCATGGCCGGTCCCTTCCTTCTACCCTCTACCTTGGCTGGTCCACACTCTATCCTTCTTCCCCTCTTCATGGTCGGCACATAGAAGATGGTTTTCAAAGAGATTAGGGTTTTGCCTTTCCTTTGGTTGGGCGGCAAGAAATCCTAGGTTAGGGTTTAGTTGGGCGGCTAGGGTTTGGAAATTGGAGTGGGAGGCAACTATAGGAGAGGTTCTCTTCGTCTTCCTAAGGTGTTGCCGGGACCTATCTCTATTTCCTCTACCTTGGTCGGCGCTCAACTCATTCCTCTTCTCCTCTTTATTTCATCTTGGTCGGCGGCACTAGAAGCTAGGGTTTGTCCCTAGTTTGGTTCCTTGGTGGTTTCCATTATGTTCTCTCTATTCTTGGGGCCGGCGGCATCAATCCTTTGTGGATTGGTGGTTGGCTCAAGCAAGAAGGGAAAGAGAGTTCTTCTTTCTTTGGATTGAAGAAGATCTAGGAAGCTTCAACTTGTGGAGGATCTTCGCCCACACGAAGTCTACAAGGAGATTAGGACATACGATAGAAGATCAAGAGGTATAAAAGTTTTACAACTTTTATTATTGTTCTTTGCATGTTCTTATTGATATGCTAGCTTATGTTCTTTATGTTAGTATATGTTGATTATACTAGTTTACATTTGCATGTATTTGTATAA
This sequence comes from Wurfbainia villosa, assembly GCA_025175895.1. Classification (NCBI taxonomy): domain Eukaryota; kingdom Viridiplantae; phylum Streptophyta; class Magnoliopsida; order Zingiberales; family Zingiberaceae; genus Wurfbainia; species Wurfbainia villosa. Next base: position 105,537,389 of record CM045991.1, read on the forward strand.
TCATGGACCCCGAATAAGAAACACAAAAACCGGCGATCCATCCGTCGTCTCTTCCGCAGTTAACCGACTAAAAGAGTTGATTACTTGAACAACAAGTTTGTTCAAGCAATCGCTCGAGTCGTTAGCACGACGACGAATTGGTTGTTCTTAGGAAACTCATCCCATCTGGATTAGTTTTCATTAGTGAAAATTTTAATCCGGGGACATGGGAGTCGATGAGCCTCCGAGGAATAGCACATTGCCAACAGGAACCGAAACATGAATCGGAAACCGAAGATGAGTCGGACTACGAAGCACTATTCAAGACAAGCCACAGATACGCATCCGGTTCAACCCTCAAGTTAAGTCCATCCCTCATTAGTACACTTTATAATGCAATTAAGTTTTTAAGTAGAAAATTAGCTAAGTCCAAGTCCAAGGTCGAGACCTTGGTTGAGGAAGTTAAACTCCTCAAACACGAGGTCTCCCTAACCTCTTCGACTAGTCGAGTTCGAGAGGAGGACTCAACTTGGGTTGAAAAGCTCGAAGTTGAGAACTCACTCTTGAAGAGTCAAGTCGAAGATCTTAGGAGCACGTTGGAAAGGTTTACTTTGGGATCCAAAGGACTTGACCTCCTACTTGGATCACAAAGGGTCGTGTACAACAAGGTCGGGCTAGGGTTTAGCTCAAATATAACCAACAAGTCGTATATGTCGATTGTAAGTCGACATAAAAAAATGTGTCCAAGCATGGGTCCCTATGACCACCTTGATTTCAAACTTAGGATCGAACCAGTACTGGGTTCCCAAAGACCAAATCCACTATGTGAAGAGACCGAACTGATTCAAAGGTCCAGGGAGAGCCAGTACAAAACTTGTTTGTATTTTAGCTTAGAAATTGCATGCTTAGGTTGTTTTTTAGTTTGATTTTTCTATTTAGAATGGTTATATAGGGCTATAACTCATCAATACTTGATAACATAGTACCAGGATGCAGCGAGATGATAGTACGCTAAGAAAGCAGAGTCTTGTGTATTCAGGCTAGATAAGGCGTATCTAGTTCGGTGCACTTGACCGAGCGGAACTAGCTGAAGCTACCTCGCCGTATCCTAGACTAGTTAGACCAAGAGGTGATCTTAGGTAAGTCAAGTCTCTATTTTCTTGAAAATGGCTTTGTCTAAGGAAGTGGTCATTGTTCCGATCAAAGAAGGCCTCTGTGCCTCGCCACGACCTAGAAGCCATGATCTTGAAAAGGTGACTTGATGAGCCTAAGGTCAAATCCGAATCTAACGCAAGGTTGACAAGTGTTCAAGTCATTAAATTTAAATCAAGTAAAATTGGAAGTCATCTCACAAGAACATATAGGGTTAACATGTTTGATCATGTAGACATGGGTGAGATGATTTAGGTTAATAATCTTCAACCAATCTTTAATAAATCCAATATCCGATCCAACTACCTTGCATATAGGATCAATGGATGTTGGGCGATGGTTACTCGACACATGTGGGGATCAACTCAAGTTTTCGAAGCTTCGATTCAAACGACAAGGATCGGTAGCCTTCGGAAACAATGACAAGCTCAAAATCATCGGATCAGGTGATATTGAGCTCAACTCTAACTTTATTATTCAAAATGTCTTATTAGTAGAAAATTTTCAATATAATTTACTTAGTGTAAGTCAATTGTGTGATAATAACTATAAGGTCGTATTTCTAAAAAATGAATGCATAATTAATACAAATGAAACTTCTAAAACAATCCTTAAGGCAACTAGAAATAACAATATTTACACTATTAACTTAATTAACTCCTCAACTAAGTGTCTTATGACACGGCAAGAGGAATCATGGTTGTGGCACCGACGACTCGGTCACTCACACCCAAGACTCATCCACAAGATGAGTCAGAGTAACTTAGTCAGAGGTTTTCCTAACCTCAATAACTTGGATAATAAAATATATAATGTTTGTCAACAAGGTAAATAATCTAGGACACAACATCAACTAACTAATCAAGAACGAACCAAAAGTGTTCTTGAGCTCCTACACATGGATCTATTTGATTCACATGGAGTTAAGTCACTTAATGGGAGTAAATTTTGCTTAGTCATAATTGATGACTATTCTAGATTTACTTGGGTTAGGTTCATCAAACACAAAAGTGATACCCTAGATCAATTAATCAACCTATTTAAGTTAATAGAAAATCAACAAAGCATTAAAATCAAGAGACTTAGGGTTGATCATGGTGGTGAATTTGAGAACCATAGGTTTACAGAATTCTGTAACCTAAATGGATACCACCATGAGTTCTCTTGCCCTAGAACTCCACAATAAAATGGCCTAGTAGAACGCAAAAATAGAACCCTACAAGAAGCTGCTAGGACAATGTTAAATGAGTATAACCTACCTGATAGGTTTTGGGTGGAAGCCATGAATACAGTGTGCTATGTCCAAAATAGGATCTTTATGGTAAAGAGGCACCTTAAGACCTCATACAAGATTTATCACGATAAAATACCTAACATCAAGTACTTTAGGGTATTTGGGTGTAAGGTACATATCCTAAACACTAAGGATTACCTAGGGAAATTTACATCCAAAACCTCAACCGGAATCTTTCTAGGATACTCGACTACAAGTAGAGCTTATAGAGTATATAACCATGACACCCTTAGAGTCGAGGAGACTATCAATGTAGTATTTGATGAAGGACACGAACCTACAAAACCCCCGGCAACCCCAATTAGCGAGCCGATTCATACCAGACTCAACTCCGATCCGGAGATCAAGTCTAGTATTAATCCCAACCTAAGTCAACCAAGTCATTCTATTGACTAGAACTCAAATGAGTCATCCTATTGACCAAGTAGTAGACTCAAACCCAAACCCAACTAGGACTCAAACGAATCATCCTAACGACCAAGTGATAGGTGATCCAAGTCTAGGAATTCGAACTAGAGCCTCATACAGAAACCTTAGTCAAATCACCTTGATTTCTAAAATTTAACCCAAGACTATTGACTAAGCTCTTCTTGATCCCGATTGGATTATTACAATGCAAGAAGAGCTGGCTCAATTCACTAGGAACGAAGTATGGGAATTAGTACCACCACCTAAAGATAAAACAATCATTGGAACAAGGTGGGTGTTTAGAAATAAACTTGATGACAAAGGTGAAGTAGTTAGAAATAAAGCTAGACTAGTCGCTAAAGGGTTTAGTCAAGTCGAAGGTTTAGATTACGACGAGACATATGCCCCAGTAGCTAGATTAGAGTCCATTCGAATGCTATTAGCGTATGCTACACATCGAGGATTTAAGCTATTTCAAATGGATGTGAAATCAACATTCTTAAATGGATACATTAAAGAAGAGGTTTATGTTAGTCAACCCCCCAGTTTCGAAAGTTTAGACAAACCCGACCATGTCCTCAGGTTAAAGAAAGCTCTCTATGGACTTAAACAAGCTCCTCGAGCTTGGTACGAGAGACTTTCGATTTATCTTAAGTCCAAAGGTTTTAACCATGGTGTAGTTGACCCAACTCTTTTCGTAAAAATCTTAGGTAAAGACATATTCATAGCCCAAATCTACGTAGATGATATTATTTTCGGAACCACCAACTCGATCCTACTAAATGAATTCATTTCACTTATGGAAAATGAATTTGAAATGAATTTAGTAGGTGAGTTAAGTTTCTTCTTAGGTCTACGAATTAAACAAACCAAAGATGGAATATACCTACATCAATGCAAATATACTAGGAAATTAATTAAATGTTTTGGAATGCAAGACACTAAAATTATTAATACCCCAATGGCAACTAATGTGAATATAGAAGAAGATTTAATCGGAAATTCAATTGATTTAAAATACTATAGGAGCGTAATTGTAACGCCCGTAAAATTCTAAACTATGCCAAGTAATTATATAGGTTTTAGGGCCATAAAAGGTTTAGAATAAAATAAAATAAACGATGGTTATAGGTAGGATTTGAACCATGAACCTCCTAATAGGGAGGTAGCCTTGACACCACTAGACCCTAGGATAATTTATGGATAAGATATATAAAGAATGTACAAGACCATAGGATGATTCATGGATAAGATATATAAAGAATATACAAAGAATATAGATGGGAAGATGAGGAGTTGGTTCATCCCCTCCCATGAAAGGATGGAGAGTGTTCATTCCCTAGGTATTAAAGAGGAGAATTAAGAAAAGAGAGGAAGTAAAACCCCACTTTCCTTCTTCATTCTCCTTCTTCCTCATCCTTGGCCGAATTCCCCATTTCCCTTCCTCCCTTTTCATCCCAAGCTCTAGAAATTTTATAATAATTTTTGTATAGAATTTAATTTCATGTCTAGGAGATTATATATGGAATCTTGGAAAAAAATGATGATAAAAGAATAAAAAGTGGAGAGGTGAGGTTTGAACCTTAAACCTCTTGGTGAGAGTTAACTCTTACCATGCATGTGATGACCAAGTGCTCAGCAGTAGCTTACTATTGGAGAAAGAGGAGAAATGTTAGATAAGTGTGATGAGGGTAAATGAAGAGGCATGAAAAGAGAAGAGACACTTCTCTTCCTCCCTTTATAAAGAAGAGGGAAGGTTCCACTTGGCCACTTCTTCTTCCTTCTTCCTCCTTCCACCGAAACCCTAAGCCTCCTTCCTTGAAGTTTCAGCCAAAGCAAATTAGGGTTCCCCCCTAGTGAGTTAAGCAAAGAGAAGGGTCATCTAAGGGTCAAGAGCACCAAGAAGGGTTCTAGGGCAAGATTATTTGTTGTTTTAGTCTCCTCTCCAATCAAGGTCTCTCTTATTAAGGGGTAACCCAATTATAAGTGGTAAGATTCCCTCACCTGCAGTATATTAGTTCTTGTAGTACATGATACATGAAAGAAATATGATGCTTGATACCCTACATGTTTCGGCCAACCAAGGTTTTTGGCCTAGGGTTGCATGAAAATGATTCTAAGGAAATTTTTATAGGTTGTATGCTTCATGTAGGAATTTTTAGGTGACAAAAATCCAAGCTTTGTGCCCCTACATGTTTCGTCCAACCAAGGTTTTTGGGCTAGGGTTTCATGAAAACACCCCTTATGAAGTTATATTATGTTGTATGCCTTCATGTATGAATTATGTAACAAAAAAAAAGAAATTTTGGTACCCTACAAGTTTCGGCCAACTAGGGTTTTAGGGCTAGGATTTCATGAAAACACCCCTTATGAAGATATGTTATGTGGTATGCCTTCATGTATGAATTTATGTAACAAAAATAAAATTTTGGTACCCTCCAAGTTTCGGCCAACATTGGTTTTAGGGCTAGGGTTTCAATAAAACACCCCTTATGAAGTTATGTTATGTTGTATGCCTTCATGTATGGATTTATGTAACCAAAAATAAAATTTTGGAACCCTACAAGTTTCGGCCAACTAGGGTTTTAGGGCTAGGGTTTCATGAAAACACCCCTTATGAAGTTATGTTATGTGGTATGCCTTCATGTATGAATTTATGTAACAAAAAAAAAATTTGGTACCCTCCAAGTTTCGGCCAACATTGGTTTTAGGGCTAGGGTTTAATGAAAACACCCCTTATGAAGTTATGTTATGTTGTATGCCTTCATGTATGGATTTATGTAACCAAAAATAAAATGTTGGTACCCTACAAGTTTCGGCCAACTAGGGTTTTAGGGCTAGGGTTTCATGAAAACACCCCTTATGAAGTTATGTTATGTGGTATGCCTTCATGTATGGATTTATGTAACCAAAAATAAAATTTTGGTACCCTCCAAGTTTCGGCCAACAATGGTTTTAGGGCTAGGGTTGCATGAAAACACCCCTTAGGAAATTCGGATATGTTGTATGCCTATGTGATGAACATGTTTATGATTTTCATATGTCATGAAATATGCCTATGTGATGAACATGTTTATGATTTTAATATGTCATGAAATATGCCTATGTGATGAACATGTTTATGATTTTAATATGTCCTGAAATATGCCTATGTGATGAACATGTTTATGATTTTAATATGTCATGAATTATGCCTATGTGATGAACATGTTTATGATTTAATATGCCATGAAATATGCCTATGTGATGAACAAGTTGATGATTTTAATATGCCATGAAATATGCTTATGTGATGAACATGATTATGCTTTAAGACCCCTTTAGGGTATTCTTAAGTTATGAATGCATATATGCTATGACATGTCTAAAAAGATGCTTCCCCTTTCTATGTTGGGATTAAGAGCTCTCTTTATGATAAGATAAGATGGAGATGCTTCCCTTTTTAAGTAGGGATTAAGAGCTCTCCTTATGATAAGATAAGACGGAGATGCTTCCCTTTTTATGTTGGGGATTAAGAGCATTCTTTATGATATGACAACAAAGAAAGGAATTAAGTATTTTACTTTGTAAGATGTTAAGTACCCAACCCGTTAGGTGGTCGTTAATCAAATCCAAAGGGACATAAGAAGACGTAAGAGGTCTTGCCCTGGTAAGACGTAAGAGGTCTTGCTCTAGTAGGACTGGTGGCTTGCTACCCCAGCCTATTAGGGAACGCGCATTATGTGGTACTTAGCCTGGGGCCCCCCATTCAATTTATGATTATGTTGAAGTACCTATATGTATATGTTTTGAAAAGAAAGGATTTATGAAATTATGAATGCTTATGTTCATGTTTAAGAATGCTTTTGATTATGTCCTTGATGCATGTTTAGGATTTATGAAATTATGAATGCTTATGTTCAAGTTTATGAATGCTTATGATTATGTCCTTGATGCATGTTTAGGATTTATGAAATTATGAATGCTTATGTTCAAGTTTAAGAATGCTTATGATTATGTCCTTGATGTATGTTTAGGATTTATGAAATTATGAATGCTTATGTTCAAGTTTAAGAATGTTTATGATTATGTCCTTTATTCATGTTTAGGATTGATGATGTCATGAATGCTTATGTTTAATTTATGCCATGCTTAGATTTATTTATGTTTAGCATGCTTATGTAAATCTCATGCCATGCTTATGTTTTATTACGTGGGTATGTTGATGATTAGTGTGGTTATGAAATACTTATGCTATTTATGCTAGTATGCTCATGTCTTCTAATTGTTTGATGAAGTTTGTGGCTTTTGTGAGTAGGCAAGAATCTTACAAAGCTATATGCTTATAGTTTATGTTGTCCATATACTGCAGATACAGGAAACATGAACTAGAGGAAGTAGCAGGAGGGGCCAAGTGTGTGTGATAGTGGCATGGTGGAAAAAGACCCTATTACTATCTGCTTATATTTATATGCTCAATGAATAACTTAAGACATTATACGCTTATAAGACTTGTGATTTATTAGTACCATGTTGGATGTTGCTTAGTTATGTTACTGTTCAATTACTTAAGAAAGTTTGATATGTTAGAACTCATGAATGAATCTTTATGTTATGCATGTTATAAAATGAGATAAGATATGTTAACATGCTAATTATGAATATGATATGTGATGCATGTATAAAAGAAGGTTTAAGCCATGATAACATGTTTAAGTATGTAGATGGTGAAATGATCCATATATGTTATGTTATAAAAAAAAAAAAAAAGTAGCGCCGCCCTGAGAGTAGATAAGGGTGGGCGTTACAGGTTGGTATCAGAGCGGGTTCCCCTTTCCACTATCACACATCAAGCCTCCATCCTGCTATTTCCAAGTAAGTAACTTTATGCATACCTAAGTTTCTTTTATAATGAAGAATGTCTTCTATCTAGATAGAAATAATACCTCATCATGTTTTAGTAGAATGGAATCACACTTGTGATTTAGATAGAAATAATACCTCATCATGTTTTACTAGAATGGAATCACACTTGTGATTTAGATAGAAATAATACCCCATCATGTTTTAGTAGAATGGAATCACACTTGTGATTTAGATAGAAATAATACCCCATCATGTTTTAGTAGAATGGAATCACACTTGTGATTTAGATAGAAATAATACCTCATCATGTTTTAGTAGAATGGAATCACACTTGTGATTTAGATAGAAATAATACCTCATCATGTTTTAGTAGAATAGAATCACACTTGTGACTTAGATAGTAATGATACCTTACCAAGCTTTATATGATGGAAACATGTTTCTAACCTAGAAATACATCTAGAAAGGATACCTTACCTTGTTTATGATAAGGAATGTTTAGATGCATGTATATGAGTAGAAATTGTAATAATACCTTAATTATTTATTTATCACTTAGATAACATGGATGGGAGACGTAGTAATAGAGGGAAGGAATCAGCACCCCCACCAGATTTGATGCATGTGGTTACTGAGCTACAACGTCAAGTCACAGAACAACAACAAGTAATAAATGCTTTAATGAACCAGTGAGGAAACCAGTAGTTAGAAATAAAGCAAGGTTAGTCGCCAAGGGTTTTAGTCAAGTCGAAGGATTAGATTACGATGAAACATATGCCCCCGTAGCTAGACTAGAATCCAACTGAATGTTGTTAGCCTACGCTGCACATCGAGGATTTAAGTTATGTCAAATGGATGTCAAGTCAGCATTTTTAAATGGACTTATTAAAGAAGAAGTGTACGCTAGCCAACCCCCAGGATTCGAAAGCCTAGATAAACCTGACCGAAGATGGCTTTCCGAACAAGATACGGACATTATGAGTTCGTAGTTACGCCTTTCGGAGTGACGAATGCACCTGCGAGGTTTATGGATCTGATGAATCGGGTCTTCTCGACATCTCTCGACAAATTTGTGATCGTCTTCATCGACGATATACTGATATAATCGAGAACCCAAGAAGAGCACGCCGAACACCTGAATACAGTGTTGCAGATTATTTAGAAAAAAAGTAGTTGTATGCAAAATTCTCCAAATGTGAATTCTGGCAATCAAGTATCATACTCAATGGAACAACTAGCTCAGTTGTATGTTGAGGAGGTGATCAGATTGCATAGAGTCCATAAGACCATGTGATCGAGCCACAAACGGTACAAGTTCAAGAAGATTTAAGTTATGAAAGTCGACCTATTCAGATAATATATCGAGAAATCAAGAAATAGAGAACCAAAGAAGTACCCTTAGTGAAAGTCATATGGCAAAATCAAAAGTTGAAGAAGCAACTTAGGAACGCGAGGATGACATGAAATAAAAGTATCCGGAGTTGTTCTAAGTTTCGAGGACGAAACTTTTATAGGTATGAAGGATTGTAACGCCCGTAAAATTCTAAACTATGCCAAGTAATTATATAGGTTTTAGGGCCATAAAATGTTTAGAATAAAATAAAATAAACGATGGTTATAGGTAGGATTTGAACCATGAACCTCCTAATAGGGAGGTAGCCTTGACACCACTAGACCCTAGGATAATTTATGGATAAGATATATAAAGAATGTACAAGACCATAGGATGATTCATGGATAAGATATATAAAGAATATACAAAGAATATAGATGGGAAGATGAGGAGTTGGTTCATCCCCTCGCATGAAAGGATGGAGAGTGTTCATTCCCTAGGTATTAAAGAGGAGAATTAAGAAAAGAGAGGAAGTAAATCCCCACTTTCCTTCTTCATTCTCCTTCTTCCTCATCCTTGGCCGAATTCCCCATTTCCCTTCCTCCCTTTTCATCCCAAGCTCTAGAAATTTTATAATAATTTTTGTATAGAATTTAATTTCATGTCTAGGAGATTATATATGGAATCTTGGAAAAAAATGATGATAAAAGAATAAAAAGTGGAGAGGTGAGGTTTGAACCTTAAACCTCTTGGTGAGAGTTAACTCTTACCATGCATGTGATGACCAAGTGCTCAGCAGTAGCTTACTGTTGGAGAAAGAGGAGAAATGTTAGATAAGTGTGATGAGGGTAAATGAAGAGGCATGAAAAGAGAAGAGACACTTCTCTTCCTCCCTTTATAAAGAAGAGGGAATGTTCCACTTGGCCACTTCTTCTTCCTTCTTCCTCCTTCCACCGAAACCCTAAGCCTCCTTCCTTGAAGTTTCGGCCAAAGAAAATTAGGGTTCCCCCCCTAGTGAGTTAAGCAAAGAGAAGAGTCATCTAAGGGTCAAGAGCACCAAGAAGGGTTCTAGGACAAGATTATTTGTTGTTTTAGTCTCCTCTCCAATCAAGGTCTCTCTTATTAAGGGGTAACCCAATTATAAGTGGTAAGATTCCCTCACCTGCAGTATATTAGTTCTTGTAGGACATGATACATGAAAGAAATATGATGCTTGATACCCTACATGTTTCGGCCAACCAAGGTTTTTGGCATAGGGTTGCATGAAAATGCTTTTAAGGAAATTTTTATAGGTTGTATGCTTCATGTAGGAATTTTTAGGTGACAAAAATCCAAGCTTTGTGCCCCTACATGTTTCGGCCAACCAAGGTTTTTGGGCTAGGGTTTCATGAAAACACCCCTTATGAAGTTATATTATGTTGTATGGCTTCATGTATGAATTATGTAACAAAAAAAAAGAAATTTTGGTACCCTACAAGTTTCGGCCAACTAGGGTTTTAGGGCTAGGGTTTCATGAAAACACCCCTTATAAAGTTATGTTATGTGGTATGCCTTCATGTATGAATTTATGAAACAAAAATAAAATTTTGGTACCCTCCAAGTTTCGGCCAACATTGGTTTTAGGGCTAGGGTTTCATGAAAACACCCCTTATGAAGTTATGTTATGCTATATGCCTTCATGTATGGATTTATGTAACCAAAAATAAAATTTTGGTACCCTACAAGTTTCGGCCAACTAGGGTTTTAGGGCTAGGGTTTCATGAAAACACCCCTTATGAAGTTATGTTATGTGGTATGCCTTCATGTATGGTTTTATGTAACCAAAAATAAAATTTTGGTACCCTCCAAGTTTCGGCCAACAATGGTTTTAGGGCTAGGGTTGCATGAAAACACCCCTTAGGAAATTAGGATATGTTGTATGCCTATGTGATGAACATGTTTATGATTTTCATATGTCATGAAATATGCCTATGTGATGAACATGTTTATGATTTTAATATGCCATGAAATATGCCTATGTGATGAACATGTTTATGATTTTAATATGTCCTAAAATATGCCTATGTGATGAACAAGTTGATGATTTTAATATGTCATGAATTATGCCTATGTGATGAACATGTTTATAATTTAATATGCCATGAAATATGCCTATGTGATGAACAAGTTGATGATTTTAATATGCCATGAAATATGCTTATGTGATGAACATGATTATGCTTTAAGACCCCTTTAGGGTATTCTTAAGTTATGAATGCATATATGCTATGACATGTCTAAAAAGATGCTTCCCCTTTCTATGTTGGGATTAAGAGCTCTCCTTATGATAAGATAAGACGGAGATGCTTCCCTTTTTAAGTAGGGATTAAGAGCTCTCCTTATGATAAGATAAGACGGAGATGCTTCCCTTTTTATGTTGGGGATTAAGAGCATTCTTTATGATATGACAACAAAGAAAGGAATTAAGTATTTTACTTTGTAAGAGGTTAAGTACCCAACCCGTTAGGTGGTCGTTAATCAAATCCAAAGGGACATAAGAAGACGTAAGAGGTCTTGCCCTGGTAAGACGTAAGAGGTCTTGCTCTAGTAGGATTGGTGGCTCGGTACCCCAGCCTATTAGGGAACGCGCATTATGTGGTACTTAGCCTGGGGCCCCCCATTCAAGTTATGATTATGTTGAAGTACCTATATGTATATGTTTTGAAAAGAAAGGATTTATGAAATTATGAATGCTTATGTTCAAGTTTAAGAATGCTTATGATTATGTCCTTGATGCATGTTTAGGATTTATGAAATTATGAATGCTTATGTTCAAGTTTAAGAATGCTTATGATTATGTCCTTGATGCATGTTTAGGATTTATGAAATTATGAATGCTTATGTTCAAGTTTAAGAATGCTTATGATTATGTCCTTGATGCATGTTTAGGATTTATGAAATTATGAATGCTTATGTTCAAGTTTAAGAATGCTTATGATTATATCCTTTATGCATGTTTAGGATTGATGATGTCATGAATTCTTATGTTTAATTTATGCCATGCTTAGATTTAATTATGTTTAGCATGCTTATGTAAATCTCATGCCATGCTTATGTTTTATTACGTGGGTATGTTGATGATTAGTGTGGTTATGAAATACTTATGCTATTTATGCTAGTATGCTCATGTCTTCTAATTGTTTGATGAAGTTTGTGGCTTTTGTGAGTAGGCAAGAATCTTACTAATCTATATGCTTATAGTTTATGTTGTCCATATACTGCAGATACAGGAAACATGAACTAGAGGAAGTAGCAGGAGGGACCAAGTGTGTGTGATAGTGGCATGGTGGAAAAGGACCCTATTACTATCTACTTATATTTATATGCTCAATGAATAACTTAAGACATTGCTTCCGCTTATAAGACTTGTGATTTATTAGTACCATGTTGGATGTTGCTTAGTTATGTTACTGTTCAATTACTTAAGAAAGTTTGATATGTTAGAACTCATGAATGAATCTTTATGTTATGCATGTTATAAAATGAGATAAGATATGTTAACGTGCTAATTATGAATATGATATGTGATGCATGTATAAAAGAAGGTTTAAGCCATGATAACATGTTTAAGTATGTAGATGGTAAAATGATCCATATATGTTATGTTATAAAAAAAAAAAATTAGCGCCGCCCTGAGAGCAGATAAGGGCGGGCGTTACAGTAATAGGGAGTCTCCTTTACTTAACTGCAAGCCGACCTGATATCTTATTTGCAGTAAGTATGTGTGCAAGGTTCCAAACCTGTGCCAAGGAGTCTCACCTAACTCTAGTCAAGTGTAGCCTTAGATATCTAAAGGGTACACTTAATGTCGGTATTTGGTACCCTAGATCTAATGAGTTTGAACTAACCGGCTACTCCGATTCGGACTATGCCGGTAGTAAGCTCGATAGAAAGAGTACGAGTGGTTGTTGTCAACTTCTCGGCTCGAGTCTAGTAAGTTGGTGCAGTATGAAGCAACATTGTGTTGCCTTATCTACCACCGAAGCTGAATATATCACGATGGGTGAGTGTGTCACTCAGCTTCTTTGGATGAAGCACACTCTCCTCGACTTTAAATTAGACTTTACGAACACTAAACTCCACGTAGATAAGATTAGCTCAATTAACCTAACTAAGAATCCGATATGTCATTCTAGGACCAAACATATAGAGGTCAAACACCATTTCATTCGAGAATATGTGGCCAACGGAGCCATACAACTCAAATACGTCGAATCGAAGTCCAACATGGCAGACCTATTTACTAAACCCCTACCCGAAGTCGAATTCAGTCTATTAAGATGAAAATTGGGCATGTGCATAGTAGAATAGGAATTTGCAAATTATATTTTCTTACTACTATTTCTTACTTTTCATTTTCATGGAACAAGCATAGGACATACCTTAGATATCATGCACCTATAGATTTAAGGAGTCAATACATCTCACAACACATAGGAATAATGTGTTTGTGTACTTAGCCACGTAGATGGGCGTGAGATGTTAAGACCTTACTCCTGGTTCCAGATGTAGAGCTAGTGCATCGCCATGAACCACGGAGTATAATCATACATACTAACCGACTCTGACCAGGACTGGTTGATCTTTCATATCAATCAAGCCAAATATGAGTCGAACATTTTATAGATGAGCTTATTTTCAGTATATTATTTTCAAAATAATGTGGAACATGCTTGGACTTTAAATTTAATACTTATTTTTGTTTTATGCACATCCTTACTCTTTTTGATATATGGCAAAAGGGGGAGAAAAAAGGCCAAAGTTAAGGGGTCAAAAAATTTTAATTTTTGATAACTTAATTCTTAAAAAGTTAACTTTAAGTCTTGAAAACTTACTTAACTTTTTAACAAAAAGAAGTAAAGGCTAAGTTAAGAGAATTATTAACTTAAAAACTTATTCTTAAAAAAAACGTTAATGTTTTACTTAAGAGGGAGAAAGGGCCAAGTTAAGAAGTCTTCTTAACTTAAAACGTTTCACTAAGACCAACTTTAAGTAAAGTCAATTACTTAAACTCTTTCTAAATAGCAACCCTCAAGGGGGAGGAGTAAGGTCTTCTTTCAAGACTCACCCTCGGTCAAGGGGGAGGTTTCCTCAAGGGGGAGTACTTGAAGAAAATCCCTACCACTCCAACTTAATCTTCATTTTTGTTTCTCTTACACATTATTATTCTTCATGCATACTATTTTCTTAACTTTATATGTGGGTTTTCCATAAATTAAAAAGGGGGAGATTATTGGTGCAGTAGACACCTAAGTCGAACCTGAGTTTTGATTATAGCAAACGATACAAAGTTAAGCTCATATCGTTATCACATAAGCTGAATCGAGTGTGCAGAAAATTGCTATAGCTGGAGCTGAAGGCTAGCGACACCCGGAGGAAGCCGTGGTGGTCGGGCGACACTCGAGTGACTTCGGAGGGAGCCGAAGGAATCGAGTGGAAGGTCGGAAGAGAAAGCGACACAGTAAGTATCGAGGTAAGCTCGTGTGTGTGCGAGTGTAAGTGAGGTTGTATCCTCTTTACGGGGATAGACTTAAGCATAGATTCGACCCAAGACATCCCATCGGTAGTCTAAGTCGAGATCGGATGGTCGGAGGTCATCAAAATAATGTTATTATTCAGCTAACTTGTCATTTCAGCTAGCATCAATCGACTGCCAGCTTGGAGGACTCGACTGCTGTCAATCAGTCGATTGTCTATAGTCAGCACTCGACTGATGCTGCCATCAGTCGACTGATGATGGCCATCAGTCGACTGATGGTCAATGATCAGCCTCGAGGAGTCAAGCTTTATCACCATTTTTCAAGGAGTCTTGTGCCCAATTCCTATTGGTTGAAGACTCATTCGATGAGGGGCTCAAAGGCTATAAAAGGAGGACCTATCCTAGGGTTTCATCATCAATTCTAAGCTTCCAAAAGCCTCCTCCAAGCTATAACTTTCCGACAACGAAGTGCTTCTTCTCCGACGTCTAGGTTTTAATTGCTTTCATTTTGTCACATCAGTTTAAGTTTTATTTAAGTTCATTACTTTACATTCTCGGAGCTTTTATCGTAACGAGGAGAGGGGGAGTGTCCCTCTACCTCAAGCTTTGTGTTTTATTTGTATCGATTAACTCCTACCTCTAATGAGGAGGAGTTCTTTAATGTTTTTCCCTCCGAACGTGGTCAATGATCACTAGGGCCTTGGAGTAGTAGCCGAAGGCTACGAACCAAGTAAAATTCGCTTGTCTCATTTACTTTACATTTATCTTTCCGCTGCGTATAAGTGTTTTGAAACGAATTCGAAAGAAAAAAAGGTTTATCGCTATTCACCCCCCTCTAGCGATCCGCTTCGATCCAACACCTATAAATGCTTAATTGCTAGGGGTCAAGATAAAAAGAAAACAATAGCTAGAAAATGGATCCCTAAGGAATTTTTAGTGAACCCCATAGGAAAGAATTTGTTTTGGGTTCCTAAATCCATTCTTAAGGGTTAGGAAAACCCTAGGAGAGTCAACCATTTGGACTTTACCTATATCATATTATTTGATTGACTTAGGATGGTGGGACTTCATTTTTAGCATAGTGTTGGGTGATGATATTGTGCCCATAAATTGATAATAATGCTTAAATCATGATGATTAATGTAATTGTTATACATGTTTGCAATCATGATTTATGATCTTGATATTTGATAGATAGTCATGGGCATTAGGGTTCAAATCATGCTCTAGGTGATATTTGATTATTATCATGATTTTATACCTAATGCATGATCACAATTTGATTAATACATTTGTTTCATGATCATAATGGGAAATCAATTCATATATGTCTTTATGATCATGTAGTATGTTAGGATGATACTTAACCTTGTGTATAATTGCATGAAATTAATGGTTAAGTATATACAAGTACCTTTAGGATACATCTCACACTCACTATAGACTACCTTGATTGAAAACTTAGCATGAGTTAGATGATAGGATGATACAAATGGTCCACTAATGCCTATGGCATTTAGATGGTCATTTAAAGTATCAAAATAGCAATAATAGACCAATCATGGGGAAGGCTTATGTTTAATTCATAGACATATTGCCCAAAGATCATGGTTGGATATTTCATATGTTTTCAAAACAATTTCTTACTTTAAAATCTGTGTCTTCATGTTTTGAAATAATCTAAAGCAAAACTAGGTGTTAAAATTGATACAAACTTGATCAAAAACCTAGTTGTTTTTGAAGCTTTTGGATTTTTGGCTAATTTTCGAAAATATAATGATTTTTCATGAAAAACTATTTTTCATTGATAAATATACTTACAAGAAATATGTTCCCTAAATTTCATGATTTTTTGAATTTTATAGAATTTTTTAATGCATTTCTGAAATTCACCCTGAAAATATGAAAAAACTCAAAATCTGAGTGCCAGTCGACTAGTAGTCTGAACCAGTCGACTACACGCCTGATAACATGCCCGGTAACTTCTTTTATCCAATTTTAAGGCATTTTTTGGCTTTTGTTTCCCTCTAAACTTGATGTCATGCTTATATAAACTTTGTTTAATATTTTTTGATAGTGTCAAAGGGGGAGAAATATATATATATAAGTAATGGAGAATTGTATTTAGGGGGAGCTTCATGTATTAAGGGGGAGAGTTGCTAATCATGTTATTTACATGCTTTCTTACCTTAGTATTTTTATCAAATGTTTACCTAACTTAAACGAATTGCCACACATCAAAAAGGGAGAGATTGTTAGTGCAATCAACCCTTGATATGGTTTTGATGTGTGTGGAAAAGGGTTTAAGTTAGGATGTTTGGATTTGATATGTGCGTTGGAGTCTTGCAGGACTTAGTAATTTGCACATGGAGCCTTGGCGAGTTTCACATCTCATGACTCGGTCTTTGAGTCGGTGAAGGATGGCTTTGCGGAAGTCGTGCACTTGGAGCATCCGAGGGACCGTCGGACGAGGAGCTTGGAGTGAAGCTGGAGGAAGTAGACTTCAGGGCGAGACGCGAAGGATGGCACTGCAGAGCCGTGCGCTTGGCACATCCGAGGGACATGGCCGAATGAAGATAACTTCAAAGGCGAGGGACTCCGAGGAATGAGAATGAGCGAATGTAACCTGGGAAGGGATAGTGCTCTTAGGTGAAACTTGGCCAATTGGCTAAGTGTCGGATGGGATTTCTCGACATCAGTCGACTGCCATGTAATGGAAGTCGACTACTCTAAGTCGACTGTGACTCGACTAGTGTTCAAGTCCGGTTCAAGTGCCAATAAATGATCGTCATGGAATGACAATGATCGCGAGACCACCGATCGATGAAGGCATCACGATGTCGCAAGGGTTTCGAGCACAGAAGCGAGTCGAGCTCGCGAGCACTCGACTGATAGGTTCATCAGTCGACTGATGCTAAGATCAGTCGATTGATCTGGGAGCTGTTGGATGGAATCCAACGTGGAAGAAGCCGATATTGGGCAACGGCTACGAGATCAATCGACTGATCAAGGGCATCAGTCGACTGGTCCTGTGTCAACGGGAAGAAACCCTCTTCCTCTATAAAGAGGAAGGGTGAGGGGCTTTGGGGGCCTAATTTTCATGCTCTAAACTCTCCCAAAGTGCCCTAAAGGTTTTCCATCCTCTTACTTGAGTTTATTTACATCATATTTGTAAGAGGAGTGATTCTTGTGTAAAGAGGTTACCTCCACCTAGCTTGGCGCAAAGGAGAGAATAGTGAAAGCTTGCGGAGTGATTCACCGTGGACGAATCAGACCGTGGATTAGCGGCGCAGCCGTGAACCACATTACATTACAGTGTTAGCATTGTTTGGTATCTTGTTTGTCTTTATTGTTGTTTTGTTTGTATATTACGCTTGCACTTATAGTTTTGTAGACGAGCAACGAACGAGCGAATTCCACCGTCTACGATAAAGGCTATTCACCCCCCTCTAGCCTGCCACCATCGACCCTACAAAGTCATGCGCTTGGCGCATCTGAGGGACGTGGTCAGACAAAGAGAACTTCAAAGGCGAGGGACTCCAAGGGAATGAGAGTGAGCGATTGTAACCCGGGACGGGTAGCTCTTAGGTGATCTTGGCCAATTGGCTAAGTGTCGGATGGGTTTTCCCGACACCAGTCGACTGGTATAGGTAGCAATCGACTGATCCAAGTCGACTGGAGACTCGACTTCGCCGATCGATCATTTGCTAGCTTGGCGCGATCATTGCTAGCTCCATCGATCACCGCCAAGGAGCAAGCGATCGGTGATGTCGAGGGTTTGGGGCACAGAAGCTTCAGTAGTCGAGTGATCGCGTCGACCACTCGACTGATGGCTCCATCAGTCGATTGATGGGAAGGTCAGTCGACTAATGATGGAGTTGTTGGTTAAAATTCAATGTAAAAGAAGCCGTTAAAGGGCAATGACTACAGCAACAGTCGACTGATCGGGGTATCAGTCGACTGCTGCAAGCTCAACGGGAAGAATGGTCTCTTCCCTATAAGAAGAGGCCTTTGGACACTTGGGGAGCCTAATGCTTTAACTCCAAACAACACCCAAGTGCCCAAAATGTTTTCCTACTCTTCTTACTTGCATTTATCTCAATCCTATTGTAAGAAGAGTGATCTTGTAAGAAAAGGTTACCTCCACCTTGCTTGGTGCCAAGGAAAGAATAGTGAAGGTTTAGGCGTGATTCACCTGGAATGAATCGGTCCGTGGATTAGCGGCAAGGCCGCGAACCACGTTACATCTTCGTGTTTGCATTTGTCTTCCTTTATCTTAATTATTTTACTTTAGCTTTATATTTCTGCTTGCGCTAATCATATTCGTAGACGATCAAGAATGAGTAAATTCCATAGTACGCGATTAAAGGCTATTCACCCCCCTCTAGCCGGCCACCGACGTTCCAACAATAAGTAAGCATGAAATACTTTCTTTTTCAACTCCTCCCCCTTAAGGTTACCTCCCCCTTAACCCTAGGTGAGTTTTGAAAAAGAAACTTAACTTCATGTTTTTGAAAAAACTTTTTCAAAAACTTTTAAGTACACCTATGGTTACCAACGTAAACATAGGAGAAGACTTAGAGGGAAAAACTATATATTTAAAATACTATAGGAGTGCAATCGGTAGCCTTCTATACTTAACTACAAGTTGATCTGATATACTCTTTACAGTAAATATGTGTGCAAGATTTCAATCTTGTGCCAAAGAATCGCACTTAACCTTAGCTAAACATATATTTAGATACTTAAAAGGAGCACAAAATGTACGAATTTGGTATCCTAGGTCATGTGAGTTCGAACTAATCGGCTACTCTGACTCGAATTATGTCGGTAGTAAACTCGATAGGAAGAGCACAAGTGGATGTTGCCAACTCCTAGGTTCGAGTCTAGTCAGTTGGTGTAGTAGAAAGCAATATTGTGTTGCCTTGTCTACTACCGAAGCCGAGTATGTAGCCATGGGTGAGTGTGTAGCTCAACTGCTTTGGATGAAACACACTCTCGGAGATTTTCAATTAACCTTCAGTAATACTAAAATTTTAATTGATAACATTAGCTCAATTAACTTAACTAAAAACCTGATATATCATTCTAGAACTAAACACATAGAAGTAAAATATCACTTTATAAGAGAAGATGTAGCTAATGGAAATGTAAAGCTTAAATACGTTGAGTCGAAATCGAACCTAGTGGACATCTTTACAAAACCTTTACTCGAAGCAGAGTTTAGTCTGCTTAGACAAAGATTAGGAATGTGCATAGTAGAGTAGGATCTAATTTTTTACTTATAATCTATCTTTCTTTCTCTTGTGCTACATGGAACTAGATTAGGACTTACCTTAGAAAGCATGCACATATAGATTTAAGGAGTCAATACATCTCACAACACATTGGTTAAATGTGTTTGTGTACTGAGCCACTTAGATGGGTGTGAGATGTTAGGACCTTACTCTTGATTCTAGACGTAGATCAAGTGTATCATCATGAATCATGGAGTATAATTTTTTAAAATAACCAACTCTAATCAAGACTTATTGATCATATTATATCAATTACGTCAAAAAGAGTTGAACATACTTATTAGATGAATTATGCTGAAACTATTATTTTCAAAATAAAAAGGGATATGCTTGGACTTCCAAAGCTTCTTTTCACTTTATAAATGTTTAACACGTTACATGTTATAGATACACCCCTCATTTTTTTAAATATATGTCGAAAGGGGGAGAAGAGGTCAAATATTAAGGGGGAGAAAAGTTTTTTCAAAAACTTGAAGGAAACTTTTTCTCCCCCTTAATCTTTGACCTCTTCTCTCCCTTTTTGCCATATATTACAAAAATGAGGGGTGTATCTATAACTTGAAATGTGTTAAACATTTATAAAGAGAAAAGAAGCTCTGATACCAATTGATGGATCGAGAAAGCAACGGAAATAAAAGTAAACAAAATAGACACAAGCTTTCTTTTTACTTGGTTCACAACTAAACCGTTTCTAGTCAAGGCCCCACGGTCCTAGATCGCTTTCGATAGACAATCCACTAAAAGGGTCTCTTCCTCGTTGGAGGTAAGAGACAGCTATTCCAAACAAAATATAGAGGAAGTGGCAACAAGCCTAACTCTCCTCTTAGCAATTAAAAGCACAAGTACAAAGAATACAAACAACTATAGAAAAAACTACCGACTTAAAGAATGCGAAGTTGTGTATTGTCAGCGTTATGATGGCGTCGCATTGTCATAGAAAGTTTGAATTCGTCGGAGCACTTTGGGAGCCTTTTTAGATGATGGAAAGGGGTGAAATGCCTCTTCTTTTATAGCGCTTTGAGCCCTAGCTCGTTGAGATCCAGATCTGGGTCAAAGCTCCACCTCACTCCACTTGGAATGGATCTTATCTTGACTCTTCTCGAAGTGATCTGTTTGACCAGCAGTCGATTGATGTCCTACAATAGTCAACTGATAGTAGGTTCAGTCGACTGCCATTAATCTCTAGTTGACTGTCAGCTTGATCACTCACCTGCAATAAAAGGTTAGCACAGAATACTTCATTGATGGTAAATTCGACGCTTCCTTACCGTCCGACCTCAACCTAGATCTTCCTCTAGAAGTCTTAGTCGAATCACCACCTACGATGGTTCTCGTATGGAGGACCCGACCTTACCATCACTTCGTGTCGCCCGACCACCGAAGTTTCTGGTCCCGAGATTCTCCTGGTGTCATTGACCTTAACACAACTTAATACACTTCCTGCACACTCAACACAGCATGTGAGATAACAAGAATGACTTAACTTTGGACCTTTGTCATTATCAAAACCTAGGTTTAATTATCTGGTGCCCCTGCACCAACAGAGACTTCCTATCAGCAAAAACTACAGGAGCTCCAATTATAGGTACAATCCCTTACTGTCGAGCTAGACCAATTATTATCAGAAACGGAAAAAAACTCCACTCAATATAGGCAAGACCTGTAGAAGGTCAGATGGGAAAATTCCAACAAGGATACCACCATTAGGCTATTATGAGAGCAAGTAGAGTCCCTAAAACAACAAGCAGCCTCCTCCCAAACAGAAATCCAGAAATTGACTGGCACAGAAAGAGAAGGACTGTCACTTCCATTTAGGCCAATGCTTTTAACCTTTGGAAGACTTATTGATGCCTTTAGTGAACTCAAAAATAGGACCTACAACATCTTTGACTAATTCCACTTCCACATTCTGACATAGCACTTATACAGAATATCAGATGTGGCCAATGAGCAAACCTGCAAGGCTATCCAACTCCAAAGAGAGTTAACTATTCTGTAAGAAACTGAAGTTGAGCGCTGGGCAACCCAAGAAATAAAATTCCTAGCCCAAACAGGAAAGAAGTACGAAAGGTATTTCCAGAGAGGCTTTGAAGGAGCATTGTAGGCAGTTAACGAAAAAAAACCTTTTCTCATCCAATCAGCCTAACATCCATCTGGATATAGGAGTGGCCTACAACAAATTTCCACTGAAGGCTTTCAACACTGAGTCGGATACCGACTCAGAATCCTAGATCTATATCAAACATTATTTGTAATGAACAACCAACCATTCTGTAATGAATTTGTCTTATTTTGTTAATGAATATTCATCTTTTCTGCAAGTGTTAGTATTTACAATTTCCAATGATCAATCTGCCTTATTATTTCTGCATTTGTATTGTGCATACTTCATGTGTGTTTGTTTCCATGAGATTCTATATCAATATGTAATAAAAGGTTACTTCCAAATTCGCGTAATACCCTATAGATATCAATTTTGCATCTTACACTATAACCTGTACAGGTCTTGTAACAAAATTTGAACACCCTTATAGACTTCTTACTTATTTCATTTTAATAACTGCCAACACTCAAGTTATCTGCACTGCCCAACTTATAGTGAATAATTATCTTCATTTTACCATATCACTCATGAATTTGTACTATATATATAACACATTAATTTTCCCCATGACTTGGACACGTGCCCTATAACGGAATTCATATAAACGGATACATCTCCTGCACATCATATTAGAAAGTGTCAATACTGCTTATGCCTTACCAGAAACTGATATACCCCCTTATTACCTTATCAAAAATTGGATTCCTTACTTACCCATCATTTTCACACTAACAAACTAATTCCATCCGATTCCATAACTCCACTCCTCTAAGAATGAGCAGGAAAAGCTGTTATTTCCCTCCTTTTTCCTCCCCCTTCTTTACTATAAATATAAAAGCAATCCTCACTAATTTCACTCTATACCTCCAAGAAGATGCAACCCATTTCTCCAATTCCATATCCTTGGTTTGCTTCTACTCATTCTAAAGTGACAGGGGAGCACTGGCGATCTTTATCTTCCCAATTGCAACTCCTCCCTGGTTTTCATATAATCCCAACTACCTCTACTTAGCGTCCTCAACTGCCTCCGGGCGCACAAAGGCCTTCATGGAACAAATATAAGCTGGCTTATACTTCCCTATTCATCCCATCTTTATAGAAGTATTTGAATATTTTTCTATTCCCTTGAATCAATTAAGCCCCAACTCCTTCCATTTTATGTTAGAATTTTATCTTATCACATCCTACTTATTCATTACCCCCTCGACCTTTCTGTTTTACTATTTTTTCCAAGTAAAATCATTAGAAGTGGGTATTTTCTAATTCCAAGCTCGATTAGACTTCCAATTCCTAACTTGCATCCCCTCCTCACACAAAGGATGGAAAGAGCATTATTTCTTTGTGCACTCTCCTTCTCCCTTCCCCCTTTCTTCCATTTGGTTGACTTCTCTTCCTCCTCCTCCTTCCTTAGTTCAATACCGAGATAATGCAGAATACCAAGTAACAACTTTATCACTAGCAAAAAAATCAATTCAATTTAAATCAGCTACACACGAAACCAACATTGTCATTAATCAGAACAACTTATCCCGTGCAATCGACTTATACACTGGGTAATACTTTTACTACTACATACTGATAACTACCATTTTGTCGTATTATTTTAGTCCTTAATATCACTGTTTTAATCCTCTCAAGTGATTAATTGTTGATTATTTGCATGTTTTATGAGTTGGATCTATTTTTAGACCTGATTGTAAATTCTCCTAAATTCTGAACTTATATGCAAATTTTATCGTTGTTTGTAGGAGATCGAGATGGGCCACTGGACTAGACTCAGATTGGATCAAATATGGCTTCATCTAAGGGAATAAAGAACATTTTAAGCTGACTTAATCTGGACCTTTCATCAAGATCAGAAGCAGTTTAATCAAAGGACCAGATTTGAGCAATATGGACCGTCCGAGGAAAGCGATTGATTCTGAGCCATCTATCCAGATCTGGAGAGATCCAATCCATACATTTAGATCTGTACATCTGAGCTCTTCATCCAGATTCGATCGATCATGATTATCCCTTCAGATTGATCAGATCCGCTCATTCAAAATCAGAGGAATCTAAGTCGTTGGATGCACAACCAGCTTAATTGATTAATCAACTTAATCAAGCCCTAGCTTTATTGGACAGCTGAGATTGAAGGGTTCTTGGATCGGAAGGTCACAGAAATTTCCCTTTAAAAACTAACATCTTCTCCATCGCGCAGGGGTCGGCTTCACCATCTCTTCCTTTCACGCGTTGATTACCCGATGCCTCTTCACCGTCGCCTACAACCACCGGAGAGGAGTGGGGATTCCCCTCTGAACCATCAGCAACCATCGGAGTGGGGATTCCCTCTGATTACATCTCGCTCAGCCGCTCCACAGCACCACCGATAGCCATTAGCTCTGCCAGCCCTATTACACCTCCGACAGCTTCTATTTAAATTTCGCTGAACCATCAGTAGCTCTACAACCTTCATTTTGATTGTTTGGTTGTTTAGTTTGTGTTGAATGCTTGTAGTCAAATTCAGATTCCATGTTTTGAATTGCACGCATTTGGTTTAGGTTGTTTCATGCTCATGAAGTGTTTGATGAAATGCTTGAATGAGTGAGTTTAATGTCTTGTGAATCTTAATTAGATTGAATGTTAGAGTTTATGTGTTTTAATTAGATGCATGTAGATTAGGATTCTTAATTTACGATTCCTTTAATTTCATCAAAATTGTAGTTAAGTAGTTGCTTTCGTTTAATCATGTTCATGCATTAGATTTTGTTGATGCATTGATTATTTCATTAGGTTGTTAGTTAAATCTCTTCTTCTCTTGAGCCCTAGCAGCCGCCTCCACTTTCCTTCTCTCCATTTTCCTCCATGGATTCGAGGAGGAACCGCTTTATTTAGAGATTTCAACGACATCATCCATCTCCACAGCTCATCCACCTTCTCCTTCGGATTCAAGGAGGAGTTCCGCCCCGATGACACTTCTTCGATCTCAATCGGATCCGCGAGAGTTCAGAGCATCCATCAAACTACTGGATTCAGGAGTTTGCATTATCCCACATCCACTGCCATTTGCGGAGTCTCGATCGAGCTTCGTTGGACTTAGCTGGAGGAACTTGTTCATTCACTGGGCCTATCTTAGGTTGATTAGATCATTTATTTCCTCTTTCATTTTTGTTGATTTAATTCCTGCATTGTTTGATTTAGTTGTTGCATGTTAGTTTAGATTTTTAATTACTTTGCAATCGTAGGTTAGAGCTCAAATCCAAACCCCCATTTACATTAGAAAACTCAAAGCAATAATTAGAAATCATAAGTTTACTATTCTATCTATCGATTACATTGGGAATTCACTATGCACAGATTGATAATTAATTTAGAATATATTTGTACAATATTGTAATTGCTTTTCTAAATACCTAATTATTACACATCTAAATATATACTTCCCCTTTTATTTCTCCTTTAATCCTTACAAAGATCAAATAATTAGACTTTTTCTTTTCTTCAACATCATTTAAATCCTTTATCTAGTATAACATACAATTTTTTTATTACCTACAATTTTGAGATTAACACTCACAATTTAATTACAAGAATAAGGTTATGATACAACATGTAGAATTAGAGAGTCTTACAACAACAAGAATCAAGAAGACTCTTCAAAGAACACAGCGCAGGATGGTAATGAGGATTCATAATTTGGTAAAGAAACCAATAACAAGAGGAGGCTGATAGATAAGGTGCAAAGAGAAAATGATATAATGAAATAGGCTTCAAAAAAAAGATAGGAAAAACCACAAATACATGAAATATGTTATAAAAATCATAGGAAATGTGGAATGATCTGTATTCAGAATCCGTATGTGGACTCATGGTATTTTGTGAGATTCCTTGAGCATTTATGGTGGAGTATGGATCATATGGTCATGGCCTGAAGAACATGAAGCACAATTGACTGTGAGAATGGGCAGGATCAGCTTCCTTCAGAAGCATCAACAAATTTTGTCGGTTGACATGGGGAGACTAAGCTTTATATTCAAATAGAAACAAAGGTCAGGTCATGATAAGAATTGACAAGCAGTTATGGTTTAATAAAAAGTACAAGGAAAAGGATTGGATTTACAGTTGGATTGATTTGAGCTTTTTTATACAGAAATGAAGAGAAAAATGAGATAATCATTATAGAAGCATCAAAAATCAACAAGATATTTATTTAAGATTTACAAACTATATGA